>OY728128.1:15877500-17127500 GCA_963277665.1 Viscum album
CCTCATGAATGTTTTAACGATATTTTTATGGTATTTATAATAAAAAATCCCATTAGTTTACATACAATCCAATTGCTATATTTTGTAATGATACCATCTTTATAATTTCTCTGTATGGTTTATGAACTGTTTAATTTGAGGGAAATATTAAAATTTAAAATTCTAGTTTTTCAATATTAATGTTTATGTAGATCATATATTGAATGATTATTCACTGAATTAATATAATGAATGAATTTTACTTAGTATGTGATGTGTGGGAACTAGAATTACATAGATCCTCAATTCATCAGTAAGTACCATTTGAAAAACTAGATTGTGTATTTATATGGTTTCTTACTCGTTTATATAGATGTATTGATATGATTCTTTAAGGGTATCCTTATAAAGTCATGAAATGAGTCCTTAAAATTATGTTTTAGATATCCTAAATTATGTATTCCATCATTAAAAGACATGTTATTGATATCCATGTTATTATTTTAATGGTAATGATATACATGGATAAGTTTTTAGATCATTTTATTAAATATGTATAATTACTTGGTCATCATTTATTACTTACATATTATTCTTCATTATCATGTTATTTATTAAATGGAATGATTTTTCAGTTTCTTTCCATTTTATAATAATCATTCCTTAATTATTTAAGATAAACTCTATTGTACGTAACACTCAATGATAATTTGATATCACCCTTATATTCATTCCTTTCCCTAGGATATGAATAAAGATTATTTGAATGTGTTAAAGGATGAAAAATATTTACATTTACTATGTTGTATTTTTATAAGGAATTCAAATATTGAGTAAGATTAGGATATGCATCTATTTTACCAAGACAATAAAACTATTTGTTCCTTTGGGATGTGATCTATTATATATTGTTATAATAAAATAATGTAACCACAAACTATGTCTGATTAGATCTACGGTCATAATATTTTGTATCTTATAAATTTGATTATAAACCTTGTTAACTATATTTAGCAATAACATATATTACCGAACGTAACCATATGACTTACACTTGAGGAAATTAGTCAGAGACAATAGTTTAAGGTTTATGTGATGATAGTTCATGAATATTATGTACCATTGTGGATTAATATATATATGGTGTATCCTAGGTTTAAATTCATCAATACCATTTTTTAGTTTTTTGGGATGGAGTTTAACATGATTAAGGATGATTTGAGAGACTTTTATGGGAAAAAAACCCTCATGTTTAGAATATTCTTTGTTGGAAAGGTTATGTAAGAAAACATTATACTATATATTGATAAAATTAACATAAATTAATTGATATAATTTATTATTAATATAATCCGTGATGTTAAGGTAACAATACTCAATTATTATTATTTGAATGTTTGAAAAAAAGTGTTGTCTAGAAAACCATAGTGGTTAAAAAATAATTTAATGATTAATGTTGTTTTTTGGATCATTATAATATTTTTTATAATTTTAATGGAATTATATTAATACAACTTTATAAATAGAATAAACCACATATATAGTAATGTATAATCCCATTTGGACAGGCTTCAGGGATTGAACCCATAACTGAATGGTGGCAGGGGTGCATCACCTACAAATGCCATATCCAATGTTCTAATTAGTATAATTTTTTTAGAAAAATAGTTAGAAAAATAAATAATAAGATGATTTTGGGAAAAAAAATTAGATAATATATTTTGGAATTTTTGTGATTTCATAATGATTATTGATACTTAGAGAGGTGTTTTATTTGGTTCTGGTATATATAACATGCAGGTTTAATGAGAAGGATTATTCAGAAAGAATGATATTATTTTTCTGAAGATGTAAGATGAAGGGTTTGAGATAACCATTATGCTCAAAATATAATTTAATTTTTTTATTCTTATTTTGGATATAGGGTTATTTATTTAAAAAATTATCTATGTTTACTCGTTATTTTTATAGAGGGAGTTTTGAGATTATTGCATTGTTTCTTCATTTAATCACTTATTATTTTTGAGAATTATTATACATAATTGTATTAACATAAATTTTGGGTAAAATTTAAGTTTATTAGGAATATCATAAAATCATTTTATAGACTATGTGATCTATTATAAGTTAATTTAAGTGGTTTATATATGAATAATTCATCCGGAATATTCATCATCGGGAGAAATGATGTGATTATGGGGAAAAATTAATAAAGGATGAAATTCTAAATTTGAAGGGAAAATTTTTCTCTATATTCAAAGTATATATGGAAATATAATTCCTCAAATCTATGAAAATGATCTTGAAATAAAAAAAATTAAATCTATTATGATCATTTTTATTGAATTGATGGTCTTTTAAACCAACATATATTTTTGGTTATTTAGTCAAAAACATTCTTATGAATAATTTATTTATCACTCATAATTAGTTATTTTATTTATTTTTTCCCTCTATTTCCACATGTTCACTTACCACTAAGGTTGTCTAATTTTGAAACTTGTTTTTTTATATTATTTCAGATTACCACCACATTTCCTTTCTTTTAATAGTAATTTTTATTAAAACTTTTTATAATGAGGGTTTTCTAAAAATTAATTTTAATATTTAAAACCCTTTATTAGTGAAAACATGTAAAACTTTAGAGGGTGTAATTAATTTAAGGGGGTGAGAATATGACACATAGATATTTTAAAAGAACGTTATTTTCAATACCGTACATGAAATATCAAGATTAAATAATAATGAAATATTATTATAACCATAAAAACCTAGCCATTGAATTGCTGGGTATAAATATGAATAACTAAATTATAAAATATATTTAATGGTGTTTCTGAATAACAATGTATTGATTAATTCTTAGGAAATAAATTACCAATTTTTAGTAAATTCGTATTATGCTTCTATAATATGTAACCTTAAAATATTATTTTTATTTATTTCTTTGTATAATTATCATTTTAAATTTTTTTCTAAATTGTTAAAATATATTTTATAAAATAAAAATTATTTTTTTAATCAACACTTAAAAATTATATTAGAGTGAATTTTTTTGAATTTTCTGAAAGGATTTATTTTTCAATAAATAAAACAAAATAATGATTTTTATTTTTATTCAACCATTTACAAAATTATATATTATTTTAAATTTCTCACAATAAAAAATATTTTCTATTATATTATGAATAATTCATCTATGTTCATTGGAATCAATATTATCATTTAATTTTGTATAAATTTTTTTTTATAAAAAAATGGGATTTTTTATAAATAAATGTTTTTCATTATGTTCTACATTTTTTTCATAAATTAAATTCTTCCACTTATAATAATTTAATCATGTAATATAGATTTTATGTTTGGTATAATTGTATTAAACTATTGTAAATAACCCCATTTTATATCCAATATTAACATTAATTGATGTAAAACATATCGCATTGATAATATGTAAATCGGTTAATTAAGTTAAAATATAAAGTTAAAAGGAATTTAAAAATAAGAAAAATTAATTATTTCATTAGATGGGTAGAATTCATACCTAAACATCTTAAATTTGAATTTATGACATTTTGGAGCCATTTGATCTTAGTAATGACATTGATATTATTCTAAATAAAAATTTTCTAAAAAGTCCATATCATGCTTTTTATTTAATTATATGTTTATATAGGGATAATAATGTGTTAAAAAGGAATGTAAAAATATTATTTTGAACATAATTTATTTATCTTTTTCATGGATTTTTAAAATTTTGTATTGAATATTTACATTACATGATTAGACAATACTGAAGCAATATTTATTCAATTAAAATAAAATTAAAATAAATTATTTTTGAAAATCTAAAATTATAATATTTGAGCTAAAATATCCCACGATATTTATAGATTGATATGAAATATTGGATATGTTTTAAATTTCCAGATTTAAAATCCATCCCTTTATTCTTTTCTTAGAAGGTAAATTAAATTAAAAATGTCAAATATATTATTAATGATATTTTATGATAATAACATTTTACAAATTATTTAAAAAAATTAAGATGAAATTGAAAATAATATATGGTTGATAATTTCATTTGTTGCCTATTTATTGGAAAAAAATTTACATTTAAGTAAAATTATAACCCTTTAATATTAAAAAATGAATTACCATAGATAATGATAAAATAGTTTACCTATGGTGTCAAACCAAAAAAGGCTATAAATTACAACATAAATATATTGAAATTTTATTATTGTTATATTTTAACCGTGTATTACCTTATATTTGAATATATTTCCATTTTGAATTATTTTTTGTGATAATTACTTTATTATATTTTTAATCATTTATGTAATTCTAAGAGTTCACCTCTCCTCCCATATAAAATGATACCACATTCTCTCAATTATTTACACAAATTTGAAACAAATAGATCAAAAAATAGAAGAAAATTTATCTTATTAATTTCCTTATCAAGATTATTGTGGTTTTGGTCTCCCCAAAATACAAGACCTAGAGTCCTTAAGAGGTGATCTTAATGATTTCTTTAAAGGAAGTGGAAATTGCCGAAACCGAGCACTTTAATTTTCTAATTCTTTTTTTAACTCCTCTAAATTGATTGTTTTTATCATAATAAATAAATATATTATCCGAAATATAATTTTTATTATAATTAATAAACCACTATTATCCACCCATTTTTTTATTAAATTAAAATTTAAAAGCATCACAAGTCCATAGGTATGACATATTATTTCTTCGTAGTGATAAAATTCAATTTTCATCACCATATTTTATTGATGTATATTATGATTGGTTTAATGTTTATATATGATAATTATGACATGAATATTATTTTGGAATTGTAATATCATATCTACCTTCTTATATTTAAATCTATAGGAAAATGATAATGTTGCTCGTGTGTGCGTAAAAACTACCACATCGAAAAAACAATGTGATTCATTTTTCATTTATATTTTATATGGATGGTAATATGGATGAAGTTGATGAATATATAAGATATATATGATATCTAAAAGAATCAATAAAGGTGAATTATTATTTCCCTTTTTTTATTCCATCCATCAAAATGTGAAAACAACATTCATATGTATGTCCGGCATACCAACTCTATGAATGGTGTAATTCATTTTTCTATGTATAAATTTTATGAAAGTATCAAAATATATATTTATATAACGAATATTTATTATATTTATATCATTATTAACATTATAGGGATGGTGGAGCCATGATCAATATATAAGGGCTCAAACAAAAAAACCAAAAATGAATGAAAAACAAAGTGGTAATCACATGAAATAATGATTCTAATAATGAGATGTTAATAAATGATTAGTGATTAATTATTGTTATTAAATAATTTAAATAATTATATATTTTATTATGGATGTATAATGTATTTATAAAGAATTGATATTTATTATATATTTGTTTTGAACATATATAAAGGAATTGAAACCCTAGGTAATGAATTTCAATACCCAATTGCTTTTCATTAGGTTAATGAGATTATTTATTGATAATGTCATTACAATATTATGTATGTAATAACCTATGATTATTTGGAATTTTTTTTTGTTTTATAGGGATTTAAATTTATTACCCATAATCACTTAATTGATTAACTATCACATAAATGTTATAATATGTGTATGGAATTTCATCTCAATTTCCCTTAATTGAGGCATATTTTATTATTATGAACCTAATTTCTCCAATATGTTCTATATACTACCCCTTCTACATCATATATTCTGAGTCACCTTGTGTTCATATTTTCTAAGTTCCATTTTATGTTATTATTTTTTTGATGGTTAATATTCAAAATTTACCAATGTGGTTAGGGTTTATCTCACAATATGATCATTAATTAAGATTTTTTATATTTAGGTGTGAAGTGATATTGTTATTTAATATTTCCATCTTAAACCAAATATTTTTTATTTTCATCATTTTATTTCTAATAAATATATTTTTTTACTTTCGTTTTCCTCTTAAGAGACCCAAAGAATATTTTTTAAGTAAAATAGACTTTATTTTTTATATTTTCATGGGAAAATATTTCATCATGTATATATTTTCCTTAAAATGCTTTAAATAAGGTATTTAAAATTATATTTTTATTTATAAGAGACACTTTTACCCAAATTTTAATTTTTAAAAAAAAATAAATGGAATAATCTTGTTGTTTTCCAAATGAGATTTTTTTTTGACATTTACAGAAAATGTGAAAGGAAACATTTTTTTACACATACTCTGAATTAAAATAATTTCCATCCATAATGAAAGTTAAATTCTGTAAAGATTAATTTAATATTTTCAATGATTATTTTGAAGTAAATTATTTTATTTAATATTCTTGAAATTTTTAGTTTTCAAATGTGAAAATCTAAGTGAAAAACGATATTTTCTTAAAGAATTTTTTGGGGATATTTTTATGTTTTTTTATTCATCAATTATAAAACACCATAATTTTACTTGCACATCAAAGGGGACATGATGTAATGATATCGTCCTTATTCTTTCTAAGTGTTGTTTATAATGAGTATAATTGGGGAAATAACAACATTTTGTATCCTATTTTTTCAATACTAATGTTTATATTGATTATAAAGTGAATTGTTATTCACTCAGTTCATATGATTAATGAATTTAACATAGTAAGTAATGAGTGGGTATTGAAATTACATAGACCCTAAATTCGTCAATTGGTCTCATGATATTTAGTATATTGGGTATTTGTTCAAGGCCTTATCTATTTATATAGATGTCTTGGAATGAGGTAGTAATCATATGATTTAGATGTCTTAGAAGGATTCCATGGTAGTATGTTTCAAATATTTTATATTATTCCTTATATAATTATGAAATTAGTTATTGAAGTCCATGTTATTGTTTGAATAATTGTAATATTCATGGATAAGATTAAATCCCATGTGATTATGTATATGGAATTATTTGATAATCATATATTACTTCCATGATATTCATTGTCCTCATGTTATTGATTAAATGGAATTATTTTTCAATTATTTACATTTCCATGTCGATTATGACTTCTTTATTTGTTATAGGTTCCCCTATATGTAACTCTTACATTAAATTTGAGCTTATCCTTTTTATCTTTTCATCCCACAGGATATGAAGAAGGAATCCTTGAATGAGTTGAAGGATACAGAATATTTACATTCACTATGATGTATTTTTTTCCAAAAATATTTTGATATAAAATTATGTATCTATTTTATCAAGACAGCAAAGAAATTATGTCTTTTGGGGTGCAATATCATGTACCTTGTTCTAATGAAAAAAAATAACCACCGACGCTAGGACACTGGGTTCATGGTCTTTCAAAAAATAACCATTTTTTGCATGAAATTACACTTAAATTCTCAATCTAGTTCCCTCCAAAATAGTTTTTGAGGATCTATGGACATCTTTCCAAAAATTTCGAAGCAAACTATCAGGGTAAGGGTTCTCTCCATCCTCAATTAAATTCTGAAGATTCCTTTAATATAATCCTTTTTAATATAAATGATTATGTTTCTGTATGTTCATAAACACCCCTTTCACCCCAAATAAATTCCTACTAATGGTATATTATCCCTCTCTATCAGTAATTAATTACATTAAATTTTATGAACACTCGTTATGATGTCAAAATTATACTGTGATTTTAAACCCTATTTTTATTCCAGGGTATAAATCATGATACATATATTCTTCATTTTTTTGATATTTAAATATATAAAACCAACATTCAATTATCATACATTAAAAAGAAAATAAATGTCATTATTTCTTATAACATCAGTACTCAATGAATTTTAAACGAATCCCTTTAATAAATTCAAATGGCTTATTGATGAAATACTCGACTATTATAACTAATCTATGTGGAATACATGAATTTAGACATATTAATGGCGTTTCTTGATATTTCTATCATCTATTAGGTAAATAATTATTCTGTAGAGATAAAATGTTTATGATACCTTGGTTTCTGGCCTTCTAAATATGTTTTATGACCCCTTGGTGTTGAACATTGGTTATTTGATTATGAATGTCTCATTTTTAAAATATAGTATAATTTATATTTCATGTATCATGTAATTATTATCATGATATTATGTCACCCTCAAGTATTTATGATAATGATCAATTTTTATGCTTCATGAATTATCCATGGTCATGAAATTAATATATCCTTTATTATATAAAATAAGTATTTTTGCTTACCTGTTTCTATTGATGTATGTCCCCAACCAATTATATGTAGTAAAATGATATAGTATTTAAGTAAAAGAGTATTTAAATAGGATTATATAATGTTTTTATAATTCATGTATTATGTTCCCAATTTTTAACACACTAATCCAAAAACAATTGTGTAATATTATTATTAAAATATTATCTATTATAAATTAGGTAAAAATAATGTAAGAAAAATTCAGGCCTTTCTATGTTTATAGTTAGATGTGAAAAATAAATTATTTGAGTTACCAAATGAATAATTTTGGTAAAAAAATGGGGTAGTGGTGGTGACAATTTATTTACCAAAATCCTTGAAAATATCTTATGTACTTAGTTCAGTAGTGACACCAAATTTAGGTTTTACTTTATATTTCAGAAAAAAAAAATTATTTTGACAATAATTCCATAATATGTCACTGATCTTTAGTAAGGATGTTATTCTTGTAAATGTGGTGTCCCCATGATTACTAAGTTTAATTTTTGGGGATGAATTAGTAAAACATAACCTAATTCATTCCCTTTATAACTACTTATTATATCAACCTTCATCTCCTATTGGAGTGAAAAATATAAATGATTAACTCACACACACTGAGTGAAGAAACAAAGGAAACTTGATGTAAAAGAATCACTGATAAAAATTAGTATGTAATCCTTGGAATGATCTTGAATATACCATGACCATGCAATCTAATAGAGACATTATTAAAGATAAAAATTACTAGGGAATTTCATTGAATTCATTTTGTAATATAATAAAACAATTTGTCCCTCCATCATAAGAAGAATGGGTTTCCAACATGATCGAAATTTTTACACTACTATCTTTAATTTTTGAGGTAGGAATAATAATTCATTACTATTTATTATTTTCCAAAAAATATTACAGTGATCCTACAGTTCATTCATATTAATAAAAGGTCTAACTATTTTTTTTCAAGGTACAATATAGATGTGATGATCATACACACAAATAAATCATGGTTTCTTCTACTTGATCTACTGTAAATATTCTCCACAAATTTTATCTTCTTCTTTTGTTCACTAAACTACAGACAGTCATATTCCACATTGTACTCACTCTCCCTTTGATACAACAAAAAAATCACTTCTCTTGTCTACTACATTTATAAAATACCATGATACATTTTTATTTCATAAAAGTAACATTATCTTTCATTTAAACTTTCATTTTAAAATGTTCATTAAATATAATAAATTTTCCTATCATCTTTCTAACATTTTCCAATGTATATGTCACTTATTTTTTAATCATATGAAAAATTGATGTGTGGATTTGGATTATTCATGACATGATTACATTCACAGAAATATGACAAGAATGCTATAATAACTAATTATACCTTTCATGGAATGAAATATTTTTTCTTGGTGTGGAATCCTCTTCACTTATTCTCTAGGTATGAATGAACACAACAAGATACCATGATATTTAGAGTGAAAATTTTAGTTTTCTAAAAATAGTAGAGATAATAAATATCACAGCGTCAAAATAATTAATTAAATAATCATATGGAGATTAAATAACAAAATATTATCAAAATAATCTAAAAAAATTCAATCAAATTTTGAGACATAAACCTGTGTTTGATTAGGTTCTAAATTTTTTTATGAGGGGTAAATAGTTTTATTTCAAATAGTAATCAACCTAGGTTGCTCAAAATTACATGAAAATGTTATGGTCTTATGTGTTTCTTATTTTTTCCAAATATTTATACAGGGTTTTGATTTTTCATTTAAAAAAATTAAGAGTCAATAGAAATTTATTTTTCAAAAATGTTAGCACAATATGTTTTTAATTAATTTTGATTTATTAAATAATCATTAATTTTTAAATTAATGAGAATTTATTCCACTTTATTAAAAAATAAAATTCCAATTAATTTTATAAATAAACTAAAAATGGTTCTTTAAAATTAATAGTTTACGGGACAAAATTTTCTTTTTTATGGATCTTTATTATGATCTTATAATTATTTTAATTCTTTTATTTATTTCATAAATTATGAAATAATTTGTATTTTTTTCTATGTAATTCATTAATGATATAATTTTTTCCCAAATGTTATCTAAAAAGCTCTTAATTGTTAGAATCCTTTTATGACATATAATTAGGAAAAACCTAATATTATTCAACACAAAAATAATTTTTCATTTCTTAAAAACTTCGATATTTGTGTTTAAATCCTATAAATTGAATAAAATAAAAAAACTGATAAATCAATGGAAATGTTTCCAGTTTATGTGAGGAATATTTTTCATGAAACCAAGATATAAAATTTCCATTTAAAATGTATACAAGTTGTGACAATGGGGTTGTCTATTGGAGAGGTTATAGTCTAAGTTAAAACCTATCTCATGTTAAAAATTTTAATTTTTAATGCTAAAAGTGGGGATTGTTGCGCTAAAAAATTTAATAGAATGAAAATTTATCTATAAACTAAAGTTATATGATAGAAGTTGCGGATCAGATATATTGAAAAATTAATTACATACTAGAATTGATATAGCAACAATGGACAAGATTTTATCCTTGAATACTCCCCTTTTTATTTTTTATTGATTTATAAAATTATATTTCTCAATTTTCTCTAGAATAACTAGATATGAACTACTAAATTTCCTATAATCCTCATTAAAAACACAAATATAGTTATTTATCCCCATATGATAGTGATTCAATTTCCCAGTGACATCGGAAGAACTGAAACTAATTGAACATGTTATTCTCAATAGGGAGATGTCACCCAAATATGATTAAACAAAAAAATGTATTTTATGGTAACTAGTTGGTAAAAAAATAAAAATATACATAAGAATGTGAATACATAAGAAAAAAGATACCTCTTTAAATCATCAAAACTATTTTAGGAAACATATAAACAAGAAACATTGATATACGAAATCAAAAGTAATGAATCCTTGGATCTCCATTGCTACCACCACATAGAGTTTATCCTTTCATTAATTTATTACTTTATTTGGAATTAAATATAATCCAATATTATCTTATTTCACATCCATCTTCTCCCTCTCAAACCTTCCGTTGAGATTAAGTGGAGGTGAAAATATATAGTGAAGAGGGTTAAAGAATATGTAGTTTAGTTTATGTTCTGTAGAATTTTTCTCTATTTAGTATAGGATAGAAAAAAATATTTCTAGGATCCCTTATTTAATTTTTTTCCATGCATCTTATATTTTGAGTAGAAATTTTTTAAATCTATTTGATATTTGGTGAAATGGAAATTTTATATTTAATAAATGTATTATTTTTGTTGAAATTAATATGAATATTCCTAATATTTTTTCACTCAAAGACTTACATAATTAGATATTTTAGTTATTTGTTTTAATGTAATCATTCTAATCTGAGTAATATTTATTTCCCATCTATAATAGCCTCCTTTAGAGGTTGTTATCTTGTGTTATTCATCATTTAATGAGGGTTTATTTTTTCCAAAAATATTATCCTAATTGAGTGGTTTATTTGGAGCTCATTTATATTGATTAAGCACTTGGTTTAGTTGGTAGAATGAATCCTATTTGAAAATTACCCCAAATAACAGAATTTAAGCAATTGAATCAATATTGAAAAATTTATTCAAAAAAATCAAAGTGATGAAAAATTGGTAGAATTAAAAAATTAAGAAATGTTCACAATTTAGATCAAAATGCATCAAAATTCCAAAATTGATGTAATTTCACATAAAATGTTTATTTCATTAGGGTAGAATCATTTATTAAAATATATAAATTATTGAAAATATTATCTATATCATAAATAATGATGGTTTTTACCATTTTTAATTTTCTTCCTATTTACTGATAATCAATCTTATGCATCCAGGTAATTTACTAATTTCTATTGATATGGTAAAAGTTAATTTTATTAATATAGAATAATTTCTACTACTTATTCCCAACTTTCCCATATTTTCACTTTTCTCTTCAGATTTTATTTTACATATATTAGAAAGGTTTTTTTCTTTGTAATTTTTCTATCATGTAAATAGTGTTATAATTACATAACGAAGAATAAATCTTATGTATTAACGAAAAAAATAAATATTAGATGCAATTATTCTAACCTTGAAAGCACTTCTAAATAACTCTAAAATACTATAATAACTTCCAAACACCTTATAAAACTCTATAATACTGAATATTAACTCCCCTAATAAAATTGACATTAATTTTTAGGTTCTTGAATATCATGTATATATTAAAAAAATGTTATAGAAAAACTATATCC
Source organism: Viscum album (assembly GCA_963277665.1). Taxonomy (NCBI): domain Eukaryota; kingdom Viridiplantae; phylum Streptophyta; class Magnoliopsida; order Santalales; family Viscaceae; genus Viscum; species Viscum album. The sequence continues at coordinate 15,890,024 of OY728128.1, forward strand.
AATACTCTTATGTAATAACTTGGTCTCAATAATATCCACCCAATTGTTTTTGTTTTAAATCAAGAAACATAAATAACATTAAATAATATCAAAGTGATAAATGATTCAATATTCAATAATTATAATCCTACATAAGAAAATTCAATGTTGTAAATAAGAACATTTACTAATAAAATCTTCTAATCTATAATAGTGATATACATCTAATTCTTCACATTCGTTGAAAACTCTTGATAATAATACCTCTTGATATCATATGATAATTCACACTAAATTTTCTTGAACATATCATTTAGAATATTAATAAAATTTTTCTGTTTTCATTCTCATTGAAATAAATTAGAAAAGTACATATGTTAATTTTTTAAATGTTATCTTCTCAAATTATCCCTTTTAGAAACCCTTTCTAAATACATTCTCCTAATAAATCAGAGATATATCCTCTGTTAAGTTCAGAAAATATATTTTAATTATCCACATGTTTGATGTTTTACCTATTTTAATCACACTAAATAATAAACATAAATATGGATTTATATTTCCTTTATCTACCATACAGAATAATAATTTGATGCAAAAGTGAGAGTGGTGGATATCACAACATACCATTCTCTTTAATGAATAGGTTTTGATAATTATTCTTTAACATATATTAATTGATATTCAACTACCAATTTAATCTACCAAGATATCCATAAAATTCAATTTCTAATTTTAGAACTCACTTGCTTCATTACTTTAGAAATATAGCATGACAATGATTGTTTCTTAATTCATATATTCACCCCAAATTGTTTTCAAATCATTGATTATATTTTATTGAAATAGTAGTTCCTTCATCTTTTTTGTTTTTCTATCATATTATTCTTGTGATCACATATTTATCCTTTTTTATGGGTAGACCTTTTTATCATACCATTCTAGAATCAATAAAATCTATTTTCTTCATGAAAACTCTCTCGTTCAACTAAGAAGAAAATTTATTATTCATTTCCTCACAAACCAATAATTGGTTTCCGTGAGTATTCTTACCTCCCATTATCAAACTTCTATCTTTATAAATTTTCTGGTTAATCAATTCTTCAAAAATATCACTTTATATACTTCACCACAATGTTATGACACCATTATTAATTTTTTTATTCACCAATAAAATTTTTGTTTGTCAATTCTATCTTTTATTCTCTAATGATTATTGAACCAATTACTCTAATTTGGGTGGACACTATTATACAAGTTAACTAAAGAGTTCATTATCATATTAATATCAATAATGTCATTCAAATATCATATCATTTGATTTGATAATCCATTCTCTAAAATCAATGGATATTTTCCTTGTGATTTGTTATATGAAATTTCAATAATCACATCCTTATCCATTGATTTCATTTTTTTTCTTTAGCGAAATTTTAGTATTAAAATTAAAAATAAAATAAGTAGGTATATAATGATACAATAGTATGAAAGGCGACCTGGTGAGTCATATCTTTCCAAGATAATATTCAAATTCAAGAATATGATCTCAATATTTTATCAAGAACATTCAGATATAAATAGTAGTAATTAAATGAAAATATTCTTTCAATATTTCCAAATCTTCCACAGTGCCATTAGCATCCAAAAATAATATACTTACCTCTGAAAATAGTTTTCTATCCCGATTTTTTTCCGCGTCTACTATTCTTTTGGTCATTAATTTTTAATCCCTTTTCTAACAGATACTTTTATATACTCTAAAAACACTTCTATTCACACATGAATAATATACAGATATTCTCTAATCTATATTTATAGTGGTTTTCTCATCGTATTCAATGTCATATACTAAAAATATTATGAATCATTTGTTTTCTACAAATTTAAACACTTGACATGTAAATTGAATGTTTCCTTATACCAATACATAAATGATCTTTTTCTCCCATTTACATTGACTATATTATCCAAAATTAATCCCATGATCTAGTGATATTTAAACTTCTATCAAATTTTTATTATTTATGATTTTCCAAAATTCTTGAGTAGACTTATAAATCTTGAACTTGTCCTTGTCTATATTTTTCTCCATTAATCAATATTTTTTTCGAAATTCTGAAACCCATTTTCCATTATATTGACTAAAATTTTTATTTAAATATTTAGATTCTTATCTTCATCAAGAAAAATCATTAATTGCGAATCTTATTTTCAAAATTTATTGATTTTCAATACGATATATATTATTGTTGAAAGAAAATTAAATATCCTTATTCAAACTATTTTTTTCCATTTTTATCTGATAAATCTTCCAGATACACTCTTTAAATTACTCATTTAACAAAAACTATATCTTTATCTCTTTCTAAAATTCGTCATTACTAATTTATTTACTAGTATATTCTTCTCCAATCACTTTTTATGTTATAAAACATCCAAAATCATAACTATATGCATCTACATCAAAATCAATAATAGTTCATTTATCATAAATAATATATACGAAATTATTCATCTTGAATTTGGAAAAAAATTCACCTTTTAACAATATCTCAATGATTTATTCTTTATGAAACTCTTGGATCTTTATATTTATCATTAATAACTATATCATCTTCTAAAATTAAACCATTTTTATTGAAATATAATATATCATAACAATATAAAAAATGTAATGGTAAATATACCACAAATGTTACTTCTCATTTTTTAATAATTCTTGAGTTGAGGGACATGAATTTTATGAACTTCACATCAATACCCTCATCTAGATATGAACCTCATTCATCAAAATTAACTTACTTAATTCTCTTCACATTAATCAAAAAATATAAAGAGATATCCCTATTAACCTTAGTCTTCTTAATGATAACACTTTATTTTTATATTTTAGGTTTATTTATAATTCAATAAATATCGTAAAATTGTTGTGTAAAAGGTTCACTGTTTTCATGTTTAAAGACCTTTGCATCATTTTTTTAAAATTATATAGTATCTTCTCAAAAATTATGGTATATAAATTAATTTCTCTAAAAGTATTGAATGTTCGAATAATTTCATTTACTCTAATGAAGAAGTCATAAAACATTTCATTATCAATCATCTGGTGCTCTTTATATATCAATCTCTAAACATATATCTTATATTTACTCACTATCATATTTTACTAATTAATTTTTTATTTTATCCTACATTATTTTATTTATCTTGATACTATTATCTTTAAGAGACTTCTCATTTTAAAGTTATCAAAGTATGTCATTCTAGGCATTAATGGAATTCATTAACTTCTTCTGATATATGTATTTCATATCATTTTCATTAGAATGTGTAATAAACCCAAATTTGTAAGTCTCGTGTATATCTTAAATAATAGGAAGGAGATATGGAAGAATATAATTTTTACATATATAATAATTCATCACATATAAAGTGGGATCCCCTTTGTTGTTAACAAAATTAATGTTTTCCATGTTTGTAATATAATTTCTGAGAACAATTCATCAACCATCGAGATATTATTTCTCAAAATATCTTTAACAAAAACCAAGTTCAAAGAATTCATAGAAAAAAATATCAAACTTATTTATATTTTTAAGAAACCATGACTACATAGACCCCAATTGTGGTAACCCATAGCATAATTAGGTTCACTGAGAGGGAGGGGTTATCCTGTCAAAAATTATTTGTTTCATTAATTTTTTGATTTATTAGGAAAAAACACAATAAGTTATTATAGTGAGAGGTCTCAGTTATCAACTAGAACACACACTACATTGTGAATAAAAAATTTACATTATGTAAAAGGTTCTATATTCATAATGACTAATAAATCCTTGGAATGATCATGACTAACCAGAGACCATATAATCATTTTAAAATAACTATTATAGATAAAACGATATCATGAAATATCCTTTGACTAATATTACATGACAACAAATAATGATGTATCATAATATTGGAACAAATGTCTTACACCTGGATCAAATTGTATCGTTACTCTCTGTTTTTTTGAAGTTGAAATTAACCTTATCCCACTGATTATTGTATCCCAACATCATTGTATTGATCCTGAACATCTTCCCTACTAAGAATATATGTGATTTTCCTCATCTTAAGCACATGTCAGTAGTTTTATGATCACACACACAAACCAATCTGGTTATCTATCACTGATTACTGATCTACCTGAATTTTTTCAACAGTTATTTTAAAATTCTAAATTTTTCTGAGTCCATTACAATGTTAATGTTCGTATTACGTGCTACATTATTTATCCCTCACTTCAATACAACCCCTATAACTTATATCTTATCTTCTACATGCATGTGATACTCAATTAAATTTATGTCAAAAATAGCATCATAATTTTCTTGATAAAAGTTGAATTTAAATTTTAAATTCAAACTACTAAATTAATTTAACTACTTCATAAATATTTCCTCTTAATTTATCAATTATTATGTATTGATAAGAACTTTTTAGGTATATATTGGGATTATTCATGGACCTACTACAATCACTATAATTTGATAAGTGACTTCTAATAACTACATGTAAATTTCATGAAATGATATATTCTCTAATGGAATGATCCCTTATTGTATAATTCTCAATGTTTAAATAAACAAAATGTGAAGAAATGTAACATGATATGATATATTTTTTACCCTATAAGTAGTGTAGATAATAAATATCACCTTCTCACATCACGTTGTGCCTCTATTATATGAAAAAATATTTGTTATCGTTCAGGGTATGACATTCATAACAAGGTATTACTATTTCATGAATCATAGAGATTGATAAGAATATTATTTTATCCATGGTTTTCATTTAAAATTGAAAATAATATATATAATGTTTTTATTATCCATAATTATTATAATAATGAATGCCCTTCATCATATTTAATCATTAAATGAACATTTCAAGATTCTTCATATTTGAAATAATTTTAAAATTTTTATAATTTATGAAAAAAAAATATATTTTAGAACTCTATGATAATTTTCAAACTTCTTATTATCTTCTCGAAAATATCCTTGTATAATTGGAAAAAATAAAATTTTTAATAATTATATAACCCTTTTTATATTGAAAAAATTAATATTATGTAAGCTCAAAGTGATTATTACAAAAATTGAAATGAATATTATGTTTGAGGACCTTTCAAAATTTCTAAATGATCTATACTGAACTTACTCTTATGTATAATCAAAATAATGATTATGTATTTTTCCTTATAAGAATTTAATTTTCCATACCTGATTATTAATTTTATGCATTTTAGTGAGCTTTGAGTAAATTTTCCAATTTATTGTTTGGTATTTAAAATGATCCCAATAAATAAGTAAATCTAAACTTATTTTTACAGGGTAGGTTTTTTCCATAGTCTACATCCATATTGTATTCTCATAATTAATCTTACACATTAAGATGGTATTCTAATTTCTACTTATTTTCTCAAAGTTAGTTTTATGTATAGAGAATAGTTACTCTTAAACATTATATACTTTTTAATATTTATTATAGTTTGTTAATATTTAATTTTATGTATTCCTGGATTAGTTATCCTCTTTTAAATTTTTATTCTTCTGCAAATAGTTACTCATATGTAGAGAACAACAAATAAATTGTATTGAGTACTGAAGGTAAATATCAAAAAAAATCAACTCAAAAACTCTTAAATAAATCTAAACATATCTAAATATTGGATAAATACCTTTAAAATATCTACAAAATGAATTTCACTTCACCTCACATAATGGAATTTATTTAATGTGATTTTAAATATGATTTACCTATCAAAGAATCTAACACATGTACCATATCTAATTCTCTGCCCCAATTATTATTTACTAGAAAAATACCAAATGCTCAAAGATAATTATTCATCTCTATGTCTCAAATACAAAAACATTTAAATGAAAAATAATCTCTTGAAAATAATTTTTTCTCAATATTTAATAACTCAATTGTAACACCCCAGGTAAATAAAGAGTATGACGTTTTCATATTTATCCATATTTGTGAATAAAATATTAATATGACTTTAAAGGGGACGCTATGCTCGATGGCGTACCCAACACGGAACAATGAGTTTCTTGGGAATCTTACATTGCACTCTAATAATAAAATAATATTATTTTAAATGGTAGATAACACGTAGCCGTTGTATTGGCGGGAATGGATATAAATAACTAAAATATGATTATATATGTTTTTGAATGTTTTTACATTTATCCAATAAAAGATAAAGGCTTAAAATATGGAAAGAATTCAATTTTTGGCGTATATGCCCTAATTTTCACAAAAGGTTCACTTATCGCCTTTTGATGGAGAACCGTCATTAAATATAGTTTTGTTCACTCTTATACATTCTATTGGACTAAATAAAACTTTTCTTTAGAATTGGGACATCAAAATTTACTTTGTGTAAATTTTTGGTATCTTTCCGATAAAGTTCATTTTTTAATGAATAGTGTAAAATGTTTTATTTTAATTCAAAACCACTTTTTAATATAATTTTCCTCATATGATTATATTATCTTTTGAATTGGTTTTAAAGTGAAATTAGAAAAAAAATTACCATTAAATCCAATAGTGGTCGTTGGAATTAATTTCACTTTGAAATCAGACTTAAACTAGTGTCAATCTTTTGATACTTATTGTTTCATAAAAACACGCTATTTGCTCTGACAACGGGAATTAATTATTAAATTAATTAATGTGACTTATATGTTTTGAATTTTTTAAAATAGACTTCATTTTTGAATTCTTAATATCAAATATATCTTAGGGTGAATTTTTGGGATTTTTCTGAAAAACTTCAATTTTTGATGAATAGTGAAACCACTAAGTGGTACTTATAAAAACTGATTTTTTCGTTTAAATGAAATTTTTCCATCTTTGTGTTTTGTATTTCAAAAATCCGACATACATGGTTGTCATTAAGAAGTAAAATTTGGTTCAATGGGATAAAAATAATTTTTTGGTGAATAGTAACTTATTAAGTTTTAAATCGCGATTAGAGGTAATTAGTGTAGTTTATGGCAAGAATAATGTTTTAATAAAATTAAATGACCTAGAAACATGTTGTACCCTCATTGGATGTGTCATGGCCGACCAAGACAATCCATGGTTCAACTTGGGGACCTCATGGAGCCACCTTGGTTGGAAAATGAAAAAAATGTCTTTTTATTTAATGTTAAAGTAAAAATGACACAAACATGAAATGTTTTAATAAAACAATTTTTTCATGGGGTTATACAAGTTATATTTTTGACTATAAATATTCATTAGAATTCTAAAACGATTTCCTACATCATTGTATTTTTTTTATAATTTTTAGACATTATATAAATTAAATTATTTATGACATCATGATGATGTAGCGATGACCTCATCATTTAACGATTTAAATAAAATGGAAAGATAATATAAAATCTAAGACCTACACATCTAGAAAACCTATTATATGGGTGTATTTCGAACCCTTATCACCATATCCTCGAATTATATTAATGTGGGACCCTGAAAATCTGAAAAGCATTTGAAAATAAAGTAACCTTTTATCACTTTCCAAGAGGGCCCCTCCTCTCCCCTTATAAAAGGCCTCCACCTCTAGCTCTTTACCCACACCTCAAAAGCATTTGGCTCGAACAACCCCTGCCCATTTTGCCTCTACACATCCCTCTTTTACTCCTAGAAGCCTCACTTTCGGCATAAGTCTTCCCAAGGAACCCTTTGAGCTCAAATCAAAAAGAGTTACCCGATTTTAAGGTAATGTCTTCACTTGAGTTATTTTGTTTTATTTTGCTTCTCCAACCCCCTAAACTCTTTTTATTCATTTATTTTGTAACAAATCTAGTATCTGCAATATACTAGGATGTTTTTATAAAAATTATTCGAGCTAAACTTACACACACCATCATATAATGGTTAAAGAACATACTGTTTCTGTGTATGGTGAATTGCTGCCTCACGAAACAATGATTGTTCAACACTCATATAACACCTTCAAAGGTGGACATTAAGATGTAACTATATTTGTATATGATATATAATATGTTTATGTTTTCCTTAAGTTTCTGTATTTTTCATTTATGGTATTCCTTTATGGCTTCCATTATGGGTAAACACGATATCTTCATTTTAGGAAGTGCGGACTACCGCCCCCTCAAAGTGATTTGATTCGTTAATGCCATACGTGGGACGTATAAAGGATGGATTTAAAATTATTATATATTATTTTATACTGGAATTATAATATAACTTTATATCATTATTATTTTCTTTCAATTAAAGTATGAGATAGAAATGAAATTAGCGTTCATGCGTACGTACGGCTTACCGTCTCCATGAACGGTGCATTTCATTTCTTACCTCTAAATGATTATGTAATATTATAAATGCATGAATATACTGGATATATATGATATATATGATATCTACATCATGAATAAAATTCTGGATATAATGGATATTTTACCACATGAACAACTTGTAATTATAAAGAGTTTATTTTTGACTCAAGTACCAATGATCGTTAAACGACCGTTATTAACTTAAATAATAACATAGTCTTCATAACATGGTAATAAGTGATATAAAAGGAATAATGACCTTTAAAAAGGTTCTTAAGGAAGTATAAATTAACTCAAGTTTATTATTCAAGAGATTAAAGAACGATCGAATCAAGTCGGACCCGAGGTAAGGGATCAAACCCCTCTCTTTCTTTTTAAGTACACTCTTTTATGTCATTCCTTTTAAGCTCATATTTCTTATGATTGGGATGTTATTTTATATTAATACTACTTTAATTATTATGTTCATATGATGGGTGACCGTATTTTCTCTCATCAATCCATTTTGTAAGTTTTGAGTGGTGTCGTTAGGCTGCCGAATTTTCGTAAGAGATCTAACCTCTCTCTTTCTTTTTAAGTACTCTCCTTTATGTTACTTCTTTTAAGCTCATATTTTTTAGGTTGGGGGATAATATTTTATATTAATCTTTCTATAAACTTTAAGTTAATATTATGAGATACCCTATTTGGTCTCATCAATCAATTTTTGTAAGTTTTATGTGTCGCCGTTAGGCTGCCGAGTTTTCGTAAGGGATTTTTCATCTCACTTTTATTCCCATGAGATTTATGCTACATTTGCTATAATTTCCTTTGAGTGGTGTATTTACAGACCAATATTTTACTCATTGTGTAATATACTTTATTTTATGAGTATTTACATCAATTTTGTATTGTCCTTATTTCACGAGGTGTATGTTTCGAAAGATACCCAAGTCGGTAAGGGAACCTTTCACCCTCCTCTTTTTAAAAGACTTCTTTTGTTATGTCTTTTAATTCACATACTATTATGTTGGGATATGTTCTTATATATCCTTATTGATTTAAATTTTATGTCCAAGTGATGAGATACCCTTTATCTCTCTCATCAACTCTTTTTCTAAAATTTGATGTGACGTCATTAGGCTGTCAAGGGAACTTCTTAACCCAATTTCGATTTCTTTGGGTTCAACATGTAGTTATTGAATATGTCATCCTTTGAATATGTGTGAATGAAATTTTATTGTTTTACACTTAATATCCACTTTTATTGGGTGTATTTATATTTGTCACACATAATTATGAGATTGATTTATCCTTGACTTAAGGATACCTTCTTTACAGGGGATTTCATCTCATTTTACATTTCTATTGAGACTTCATTGTTGTTATGCACCAATTCACTCTTAAATGGTGTATATACTATACTTTGGAATATTATATCATGAATTCCTTTATTCTAATGATATTATAAAGTTCTGATTAAATTTTATTCCTCAATTATTGTATTCAAGTGTCTCTCATTTTTTTAAAAACCCTTTAACTAAAATATGGTTTTAAATGATTTAATGATTTATTCTTATAAATATTTCTCGTTAATATCCATGTTTTCAAAATGGTTTTAAGGATTTATTTATATGGACATTAATGGTTTAAAATCTTAAAACCTTCAAAGTGGTATGAGACACTTTGATTCAAAGATCTCTTTATTTAATGTTTTAAATGGTTTCGAAAATGGTTTTTAGAATGGATTTATTATTTCAATGTATTAAAATGTTATATTGTTATTGAAATCTGGGAATGTTATATTTCCTTTATTCTTAAGTAATGTTCTATGATTATGTTATGGTTCTTGGGCATTGTTTATGAAGATGGGTGGTTCCGTGATAAACTAAGGGCGGGTGAGCCTGATATAGCTCTCCAATGCATTGGGTAACGCGAAGGAGTGAAACGTTAAGGTTTCTCCGAAGAGATTTAGGGAATATACTGTGATGGGTATTCCAAACGTAACCAAGAGGGTTACTCCCTACGTAAGAATGTTATTAATTCCTCATGTTACCTTTTATGTATTATGATTTCTATGATTTATTCATGATTTGATGAGGTATGGTAAAGTGCCTATGTTTTATGGGTAAAGTAGGATTTCATTCTTATGTATATATGAACTCATGTTTCCTTTCAATATTTTTATAACCATTACTGAGCTTTTTATGCTCATCCCAAGTTTTTGAAATGTTTTTCATATGTCAAGGGAAAGGTACATGATGTGATGATAGTGTCAAGGATGTGTCAAGAAAGAATCCATGTTTTATTTTAAATATGTTTCTGTTGATGGGAAGAATGAATACTGTCTTTTATGTAACCACTTTGTTTAAATGTGGAATGTAATGCAAGTTTCATGATCTAATTATCTGAAACTATAAACCTTAAAAGATCCTCAATGTGTAATATTTTAATAACTCAAGATTAAGTAAGGTTTTAAGGCTGGGGCCTTATAGTTGGTATCATAGGTCGGTTTAGATAACTTTAGAGGTTAGTGTATTATTTAACCATAAGTGGCACTACCATAATGTTTAGGATTTCAGAAAAAGTCCTAGTTTTAGATAAAGTGAATGAGTAAGTGTATCTTAGTGTTTACCTCCCTCATTAGTACATGAAGGTTTTGTTGATATAATCACACTGACATTTCTGTTTTTAGTGAATGGATGGATCTAGCAGGCACCAAAGAGATAATAGGTTTGAAGGAAACTGTGGTGGTTCTATGATTAAGATACTAGATAAAATGGGGGATTCAATGAGGAAACTCGTGGTTGTTCTAAACCAACTATCAAGGAGTCATGATCAACCACTTGGACCTTGGTATGATCTTTAATGCATCATGTATGAGATGACCAATCGATGTGGAAGTTCAGGTAATAATTATAAAGTTAACCATTAGAGTCTATATGATCCTTACTTTTGAGGTAATTATGGGTTACTATATGTTATGATGGAAGTGAAAGGCATGAGATAAAATTGAGGTTAAATTATGTTATGGTTATTTTTGATGATTTTATCCCTTTTTGGGGAATTATTTAAGAATTATATAGTTTTGTAAAAAGGACAACACGCAGACCGTGTGACTACCCGTCACGTCGGACAAAGCTGCGGGAATCAAACCCACAACCAAAGTGCGACTGGTATTTATCACCTACCACTGGACTACGTGAAGTCCCTGTTTAGTTTGACTGATTCTTTTTAGTTATATGATTTTATGAATTAAGAGTAAGTTGATTTTGGGTTATTTATGAAAATTATTAACCTAACATTGAGGATATGTGATTAGGTTAATTACTTTTCAATACGAGACTTTAGGAGCAACTGATGTTGTTTGGAGATAAATGTTACGATTTAACTTGGAAGACTATGTGACTAAATCCTTCAAATATTTGGGTTTCAATCTTAGATTGGTTTACTTTGAAGAATTTTATGGACAAATTGTTTATCGAATGGTCCTCGTTGAACTTTGGGTTTTGTTGGACAAGTTTTGTAGATTAAGCATAGATTTTCTTTTTATAAAGGGTTATCCTTTTCAGGATTATCTGATCTTGTACTAAACTTTTTGGTTTTGGTTTTGGTTAAAGTCTAAAGACATGGGAAGTATATAGTTCTCTTTGGTGGATTAGGTGATTCTCTAGAAGTTGATTATAGTACTCTTAATGCGAACAAGTCTCCCTAAATACTCTTCTTTTGGAGAAAAAGTTGAAAGTCAACATGATAAGTGATTATGTTTCCTTATGAATAAATTCCTCAATAAAAATTAACTTAAAACAAAAATGTTGTCTATTAACTTTTCCTACTAGGGAATCGAATATCGTTTAACCCATCACAAGTTTGTGATTTTCTTATGGTTAACTTTCTCCTAAACATGTTTTCTATCACTATCCATCAGAACATGACCCTATGTTTTCTTCTCCATGTCCATGTTTTCCTACATGAAATCCTAGTATGTGTTAACTCGTGTGACCTCTGTACTTATCTTCCTTTATTTTAAAGTGATTGTTTTACCGACTTTTGTTCCGATGTGGGATTTTCAATGATGTTTCCAAGCCCAGTTTTATAATTGCGAGGACACAATTCCCAAAAGGGGGGAGGATGTAACACCCCAGGTAAATAAATAGTATGATGTTTTCATATTTATCCATATTTGTGAATAAAATATTAATATGACTTTAAAGGGGACGCTATGCTCGATGGCGTACCCAACACGCAACAACGAGTTTCTTGGGAATCTTACGTTGCACTCTAATAATAAAATAATATTATTTTAAATGGTAGTTAACACGTAGTTGTTGTATTGGAGGGAATGGATATAAATAACTAAAATATGATTATATATGTTTTTAAATGTTTTTACATTTATCCAATAAAAGATAAAGGCTTAAAATATAGAAAGAATTCAATTTTAGGCGTATATGCCCTAATTTTCACTAAAGGTTCACTTATCGGCTTTTGATGGAGAATCGTCATTAAATATAGTTTTGTTTACTCTTATACATTCTATTGGACCAAATAAAACTTTTCTTTAAAATTGGGACATCAAAATTTACTTTGTGTAAATTTTTGGTATCTTTCCGATAAAGTTCATTTTTTTAATGAATAGTGTAAAATGTTGTATTTTAATTCAAAACCTCTTTTTAATCTAATTTATTTATATTATTAGATTATCTTTTGAATTGTTTTTAAAGTTAAATTATAAAATATTTTTACCATTAAATCCAATATTGGTCATTGGAATTAATTTCACTATGAAATCAGACTTAAACAAGTGTCAATCTTTTGATGCTTATTGTTTCATAAAAACACGCTATTTTCTCTGACAGCGGGAATTAATTATTAAATTAATTAATGTGACTTATATGTTTTTAATTTTTTAAAATAGACTTCATTTTTGAATTCGGAATATCAAATATAGCTTCGGGTGAATTTTTTGGTATTTTTCTGAAAAACTTCAATTTTTGATGAATAGTGAAACCACTAAGTGGTACTTATAAAAATTGATGTTTTCGTTTAAATGAAATTTTCCATCTTTGTGTTTTGAATTTCAAAAATCCGACATACATGGTTGTCATTAAGAAGTAAAATGTGGTTCAATGGGATAAAAATAATTTTTTGGTGAATAGTAACTTATTAAGTTTTAAATCGCGATTAGTGGTAATTAGTGTAGTTTATGGAAAGAATAACGTTTTAATAAAATGAAATGACCTAGAAACATGTCCTACCCTCATTGGATGTGTCATGGCCGACCAATAAAATCCATGGGTCAACTTTGGTACCCCATGGAGCCACTTTGGTTGGAAAATGACAAAAATATCTTTTTATTTAATGTTAAAGTAAAAATGACACAAACATGAGATGTTTTAATAAAACAATTTTTTCATGGGGTAATACAATTAATATGTTTTAATATAAATATTCATTATAAATATAAAAAGATTTCCTACATCATAGTATTTTTTTTATAATTTTTAGACATTATATAAATTAAATTATTTATGACATCATGATGATGCAGCGATGACCTCGTTATTTAACGATTTATATAAAATGGAAAGATAATATAAAATCTAAGACCTACACATGTAAAAAACCTATTGTATCGGTTTATTTCGAACCCTTATCATCTTATCCTCGAATTATATCAATGTGGGACCTTTAAAATCCGAAAAGCATTTTAAAATAAAGTAACATTTTATCACTTTCCAAGAGTGCCCCTCCTCTCCCCTTATAAAAGGCCCCCACCTCTTCCTATTTATCCACACATCCAAAGCATTTGGCTCGGACAAACCCTACCCAGTTTGCCTCTAAAAATCCCTATCTTACTCCTAGAAGCCTCACTTTGGGCATAAGTCTTCCCAAGGAAGCCTTTGAGCTCAAATCAAAAAGAGTTACCCGATTTTCAGGTAATGTCTTCACTTGAGTTCTTTTGTTTTATTTTTCTTCTCCAAACCCCTAAACTCTTTTTATTCATTTCTTTTGTAACAACTAAAGTATATTCAATATACTAGGATGTTTTTATAAAAAGGATTCGAGCTACACTTACACACACCATCATTTAATGGTTAATGAACATACTGTTTCTGTGGATGGTGAATTTCTGCCTCACGAAACGATGATTGTTCAACACTCATATAACACCTTCAAAGGTGGCCATTAATATGTCATTATATTTTTATATGATATATAATATGTTTATGATTTCCTTATGTTTCTGTATTTTTCATTTATGGTATACCTTTATTGCTTCCATTATGGGTAAACACGATATCTTCATTTTAGGAAGTGCGGACTACCACCCCCTCAAAGTGATTTGATTCGTTAATGCCTTACATGGGACGTATAAAGGATGGATTTAAAATTATTATATATTATGTTATACTGGAATTATAATATTCCTTTATATCATTATTATTTTCTTTCAATTAAAGTATGAGATAGAAATGAAATTAGCGTTCATGCGTACGTACGGCTTACCGTCTCCATGAACGGTGCATTTCATTTCTTACCTCTAAATGATTATGTAATATTATAAATGCATGAATATCCTGGATATATATGATATATATGATATCTAAATCATGAATAAAATTCTGGATATAATGGATATTTTACCACATGAACAACTTGTAATTATAAAGAGTTTATTTTTGACTCAAGTATGAATGATCGTTAAACAACCATTATTAACTTAAATAATAACATAGTGTTCATAACATGGTAATAAGTGATATAAAGGGAATAATTAACTTGAAAAAGTTTCTTAAGGAAGTAGAAATTAACTCAAGTTTATTATTCAGGAGATTAAAGAACGATCAAATCAAGTCGGACCCGAGGTAAGGGATCCAACCTCTCTCTTTCTTTTTAAGTACACTCTTTTATGTCATTCCTTTTAAGCTAATATTTCTTATGATTGGGATGTTATTTTATATTAATCCTACTTTAATTCTTATTTTCATATGATGAGAGACCCTATTTTCACTCATCAATCCATTTTGGATGTTTTGAGTGGCGTCGTTAGGCTGCCGAATTTTCGTAAGAGATCTAACCTCTCTCTTTCTTTTTAGGTACTCTCCTTTATGTCACTTCTTTTAAGATCATCTTTGCTAGGTTGGGGGATGTTATTTTATATTAATCTTTATATAAACTTTAATTTAATATTATGAGATACCCTATTTGGTCTCATCAATACATTTTTGTATGTTTTATGTGTCGTCGTTAGGCTGTCGAGTTTTCGTAAGGGATTTTTCATCTCACTTTTATTCCCGTGAGATTTTTGCAAAATTTTCCATAATTTACTTTGAGTGGTGTATTTACTGCCCATTATTTTACTCATTGTGTAATATACTTTCTTTTATGAGTATTTACATCAATTTTGTATTGTCCTTCTTTCACGAGGTGTATGTTTCGAAAGATACCCAAGTCGGTAAGGGAACCTTTCACCCTCCTCTTTTTAAAAGACTTCTTTTGTTATGTCTTTTAATTCACATACTATTATGTTGGGATATGTTCTTCTATATCGTTATTGATTTAAATTTTATGTCCAAGTGATGAGATACCCTTTATCTCTCTCATCAACTCTTTTTCTAAAATTTGATGTGACGCCGTTAGGCTGTCAAGGGAACTTCTTAACCCAATTTCGATTTCTTTGGGTTCAACATGTAGTTATTGAATATGTCATCCTTTGAATATGTGTGAATTAACTTTGATTGTTTTACACTTAATATCCACTTATATTGGGTGTATTTATATTTTTCACACATAATTATGAGATTGATTTATCCTTGACTTAAGGATACCTTCTTTACAGGGGATTTCATCTCATTTTACATTTCTATTGAGACTTCATTGTTGTTATGCACCAATTCACTCTTAAATGGTGTATATACTGTCCCTTGGAATATTATATCATGATTTCCTTTATTCTCATGATATTATAAAGTTCTGATTAAATTTTATTCCTCAATTATTGTATTTAAGTGTCTCTCATTTTGTTAAAAACCCTTTAACTAAAATATGGTTTTAAATGTTTTAATTATTTATCCTTATAAATATTTCTCGTTAATATCCATGTTTTCAAAATGGTTTTAAGGATTTATTTATATGGATATTAATGGTTTAAAATTTTAAAACCTTCAAAGTAGTATGAGACACTTTGATTCAAAGATCTCTTTATTAAATGTTTTAAATGGTTTCGAAAATGGTTTTTTAGAATGGATTTATTATTTCAATATCTTAAAATGTTATATTTTTATTGAAATATGGGAATGTTATATTTCCTTTATTCTTAAGTAATGTGCTAGGATTATTTTATGGTTCTTGGGAATTGTTTATTAATACGGGTGGTTCTGTGATAAACTAAGGGCGGGTGAGCCCGATATCACTCTCCAATGCATTGGGTAACGCGAAGGAGTGAAACATTACGGTTTCTCCGAAGAGATTTAGGGAATATACTGTGATGGGTATTCCAAACCTAACCAAGAGGGTTACTCCCTACGTAAGAATGTTATGAACGCCTCAAGTTACCTTTTATATCTTGTGATTTCTATGATTTATTCATGATTTTATGAGGTATGTTAAAGTGCCTATGTTTTATGGGTAAAGTATGATTTCATTCTTATGTATATATGAACTCATGTTTCCTTTCCATATTTTTATAACCCATACTGAGCTTTTTATGCTCATCCCAAGTTTTTGAAATGTTTTTCACAGGTCAAGGGAAAGGTACATTATGTTATGATAGTGTCAAGTATGTGTCAAGAAAGAATCCATGTTTTATTTTAAATATGTTTTTGTTGATGGGAAGAATGAATACTATCTTTTATGTAACCACTTTGTTTAAATGTGGAATGTAATGCAAGTTTCATGATCTAATTCTCTAAAACTCTAAACCTGAAAAGATCCTCAATGTGTAATCTTGTAATAACTCAAGATTAAGTAAGGTTTTAAGGGTGGGGCCTTATATCAATATCCTATGTTATCTATAAATGTTCCCTATCATGTCATTGAGTCAACCCACATTCAGTACATGATATAAAATCGACTATGTGAGTAATAATCCAAAATTAGTCTTTTTTCAATAACTCAATAATAAGATCCATTTTCAAAATAGGTATGACTATATTATATATTGTCATTATATTCTATCACGGTAGTGTATATAACACCATCATGTTGGGATCTTTTATTCATTGATTGACTCATTCTAACAAATTTATTATCATTAAACACTATATATGTTTATTCATGAACCACATTATTGGGACCAGAAGTCAATGCACTTATTTATTGAGATACCACATAAATTACTGAACTCAATATACGAAATATATATAAATATCATAATTAATAATTAATATTTATTATTTATTTCATAAAATAAATGGTTTTATATTTTATTTCATCCAATAAAGAAACTCATTACATAGAAAAGCATATCTACAACTAAAATGTATTAAATAATAAATTTGATTAATAATTTATTTATGATACCAGTATAATAATATGGTAATTTTTTAGTACATATGTACATTTTTTTCAAATTAGATATCATATATATTTCTAAATTACATTCTTTTTAGAGTCATCAAATAAATCTTATATAAATA
This sequence comes from Viscum album, assembly GCA_963277665.1. NCBI lineage: Eukaryota > Viridiplantae > Streptophyta > Magnoliopsida > Santalales > Viscaceae > Viscum > Viscum album. The sequence goes on from OY728128.1 coordinate 15,907,995, forward strand.
ATAGAATATAATGCACCATCTCTTTCTCTTGAAGGCTAAATGTATCCAATATATAAGACCAATAAATTCCACAATCTTTAGGAATTCAAGGAGAAGTGGGATAATTTTATCATACTTCCCATGTTCATTTTTCTTTGGCTGATTAAATATCATATTATTGGAGGGATTTGAAAAATATTAAGAAGTATTCCCTCTCATACCCTTGGAAGAATTATTTGATTTTCACCTAAAATTGTTCATGGAGGGGATGGTGTATCCTTTGATAAATAGGTTCCTTGCATTCATTCCTATATAATTTCTCCTATTTCTTTTCTTTTGTGTTGATATTCTCTAATTTTTTTCTTTATTCAATTTTTTTATCTTCCCATTATCATTGTTCGTCTTTTCTAATCATATATGTTTCCATCTCTATGAGGGGGATATTATTTTTTGTTGTTGGATGTTGTAGGCTTGGACTATCTTATTTTACGTCATTGCATTTTAAAACTATTTTTTTACCCTATTCATGGTCTATCATGGTGGTGAAAATAATTCTTTTGGTTGATGCAGGTAGATACATTGTTCTTATTCTTTATATTTCATGAATATGTCACCTTCTTTCTATGATTTTATGTTTCTGAATGGTTTTCTACCACACATTGACTTCCACTTATCTTACTTATTATCCCATTGATAATGAATCCATCTTGGTCATCTATATTATTATTCCTTAAAAATTATGATATATTGGTTGGATAAGTCGATGACTACCTAAATTTGGTGGTTTGTCATATAAATGTATAGTTTTTTTGGTCCATGGTGTTTAAACTTGTGGTTGAATATTTGGGATTCTAAAATGTGTTCATGTATTTCATCAAGAAATTCATCCTGAAATAATTATAGAGTATAAATTTAGTGGTTTTTAAACATTATTTAATTTCTCAATAGTGTGAATGAAGGATTTCTATAATTGTTTGATTTTTGAGCTACTTATTGTGAAATTTTATGATGAAGATTTTGTTCTCTTGGTTTTGTGTTTAAATTGTTCTTCAAAAAAATGGATTAGTGAGACATTGAAGATGAAATAAAATATATATGATATAATGGTGATGGAATAATGATGATGACCACCGATTGTTCTTTGAGATTGATTTAGTCATTTTTTAATTATTTACTATATTACCTCAAAGTTGTTTTTCGGAAAATTCAAAAATGAAACGGGTTGATACATCTCATTCTCACATTATCAAAATATGTTGTACATAAATCAATAAAACATTTAGATAAATAAAATTTCTCAACGGATCCTTTTGGATTATTCCTATTCCTAAAAAAAGAGTTTAATATTTCTGTATTTATTTCAGTTGGATACATCCAACTCAATGAAATAAAACCCCAATGAATTATTTCATTTTTAATATGAAAAATTATATGTATCATGAAAATGAAAAAATATAGTGGTAAAACATTCTTTAACTCACAAAAATTTTATGGTGACTCCTCATGAATTTATTTCAAGAAACACCATGATAACATTTTATCACAAATAAATCCTTAAAATGTTCATAAAAATCACCATCACTCATTCATTCTTAAGATATAAATGACAGATATATATTAGATCCAATTCATGAAGAAATATTTAATAATGATGAGTTTTATAGATATTGTAGTTTCATTGATCTTTTAAAAACATATTTTGAAAATTTTATTGAATACGTATCTTGGAATTTGATAGTATCATGTACTACCAGCTTTTTTTCACAAAATATTTCATTATAAATAAGTCATCAAGAACATCCTAGTTATTTTTATCGATAAACTAATTATACATTTCTAGTATAATACCCCAGTCTTCCAGGTCATTATGAGACCTTAAATCATAGTTTATCATATATTTTACATTTAGATATATTGAATGACCAATATTTGAATATATTTTTCTCAAGGTTCATGATGTGTAAACACTAATCTAAAATTTGATTGACCAATAAGAAAAATTTAATTACATACTTTTAATCCACTTACTATAATTATCTATAGTAGAAGTGTAATTCATCAATATAGAATTGATATAACCTATATTTAATTAAAAAATAAATTTTTACCACTAAATAAGGACATTAGTTCCAGAAATAAAATAAGGAGGCTTATTAGCCTCAATGGTTGTGTAAAAGAATCAATTATTTTTTCTACATGGATGCTTCATTAGCTTGAATCCTTGGTGTCCCTTAAAACATAAAATATGAAAATATTTAAGATGACCAGATCATGTATTCTTACTAAAAATATATATAATTAGTTTACCCATCATTATCAATAATAAAATCATTCAACAATTAGGAAAGTCATTTATCATTTATAAAAGCACAACACACTTATAAAATGTTTCATTCAATGAATAACCGTATGTATGGACACCCAAATTCCAAAGATACTTCAATGATTTTATTAAATGTTGAAAGTAAAAAATATATATTATTTAAAATACTCAATGGTCATTATATGAGTATACTAGGGAAAGTAAATGGTTTTTATACACATTTTGGGGGGATGGTTGAGAATGATTTTTAAAAATGGGCCACGTGTTGGGTGCACTAAATATTTTACTGAACTAATTAAAAATATAGCATTATATATATTAATTGAAATTACATATCTATACAACTAAATTAGGTTATTGTGAATAAAATTTATTTTATGGTAATCCATCCACGTTTCAAAATAATTTCTCATTGTCTTTAATTATCACAACATAATTCAAAAATATATATATTTTCTGACATTTATTCAAAGATGAAAGTATTTTGGTGCGAAAAAATAAATGGAAAGAGTAATATTAAATTTTATTAAACATGATATGGAGTTCTATATATATGTGTAATCCATTTATATATCCCAAATTATTTATATTAAATTAGGCATGTAGTTTCCTCTAAAAAAACATTGCAATATTTTAAGAAGGAATGAATTTTATTTGTTGAAAAATCAAGCTAATTGACTACCATCTATTCTACATAATGATTTATTGGAATTTCAACATCATTATAATGTATGGTCAATAAAAAGGTTATATTTTAATTTATTATAGTATTAAAAATTACAAAAATGTTTCTCTCATTATATAATCACATTTAAAATTCTAAATTTTTCGTTTACCACATTCTTTATATACAAGTGTCCATACATCATATATCAATATTTTCACTCTATAAACATCATAATTTTCATTATTTTCATCATGTTTACACATATAATCATATTTTTTCATTATAATACATTATATCTCATAATAATGATTAAAAATAAACTTAACAAATATAAACTTCTTCATTCCACTGATTTCCGTTAGATGATGAATGATCCAATAAATATTTTTATCTCTATTATAATATCATTAATAATAGTTTGTTTGAAAACAAACTTAATTTATATGGTAACTCTCTTGTTTTTGATAAAAATATGGTTTTGAAACATAATTATAATTAGTGAAATAAATAATTCCTCAATTAGTAGCACTATTAAATAAAAATATATAAAATAAAAATTAATTTAAACTTGGTTGAGATTTAATTATAATCATACATCTTCCTACCCTCCATTTTGATAAAAATAACAATTTTCTATTAAAATCAACATATTCGACTATAATTAGAAAATTTATGACAATAATTAATCTGTTGAATACATGTTAGGATAAAAAATAATACAAAAAATAACAACATATAAATATTTTTTTTCTTAAAATTTTTATATATTTTTGGATAATATTTTAAATTATAGACACTACCTAGAGATTGGAGGGTTGAAAAAATTATGAGACCAATATAGAATCGAAAATTTTATGATTGATATAAATAAGAATGAAAAATGGATAAATAGTGGTCAAATGTGAGGGTTATGGAAAAGGGAAGAACCTATATCATTTTTACAAACAATAAAATACAAATCTAAAGTTAGAAACCACCTATCATGACATATTTCATATTATATTATCCTTAGTTATGGTTTTATCATGGAAAAAATTTATTAAAGAATAACATTATTCAACATACGATGAAATGGCCCCAATTTGACAGTATTTTCATGACCATAAGTATAGGTCCCCTATTTAACATTAAAAACCATCACTAATTAAATAAAATTATTAAACACCATATAAATAAATTCATGATATTAATAATAATACTTTTAATATTGGCCAAAAAAGAACTTTTTATTGAAAACCCATTAATAATTCATGAATTTAAAAAAACGCATGATACTATTAATATAAAATAAAATAATTCAAGATAACACAACCATTAAAATGATATTAATAGACAACACATGTCAATTAATGATATTAACAATGCCCTTAACATTTATTTAAATTAAAACAATTATTTATATTTGATGAAAACTATGAAAGATATGCAATTAATTTTTTATATCCCTACCATAAAAAAATTATATAAAATAACTAAATCATATTTTATGAAAATTTAATTTTATTAAGAAACTTAAGATAATTATTATAATTATCATTTCATTTGATCATTTTTAAAGAGAAGCCTAAATTTTTCATATTCAGAATAAATTAAACTCATGATATTACAATAAAAATTTCATCAACAATAATATACACAATTTGATCTATAAGAAAAAAATGATTAAATTAATTCAAGTGGTCATGGTTAGGCATAAGAACAATGATATGCATATACACCTAGAAAAAAAAGTTAAATCTAATGAAACACCATGTTTTTACACTTTGATAAACAAGAAAAGTAGTCAGATGATGTTTACAAACCCTAAAAATATTGTCTATCTCAATGAAATTCCAAAAACATCAAATCCTTAAGAACAATTGAAATCTATAGGTCAAATGTGAAAAAATAAAAGAATAAAAAAAATATTATGTGAAGGGGAACAAAATAAAATTACAATTTAACCAAAAAATCAATGAAAAATTATCCAAAAAAGAATAAAGAAGATAATTATTGGTGAAGGGGAATACAAGAAAAAAGATGTGACAATTCATGCATCGGACTAGGGGTTGTGTTGTTTCTTTTGATGTGTCATAAACCAATGGTTTTAACAAACCATAGTTATATGATAAAATTATAACAATTATTTTTGTAAATTTTTTGAATGTATAACCTATATTAGTGGTATTAATAAACTATGGGTATATTTATATTGGTATATATCACAATTTAAATTATTCTCAATAATACTTTATATAATACAATCAATACATGTTTCTATGGCTATCATTAGGGTGTGTTACTTTTTAATTTCAATTTTACAGAATTGGTTATTACAAGTTCATTAAACATTTTAAATAAGTAACATGTTGATAGACATAACCAACTGAATATATATTATCCCCAATATTATTTATGATATCATGGAATTTTAAATATATCATTTTATGTGAGATAAAAAGTTATGTGCACTTGTATAATTGCATTGGATATATCCATTTAAATGGTATATAATGATTTTGAAGGGGTATTTTAAGAATCAAAATCAAACAGAGGAATATATTATTAAAAAGTATATTTTTGATGATTTGGTTGAGTTCTATATGGGTTAATTTTCTGAACTAGAGAACCACATTTTTCCTAATTACTATTATTTGGGAGTCAATATTAGAGGAAATGGGATATAGGGAATAAATATAATCATTGTAAAATGAATAAATAATGTATGCATGACTATACATCTTCAATAACACGGATCAGGTTTGATATTATATATCACCACATATTAATATATTGAGACAATGTTATTTATAAAAGAAATATATGTGTTTAATTAATTATTTTTGAAAAAAAATATCCCCCTGTTTAAAGAAAACGTGATTAGAGATTCAGCTACGTCAAAAACATTTAGATGGTCAATGGCTACCCCATGTTTAAATGTGATAGTATAATCAAGGTATGGAATTAATTTTTCTACATTTTAAACCAATAAACTGAATAAGAAAAGTTTTTTTGGAATAATAGAATAATATTTTCATTGAATCAATGAATTTAATGGGTCCAAATAAATAAACATTATCAAGTCCTATATTTCGTATTATAATTTTTTTAAAGGTACATGATATATTATTTTCCTCAAATTTTGAGTAATTATATTAAATTATAAGATATTTTATAGTAAAAATATAGTTTAATATAATGAATTAAAATTTAATCTAGTATATTTTAATAGATTATAAAACATAAATTGCACTTTTACAATAGAATCACATGGAAAAAAATTATATTTTTGATATCTAAAATGACCAAGGGTATATCCTGCTTCATATAAAAAATTTGTAACTGGTTTATTAAAATATTGATAGTGGTGATGAATTTATTAGATATATACATATATGACATGATTGAAAAAGGATATTGACAACTATATCACATTCATGGTATATTATTTACATAGTAATTAAAATCCTAACTGAGAGTTGATGACTATTATGAGGGGTGAATTAGTTATCATCAAAACACTAACTCTCAAAATCATTTTCCCATTATTGGTTTGTGAAATTCGATCTAGAATGATGGAATTTTATTATGAGATATGTGTTAGATAATAACGCACATTCTATAAGTTTTTCATAAGGTTTAAAACTTTTTTATCGATGGGTTAATTCGTGGTGAAAATGGTTTCGATCTGGCTCTACGCATTCTTATATATTTACCATCAAGAATATCGATTGGGGTTGGAAGATAGTCATAAATTCTACATACAATAAACAAACACAAGAGTCATCAATTCAATAGATATTTTCTTCCTAACATCAAGTTCCCCTTGAAATATGATCATGTGTTCACCCTTGTTCGTCTTCTCAATTCTATCATAAATTTTAATAAAATTTTCCTTTGAATGGTAAATAATTTATCTCATTGTTTCTTCCTATTTTTTCAAATAAATTCATATAATATTTACTTAATTCACATACATTACATCATGGATTTATTAACAGTGGAGTGATCACTAAATCGATAGTACCCAACTTATATCTACAAAAATATCAAAAAATTACTCCACTAATTATGGTGTGTAAAAGTGCATTAGATTATATTATATGTATTTTTTCAAATCTATAGAATACATGTTGTATAATGACAATTTTACCTGTCACATTATCCATTTATGTTCTTATTAATGAGAGACATAGAAATTTCAAGGAATGGATCACTCCATAATGAACTATTATCATGTATTATGATATATTGGCTTGTAGTATGAATTTATTCATTACCCTTGTATAGTTCAATACTTATATTTTATGGACTCCCATTATGGCATGAACTATACCCAAAAATCCTTACAATAAAATCTTTATATTGTGAAAAATGGGAAAATTATATATCATTCTATGTAAGTGTAAATCTCTTCATCTCAATCATCGCCATCATGATTTAACAACTGTATATTATTTCATGAATACCTTCATATGAAAAATAATTCCATTACTAACATAACACATCATGTCATAGTGATCTTATTGATGATGTTATGTCCTCCAACTCAGAGAATCCATCCTTTTTGAACATCCAAATCAACTCCATCAAGGCTCTAACTCATTCATGAGAATATTTCAAATCAATATGACAAGAAAATAACTTATAAACTAATAATTTAATTATATCATGAAGAAAATAAAACAAATACCTATAATATAAATGATATCTAAAAAACGCACCACATGAGATAATGGTTATTTTGGAAATTCATTATCGTTTTACTATAAATAACAATGATATGTGGATCATGATTCAGTTGAGATCAACTATAAAACCCCCCATTTAAAATTCACATCAGGAGGGTTCTTTAATCTCTAACATAATAAACAAATCACCATGGCCTCTTCAAAAAACCTAACTATATTTTTCAGATATATGTGAAAATAATATATGAGATATTCTCCAACCTTTTTCCAACAACTTTGTATGTATGAAAATTTATTCATCATTAATGAAACTCCACTTTTTTCTCACCATTTAACTATCAACAACATATATAAATAGTGACTCACTTGGTTTTTTAGAATTTATCCTTTCGGTTTTCTCCTTCTTCAAAAAATTAAATAGAAGAAAAAAGGGAAATTAATGTAGAAAACTTATAGGTATTTTGAGAGAGAATACATTTGAAAAAACACACTCACGTATTCAATGAAATCCTTTATTAGGGGATTTGTCAATATATATACAACATGTTCTTTCTCTGAAACTCATTTCATTGAATGTGAACCATATTACACCATATAAACAATTAAATGGTAATTGGTATAAATATTATTAAAACATAAAAGTTGTATCAGATTCTATAACAGGTTGACTTCACATTGATTATCACACAAAATAACCAATGTGTAGGATATATAAAACCTCATTCAATTAAGATAAGAATTAATCCATGTTATTTGAATTTTCCTTTATAATTCCACAATATACTTATCTTTTGTAAATATAAGAGTGGATAATTTTTTCTACATAGAGTTCCTTGAAACACACCACACCTCATTAAATAATTCACCGATATAAGTTGACTATACTATACCCATATCTCCTACCCAAACTATATCATTATTGACATAAATCTAAAAATATATAATTTTCTCATATTTCAATCATTAATTGAGAACAGATATGACATAGAAAAGGTTATTTTTAACTACTATAATATTCAAGTCCTTATGATTTCATTGGAATCATAGATAATGAATAACCCCAAACACGATGTTAAATATAAAATATATTAAATATATTTGGATACTAATATTACTTAGGAACTCTATTATATCCTCATTATTTCCTTTTTCATCCCCAGTAAAATTGTCCCCAAATTATATATGAGTATAGAACTGTCATTATTCTTCCATTATTAACCTTGTCATAAATGTTATATCGTACTGACCTTATGATAAAAATAATAATCACTTTGTGTAAGTGAATTTAAAACTAAACAATAATTTTGTATCCCCAATCATTGAAATTTTATAATGTTTTCTAATTTAGGATTTAATGTACACATAAATATATATATTTAGATAAAAATAATGTCATCAATATACATAATCTCTATTAGTGAGCTTCTTTCATCTCCCTTGAAAAAGGGATAATTACACACCTATAAATTTTTTATTTTCATATTCCTAATGTTTCTATAAATATATTAATAACATGGTCTTGGTGGTAGTTTAATTTCATAAATTTCATTCTTCAACTTTTAGACTTAAGAACCATAACCATAAAGAATAAATCCTTCTAGTTTTTAAATATAACCCCTTCCTCATTTTCACCATTTATAAATTACAACCTCATGCCCTTTTGAAAAATTTTATAAAAACACTAGCACATAATTCAATAATAAAATTTAAACTTTTCTTTCCTTTCAAGTAGAAAACAATTCCCATCAATATCTATACCCTCAATTTGAGAGTATACATTCCATAAAAGAATAAAATTTTTCATAAATTTCTCCATTCTAATTAATATTATTTTTAAAACCAATTTTTTTGACGTTATCACAATATTATATTTTGGATGTGTCACCAACTCCAATGTGAAAATTTTGTCTATGTGATTAATATCTTCTTCAATTACTAAAATCCAATTCTCATACTATAATGTGTATTTAAAACTTTTTTGTTTAACATTCAAGATAAGTTTGTGGGATTGTAAATTATGAAAATTTTATATTTTTTCTCAACTATTATATTATCTCAAAGGATGTTTTTATGATAAATAGGTTATATAAACCATTGTATCTTTGATAATTCATGATCTATTCTATCCATATCTGCTGGGATTAAGAGTCATCATGAATTTTTTTTACATATTCATGTTTAACTAGGTCACTATGAATTAGAAATCAATGTTTCCAAGAATACCTTAAATATAGTCATCAATATACAATTATGTTTTAAGTAATTGTTATTTTTCCTGATAGTAACATCATAACTATGGATTATTTTCATCATATTTTTTTGTAACATTGTTAAATTATTCCATCATGTGAATATCTGTGGAATATCCTATCATAGTTTCTTTCACTAAACATACCAATGTGTAATCATTTATCAATAACATTAGTCATCACATGTTGTGATTCTACACAAACTATAAATCATATGGTTTATTCACTAAATTGTGTTTAATTAAGAACTCAATAAAGATATAGAAAAATATTTATGTATCTTTTTACCAAAAACAATTTTTGGTTCCCTGATCTAATAATATAAAACATCAAATTTACAAAAAAATATGATTCCTTCTCAAAACCACTCTAAATATCAAGACATGTATGTAGTAATAAATATATTCATTATTCAATAATTCTCAATATATGACTCAAATTTCCCATTTTAATAATCTAATAAATAATAAAACCATAATATTTCAATAAAATGTTCATTATGATTTTCAGTTTACCTAGATTAATTATTAAACATCAAAATAGATTATAATTCACTTGATAAAAAATATATATAAGTCATATGAGTGAAATAATCAACAAACGCAAGGAAATCATTATTATTTTTTAATTCATTCTTATCAGCTAACATATATACAAAATTATCCATTCATAAGTTTTCATTATGATAATATAAACCTCATTCTAACTCTCCTTTACCATTTCCCCTTTTTGACATGTTTCACGAGTATTGTGTCAACCATGATTTATATTTTGTGTATTTCTGATATAATTAATTTTTATAACCTTAACAATATTAGTTTTACACAAATATAAAGGTATTATATTTCATAGTTCATTATCCTCCATCAAAATCATGAAAAATTAAATTTGATATTTAAATATTGAAATATTTTTCCATCAGACCATCTTCCAATGATAAATAAAGTATCATCCCTGAACATATTATTGATATATCCACTATTTCAACAGATCACATCATTAAAATTTTCATAATGTTTAAAAACCCAAAAAATATTTTTCCTTAACACATTAATAAAGATAAAATCACTGCATTCAAGTTTATGACAACAAATTCGGCACTTCCAACTACTTTTAAATTGAGTTATTTGTCATTCAAAAAAGTTATATTCCCTTCATCATACCATTTAATATAATTCAATTATATTCTTTTTTTACCATGTTTTACAAGAATCCTCTATTATACATCCAAGTAATTATTTATTTTTTTCTTTGTAAGGCACCTCAACCAGCAATTATTTTTATTGATCACTCTTCATCTTGATAAGGTTGGATTTAGAATTTCTCTTAAATTGTTATGAATTTATATTGAAACACTTGTTATCAGTGTGTACAAGATTATCACACCTTCATCAATTTTTTTCAATATAAATTAAAACAATTATCTAATTATACATTCTCTTTCAGATAGTTCTTTATATGTACATTATATACTATAGGATGAATCTCAATTTATTCATCAAATCTTATAAATTTAAGGAGTGAAAAATTAAAAAAAATAGTATTTATGTCTAAAAACAGTGACACCAATATATTCCTTAAAATATAAATATTCTTGGTCAAAATAATATTAATAAAAAACTATTCATTGAAATTCCTTCCAATTTGACAGCCATTACATACTTTAAACATATTCATGATTAGTTTTGTTATACTTTTTTATTAAATTTTACCTTATACTTATCCTTAATAACTATATTCTATCACCTAAATGTATTTTTTATGTTTCTAGAAACACTACATAAATATAGAATGGGATGTTTCTATTTCTTAGGTAAGATAATCACCTTATCCCTTTTCTTATCACTATTTTTTCTATTTTTGTAACATGACTTAGTGCCTAAAAACACTGTTTATGGTATAATATGATAATAAAAAAGTTTTTAAATTGCATGAAGAACATTCACAATTGTTTAGGAACTCATGTCAGATTCGTTAATTGGTTTCTAAAACTCAATGTGAGTGTTCATGTAATTATAAAATTTTACCAACTCCATCACAATATCCATAAACACATCATTCATAGAAATAAGATTTTCTATGGTAATACCAATCATCTTTTCTCTTTATTTAACAATTAAATTTAGATAAACAATATTTTATGTTAAATCCACTTATTTCCATTTATTATTTTAATCTATCAATGAATTTATGTAGATACTAAATCACCAACCAAAAAAATATTTATAGTTTTTTAGTTTAGTTAATTAGATTTATTTTGGTTCTTCCTCATTACTTTTCTCTTAATTATTTCTATATTCTTATATTGTAGAGGGGATAATAGATATATATTTTTACATGAATATCATAAATCCTTCTCCAACTAAGCCTTATTTTTATTATTAACATTACTCACCACAACATGTACATAATTTATTTAGATAAAGTTCTTTTTTCCCTCACATGTTATCTTGTATTTTTACTTCAAAAGATAGTACATTATTATGACCATTTTACATATTTTTTATTCTTGATGGATCGCATGATTGATCATTTTATTAATCTTCTCCATCACTTCTAGGTAAATTACATGAAACAAATATAGTGTTTTTTTTCAATGAGAAACATAAAATTATGTTTATAATTATATTTATCTTTCTTCAACTACTATAAAATTCACTTAAAACATGGTAAAAAAATGTAGGAAATATTCAAGGGAACCATGGTACTTATATCTATTGGATTAAGGTTATTTCCATTTTCCACATTTGATCATGTTGTTTTTTCCTACAACGATTACTAAAACCATGTTCTCAAGAGGACTACATCCATGGTTCGTATTGTAAATACCCCAACCCTAGTATCCCAGAGTCGATGCCTTACTTTATTATATTAGTATGATTATAATGAAACTCGTCACGAAGGACCTATCAGTTTATCAATTTTGGAAACAATTTTAGTTGCATGACTATTACATTATTAATTGAATGGAAAATAGCATAGAAACTCTATTAATAACACCCAATATCTCTTTTGTAAAAATGTATGGCATTTATAATATACCTCTCAGAATCTAGGGGAAAAAGAAACATATGAAAGGGGTAATATCAAATGCATAGTAAGGGTAAAATAATATACTGGTTTTCATGACATAAAAATAAGGAATTATGAATAGATAATAACGAATGTCATTAAAACATAATCATTATCATTATATGGAAGGAATAAAAGCAGAATAAATAATTCCATATAAATATTCACATGAATCTTCACCATAGATATTACACTATTTGAATAATCACATGATTTATCAATTAATAATATCATAATGTGGGAATTCATAGGTAGACATCTCATAACTATTTTACAGGCCTCATCTAATACTTATAAAATAAATGGTTAAGGCCTCAACCAAAATCCATTTTTTTGTCTTATGATACCTACCAGTGCATCGAGGGGCTAGAGCAGGCCCCGCCCATCACATACTATGTACCATGGATTCCTAAAATGTCTAATAAATTGATATCTTTAAATTAATGTGTCCCATACCAATTTAAATATTCATATTTCTAATTAATATAATAATATCATTGAAAAAATTTTAAGGAATATTATCTTCAAAAATTACAAAGTGTCCCATACCACCTTGAAACATTTAAATATTAATAACTTTTAACATTAAATTAAACTTATAATATCATGAAAATAATATATTAAATGATATAATATATCAAAGGGTATTATATAAACCAAAAAATGGAAATATTTTTGAATAATACATATATCTCATATAAGTAAAAGGGAGAAAATAAAAACCCTTTTTTAGTTTTAAAAGAAGAGTTATTTTGGGAAATTAATTTTATTTGTCATAAAATAAGATTTCAAATATGTATATACCAGAAAATACAATTTAAGGACATTTAAATTATATTATAGGTATAAATAATTTCCCACTAAAGATAAATCATATAAAAATATTTTTTATGAAACATTTAAAATAAAACATTTTCGTGCGGTTTAAGGAAAATATTAAAGTGTTTTTAAAGAGGAAATGAATGTTTATCTTAATAAAACCAAAAATAAACCAAGATAAATTTTCATGATAAAATGAATGATTTTATAAAAATGAAATTATCTTAAAATATATTTTTGATTACACATGAACATGGGTTAGAAATCAGGATGTTCCCTTGAATAAGGGTTTTTATCCGGAAGAATTGTGAAAAAAAAATATTTTTTAAAACATGTATATCCCAGTTAATGAGAGATAATATTATATGGATATATGATTTTGGAACCTATAAATAGAATTTATAAGAAATATTCAATAATTAGAAGCTATACATTTGTGTAAATATGGATAAAGAGTAACCCGAAGGAAAAAATAGGGTTTCGGGTAGAATCCATTTCCACTTTGTAATCAATCGAATCATATACCCCCATATTATTAATCCTGAAATGACAAATTTAATTGCATGATAATAAAGAGATTCATGATATGATATATCATGGGAAGTATACAAACACAATACACAATAATTATTGGTGAGTAAGGCATATCTCATAGAATGAAAGTGAGTTGAGAAAACCCTCACCTTATTTCTAAATATGTTCCGCACAGGACCTTAATGTCCTAGATAATTAAATTAAATCTATTAATTAATTAATTAAGATATTTTTATAAAGTAATTTCATTTATTATAATTTTATGAAGTTCATTTATGTACATTTTGATGATTTATAAGATACAATTATAATGCTCAGGAGCATTCGTTTCCTTGGTTTTCACGATCGGTATACTTGTATATGTGTATTGAAGTTAATGTGGAATGGGTATAAATTTTCAGAATTAAATTTATATGATATTAATGAACATATATTAGTGTAAATTTTTATATATATAAATTTTCATATGGAATGAGTTTTAATCATTAGATAATAAATATATTGATAATCATTTGCATTCATACGACGGTTATTGAACAAAACATACTCATTGTGTTTTATCATTTTGTATTATGTAAATATGCTACATACATAACATTATAAATGATATATTACATTTAATATAATCAATTTTAAACATTTCTTTCATTACCATCCTTGATGTAGAAATTTAAGAATGAAAATCTATTACCCACAAAGGAAGTAAATTGGCACCTCCCAGACGAGGATTTCACTTTTAAAATGATAGATATAGATAGATAAAGTA
Organism: Viscum album; assembly: GCA_963277665.1. Taxonomy (NCBI): domain Eukaryota; kingdom Viridiplantae; phylum Streptophyta; class Magnoliopsida; order Santalales; family Viscaceae; genus Viscum; species Viscum album. Next base: position 15,923,074 of record OY728128.1, read on the forward strand.
TTTTGTGTAAGTATATTCCATTAAAATGATATAATTACATTATATAGATGATACCTTAATTATTATGATCATATAGACAATTAATGTGATCATAGAATAATAAAAGGAAAGGACTAGAAATGAAAATTCAAGGAAAAGGAACATTATTTAACCTCTGAATACTCATCCTTAATAACCTCCTTAGAGGGATTGATTTTGGTCACTTGTTAATAATAAGAGCTTCTAGATATGAAGGAGATACTTGGGGACTAGATTGGGTTGAAATTATACAATATTAAAAGCATAGATGTGTGAGGTTAAGTGGTGTTGAGGGGTAGTATTTATAGTGGTGGAGAGGGGTGATTTTCTACATTTTTATTTATTATTTTATTATTTTTCTAACGAAAACCAATAGTTTTGGTTATTGGGACTAAATAAAATAATAAATTCATGTGATTTAGATCCAAGGGTTCTCACATAATCCAAAAATCACCTGTGACTAAATAAATCATGTATTTATGATTTATTATAAATTATTTTATTATAATATTTAAAAAAACAATTATTTCATTAAAATACGAATAATAACCTAACCACTTATCGACATGCATAATTCAAAAATTCGAACTATTTCATGAAAAAAAAATATGAGAAAATTAATTTTTAATTAAACCCCTCATTTACTGAAAAGTAACAATTGTAAACCTAAAACTGATTTTATAACATGATAAAATATTATCTAAGGTCTCATATAATAATTATAAAATCAAAAGATAAAAAAATGTAAATTTATGAATATATTTTATATAATTACTTTTCTTTTAAACAATTTTATTGATTATAATATTACAATTAAATATTTATAACTTTAAAAAATACCAACATTCAATTTAACAATTTTTAAAATATTCATTTACTTATACTATGATATAATTATATCATACCTTAATTTAAAATATACCAAAATTTTATTTTTAAATTCATGGGTATGGTTTCAATTCATTTGGTCGATTTACTATTCATAAGTGTCAAGTTACTATTCACGAAAAAAATTAAGTTGATCCTATCAGACTATAAATATCTTTCGGATCACAACTGTGTATGTATTTTTTTCAAATTAAAATCAAAATATTGGAAAATTACATTTAAAACATGTTCTCAATTATAAGGCGGTAAAACTAATTTTAGAAAAATATAGGATTTCCATTTGAAAAATTAAATTCATTATTGTAAAAGAATTTTATATAATATATTAATTTCATCATACTATTCATTCCCTATAAATTAATTTCTTGATTATAAATTACATTTTAAAATATTTATATTTAACTATTTATAATTGTTCATTTATTTTCTATTGTATTAAACCTATATTGTCAAGGAAATTAAATTTAATAAAGGTAATTACTTAAAAAATTAGGGTGTTACATTCCCCCCACCATCAATAAATGGTGTCCCTATAATTTAAAATTTCACGTCGAAATTTAACGCTTGATAATTGAGAATTCTGTTAGGGGAAACCCACATTAGAAATACGGTTAATAAAATATCACCTTAAAAAGAGGTTAAGGTAAATGAGGTGGTCAGAAAATAATTATGCATTAGAGTAGGATGATATTATTGGGATGTGAAAACATGTACATGAAAAAGAAATATAATCATAAAGTTCTCATGGAGAATTATATAGGACATGGTCATTATAAATATTATAATCACAAAACCATAAACTATAGGTATGAAAATGTTCATTGATATCATAAAAAATTATTATAATAGGACAACATTTTTGTTTATGACTCATTTCCTAGAGTTGAGTAATTATTTCATTCTATATATAGTATAAGTATAAATTTCTATTTTCTAAATAATGTATAGTCCTTGTTTTATGACTAAAACTATATATACCTCACAAGATGAATCTTTTGGTTAAGTAATACATTATCGTCTAAAACCTCAAACAATAATAAACTTAATCAATTTCATAAATGGTTAACCATTCTCAAAGATCATGATACAAAACATCACAATCATTCCCATGGTATTTAGTACTATCCAATTTAATTTATCCATATCATGGATCTATATATAGAACATCAATATATCATCACTAGTAACATTTTAAGGTTTATCGTTACCTTAACCATTGTTTTCCAATGTTTAACATTCTAAAAAATCATTTTTCTTGTTAACATTCAACAAATGAGCTCATGTCCGTAATGAAATAGTTCTGTAGAAAATTCCTTATATATTCCACAATTCTTATAACTAGTACCTAATTGATAAAATACTCAAATTACATACTAATTACAATGCACTCATCAAATGTAGAATAAAATTATATCATTAAATCCATGGTTCCCATGAAAAATCAAATTTTCATAGATGAAATTACACTAATAAAATCGTTGAGAAATTTTTGAGCTAAATTATATTTAAACATTCAAAAGTGTCACATACCACCTTGAAACATATTAATCTTAATCTCTTTTAAAATAATATGAAACTTATAAATCATTAGAATAATATAATTAAAAAAATAATATATCCATTATTAGTATATACACCACACTAAATGTAATAGTGGTGAACAAGGAATATATCACGTAGATGTAAAAGTGAGAAGATAAAAACCCTTTTCAATTTGGAAAGAAGAGTTATTTTGAATTTTTTTTTTATTTTTTATAAAATAATATTTTAAATATTTATATCTCATAAATTAAAATGGAAGTAAATTGAAATAATATTTGAGTCAAAAATAATTACCCACTAAATTGAATTCATGTAAAAAAGAGTTTTTAAAAACCCTTAAACAAATTACATTTTATTATCATTTTAGGAAAATATTAAGGAGATTTTAACGAAAAAATGAATGATAGTTTTCATAAATCTTGAAATTAACCAAGAGAAATATTTATTATAAAATAAATTATTTTATAAATATAACATTAGATTATAATATATTCTAGAGTGCACTTGAAAACAGGTAAGAAATCGAGAAGATCCCTTGAATTGAGCTTGTTTATCTGGAAGAATTGTGAAAAAAATATTTAAAACATATATATACCCATGAATTATGTATGATATGATCTTGATATATGGTTTTGGAACACATAAAAATAATTTATAATAAATATAAAATGATAATAAGTATTAAATTTGAGTAAATACGTAGAAAGAGTAACCTGAAGAAAAAAAGGGGGTTCGGGTAGAATCCCTTACTCCATTATAATCAATCGAATCATATGACCCAAAATTAAGAATAAAAAAATGAAAAATTAAATTACAATAAAATAAATAGTTTCATGATATTATACATCAAATGGTTTTATAATTACACCACACACACTTATTACTGGCGAGTAAGGCATATCTCACCAAAATGAAATTGAGTTAAGAAAACCCTTACCTTATGTTCGAATGTGTTCTACAATTGACCTTAACATCCAAGATAATGAAATAAAAACAATTTATTAATTAATTCATAACCTTATATAAATTTATTTTATTTTATTATGATTTTTTTAATTTCATTTATGGACTTTTTGATGATTTATAAGATACAATTTTATTGCTTGAGAGCATTCATTTCCTTGGTTTTCATGATCGATATACTTGTACATGAGTATGGAAGTTCATGTAGATTGGGTATAATTATCTATAAATAAATTTATATGATATTAAGGAACGTATATAAGTGTAAATGGTTATATATATCACTTGTTTATATGTTATCAGGATGAATCATTAGATAATACATTTTGTGATACTCGTTTGCATTATTACAGTGGTTATTGATCACAACAAACTCATTTTGTTTTATCCCTTAGTATTATATATATATAATACATACTGAACATAAAAAAGGTTGTTATAAATATATATTAGTCTATTTCAACCATAAAAATTGTTTCATTACCATCAGTTATGGTTAAATTTAAGAAAAAATAAACTATCGTCTATGAAAGTTGTGAATCGGCAACACCCGAATGCGGATTTCATTTTTAGAATAAAAGAGAGGGATAGAAAGGATTTTGTGTAAGAATATTAAAATAAAAAGATATAATTCTAGTATATATATGAAACTAGGGTTATAATTCATATTTGAAAAATTGAGGTGAGATGAGAAGAATAAAGGAAAATAACTTGAAAAGAAACTAAATGGAAATGGAAGATGGTTTTACTTCTTCTATTCTCCTCCTTGAGAACCTTCTTAAGGGGATTGGATTTTTCTTTTGTTGGGGCCAATAGATCCTGGTTTTGGGGTAGAGTCATGGGCGAGTATTTGGAATAAATTTAACAAGTTTGGATTCATATAGGTGAAATGATAAGTAGTGGTTAGGGTTGGTTTTTATAGTCGAGGAGAGGTGTGATTTCCCATTATTTCATTCATTATTTTATTATATTGATCAAGACAAGAAATAATGATAATTATTGTGAATAAATATAGTAAAATATTCATGTGAGTTCTAAAAAATGGTTCTATCATCAACAAAACAGCATCTATGACTCAATAAATCATTCATTTATCACTTGCCATAAAATATCATATTTTACTATTCACCAAAAATTCAATTATTTTAGGAAAATCCCAAGAAAATCTCCATAACCATGTTTCTATGTATAGAAATCAAAAATGAACTCTAATTTATGAAAAAAAATTAAATATGAGAAATTTAATTTTTAATTAAAACACTCATTTACTTGAATAATACCTATTATAAATTTTTAACTGATTTTATAAAACATTCAAAAATTAACTAATGTCTCATAAAATTATCATAAAATAAAAATAAAAAATGTTAATTCATGAATACATTTTATATAAATAAAATTTCTTTTAAACCATTTTTTTAATTATAAAATTGTTCTAAAATATTTATAACGTACAAAAATACAAACTCTTATTGTTTTAACTTTTAAAATATTCATTTACTTATACTATGATATAATTATATCATAACTTCATTGGTAAGATAACTAAACTTTGTTTATATATTAATTTTTTTTCATACTATTCATGTGTCTAGTTAACTATACTTAAGGGTCATATTACTATTTATAAGGGTAACACTACTATTCTGATGGGTGAAGTTACTATTCACAGAAAAATTAAGTTGATCAGATCAAACACTAAATAACATACTAATTGCAACCATGTATGTCTACATTTTTATATTCAATTCATAGAAGTGTAAAATATAAATTTAAAACATTTTTACAATTATAAGATGATAAAAATGAATTTATACATATATAGCCTTTTAATGTGTAAAATTGAATTTATTATTGTAAAAATATTTGATATAATATATTAATTTTATAATACTATTAAATCCATTAATTTTAATTTCTTGGTTACCAAGGTCATTTTAAAATAATGATATTTAAATTTTTATCATTTTTCGTCTATGTTTGGTGTTGTGTGAAACCTATTTTGTTGGAGAAATTAAATTTAAGAATCATCATACCATACAATCATGGGGTGTTACACATATTGTGGCAATAGATTGTCTATAACTAGATTTTAGACAATAACTATAGATTGTCTATAACCATGGATTCCATTTTTATGGATTCTATAACCATATATTGGGCCATGGTTTTAAGTAAAAATTGAAATTGTGGAAAATAACATTATTGCCTATAGAATAACAATTTTTATAAATAAAAAACGCATATAATAAATTTATTTCATAATATATGAGAAAACAAACCTAGTAAATATGTAACCAAATATACATAAGTTATTAATTATCTCAATCATCTTAACTTTTGTATATAACCTCTCAAATGATATCACTGTTGATATCAATATCAATAGTGTCACCATCAGTATTGAAATGTTAATCACTAACATCTCTACCATCACCACCATTATTCTCACCACTGATATCATCCTCATCACTAATTATAAACAAGAGTTTCACCATCATCATTATCATTATAAATCATCTAATTTAGCAATATATGACCATCAACATTTAATGAAATCACTAATGTATTTGAATAATATATATCTAATACATATTTGATTAGTTATTCATTATAATTATTTTGATTTTTCTAAGACTCTTATCATAAAAATCCAATTCCTTCCATGATGATGGAATTTAATTTCTCTTGTGTAAGAATAGATTTAGTGTTCCTTGAAGAATCACTATTCTAATACTATTATTCTTATTGTATGATTTTCTTTCCTAGACTACATTAAACTCCCCCATGGTTCTCATGAGTAAGAAATTGACATAAATGATAATCTAGTCTAAAAGTTTCAATATCCTTATAAGATAAAGATTTTACATAATAAAATTTATAATTTGTTACAATTTTAATATATTAAAAGATTATTATTGTAAAACAGCATTAAGAAATAATAAATTTAAATAAAATAAAAATGATAAAATCAATATTATAATTTTTTGTGTATTTTTTAACTAATAGTGCTTCCATATTTCTTTTTTCTACTAGACCAAAAAAATGTTGATTATTGAAAAATCTATCAATATTAAATATTTATTCATATGTTAAAATAAACAAAACATAAATGAAATAATAAATATATATTTATATCTAAAAAATATATTTCCTATGATTGTTTAGGATCTGGACTCAATGTGTACCCCAAATTATGAATATATTTCATAGAAATCATATTATTTATTTTTCTTTTATATAAATCCTATAGGTTAAAAAATATTATAAAAAATTATAAATGGATGAAACTTAACAATATAAATATAATGACACAATAATATAGAGATTGAAAAAATGAGTTTTCTAAAATTTAAAAATGAAGATAATAATAAGAAAATTCTATTTTAAAATTATTATATTATTATAATAAGTGTATCCCTCCATCCCTCTCAAAAAATATCAGGTTTGAGAGGGGATTTCCACCATTTATAACCCTACCCTTTTGAATGGGGGATGGTTCTATGTAGGTATATTCTTAAATGGATTAATAGAATTCACCCCCATCACATCCCCCAAACAATACAATGCCATACCAGGTATCTATCATAAATTAAAAATCATTTTTATTGGTGATTTGATTCAAAATCTACTACTCCCATTGATTTATCTAAATAACCTGCCTTACATATAGTTTTCTCGTGTATTTTTTCCAGTGGATTAGTTGATTGGTCAAAAATTTCAATGGACTTGTCAACTCTTCTTAGGGAATAATGGAATACACTACAATAAGGTCACAGTATTCTCACCACATTATAATATGGTTCATGAATGAGGAATATTACTATTTTTTCTACTCCCATACATAGTGAAATTTTTAAGACATTCATTTCGTTCAATTTTTCTGCTCTTATGATTTCCATATGAATCAGGATCCTCCAACATCATAACAATGGATATGTTTCCCAATTTTTCTTAATCCCTTCCAAAATCTAGTTCTTCTTAAAATGATTAGAAAACTATTTTATTCATTTTAAAAAAGGTTTATATTAATCTATGTCCATATTATTTCCCATCATCATTTATATTTACATAGAATCTTATATTACTTTGTCCAAGATTAAATTTATTTATATTGGGGTTGTAGAAGAGTTTTTGAAGTTATAAGTTGGTGAACTTGGATTCTTGGTGTTATTTTTATTCTTCTTTATTTTTTTGGGTCATCATAATTATGTCTATCATTATGATAATTCAAATAGGGTGGTTCTAATCATTTTTTGATCTAATTCATATTCTATTATTTTTCATAATGATGTCCATATTTTTTATAGACATTCATAAGTATATCACTTGATTATCTTAGGTTGGTGTGGTTTCCTCATCATTGAAGGTAGGGGAGTCGTAGGGAGGGATGATTTCCTACCCTAGTTTTTCAATAGATTATTCAGAATCGTTGATAACCCATGTTAATGAATTTTGACCTAGCCTCGACCCATATCCTTCATATATGAGTGATAATAATAATATACATAGAGATGAATCCCAATTTGGTTATTTTTTTCTAAAAGTGGGTCAAATTCATCCTCCTTTTCATGAATCCCCAAAAGATGTTCTATAGCCTAGGGGTCTTACTAATCAAATCAAAAAGTGTCTATGTCCGACATAGGGGAATTGAAAATTTTAGTGGTTTGAAATTGACCATAATTTATTTCAATATTATACTATTTAAATGGTTAAACCAATTATCTAGTTATTTTATTTTTAACAATGAATCAGTTTCATGAAAAGTATCAATGCCGAAATGGATAAAGAAGAAGTGCTGTGCTATGGATCCTAAGGTATAGATTTGTGGTAAATGTTTTATAGTGGGACTTGATGCATCTTTAGAATAAGAGAAAGGTATTGATGATCCTTCACTGACTACCTCATATGGTGTTTTAGTGACACAACCTGAAGATTATTTATATTTAGGTAATAAAAATTGGATTAATGGATTGTTTGATATGGGTAGTAATCCAGTAAATAAATAGAATAATGTTTAGAAATAAAATGTATATTACAAGATACCTAAAATAACGATATCTAGATTAGTTAGATATGTTATTAGGTTTATGAAATTAGTTAAATCACTCAGTAATGGAGTTTATGATATCACAAAGATTAAGGGTCGGCCACAATTTGGAAATAAATAAGGTGTTTAAAGAAAGGGGTTTTAAAATAAGGAACCTATTTTTAAAAAAGTCCAATTTGATTGAGATTGATAATGACCATTAAAACTCTACGAATGAAGGACATTTGGCCATATTGTTGTCTTTATGTAATCAATACTATTTATAAAAATGAGGTAGTTTATAATGGATAAATAAATTAGTGGTTAAAGGAACTCCCATTATGGACTTACTCATACACTCCAAGTAAGAGAAAAAGGAAAATTAATTTACCAGCAATATTTTCATTAACAATGTGGAATGATATATGATAGAGTGATTCACTTTTCCACCAACTATGATCAATAATATTTTATTAAAACTCAAGATATGGATTTTCATTATGGATTCAATAAATGACTATTAAATATGGAGGATTATATAAGGATAAGTAAAAAATAGTGTTTCTCTTCATGGATCACATTCATGGGGAGCCAGAATAAAGTAAACCATGTACTTATTAGTTCCTCCACAAGGTACAAAAGATAAATAATTTATGTTTAGTTTGTAATTGTTTAAAAATTTTCATTTAAGTTTTAATTTATTAAATTTTTTAATATATTTTTAGTTATTCACTCAACCATTGATGTATTATTTTCTAGAAAACATACAAAAATATATATTGGAAGGTTTTTTTAGACTTATTTATCATGGATTTAATAGATACATGAAATCTATTTTAGACAACTAAATTATCTTCTTTAAACAGTTATTTCTAGTGGAACATAACTATTAGGTATAAAATGGTAAAAATTAAATGATCTATTTATAAACATATATAAAAATTACTATTTATTCTATATAATTATAAATACTTTTATTTGTGATATTTTATTTTTTTATTAATTTTATATAGTTGATGTAATAAATTTCATGTTTGTTTGGATAAAAATGAGATTTTTTATTGATAATTGAAGTGATTTTGTGTTTAATTTTAATTTATGTTCCACACTACACATTGTGGGTATTACAAAATTTATTATCATTTATAATGATTAAGGAAGCATTGAGTAAATATTTGATAAAGTGAACAACTCAATATTTTTTCATTATTGATTGAACTTTTTGATGGGAATTTCACTTCCACCATAAAATCAAAGATTACCTTTAAACCTTATAAGACATAAAATTAATATGGGTATTATATAAATAGTTTTGGACAATAGATAGTTGTTTTTATCTTTAATAATATAATATTTCATTTTGTTATACATAATGCACAATTTAGTGGATTCTTGGAATATTGTATTAACTACATTATAAAATAAAATGATTAGGGTAATAAAATTGAATATTATATATAGAAATCACAAATGGTTGGGCCATATTCTGGTATTTTGTTCAGAACCTAAAATTATGACACATCAAAATATATATAATAAAAACACTTTTCTAACAACCCCATTTATCCCTATAAATAAAAAAACAAATTAAATTACATAAACAAATGAGGATCCCAGATAGAAAACACAAAAATATATATATTGTATAATAAAATACAATTATTTCTCTAAATTAAATAACTATAAAATTATAGAGGATATGTATATTCTCCGGATACATACCATTTTTTCTTTTCCACCTAGGGTACATTTGTTATTGTATTCCAACCACATCTCTCCAAATTTCATTTACCTAGTTAATTTTTAGTACTGAACACTAGGTAATATATATCATATATTCATATTAAGGAAAAATATTTACTAATATTTTAAAAATAAAATGAAAATGAATTTCAGAAAAAAAAAATATACATATATTAATCTTGGAATTGTCCTTTATCCATTATAAAAATTTTATTAAAGGAATTTTATGAAATATTATGATGTCATTATTTTTTGTTCTTATCCCCTAGAAACATAAATATTCATTACTATTTTTTGTAATCTATATATCCTCATTATAATAAACCATTATCATTTGGACCTATCTCAATCATCAAACATATTAGTATGTTGGTTCTTTTATTGGAGTATTTATATCAAGGGAAAATAATTATTTATTACAAAAAATAACTATGTTTTTAAAAAAAAATTAGTTCACATACTTAAATATTAAACAAGTAACTAAATAAAATTTTGATACAGTTTTATTTTGTATATTGTATTATGGGATAATAACATTAGAGGTTCCTATATTGTAGACAGTGGATACTAAATGTTGGTATGATGGTATTTCTATGTGGGACAAAGAAATAGTGGTGTGGTGCCCTATGTAAATGAATGAGGATAAGGATAAAAGGATGGTGGATAAGAGAAGTAGGACAACCATGTATGGTAGTAAGTGGGAAAAAATTTATGATCTATCATGTATGGATACAATATATGTTGAGAAGGAATGATTATAGGAAAATATCTTAGTGATTTATAGATGTGGGTTGTGAGCAATCTTAATCCCCAAAAGCAATCATGTAGGAGAGGCCCTACACTCAATAATACATGTTTTATCCCTAATGAATGCATGTTTCATCCTCAATGATTTCATTCAATAACAAATATGATTTGGTTACAGTTTATAGACACTTAATTGTAAAATATAGTACTCATAGGAATGATTATATTTTTAATCCGTTAAGATATTAATTATTGATCTATTCCTCCAATTTTCCTACTTGAACATCTTTATAATACATAATAACATGAAAATGAAAATCATAGCTCCAAATTTTTGAAATATTTAACAAATAATTACTATAAAAATCCCAATAAAATGTAAACATTGTAATGAAATGAGGAAATCACTATAAAAACAACACCTCAAAGCAATTTATCTACAATAAGAATTTAAAAAATGTAAAAATTAATATCAAATAAAAAATATAAAAATATCATTATTCACTAAAAATATGACTAGTTACTTCACTACATTCAATATATTTCAAACATATATCACAAACCATTCCATTTTATGATTTATTTTGTGTATTTTTAGAAGCCGGTTATATATATAATATTATATATTTTAGTTTAATATAAGATAAATGGATATAATGAATTTCCATTTTAAAAAATTTATCAGAGTTTTAAAAATACTTGTAAAAAATATATAATTCTAGATAATTCTAAAGGATATATTCTTCATATACAAATACATCACATATGATACTAAACTAGCCAATTTTTTTTTAAATGATTTCATCCAAATAAAATATTATTTAAAAAAACATTACTTTCAAAACTAGTACTTTATGATTAAAGTCAATATATGAAAAAAATGGATAATTTTTATTTCAAGACTTTAAAATGAATAAAATATATTATTTTAATAGAAGAAAGAATTAATGACATAACATTATAATGTTTGAAGATTAATACATGTTAATATATGATAATTTTTGTAGTTATAGTTAGTAAATTGCAAGTTTTCAAATTAAAAATAAGTATATAATGAACTAACATCCTAATAGAGGAGAGCTTTATAAAAAAATATATATATACCATATGTTCAGGTAATGAATTCCTGAATTCAATGTCAAGATTGTAATGTAATCTATCAATTGGGTACCCTACCTTATCATATACAATATTTGAGTGAATACCACATGGTTTATCCAAAATGTCAATTTCATCCATTCGTTCACTAAAAATTCGGCAAAAACAACATCAACAATAACAACAAATTATGGTTTTAAAGGATTAATGAAAAAGAATACTGGTTAACCTTATGATTCCATATTTTAATTTTTACTATTATAACTACGATTCTTAATGTTAATCACCTTAGATTAAAAATTATATATATGAATCTCGTATAATTTCAATGAGTCAAACCCGTTTAATTTCATCATCATGACTCACCCATGTACATAGTTATCCAATATGATTATTTTATAGAAAATCTAAGAATAAGATATATATATTCTAATAAATGTTTCATGTTTGATAATCTAACATAAAAAACCATTGTAGTAGTCAATAGATACAGCTTCATGTTTTGTTTCCATGTTTTTTATGATTCCATTTATTATGAAATAATTTCCAATGATGACGAGTTATTTTCTATCACATGAAACATTATTTAGAAAAAATAGCATTTCTCTTATCTCATGATATACGTAATTTACTAGTAATCTCTAAAATTTAAATATATCAATATGTTACTATAATCATAGATTTATAACCAATTCATATAAAATGTATATATCTTACCTTTGATTTTAAATGAGAAAAAATGCATTTTCTATAAAACAACTCTCTCGTCATAATATAAAAATGAAGAGTGACATGTCCTTATAAGTTTCTTATATTCCCAAAAAAATCATAAAATAAATATGAATGATATTATATGCTTGATTATATATGATGAAAAATAATAATACTATATTTACTTACATTATATAATAATCAATCAAACCACATTTTAATTATAATGTGTGATGATCCATCTCCCACTCTTTATTGTACAAAGAACAAAACGAATATGATTTACATATTCCCTACAATTGGGTTACTAATAGAAATATAGGCCAAAGTATATTTTATTTTGAATCCAAATTTTTCTTTTTTTTATTACTCATCATAGTTCCAATACTAATATATAATGATAAAAGATTCATGCATTCCTATTCTAAATAACCACTCAAATATGGAATTTTTTTCTGATTCTTATATTTCACGTAGGCTGTCATCATAAAAATAATTTTTTCAATTGGATATATCCACCAACAATATACAATACCACCAAATATAACATTTTTGGGAAGAATCATAGTAAAATTTAACATGAATGTGGAAAATTAAGGGGGGACTTTTTTATATGTCATAATGAATTAATGGTGCATCTCTTTTCTATTTATTAACAATGTTTTTTCTCAAACATTTAACAAAAAAAGACTCTATAAAAGTCATATATGTGAATCATAAAAACCATAAAATTATTTTTGAGTAAATGATTAATGGATATAGGAATAAAATAATGCAATAAGATATGATAATAAGATATTTTCAGAGACTTCATTTTTACTTTCATTGTATTCAATTTATTTGAAATATTACTTGAATGACCATTATAAAAATCTATAAATTCTATAAACTGAAGGGTTTATTTATTCATTGTGTTTTTTATTTAAAAATATAAAAATATAACTTCCCACGTATTTTTTACAAGTAACTAAAGATAAAGTATATTATTTATACCCCAATCCACTAAATAATATCTATAGTGTAAATCAAATTTTTCCCTATAATATTCAAAAAAGTTTAAAGTAATATTTCCAAAACATTTTACTCAATATAAATAAAATGTATATATTGATTAAAAGTTTATATAACTAATACATAAGTTTAAAGGATGTATTTTTTTGCTAATAATTTTCAAATTAAAAAGGCTAATTCTTTATCTTTCAATAATAATTTTGAAGATTTATGTGAATGTATTTCAAATCATTATGTTTTTTAAAGGTACCATATCCATTTAAACATTTTGGTCGGGATTTTATATGTACAATGTTAAAAAATGGTCAATTGATATTTCTATATGAACTATCTATTGGTAGATTTCATTGATGTCCTATAATGTTGAAAGTTAATTGAAATTTTATCCTCTTGGAATATTTTTTCATATAAATAAAATAATATAATATAAAATTTATACTCCCAAAAAAAATTAATTCAATATCTATTAAAATCATTATTCTTCCCAAAATGTGACCCATGAATCATATAATGATCCTTCATAGATGCATCTTAATTTATCACACCAATAGACCATTGATCTTACAACACAATTTTTAATGGTTGAAAATAAATATCTACATAATTTATATGATTAGTAAGCCTATATATGAGTATAATAATTATAGTAAATGGATTTTTCATACACATACATTTGTGGAATGTTATAAATGTGTATATAAATAGGATATATACTATGGGAAGTATGCATTTGTTAAAATAGGGTGAATCCATCGCATGAAAAATCCAAACAATAAAAAATTCAAATTTAATATCAAGATGTTTTCTATTAAATATCTGAAATTATAATATATCTATTATGTGTAATAGTTTATCATTATCATTATTTCATTCATCTTTATACTACTACTTATTTTTTTCACCTATTTTGGCATAAAATGTTTTTAAATTCCTAAAATCAAATTAAAGTGCCACAATGAATTTCTTATTACCCGGGATTGGGTTCCATATTTTTTAGCCTTTCATATTGATACATATCACTCATTTAACTCGTTTAATTTTGTATTCTTCTTTAAAAAAAATATTCTACTAGCCATGCATAGATCAAAGATGAAGTATTATCCAATAATTCCAACTAACATTGATGCCATGTAATAATTTCATTAATATATATACCATTTATTAGTTAGTATATAGAAAATGTAAAGATATATTAAATTATTGAACTATTCAATCAATAAATTTTTCCCATTATACAGTCTCAATGTAAATTATTATATTTTTCATTTCACTATTTGCATAATATACCATGTTGAAAACATTTTTCATCAAATTTTAACATATTCAACACTATCATCATGATTAGTATTTCCAAATTTCATACCCATATCCATTTAAGCTCTTGATTATTTAATTATATATTCATATATATATATATATATACAAAATGGTCATGTATCACATTTTTTAAACAAATCATTTCAGTTTATTTATTATCATCCTTCACTTGAAATTATTCTCACTGTGTTACCATAAAATATAGTTTTATTGGAAACCATTTTTTGTGTTATGGTATCCCACTTCTTCAAGAGTTAAGGATGATATTATAATACAATAATAATGGGGCATTATATTAGTACTCTATCAGAAGATTTGTTTTAAAAAAATCCAAAAAATATATAACTCATTCTAAAAGTCAAATGATATTTGATCAACAATATACACGATACATATATAATATAGTAAATTTTAATCCATAAAAATATAATACATTATAAAGTTTTTACAAATAATTAATGTATATAAATTTTAAAAATTAAAATATTGAAATCTATATATTTAATATTAAATAAGATAGTAACTATAAAATTTCAAAACATCACAAATAATAAAATTATAATGATGAACCATTATTTTTGTGAAAAATGACTCATATTTATAAAACGAAATATAATATCTATATGAAATAGTTTCTAATCTTAGTACCATGGGGGATAAAATCATTAGATAATTTATATCAATTTTTTTATTGTACAACTATTTATTTCGAATGAAAACTAAAAAAAAGATCAAATATGAATTATAATTTTTTTAATATAATCATGTATAGCATTTAAAATATAATTATGTTTTCCATATTTATACTTAATATAAATTAATTTTTTAATTTATTTTTTAAAACCATTTTTATGAATGGATTCTCCAAATAATTTCAATATATAATCAATTAACAAAATTTATAATAAAAAATGATATATACAAATATATGTCTCATTAATTTGTTACTAAATTTGGAAATTGAAAAATGATTATATAAATTACTAAGTAAATAAATTTATAATAAAAAATCAATGAAGAATATAAACACGCTTTATTATGGGATAGATATATTAGTTTTTCACCACTATAATTAATACAGATTTCATAAAAATGAAATCATAGTTGTAACAAAAATATGTTCTCAAATTCGTGGATAAATTATTCTCCTTTCTAAAACATATAACGTAAATTATTTTAAGGATTTATGGTCACATAAATTTTTTTATAATGAGGGGTTTTTAGCGAAATTAAGTAGTCACGTTGATGGTAAAATTAAATTCTCAACCAATAAATGTTGGGAAAGCCACTGAAAATATCCCATTAAATATATATATATATATATACACACGTGTATATATATATATATTACATAAAATAATAAATTATTAACTAATAAATCTAACAATAAAACAAACCTATCTAAAATTAAACTTATACACATTGAAAAAAAATATGTAATAATAAAATTATTTTTGAAAAATATAGTAAAATTAAAAAATAAATTAATTTTGTTGTGAAATTTGTTTAATAAATTTAATTTCAAAATAATTTCAATAATATAAAAATATAAAAATAATTTTAATAAACACAGTTTAATGATCTGACCTTAGATCCCAAAGTCGGTGCATTATTTTATAATATTATTATAATTATAAGGAATCAATTACCAAAGGACTGATAAGTTTAAATTTCTTGTAAATCTAGATGACATACATGATACCCACAATACATTGGAAAATATAAAATAAAAATATGACATAGAATAAAATGAAATAAACAAAATCATTGAATGCATATTCAAATATTTCTTCTTTATAACATAGGGAAAGTAAATATAATAAGGGTGAGATAAAATTCTTATTAATAGAAATTAAAGAGGAATTAATAATTAATCAATAAGAATAAATTGAAAGTAAAATAACTAATATCATGTTCCATTAAAATAACTAGATATGGAAAAAATAAACATGGAATGGTAAAAACTTGAAAACTCGTTCCATTTAATCATTTAACTAAAATGAAATGCTTTCATAGATATGTCGATGAAAAATATAATGTATAAAAATGATTAAAAAATGATATAAATGATTTAATATTAGATGTCATGTATCTAGAACATGAACCATTATACTATCAAGATCTATTCTCAAGATAGTCTTAACTATCCGGAATTATGCAACTGATTTGTCTCATGAGACGACAAATGTATCATGGGGTTATCTATAATTGGGCCCCACCCATGTATACTAGTATAAATCATTCCTCATATATCGATTAATTGGTTTAATTAATAAGAAAAATTAATTATCAAAAAAATATCTATATTGAATAAAGGATATAAGTTTATCAATAATTCCTCAGTTAATCAAATAACTATCAAAGTAAACATTTTATGTAAACTTTTATATAGTTTTGGTAATAATAATATCCATTGTATGAAAATATTGATAATAAAGTAAAATTCAAACAAAAATGATTAATATAATGTGATTTATTTCAATATAAAGACAACAATCACAAAAGTAAGTGAGATTTCGAAGATAATTGTTAAGAACTTAATTTATGAGAATCTTTATTAATCCATCAAAAGTGTCCCATGCCACATTGAAGAATTTAAATCATAATACCCATGAAGTAAAACTATTAAATGAAAAATATAATATCATTACTGTATGTGTATTCATGATATAACATGTAAAAATGTAGTATATTCACCGAATAAATGTAAATTTTTTCATAATAAAAAATAAATCTCAATGGAATGAAAATTGACATGAAATTTCTTTGACTTAACCATACATTTTTTTGTGTGGTATTTAACCTCTTGTATTGTGTTTTTCAATTTTTTAATAATATATACAAGAAATATACTCATATTCATAATATCATGAATTAACTTTTTATAATATCTTATTAATCGTTGGTTAACAATATTTAATTGTTTTGAAAATTTTGGGCATTAATTGCCATGTTTTCTCAAGTAAGTTTTGACTTGTTAATTATTGTTCTTGCTAATTAGATCATGATTTGACTATCCCCAAAATTTCACATAATTATCTCATATATTCATTACATATCTATTTAGAATAATCTATAATTTTTTGGAGATAATAAATGGAAAGCACTGTTCATGGATATGGTAGGTTGTACGTATTCATGAACACTACTTTCATTTATTTATCATATTAAGATAATGAAAACTAAATTATACATATGTAGATTATAATTAAAATATCATATCTATGTTATATATGTTATATATGTTTATTAAAATCATCCTTCATATATTCCTTGTATAGATTAAATGAATCACAAGGCTTTAAGGAGGCGTTAGACCACACTTCCACAAATAATGTTATCATATTGACACAAAATAGAATGTATAATTGTATCTGCCATAAAAAAGAAAATAAAAATAAAAAAATTATAAATATAATATATATATATATATATAATATAAAAAAATTACACAATAATGGCCATCGTGAGAGGTGGTAAATGAATAACGAACAATAATTGTTTCATGAGGTGGTAGTTTGTTGTTCACATAAACAACATGTTCATTATCCATTATATGAGGGTGTGTGTATATTCAGTTCAAAAACATTGTATTAAAAAAACAAAATATATGGAGGATTATATTTTTTTATATATTCAGGAATAAAATATATTTATGGAGTGGAGAATGAAAATAAAATTAAAAAGCTTCAGAAGTATGTTACATCTTATTTGGACAACTCATTTTCGTATGCACCAAAATGATTACTTGGATTGCTTCCTAACCATGGGAAGGATTCTAAAATGAGGAGAGGGATTCAGAGGAACTATTTTTTAGAGTTTTTTCTGGGCCAAGGTTGATTTATAGGTGGTAGGATGTTGTAGGATATGATACCTTTTTATATTGGAGGAGGAGTGACACTCTTGTAATATTTTGAAAAACGAATTCCATACATGTTTTTCACAATAAAAGTGGATCCAATAATGGTATTATTTAAATATAACAGAGTATTGGGACAAAATATGTCCATCAAATATCTATTTTATAAGTTTATATTTCATTTGTGAACATAAAGTTAAGGTTTAGTCCATTTAAAGCGTAATTTTTCCTTAATAATTATAAAAAAATTTATTAATTTCACTAATGTTATTGTTAAAAAACTAAGTTTACCTAATAAATATGATAAATGAAAATGAATCCAAATATTTAATCCACTATTCCAAATTCTAAAACCATAATCGGCCAAAATTAATTTCAATTAATCCCACATATGGGATGATAATGGGGGTTTTAAAGATAACAACATCAAAAATATTTCTATGTTTTTGTAGTCAATTTCAAAGTAACAATGATTATAATGACATAAATTTGGATAACTTATAAAAATATTATAATATAAAAATTTAAAATAAATTTAATATATAATTTTACCTTATAAGTAAATTAGATGAAAAAACATGTTTTGAATTATATTTCAGTAGTTTTTATTGTTCATTAAAAAAATTAAAATTCTCATAAAAATAAAAATAAGCACCCTAGGAAAATTTTCATGTTTCTATTCAAAATATTACATTTATTTTTCCATTTTACATTTATAAAAGGGTTATAAAAAGGATTTAAGTGGGTTCTCCGTGAAAAAGAATTGAAACTAACTTTATAAAAATATAGTATTTTATATGTAATATTGAGTTCGTTCTTATCTTATACCTATCAAATATATTATATGAGTGTAAAAATATGTTTTGGGATATATAATATATATATTTTGTATATATCAAACACTAATTTTAAATAATATAATTTATTACGATAAAACAGTTTTATGAGTTTAAAATGATTTTCTATAAAAATATTCCCATTATATTGAATTGGTTTCGATATCCATTTCTAATTAATTTGTAACCAATTAATTAATTTTATATTTATTTAAACCAAATATTTTTATAAGTTATTTAATCTTGTTCATAATTATAAATTTAATTTGTATGTTATGTTGTATTATATTAAATAATAATTTTTTATAATATATTTTTTCGTTTAAAATGTGGGCTTGCCTGTAACGAAATCTATAAAAAAAGGTCATTCATGCTTGTAATGAAATCTAACATATTGTTTTCATGAATTTAACGATAGAGAATATATCTAATCTATATAAAATAGTGAATATATTTTAAATTATCTGGGTATTATATTACCTTACACATTTAGTTCCGTGTCTCATACACATTATCGAATTTATGGTTCCTACATTATAATTTAACAGTATTTCAATAGAAATATATTAATGAATAAACAATAAAATTTACTTAAGAATTAGTTTTTATAAATAATAGATGAATAAAATCCAAATTCATAATAAATGTACATAAATTTAATAAAATAATAATTTTATATTGAGTTAAATATGTCCATTATGATTTAATATAGAATATATTATTGGATTATACACAATAACGATTTTAAATAACCCTATTTGAATTAGGGTTTTTTTGTGAATGAATATATCTTATAATTAGAGAATGATCAAAAAATCTGGTCTATTTAAATTTTAAGACAAGGAATATTATTAGCATGAGACATTGTGTGTGAGACAATCCAATACATGAAAGAGGGCGACTATGGTCAATCTATGGATGAGTAGAGGGATCAGGGAATCCAATCTCTAAAATCGAAAGTGTTTTTTTATTATGTTTCTTTACAGATATGGGGGATGGGAAACTAAATTAGAGGGGATCTATTTTTATTGTTATTAAAAATCATTTCCATATTCTATTATACTAACATACTCAACATATATTATGGTGGAAGGATAAGTGAGAACCATCATCCATATAGATCATAGAAATACTCTAATCAGTAAAGGGACATTTTTATAATCCATGAGGACAATGAATTTTGGCTATCCTATTACAATTTCCTAGGTGTAATATGGTACTAGATTCATGGAATAATATTTATTTTATAGTAGTGATAATTTCATTCATTTTCAAATAAATGATATAAATATATTGAAATTCATGGAATCTTCTTCAACATTGGATTCATCATGAGACTTCTTTGGATAAATATGTTTAAAATAACATAATTCTTTGAAATATATCTCCTTAAATATATAAGGAAATATTATTATTGGCCCTATCCTAATCACATATTAAATCAATACATTGTTTATTTCATCAATGGATCATCAAACCAAGTAATGGCCTATTTGAGAAAAATATCATCAAATTTATCGGCGATAACCATTATTAATTTATTCCCCATATTGAAATCCTTAATAATTGCACCCTATCATCAAATTAGGCTCACAATTTCATTTACCCAAATGAATAATTATTCCACCTACCCATCTTTTCCTATTCAAGTATCCTTAAACTGATACCAACATGTTTACAACTATGACTCCTTCACTTTCTTACCTATTTCATATATATCACAAACTTTATCCAATTTACATTCATTTATTGTCACTATAAATCATGTATAATCTTAATCTAATAGTAATGGGATCAACACATTTCAAGCTCTCCAATTAGATTCAATATAATTCGAATCATGAAAAGTGTAATCTATCCCAACTTTAAGAAAAATTAAATCATTCTCAATTTTTAATAATGTTCATCCCAAGAGAAATATGATATGGAACCACCATATCCTTTAATATATGTAATCACATACCATATATCATGGAAAATCCTCTTTTCTTGACATTCTTCAATATATATTGATCACTACGGTTAAAATATATTATCAATAATATCAAACTCACATCCTTGAGAAAATCCCTAGAACCTCAACAAATCACATTGATACCAATTGAAATTCCTGGATGATAGTATACCACCACTATCTAAGGTGGAGGGGGATATCAATGGATATGAAAAAGTTATATCTGAAAATAGTTTTCTATTCTCAAGTTAGTGTGATTTGATATAAAATATAACAATGTTATAATGATATATAGAGAGAAAAATAAAACTTGACATAGGGTATTCTTGAGGTTCACCCTTTTTTTTGATTTAATAGTCATTTGTAAACAATTGTTGGTATTCCATTATGAAAATTCTTATCATATTGACAATAAAAACATATAATAGAGTAAGAAGATAGTGTTTTAATCCCAGTATAATAAATAAACACAATCACCATTAATTTAACAAATATTGGATTTCTAACCTCAAGTTAGATTCAAAATTGTATCACATGTACACCATTTTTATTCATCCTAGTCTCAGCCAAAGTCTCCTTGAAATGAACCATGGAATTATTTGGTATTTATATCAAGGTTTTATCCAACTTTTTCATATGTGTGTTATCTAATATTCATTTAATTCACATGTATTCTATAAATAGTAGCTTAATTTTATAATGATATTTAGATCTATAAAACCCAACTTATATCACCCAAAAGATTGAAAAAAATAACTCTATGCAATATAATATGATAATGTGAATTGAGTTTTATACTTTTTATCTATTAATATAAATAGAATACAAGTTACAACATGGAAATTACCCATTAGTTTTAGTCTCTTTAGTTTCAAATTCTAGTGATACATAAAATCTCATTACATATCTCACTATGACATGAACAATTATCCTAATGTTTGTTATCTTGGCTTAAGAAGTGATGTTATTATGTAACCTTATAAAAACCATGATTTCAAATATTCTGATTTCTAAGTGACTTTATCACAATAATTATTATAACAAACTCATTACGACATAATACATGTGACAATGGTGCATTCCTCTAGTCAGTTGTAATATATACATTCTAAATCATCAACAATATTGTGCGAGAAAGAAATATAGTGGAATGAATACATGAATAACAATAAAAACACATATACTAGCTCCAATAATCACATTATAGTGACCCAATTAATTTAGTTATGTCTTAAAAATCTCAAAAACTTATAATACATTCCACCCAACCAAATGATAATATTCTTCCAAATTATTCATGTGAATAATGTAAATGAATACAACTTGACAAAAATATCAAGATTCATTAATGAATTGCCATAAAAAAAGAGTCAAGACATGTGTAACTAACTAGTTAATGTTAAGATAAATAAATTTCATGTATTGTTAATAGTAATTAATTATATATTATATAGATATTATAATTATAAGAAAATTAAATAAATTTTTAATCAAAAGGAAAAGGCATTATTTCAAATGAAATTGGACATTCAAGAATTATAATGTTTTATTTAAAAAATAAAAATAACATAATTATAACTATAAAATATAAACATCATTTTTAACTCATCATTTGAAAATTATATTAAGATTACTTTTGGATAATTTTCTAGAATGATTTATTTTTCATTCAATATTAAAACAAATTTTTTTTATTGAAGAATTTATTTTCTTTTCAAGTAGTTAAAAATCACATTAAATTTTTGATTAGTTTTAAAATTTCATCAAGTCCTTTTATTATAAACAAAACCCAATTAATTTTATTAGAATAAAAAATGAATATTAATTTGGAATTAAAATATATTTATACTTAATAAGTCATTTTTTTGGAAAAAACATTATCATTTCATTTTATTGGATTAATTTTAAATTAAATTCTTCCACTTCTATAAATTAAATTTGATAAACTGTTTCCTAAATTTATAATTAATAGGTATAATTTTTTTAATAACACCCTTTCGTTGTTTGATATTATGAATAATAGTTGTAATAATTATTTGTCACCTCGATAAGGGAAAATATGGTAATAAATATTAATAAAAATATTATAAAGTGAAAAAATATCCCTAACACTTCATATTAATATATTTTATGATTTGAGTTTTACAAAAATCAAACATGAATCGAATTTATGGAAATTTTTATCAATTTATTTAAAAAATAACTTATATATTTTTTATATAAATAAAAATTCAAAAATGATAATCTTTTGATTTTTGAATTTTTATTTATTTTTCACATAGGGATTTTTTTTAAAATTAATATTTATATATCATTTATGAATTATAAACATGTTTCTATTATTTTAATTTATTATTAATTTTTATTGAAGAAATAATTATCTTAAATTCATATGAAATGTCGACAATATACTAATGACAGAAGTATAAAGTTAATGAATATGATTTTAAAAAACATAAAAAGTGATATTTTTTTGAAGAAATTTAGTGTAACTTGAATTTTATAGTTAATAATAATTTATTTACTATAGTTAAATGGATTATGTTATGATTAAATTTCTATTATATTATTTTCAAATTCAAATTTTTTCAATATTCCTTAGAATTTCATTAATAGTATTTAATGTTAAATATATTTTATTAAATTATTTAAAAATTATATAAATAATTAAATAAGATACATAGGATGGGAATTGTTTTAAATTTCATCCATTTTACATTTTTGATCAAATTATTAATTATATTTAAATGTATACAATATTTTTATTGAAAAATTAATTGTCACGGTTAAGGTAAACTACTACTAAGGGAAGGGTTAATCCAAAACAAAATATGGTTTAAAATGATAAATGAACCTAATTTTTAAATTATATAATTATAGAAAGAAAAATACTTCTTATCTTCAAATATATTACATTTTTTAGTCATTTTACATGTATTAGATAGATATTATGTTATAATATTTTAGGTATTTCCAATAGCACCTCTCCCCTCACTTATAAAAGTAAACACCCTATCTTATCCTCTCGACACATAAATATCCTTTTGATTCAGCCATTTCCTACCCAAATACATTTATAAAATCTCTCCTCAGTTCTTGGAGGTCATTGTGTGATCATAAAGACATCCAATGAAGGATTTAGGTATTAACCTAAATAGGTTTTGTATAGATGAGGTATGGTTCTTAAATTAGTGTTTTCATTATATGTCATCTCCTACCTACTAAAAATAGCATAAAATGGGGAATTAATAAATCAAATATCTTGTATAAAATGATATTTTTTTTAATGGAATAATCTATATCCATAACCTTATTCCATCAAATGAAAAATGAAACCATAGTTCGTGTGTACGGTGCACTACCACCTCGTGAACCAATATAATATTTTCCATAACTACCTTTAAAAGATTGTTATAATTATGGATTTAATGTATATATGTGATATTAATGACACAATTATAATTATTAAAGAATATATATCATATATTTTCTTAACTATCCATCCAATGAAAAATTTTAACATCATTCATGAGTACGTGTGTATTACCACATCCATGATGCAATGTGATTAATTTTTTATCACTGTATCACATGGATTTTATGTATACATTTACTTTAAGATATGATATTATATTTATTGTATAATCATAATTTATGAAAAGTAAATTAATAAGTACTTTCTCACAATCCTACTATTTGGAAAATGAAAATGTTACTCTTGTGTGTGTATGGATTACTATATCCATTGTTACAACGAAATACATTTTTACTAGAAATATTGTATGGTTATGTATCAAGGTATATTAAACATAAAAATAACTACAATTATTTCATTATTATTATTCTGGATATGATGGAATAATTACCATTTTGGCTATGGAAAAAATACAGAAGTCGTTTTGAATTTAGGAACCAAGAATCCTCAACACACCAACGTGGACTTAAACTAATTATGTAATTAAATATATCATTAAAATAAAAGAAAAAATCGTTTAATGTTAAGGGATTAAATATTGAAATATTTCTTAAGTTCGAAACTAATTTTTATATGTATATTATACAGGTGTTAAAGGACATTCAAAATAATTCTATACTTAGGGAAAGGGATTTGGTCCCAATTTCTCTTTTTAAGGCATATTTTACTATTATACACATAATTTATTTTATATTGTGTACATAAATATGGATGTAAATGATTATTGTCAATCCAAATGATATATCAAAGTTACATTTGAGAATATTTATAAATAATAATTACCCAAACTAAGATTATAAGATTTGTGAAACAAGACAACCAATAATGAAAAGGATAACATCTCTATGCAGGATACAATCACTGGTGAGAGAAGAAACATTATAAATTAATTCACCATGAAAAATAACATTAAATTTAGATCATATGAAAACATATTTTATGTGAAAGAGGACAACACAACCTAAACTGAAAAAGGATAACATCTCCATCAGGGATAGAATATCTAGTTTGGGAAATGTGAACATTCTTACCTAATATTTTCAATTTAAAATTTTTCCATACCCAGAGATATAATTAACTACCTTCAATGAAATAAAACTCATCCCCCAGCACCTTCAATGCACCTCAAAACTACCTACAATCAAAACATAATTCACTACATGCAAAACAGAACTACCTATAATGTAATTCACTTGTAATTGAAATATAAAAACATAATTCCCCTACAATCAAAACTACCAGAAATCAAAATATAACATAGTAATTAATGAAACTAACTGGCCACTACTATCAAAACACCAATAGAACATCATCAACCTACAATGAAATCAATAAAACATCTTCAGCAAACAAAACCAAAAATGAAAACAATAGATAATATTTCAATACTAACAAACCAATATAGATATAATGATAAAAAGACAAATGAATTGATTCATTTAACCAATGACATCAAACATAAAAAATATAACTCATATTTTCAGTCACAAAAAATCATCAAACAACAAATGTCATAAATATTATAAAAAATTGTAACAGATTAAACTGTCCCTCGACACCATCAATATGATAAACATCAACATCATCCTCATCCCCATCCTTTTCCTCATCCCCATCCTCATCCCCATCCTCATCCTTAGCCTCGTCCTTATCCTCATCCTCCACCTCAGCCTCAGCCTCATCCTTATCCTCGGTCTCGGCCTCATCCTCATTATTGGCCTCTTCCTCTCCATCATCCAAGCCATCATCATAGGCATCACCAAGAATGATATAATATTAAACACTAATATGCCTACCTTTTGGTGAACTATATAATGAATTAATCAACAATATATACACATCACAAAACACGATGGTCCTTCGTAGAAATTACTGAAATAAAATTTTCATTTGTTTTATAAATTCATAATTTTTCTTTTTAGTCCATTATATCATATTTTTTACTGTTATTTCATCTAGACATTACAATTACTTATACTATTCTAAATCAATGGTAGTAAAAATTGTACTTAATGTTGGCCAATACCTCATCATGATAATACTCCTTATAGATCAGCGTCATACTCTTCCATGATGCTCATCTCACAAAACTAAAGGTATGTTATCATTTATCCCAAAATTGTTAGTTTCCTAGGCATCAAGGGCCTATAATGTAGCCTGTTAAAAATATAAATAGATTATTAAGTTAGAAAAAAGAAATTAAAATTAGAAACCAACAAAGTAAAGCATATAATCTACAGCTGTTTCGGTTTGTTAACTGCAGTTTCATTATTTTTCTTTCTACTCAAGCAAACTAGTTTTTGTCGAGGCACATGTCCTTCAATATTCAACACATCCCTATTTAATTACATTAAATATATGAAACCATATTTAATATAGGTTATTAATAAGTATGTTCATAAATAAAATCTAATGGATATTAAATATAAATTAAGATGAAAAGAAAAACCTATGGTTTGATTTGATTCTATTTAGTTGAGTTTAATTTAGTTTATTTTGGTTTGGTTTGATAATTAATATCCAACAATATACCAAAACTTTGTAAATTGAATTAACTAGGGAGGAGAAAATATAATGTGAATGTCCTAAAGAAAAATTATAATCAACTTCCATACCTTCTTCCTCTCATGGACCGCCATTGTTGTACATCCCAAAGTGTGGAGGTATTTTTTAGCATCAATTTTTTGTTTTATATTATTCTTAAATAATATAAAATAATTAAAGAGATAGTATTAATGTAAAACATGAATGTTTTCATTTAAAACATCAAATTCTTTTAATAAATTGAACATGGTACTTGTGCAATGAGTAATCATTTTCCGAAAATATTTTCTCAGACAATCATCCATGATTGGTATCACCTCTAATTTTGGGCCAACACTATCACGCTATCCAATATATAACTCATCATTATAGTATATGCCATGCTCAGATAATTACACTAATTTTCTTAGCATTGCACCCTCCTAAACATGGATAATTAAAAACATGCTGGGACAAAAATATTAATTCATATATATAATAATAATAATATAACATTAAATCCATATATGTTTTACCCATATGTTTTACCAAGAGTTAACCTTGACTTATCTTGGAAATTGAATCCTTGAGAGCGGGCTTACAGGAATGTTTTTAGAGTATTTGGAAATCAAATCCCAAAAATACCAACATTCTCATCTGGTATTTGATCATTTGGTTGTCTTTGTTTTAGTCCACCATAAATTGTGGGCAGCAGTTCCACACCACACACATGCATGTACACCCAGGCCACCAATCAGTAGATCTAGATGTTATAAAATAAAAAAATTATTACATCAATACATCATATAATAAATATAAACTATATTAAGAAAATTATTTAGGTTCTATTAATTTTCATTATTTTTTTTTTGAACAATCATAGCCAAGAGATCTGTAGGCACTGAACGAATATCACCATGTACAAATGGAATGGGTCATAGCGTATTCTATGTAGGATTAGACTATGTTTAAGTTAGAGTGAAAAATGAAGGAATGTAGAAAGTCAGATTGAGGGATGTAGAAGGAAAATAATATGGCATGGATGGCTGGAGAAATTCATGAATTGGATGATTAGTGGGAATCATCATCAGATATGAGAAATATGGGAGTGGAGGCTTAGATGTAAATTCTAGTGAAAATAAGGGTGACCTAAATATCATGTGTGTCTCTAACAAAAATGTTGGTTCAGAATGTGTGGTCGATGATATGTTAGTATAAGGGACAAGTTCTAATAGAGTATGCTGATTGGAGCACCAAGACCTTGTACGACCCCCCCCCCCTCGTACCACGAGCTTGAGTACTCGGGCAACTAGGTTGCTCATTGAATAATTAACACCTAAGTGGTGGATCCTTTAGGACAATTTAAAACCAAATTAATCACATTACATGATATTTTATTGATATATATATATATATGAAATAAAATGTGGACAACATTCACTAATGGAGGAACACCCATCTCATTCATTTGATGATTGTTGTCCATTATCCATTTTATTCACATCTCCTCAATAGGTTTTATTTTATACTTATGAAAGCAAATATGGAATTAATTATATTTTTATAAAAAATGTATAACACAATCAACTAAAAATATGATACATGACTTAATTAAAGAATACCATTTATCAAAACAAATAGAGGATACATTGTGATATAAAAAAATTTAAATTTAGTTGTAATAATATCGAAATATAAAACATGTCATAGAGTAAACAATACATTCAAATTTTCATGTTTATAATACTTAAAATATAGTTTTCTTAAATTTTAAAATTTATCCAAACTAATTTTATATAGGTCATTGGTCAGTTTTTATTTATCTAATTTTGGTTGGTTCATTTTATCCATTGATTAGTTCATTTTTTAGTTTTTATTTATCTTTGGTCATTTTGTTAAATTGTTTTAAATTATTAGGTTCTTTATTTCATTTTTATTTGTCTTAGGACATATGGTTCTTATTTTGGGTTAGGTAATGTTGATATTTTTCACGTTAGGTCATTAATTTCATTTGTTCTAATTTTCATATCAATAATTTTAATATGTCCATTTCAATTCATCTTAGTTTCTTTTCCAATTTAATTATTTCATTTGTCTTTGGTTTTTTAGGTTTGAATAATTTTCAATTAAATATTATAAAATGCAACTAAAATAAAATTACCTCAAAAAAATATTGAAAATTTTCTTTAAGTTCATGTCAAATTCAAAATATTTGTAATAAATGTTAAATCAATTGAAATAGTACTAACATTAACAACCCAAATCATGAAAAATCAAAAGATCTAAAAACCCATATGTATGATTCAATATATTTCCCACGAAAACAACACTTCTTTGGAACAAAGTTTGTTCTTTGCTGAAAAATTAGTATAGTTTTTTTTGTTTTCAATCCACTCATGGATGATTTTAGAGATTTCAAGGAAAAGGATCATACAGTTCAAGATGTATGTAAAGCATTTTCAAAAGTTGTTTTCTTGAAGGTCTCGTGAAATTACGGAAAATTCAAGAGTTTGTTAGAGATTGGATTCATGAAGTGTATTTTTTGAAGAAATGATGATTTTGATGGTGTGCTCTGTGATTATGATACAAGCTCTACATGTGGTTCATTTGTAGTGGTGCTTTTAAATAATGCTAAGGGTTTTTACAGAGCGCTCTGTGGTTATAAAGAGCACTATGAAGTGAGAGATGTTCCATGAAGACATTTTTGGCAGATCCGTATCTTGCACCACATGAAGCAGAGCTCCGCGTTCGATAATTCTTATAAATAAGAGTCTAACCCTATTCATTTCCCAAGATTTTGAGACATAAAATCTGGGATCTCATTGAATTTGCGAAGCAAGGGGTGCTCCGTGAAGTTTATTGTTCTATGTGATCTTCAGCATCATGAAGATACTTTTATAATATAGAAGGATTACAATACTTATATGTCATGTGACATTCAAAAATATGGGGAATTACATGTTGGCATAATGATCTTCATGTATAAGGTTGCTTTGCGAGGTAGTGAGCTCCATTAAGGGTTGTTCTATTCGAGGTGTTGTTCTTTGCGAAGTTTTAAGCTTTACGAATGGGTTTTTCTAAAAGGATGTTCTGAGTTCTAGTGTTGATTGATAAGGGATTTCAATGAGTTATAATTCTTTCACATTAGTGATCCATGGAGAGTTTTGGGAAGTATTTTGAGGGAACCGTTGAGCCATCCCTGAATTTTTTAAGGGGAGTGATCCTGGCATAGAGTTACTGAGACCAAACTCATGTACTCCACAACTGGTGAAGATTACTGTATTTATGTATGATCAAAACTCTATCTTCATATGATCTTTAGATTCATCCCTTTTGCAGTGAACCTAGTAAAAGTGTTGTGTCATCTCTTTTCTTTAATTTTACTAATAGATTTAATAGGTTCCTACCAATGTGGAACAATATAAACAACATTAAAAAAGAAAAATTTTACTCCCTAATTCACCCCTCCCCACTCATGGTGTTTTGGGGTCCTTCAAGTGTTATTATAGGGAGGTTTCTGGTGTTTTATTTTACTTATACTATCATGGAGAATTCCGCTAATGTTACGGGAGTCCCCCTCTTCAATGGAAGTAATTTTCAGATATGGAAGAAGAAAATGAGGCCTCATCTAAGATCTCTTGGAATTAATGTAGTATTTTCTATTGTGAAAATAATATAAGTTACAGATCCAACAAGGATGGATATGACTGATGTAAATAAGAGAATTCTTGATGCATATTCTAAAGCACAGAATTCTCTGACCAAATCCATTTCTGATTAGATATATCTAAATGTTATTAGTTGTACCTCAGCAAAGTCCATATGGGATAATCATGAAAATATTTATGAAGGAGATAGAAAAGTGAATGTGAAGAAAATATAGGTCCTTCGTAATAGGTTTTACAATATGAAGATGCATCTTGGTGAGAATACATACTCCTTCTTCAATCAAATTACTGAATTGGTTGGAGAAATTTTAGGTCAAAAAAAACAAATCAATGACATTGAAATTTTAACAAAAATATAGAGAAGACTTCCACCATTGTACAATGCAATGATTGTATCCCTTGATGAAAGAGATATTTCCAAACCTTATTTGCGTGATCCGTTGATTAGTATTGTAGCATATGAAATGAGTATCAAACCAGAATAATCTATGACTCGAGTGAGCAATGAAATAGCATTCAATTGCGTATAAAAAATAGAATTTTTTTGAGATAGAATTGGTAAAGGAAATGAGGGGAAATAATTTTTTTCTTGAATTTCTATGAAGTTTCTTAAGGGAAAAATTGAAATTTAAAGGGAATTTACCTCCGGATTGCATTCATTGTGGAAAAAATGAGTACATTTCCTCACATTGATCAAGATAGTTCGAAGATAATGAAATTGAATTTGAAAACATTGAGAAGCCTTTGAAATGATTTTTCAAAAAAGGATACTTCAAATGTAGAATGAAAGTACTCAAGAAGTGTTTTGTTTGTGAAGATTAAGATGATGATAATGAATTCTATGATGTAGAAGAACAAGAATTTATAACTGGAAACCATGCGTCCATGTTGGCAACCATTGAAAAGTCATAACCACTAAGAGATAAAGATAGAGATAACCAGTTGAAAACTAATTCTTATCCAATTCTAAAACATAAATTATATTTTGGTAAGATTGATAATAAGTTTAATTTATGGAATAAGTGAAAAAGAAATGGTGGAATAATCATCAGAATATATTGATCAGGTTGAAGGTTAAATTGAATGACTTGAAGAACTAATGAATATACAGTCATCAATCTTTCAAAGGACAGTTGATGTAAAATAACTGAAGCTCAAAGTTGAAGAATAAGAAAAGGTCATCAATGACCTTACCTCAAGATAGGAGAAGAAGTCCAAAATAGTTGGGGGACATAGAGAATAAGTTATTACTATTAGGAGTATACTCAAAAGTGAATCATGTTTAAAAGAATAAAAGAAGAAAATAAAATTTGGTAGGTTCTTAGATACTGAGCTACTAGTGAGAGAAAAATTAGGTTTTGATGGAGTTGAAATGATTTTTATTAATCAAAGACCCACACACATAGGAAAAAGTGGAATCAGTTGTGATAACCCAACATCAAATGCTGCAAATAAATTGGACCAGAATAAAGGCCAACTAATAGTTGGTCATGTTGAAAAAATATCATAATTATTGAAAAAAGACCATTAAATAAAATTGAAAGGAGAACATAATACCTTCCCCAAGCTTCTAAGAAATACAAGAATTTAAATTTGTTTCCCATGGAAGAAGGAAGGAAAAAAATAGAAGTGATAATACATTTCTTCTCATTAAGTGTCGAGTCTATGGATATATGGTTCATACTATGTCATATTGCGAAGATGAAATGATGATTCTAAATGGGGGAGCTAGGTGTTTAACAATGGGGAACAAATTCATATCCAACTACTTACAGAATAACAAATTTCTCTGGATATTATTATCATTGTTCTAACTTGGTCTATAAATCAATTTATTGTAGGCACCCAAGTGACATGGACACCTCTTATGAAATTCCGAGACAATTCAAAGCACATCAACAAGATAGTATTGATATTTCAAATTGGTTTTTTCTTCAAGAAGATGATTTTTAATATGAATAACCCATGTACTCATTAGATAGAATTGAAAGGACATCAGTGTCTTACACTCAATCCAATGTCACATAGAATTAAGAGAAGGAAATTGAGAAATCCAACCTTGAAGAAGTATCCCTAAAAGGTACAAAAATCAATAGCACATAGATTCTTGATAATGGTTATTCTCCTCATATGACCGATAATGAAGACTTGTTAATGAATGTGAATAGGAGGGTTGATGGAATTGTACGGTTTTCTAAAGATATATTTTTGAAAATTAAAGTTTGTGGAAGTAATGAACTACCTATTAGAGATCTAAACAAAAACTAAAGTCCTTTATTTGGACAGCCTACGTCATAATATCCTCTGCATTAGTCAAATAGATGACTCGTAACTTATTGCTACTTTTAATTAGAAAGGTTTCAATATCAAGGGAAAGACAAAAAATTCACTTACGGAAGGATGCATAATAGAATGAAACTGGTATTAGGTTGATAGTAAATAAAACATTTTCTACATAACTATTGAAGAATAAAATAACATGTGGAAATAAATATTGGGGCACATAAATCCAAAAACATGGATTGGATATCAAAACTGAATATTGTAATATATATTCCCAACCTGATGCATGAACATGAAATGTCTTATGATGCATGAATTTAGGGGCAGTTGTTCTACTATTCATATCTTCCAATGATGAAAATGGAATCTCATCATCTTTATATTATTAATATAGATTTATGTGTCATGATAAATGTTGTTGGAACTCATGTAGAAAGGTACTTCATATTTTTAATAGACGATTATAGTAGAATGTTATGTGTTATTTTTATACATAATAAACAAAAAGTTCTTGACTATATGAAAACCTATTGATGAATAGATAAGAATGATACTTGATGAAAAATAAAAGTGTTGTGGTCATACAATGGAGGGGAATACTCACCCATTAAATTTTAAAATTACCTGGATAAGCATGGGATATAAAAAGAGGTAGAGACTATGAGATGTCCACCATAAAATGGAGTTGTTGAGAATAGACATCATCATGTGAACAACATGGAAAAGAATAATACTGATTGATAGTTGTATTCCTTAACATTACAGTAAATAGGTTTTTCACGTTGTAGTGTATATTCAAAATTGAACAATGCTTTATATAGGTGTGATGAAGACACTATATGTATTATGGCATGGAAGGAATCCTTCTTTGAAATAATTCAGTGTTTTTGGAATTAAATGTTTCATCATAAACAAAGAATGAAGTCAAGGGAATTATTGTGACAATGTAGAAGTAGGAATTTTCCATGGATACTAAAGGAACCACAATGCCTATAAGTGTTTCATCATGCCCTTGGGAAGGATTGTGGAAAGCAGTGAGGTTAAAATCATTGAAGTGAAAACTGAAAATGATTTGATGAATTCATATACTGATGTGATCTAAGACATGGAAGAATGTGAACATGGAGAAAATGGAAATAATGAAATAGAGAAAGGTGTACAAAACTCTAAGGAGAGAGATCATGATTTTGACTCATAATAAGAATTTCAAGAGAAAACCATGGCTAGAGAGAATTTATTTGAATCTAAAAGTAGAAATCGAAGAGCATAAATTGATCAATCAAACATTATTGGGGATTATACTGCACCTATAAAAATGAGTAGAATCGGGAATAATACACAATCTTAATTTCTGCTAGTTGTGGAATTTTCCTCATTTGAATATTCCATAATGGATGAATCATGGGTGAAAACCATGAATGATATATTATATTATATTTACAAGAATCGTACATGGGTCCTAGTTAAGATACCCGAAGGTCACAATGTGATTTGTATGAAATGTATCTTCAAAATAAAATTTGATGAATATTGAAATTTGGTCAGAAAAAAGGCACCGTTGGTTTGTAATGGATACTCATAAATTTAAGTTGTTGATGTTGAAGATACTTTTTCTCCAATAGTAAGACTAGATTCAATTAGTTTATTTCTTTCCATGGAAATTCAAAGAGGTTATAATGTTTATTAAATAGACATCATGTCAACATTCATAAATGGAGTTTTGGATGAATAATACCACATCGAACATCCCATGGGGTTCTTTCTTGGAAATGATGAACTTAAGAATTTAAAATTAAAAGTCACTGTGTGGCCTGAAACAGGCACAATAGTTGTGGTACTCTCAGTTGGACTCTTATATGAGAAATCTTGAGTTCGACAGAGGAGGATTAGATCACAATCTCTAAGTGAATAATTTTTAAAAGTATTAGTTCATGTTATTGGTATATGTGGATGAAATTACTTTTGGTGGAAGAAAAAAGGAATCAGTGGATGAATTTTGTAATCTCTTGAAATCAGAATTTCAAATGTCTAGGATTGGTGAACTCAAATACTTTTTATGGTTGTAGGTGATTGAGAAGATGGATTATACATTAATTTCTCAAGAAAGGTTTGCAAAAGAGCTTCTGAACAAATTTAACATGTAATATTCCAATCCAATGGAAACTATGATTGTGGTTGGAAGAAAACTCGGAAAACATGAGGATCGGACTTATGTGGATCCCACAGTGTAATGGAGAATCTTAGAAAGCTTATTGTACCTGAAATAGACATGGAAGGTATTGTCTTTGCAACATTCTTAGTGGTCTACTTTCAGATTAATCCAAAGGAAGAACATATGGTTTTGGTGGAAAAAATCATGAGATACATTCAAGGTACTCATAATTATCGGTTATACTTTTCTACAGGAAGAGATAGTGAACTATCATATTTTTTTTTTGCTGAAAGTGTGGGAGATGTGGTGGATAGAAAGTCCACTAGTGTTGGGGAATTCTATATTTGGAAGAAATGTGTGGGCTAGTTGAGAAGGAATCAGGAATGTACATTGCATAGTATTGATTATGAAAAATATATATCTTCCACCAAATAATGAAATCAAATAATTTGGATATAGTAGAAACTAACAGACATAGGTGATGAGGTGAAACAACCAATGGTTTTTTACTGTAATAAAAATAGTTCATGTGATCATATAAAAAATCTTATTTATCATACTCATATGAAACATATTGAAATTAGATATCACTTCATCATGGAAAATGTTGAACAAGGCATGATCAAAATGGACAATGTGAGAATCAATGAGAAACTGGATGACATTATGACCAAGCCACTGTTAGTGACTGTGTTTGAGAAATATCAATTGATCCTTGGTGTTTATACACCTCCTAGTGGTTGATAAGGGTATATTTCCCCCTCCCCATAATTGATTTAACTATGTTAAAAATTTTGTGGAAGTGAAACAGGTTTATGGGGGATATTAAATCTAGTGGTAGTATATTATAATATATACATTGTTAAAATATTGTTATTTGGGTAATTTATAATGGTTGAGAAATGGTTAAATTTAATGTAGAAATCTGGTGTGCTCAAAATGAGTAATGTGAAGGGAGAAATGAAATTTGATGTTATGACAGTCTGACCATTCTTTCAAACACACAAGAACATAGTATATGTCTTACCTCTTGTTTTCTACATCGAGAATCGATCACATAGACATAGAGTGTTTGATGAGTTGATTCTTGTGTAATATGTATTGATATTGTTTTTTGTTCTATTTAATTTATCAAAATATTTCCAACAAACCCAAGGCAGGATTATTGGATCAAAGACAATTAGTTGCAGAAAAAGAAGCATAGTTTATGACCATTCATTGAAAAAATGTGGTTTTTCCTGATAGTATCATGAAAATAGGGAAAGTGCATGAGTTTTATAGAGATGGGCTTCCTAAAGTGTGTTTCGAAAAGTCCTGAATATTTTTATGGTGGGATTTTTGATTACTACACTTACATTGTGAGTGGTTATTTACGGTGGTTCTTACAATGGTGCAAAGGGTTTTGATGGAGAGCTTTGTAGTTATAACAATAATGTAAATGAGGCAGAAGTGTCATGAAGACATTTTTGGATTATTTTTATTTTCTGTATATAGATGAAGAGCTTTTCGTTCGACCGTACCTATGAATAAGAGGCCACCCATCTTCATTTCTCATGATTTTGAGAGGGAAAATCAGGGATCACTTTAACTTCACGAACCAAGGGGTACTCCATGAAGAAGATAGTTCTATGTGAGCTTGAGCATCGCGAAAAGACATTTAATGTCTAGAATGATGAAAGTAATTCTAAGTCATGTAAATTTTTTGAAGATGGGGTATTTATTTTTATTTTAATAAGCTTCACGAAGTCAGTTGCTATGTGAGGCACTAAGCTCTGTGAAGGTTTATGCTCTGCAAGGTGGTTTTCTCTGTGAAGGGTTGAAGTTTGCGAAGGGGCTTTGAAAAGTGTTGTTTTGAGTGTTAGTGTTGAGTGGTTAGGGATTTCAGTGAGAATCTAATTAGTTCTATGATGAACGTAGTGTCTCGTGTTGTACAGAGACAAATAATTCAATTCCAATATACTGTAGAAACCTTCAAGTCAATATAATGAGATAGACTTCTCTCACAATAGTGATCTAGGGGGAGTTTACAAAATTGTTCTATAGGAAGCAGTGATTTATCCCTGAACATTTGTGTGGGTAGTGTCCCTAGAATAGAGTGAGTGTGACCAAACTATTATACTCCACAAGTGGTGAAGATTAGTGGATTTAGGTAAGAACGACACTCTATTGGCGTATGCTCCTTAAACATAGCCCTTTGCGGTGAACCTAGTAAAAGTTTTGTTTCATCTATTTTAATTAATTTAACTAATATATTTAACATATTACAACCAACATGGGAACAAAATACACAACTTTAAAAAGAAAAATTTGGCAACCTGATTGACCCCTCCCCTCTCAGGGTGTTTCGGGGTCCTTCAAATGTAACAATCAACACTGAAAATTGAGCTATTAGAGTCATTATAAGTAATAAATGGATCAGGGCCAATGGAAACATGGATAGTTTCAATTCCATCATCACCATCATCAAAAACAAGTCTAGGAATAATTTTAAAAATGAAAAAAAATTAGGTCAAAGATGATCTTTGATGCAAAATATTGTTTCATCATTAATGCCAATATATATGGTTCATCAATAGCAAGAGTGTGAGTCATGTCAACAACTCTGAATCCACTATCATCAATAAATGTTCCCTACCATGTCATTGAATCAAACCACTATTCATTTCATCATAGTGACTCAGCCATGAGGGTAATAATACAATATTGTTATTTTTTTAACGACTCCATAATATGATAAATTTTTAAATCAAGGTCTACTATCTGATGCTCAGGCGTAATACATCATTATGGAAGTTAGCGCAACACCATAATATTGTTCTCTAATTTTCATTACTCTTTTAGTGAAAATAAATGAATACCCATTGATCACAATTGTTTTACTGCCATGAACCATGGTATTAGTAACAAAAGATAATGCTCTTATTTTCCCAGAGAGAGTCATCAGGTAAACTCAATACCTGAAATATAAATGAATATTAAACATAATTAAATATTTATTTTATTAAATTATTATATTAATATTTCTACCATCAATTTCAACCATGGAAAAAAAACTATTATGTAAGCAAAGTATCTCTCCAAATCAAAGATAAATATTGATTATTTCTATTTATCATTTCTTTATGTTCCATGTAGATAAAAAAATAAATTGTTTAACACATGTGTAAAATTACATTATATGAGATATGATATACTTGTTCAATTTACATAATTTATATAGTCATCCAACAAATAATAGTTGAACAAAACTATGGGATGTTCCATCTCCCACTCTTCAAGTCATAATCTCACCAATGTATATGATCCATGAATTCCTCCTATTTGAGTATGTGATAAAAAACCAGGTTCAAAATTTTCATACTTTTCTTTTCCATTTCTCATTTTTCTATTCATTTTTGTAGTAAGAGAAGACAAATACCTTAAGTAGAAACCCATACATTCTTGGGCCATGTAACCATTCAGGATATAACATTTGGGATGATTCCAATTATGAACATAAGAGAAGTCAAATACATTATTAAGCCATTTAACTCATATAAAAGATTTTTTTGATCAATATCCTTTATTTCTCCTGATGGTGAATAAATGGAAATTAGTCATATGAAAAATTATCCAATATAGTCCTCTCATTTGGATCAAAAGTGTTTTGAGATTCCATTTTCACCCTATTGTGATACCACGCATAGTATTGTTTTTGAAAACCATATTTTCATAAATGGTATCAAACTGCTTCACGGCTCACCCAAGGTCTTCCAACACAATTATCACATGGGAAGTGTATGTGACCATAATCTGAATCATTGTAAAATGAAAAATTTTAAAATCTCTCTAAATTTTTTTGAAATTTTTTTGAGATTCAGTTGGTTTTGTACATCCAAATTCTATCCATTCTGTAAAAAAATTATTATAAGTAATTTTGTGAAATCAATTCAATAATATTAATGTTTAACCCAAAATATATTTAAGTAAATAAGAATTTCTCAATTATATGAAACCATAACTAACACACTACTGTATATAAGAATCAAAATATAAAAGACAAAAAAATACTATATTTTAAATAAAATACTATAAATATAAAAAATCACATTGAGTTCCATTATAAATATAATACCACGATATTGGATTAGTTTTGTTATTTTTTTTATTGAGTCAGTGTGTTCCAATTAGAGTTTTAATAAATATCTTTCATCTCATTTCACTTTTTATCATTACTATATAATTTCTTATTTTTAGGTTCTTTTTTTCACTTTTTTTTATTTTAGTTCAGTTTGATATAGTTTAGTGCTTTTTAGGTCAAATAAAGTCTAAGTGGATTAAATAATGTCATTAAAATTCAATTTAGTTGGTGTGATCAAGTCGGTTAGATTATGATATAGATAGAATTTGTTAGTTTGTTTGGGTTTCAGTGTGTAAGGTATTGATATGTTTAGTTCATATATTTTCATGTCTATTTAAGTCAGTTTGATACAATTTAGTTTTCTTAAGGTATGATCAATTCATTTCAATTTTTTTTGTCATCATAAAGGAATAAATTAAGAGATTATGTGAATCATTGTTGAAGTTATGTAAAATAATTTTATAAAGGCCATATTGGTATATGATGTCCTTATATCCTAGAAATGAAACATCACCTATTAGCATTTTATTTTCTCTCGGTCATTTCACAATAAAACCCAAAATGTAATAACATGTATAAAAAAATAACATTATTAATATTTAACAAGTATTATAGATCCCAAAAAATTAAATATTCATTCAAATAATAATATTGCATGTATATATCATTAAATACATTATCAATCATTACTCCATCACCCCATACCATCTTACAGCAACTACTACCACTATATTATGATGTATCATGTAATATGTTATGATAATATAC
Organism: Viscum album; assembly: GCA_963277665.1. Taxonomy (NCBI): domain Eukaryota; kingdom Viridiplantae; phylum Streptophyta; class Magnoliopsida; order Santalales; family Viscaceae; genus Viscum; species Viscum album. Next base: position 15,963,779 of record OY728128.1, read on the forward strand.
TTTTCCCTTATTTTTTATTTATGATCTTTGTTTATTTGGGTTTCTGCCTCTTTGTTCATAAATTAATGGTTGTAAAGAGTTTTCACTCTCTCAAAAAATTGATGTTTTTATTATTGATATTTATTAAATTGGGACTAGAATTTGAAGAGTTGATGTAAGATCATTTGAAACCAATCTATTTTAAAAACCTTGTGTTCACTTTTTTTTTTATCCTGCAATAACTATTTGTACATAAAATGTTCTTATTGTTTAATCAATATAGAATTTAAAAACACCACATTTTTGTACCCCTCATGTTGATATATGACAGAATTTTTTGATAAGATCCCTCTATGAGTTCTAATTCCAACTATATGCATCCCCCGTGACAAAATATTATTGTGCAACACAATAAGAAAAATGATTTATTAGAACTGACTTATATTTTTTGTTATTGGTAGTCCAACTTACTCATACTTGAAATCCTAGGCCATATTGACACAATTGCTTATCAAAAAAACTCAATTTTCTTATATGAATGTCATACAATGAAAAAAATGAATTTATGATTAAAGAAAATTTAAGGGACTATCCACCATAAAAAATACAGTGAAACCCCTCCCATTATAATGTGATGAATCTATGTTCATATCCAAGAATAATAAAATAAGATTAAAACCAATAAAAATTTGGTATTTATGATGATAAAAAAGGAATGAGAATTTGTAACAAAATTGATACTGAAGTTAAGAATTATAACTAGGAGACTAAATATATAGATGGTGTAATGAGAAAAAATTCAAGGTAGGTATAAAAAAGAGTAAGGGTATACAGAAACTTTTTTAAATCGTATATTTTACAGGACTAAAAAGATAATGGGAGGATGAGGTATTTCATTAAATAGAATTTGATCATTCAAATAATATTTTAAAAAATATATAATTAGGATACCATATACATAATACACCTCCACTAGGTACCTGATGGTCTACTTGGGATAACCCCTCCATTCGACCCCTCATGGAATTTCTAGTGACCCAATGGATATTTTATTTTTCGTTTCACACATGACATGGTTTGGATATTTTCTTATAATTCTATAAAACTTTTTATATAAAAAAATTATAAAAAACTCCAAATCCATCAATAACAAAAATTATTGATGAAAACACAAAACAAAAAACAACCTCTCTTAAAATCAATCTGATTGAAAAAAAAAGATAAATAAATTGAGGAAGAACATATAACTCAATTAGGAAGTACCAATTTGAATTCGATGAAAAAAAAGAGTTGAATCAAATATGGATCGACTATTGGGAATATGGGTTTTCAGTTTTGGATGAAGGTAGCTACAGTATAGGGAAAAATTAGGGTAGATTGATTTTGGAGTGGGTTCTATGTATTTAGGGTAATCTGTCCCAATGGTTTTAAAGAAACAGCTGGGATACCTTGATCGAATGGACCCAAAACCAAGGGTTTATTCAAACTATTGTAATAGGTGCAGTAATATCCAAATTTTTTATTGAAAATTTTGGAAAAACTCCCTCTAAAATTCTATATACTGATAGTTTTAGAAAACCGTTGGAAACAATGTCCCAAAAAACACCTATTCCAAAGGCTCAAACCATTTGTTTAGGGGACCCATCCCAATAATTTGTTTAAACCATTGGGATAAAGGCATTGGTATAGGTGGAATTTCTAGAAGTGAATGGATAATAGTTGTAAATTATATTGTGATATTTATTTACCTCATCAAGTACTCCCTTGACATGATTTTAGATAGCTACTTTTGAGCATGGTAGTTTGAGCAGGGTTTCTACAGAGACATTAAGGAAAGTGGAGTACACAAATGAATTTACATATACGCATGAGTGTTAGAGCATGCACTACCAATAAAAAATTAAACAAATAAAAGAATACATGAGTAGATATAATAAAAAAATATGAGTATCTCATTGATCCCATATCCACTCCTCATCAATATAATTTAGGCTAATTAATAGTACAACCAATAACAAATCCTTTTTAATAGAAACAAAGTATGCACTTCCACAAGAGTTCATGTGCAGGGTATGGGGATAAAACTAAATAGGACACCATCATTAGTTTATCTAATATAATCTACAATATAAAAAGTGTTTTTACGTAAGAGGAAATAAATAAATAAATAAACACAACATAAAAGAAATTATTCCAGGTTATTGTGTGTTAACTAGGCCGCCCTAATACCCAGCCTCACCTATTTCAACCAATATTAGTAATCATGTTTATCATACCATAATAATTTTTTAGGATTCAACTTATATGAACAATTATCCCATGTAAGAAATAAATAAAAAATTGTGTAACATATCCAAACCCATGTATGTAAGAAATACTTTGAGGAAACCCAAAATTTAAAAAAACTAATGTATATAAGAAATGTATATGGGAAAGGTGTAATATATCCAAACCTATCGATATATGAAACAAATTTGGGAAATTAATAATATATAAAAAACTATATAAATAAGTAACACATCTATTCAAGTTAAAATATAACCAATCTTGTTTAAATAGGAAATGAATCTGAGAAAGTTATAACATTTCCAGTCCCGTGTAAATAAGCATGTTGGGGATAAATCACAAACGTATGAGATCCCTATAAATATATAATAATGATAACTTGAGTAGATTGATTAATCTCCCTAATGTATCATGACTCTATGGATAAATATCAAAAAAATTGTCACCCACAAACACTTTGAATCAATATATTCCTTGTGAATCTATTTTGGATGTCTTACTTTCTTGGTCCTTTTTTATTTTTGGGTGTCAGATGACTCTCTTTATTTAAAAAGGAAATTGAAATCAAGTTAAATTGGTGACCCTTTTTTTATTAAAAAAGATAAGAGTTCAACTCATCCTAAGAGGTGTCTTTTTATCTAGTTTAGTAAACTCAAAAAAATAATACATATTCATGAAAACCTTCTAAGTAACAATACTAATTACAAATTTAATGAATGATATTGATTAAAATTAATACACTTTAAAGTAAAAAGAATAATGTAATTATGTTATCTCGTATTTTAATATAATTGTCTGATTATATATAGTTTAAATCCATATAGAAATCCACTATATAATTTACACCCATTTAAGGAGGAGGTAGATTCAATTTCTCACCACCCGTAATAGGTAAGTGTTGTTGGAATTGAGCCCATAAAATGATCTTTATAAATATCCTCATATAGGGAATAAAAATAAGTTATGTTTGGTTTTATTAAATGAGGTATTACATACCTTTTAATTTCATGTTACAAATTCCAATGAGGATCCCTTTAATGTTATGCATCCATGACCAACGGTGTTTGTTTTTAAATTAATACATCTGAGTAAAATTATAATCAATTTAATGTTCTAGGGACTGTAATATAATGTTAATGTTACCAAGAACTAGTTGGCTTGGGAAATACATATGATAATACCTTACAATCTATTTTTTCATATGAACTACATAAATAAATTCTTAGGAAACTAAGATGTGAATATTAACTCAAAGAATTTTCAAAAACCAAGAGGTGCATATCAACTCAAGGCATTTTGGAATACCAAAATGAGGATATTGACTTTATTCATTTTAGGAAACAAAGAGGATGGTCTCTACTAACGGACTTCTGGAAAACCAAGAGGAGGATCTCAATTCAAGCAATTTAATGAAACAAAGAGGAGTATCTCAGTTCAATGAATTTTTGGAAACTAAGAAAATGATCACATCTCAAGTCATTTCTGGAAACCAAGAGGAGGATGTTAACTCAATGAATTTTGTGAAACAAAGAGGAGGATCTTGACTCAATTATCATAGGGAAACCAATATGTCTTTCTTAACTTAATGAATTTTAGGAATATGGGAGGATTATCTTAACATAAATAATTTGAGGAAACCATGATCAGGATCTCACCTTAACGAATTTTAGGAAACAAAGAGTAAGATCTCAATTCAATTAATCTTGGAAAATTAAGAGTAGGATCTCAACTCGAGGAACTTTAGGGAAAAAAATAGGAGTATCTCAACTTGGGGAATTTTAGGAAACTAAGAGGAGAATCTAGAATCAAGGAGTTTTAGGAAACCAAGAGGAGGATCTAGAATCAAGAGATTTTTAGAAACACTGAGGAAGATCTTGACTCAAATAATTTTGAGAAACAAATAAGAGTATATTGACTCAATGAATTTGACGAAACTAAGATGACCATATAAACTCAAGGAAGGTTTTTAAAAGGATTTTTCTTGAACTAAGAAACTGAAAAATATTCCATGAAAGAGGTTACCATGTACTAAATATTACATAGAAGTGATTTTTCATAAATAGGGTGACATGTAAAAAATAAACTAAAATCCCACAAAAGTTTTGGTTCATGTGATAAGATGTTTTTTATATGTGGCATGGACACCCATAGAAGTAATATTTCATATAGTGGTTCACCAAAGTTCAAATATTATATAATGATATATCAAGGTAAATAAAGGAAAAAATCACTTCAAGAAACTCCAATTTTACGTAGTATTTGATAATATTATGAGTGTGTGGGATTTGAAGGTGGGGTATGAGGGTTTTAGGCTAGAAACTGTATATGTTTTATTTGTTGGGGGTTCTGGTGCTTTTCCCTATAGGTTTACATGGTCAGGAAAAGCACATGATATATTTATAAAGTTAAAACCAAAACATAATGATTTTAAACATGGAGGTAATAGACAAAAAAATCTCACATGGGTGTCACTTCCCTTGTTAAACATGGATTTGGAGTATTTTTGTGGGATATCACTATCAAAGGATCTCTTGTGAAGGATTGGTTATAGAAAATGTGATTTCTCAATGTTTCATCTTATAAAATTCACTAATTGTCTTTAAATGTTCAATGGGGGTTATATTTATAGAAAAAACCCATAACTAATCACCCTAATAATTTCAACAATGTAAAATCCTTGTGTCTATATAATAAAACTAAGATCTTTTCCTAAATAATGTGGGTCTAAAAAAGGATTCATGTGCCCCTAAAATATTCAAGTGGTCTGAAATGACTTTATTTCCATATAAGATTTAAGAATCTACATAACAAATATATATTTGGACTGTAAAATAATTTCTGGATATATAAAATTCAAAAAACTATGTAAGATCTTTTATTTCCTCCAATAGGCTGAAGGCCTTCATTTTTTATTGATTTTTGATAACCCACCTTTCAATGGGTGAGGTGGAACCCTTACAAGGCCCGTAGGCATAAGTATTACATATCTCGTAGGCCTTAGAGGAATTCAATGTCTGTAGCCTTCAAACATTGCATACAACCCATACTAACTACTTGGAACTTCTCCTTCCCAGCATCTTCATCGTGAAATCAGCTCTCCACCTTTGCATTGTAGTTTGGCTAGGCTTTCCCGTGTATGCACAGGCTTTTCCCAATGGCAGGTGCCATACCCACTCATTCTTGCAATCCATTTAGCTTCTGCACTGGTGAAAGATCCTTCCTCATCCTCCTTATGAAGCTATTTCCTTGTAGGTTGTCTGATTTGTATATGCACTTAAGGTGGCCTGAAGGCCTTGAGGTGACCTCAAGGCCTTACTGACCTGAAGGCCTGGGTGCCCCAAAGGCCATAAAGGACTCAGGGACCAAATCTGTGGCCTGAAGGCCCAAACATGGGAGTATTCCTAGCTACTACAGTTCCAAATAGTTCCTTCTACAGTTCTTGCAATAGGACATACTACAGTACAGCACAATTCCTACTACAGTAACTGCTACAGTCCCAGAAATTAGCCTTCACCTTTTTTTGATCCCGAGTCTCTTGGATGCACTTAAGAAGTCCTCAACAACAGGGTTGAGGCTCAAGTGCTTAAGATCATTAATTTCCAATCACTAAAAACATCATGGAAATATAAAATTCTTGCATCCATAGAAGATATTTGACTTCCAATAAAAAATGAATTCTTGATCACTTAATTATTTTTTAACTCCAAATAAATCTTACCTTTGGGATGAAAATGATGTCACATCCACAAAAATGAATCCCACATTCAAATTCTAAATGATGTAAACACCATATAATTATTTTATGTCAATAAATGAATATCACATTTTATCTATAATATATATGATCACCAAAATGATCTTTTGAGATTGTGTAGTATCTTTATGAAAAAAAATATTCATTTATGAAAAAAAAATCTTGACATAAAAAGGTTGTAAAATTTTATTTGAGTGTATTTTTTAGATCCACTATCTATAAAACAAAATCAAGAAAAATAAATTATTCCCCTAACCATTGGGTTTACCCATATATGGAAATTTTTAGTATAAAAATCACAATGGGTTTTAAGGTTTTTTTATGAAATTTCATCAGTAATGGATGAAATATGTGTCCTACACGTAATAGAAGGTTCTCACCATCACAGTACTATACTGGGAAATGTTTTTGAGGAATTTATATCCTTCAATGTACATGTAATCACATGGGACATGGATATTCCATTTGAATCTTCTTCAAGTAAAGAGATACTTTTCTGTAAATATATGACTTATGTTATCTACATTTATATTGCATCATAGATTTTTTGAAAAAAAATTTATGTATATTTCTAATTCCACTAGAAGAAAAATGATTAAAATAGAAATATCCTATATACAAGCTCTTTATTATCAATGAAACCCCAAATTTCCCTTTGATAAAATGCAACATCTAAAAGTAACCAAATACAAAAACAACTCTGTCAATATGGTCATATCAATATAGGTAATCATTATTAAGACAATCCCTTTATACATCCCTAGACAACTTATTATATAGATCAATACCTAACCCCATTTCATGAGATGTGTCAATCAAAAACTAGAAGTTATCCCAAACCCCAGGAAAAACTCACTATATAGTCCCAAGGAAACTTTTCCTTGGCTTCATCATATATCACCAACACCTAGATGACCACCCTAAGGATTTTTAATTTATTTTAAGTATTTTACTTCTAGAACCTGATCCAAAAATGTTGAATAGACTTTAGATTTTACCCACACCTTATTTCACCCTTAGGTAGTACACTAACCTCATCCACTAAATGATTTATGATAGATTTTCCTACATTTAAATTCCCAATTCTTATCTCAAAAGATTGATCATCCCCCAAGAGGGACTATATTACCCCATATCCTCTTCTTTAGTTCCATAAGACACAACCACCATGAGTACTATCTCTAATGGACCACTTTATGAAATGATACTAAAAGAACATTGTATGATAAAAATAAAAATCATGGAATACTATCTATTACATAATCAACCCAACCCTTTTTATGAAGTTTCAAGGTTCATATGTTTTACCCCCTTCCATGCTCATGAATTTCCACTATGGTTGAACAATATACAAACAAACTATTTAAGGACCTACCCACATAAAATGCCTCCTATCAACCAAATAATGTTAACACGAATCCAATTACAATATACTTTTTTATCTATGTTCCTCTTTGTTTCCACTAAGTAAAATTATTTCTAATTTGACTTGGATATAAAGTCTTTGGATTCTCTTAAATTCATTAAGCATAAAGTTGAACACCCATTCTGATCCTTGGAACCTCTACCATGCCTAAATGAAAACTCAAGTCCATTTCAGCCCCTTTTTATGTTTCCTAAACTGAAACCCCTAATAAAATCCACACAATGCACATAAATACACAAATAATATTACATAATATTAAAGGTACAACCTTACTCAAGCTCATTATTGTTATCCTATCTAGTGTCATGACTTTATTCAGCCTTATTTGTTGAAAATAAAGAATCAAAAAATATATCTCTAAACAAGGGTATATACTTGAATAATGGTGAGATGTATGAAAAAACTATATAGTATTACATTATCCTCACCAAGATAGGTCACCTTCCACAGATAGGTCCATGATTAGGTAATAAAAAAGTGATATATATGAGAGAAGGTAGAGGGGGAGGAGAGGAGAGGATAGTGAGAGAGATAATGGGGAATTGGGAGCCGGTTCCATGCTAGTATGATAGGGAAAATACCAAGATTACATCATCCCCTTAGGATCTATTTTACCTACCATTGGTTCCCATTACCTTGGGTAGTGTCAAAATACAAATTTCCATCCCACTGGACTCTTGGTGGGACCTTTCTTTCCACCAAAAATAATTTAATTACTTGACACACCAACACCTATAAAATCACTTCATGTCTCTACCAACCACTATAAAATTTCAAAAAACTAAGATTTATCACATCAAAAAATCTTAAATATCCTCTATTTCTATTTGAACTTCTAATTAAAATTTACCCTTATCTCAATCTCTATTTAATTTCAACTTAGTTATAAATTTTAATATCCTATAAAAATGTGGTACATTACAAACACCCACAAAATATGGATTATTTTCTCCAATAAACATATATAAATATCACCCAACTCTAAATTCTTCCATCAAAATCCAATTCAACTACTCATTTTTTATTCTGAACTAATTTCCATCCATCATCTATGAAATCGATCTATCCAAATTGTATTTCTGTTAGAAATAATCAATCCAAGCCTTAATTACCCCTAATAATTCATTAAATAGTACATTTGGAACTAATTCCACATAATAATATCAAATTATATGTGAACATAATCAGTTTTACCTTCATTACACCAAAAAATTCAACTCCCAAATTATACTCGATCTATTTATAAAATCCCACCCTATGTCAATCATTAAATGAACTATCCATACTAACCACCATAAGTGAATATTGTATATGGTATCTTCTAGGAACCAAAATTGATGCATACAAATTCCAACTAAGTGTATAAAAGTAACCTCACTCAATCACTGTCAAGGTTCACTATATATTTATAATCAAACATTCATGGCATGTCAAACTCAAGGGTCGCATTATAAATAATACATAGGCTTATCCCCAAAAAAGTATTATCCATATCATCAATTAACCAATACTAATACATCTGATCTCTCACATCCTGTGAAGATCACCATTCATGAGACTATATTAAAATATCTTAATAGACCCACCCCATATCATAACCACTTACATCCCATATATATAAAAAAAATCTAGGTAAAACATTTAAAAGGATAAATTAAAAAAATTAATATATTATATAACATTATAGTTTAATTCGAACCTCCAAAATTAAAATATCTCATTGAATCCCCAACCTCTCAATAAATTTATCATGATCCTCTGACAAATATCTCTACTGATACCCGATTTTTCTATGTGATTGATATTACCTCTATCTAAGTGAGCATTCTACATACTTAAGACCTAGAACATCATCATTGAAACACACATTGGCATGATTCTTCTTTCATAGTGTAAAATATATATTATATTACTATCTAGCTATGTCACATCCCTAATACTCTTTATCCAACCTATATTTCTTCTAATATGTTATTATACTCTCTACCACCTATTAAGGTAATGTAAAAACTAACTCAATCTCAAATTATTGTTTAAAAACCATTATAGATTTATCAAAGTAAAAAAAGGACACTCATACTTTTAATAAGAACCTAAGACCATTTTCATAATAGCATGGCTTCATGAACACACTCTACTTCAGGGGTGACATAAATTGAAAAGCCCTCCATATTTATTGGAATATTCCATATAAAATATTTCATGGAGTTAAAGTTACGTAAAACTTTTTAACATCTATGGAACCTTTTTCTCTTTTTAAACACTAATAAATTTGATTCTTATCTCATTGATGAACTTTTTGGATGAGACACTCAAAGGGATAATCCATATTATCATTGGTCATCAGAAAATATACTAAATTGACCTTTCCTTTCTTAGATACCTGGAGAAAAATTCAATATTGAGTATTGATCGGAACCATTTAATTTTTTTTAATAGAATATTTATTTCAAAAAGCATACTAATTGCTTACATGGGGTAATTTTTTAAATTTTATCTTCCAAATTATCCTTGATGTAAAAATTTAAGAGTGATAAGAGTGATTGTTCAGTTTCATCTATGTCATTTGTTTCACAATCAAATATCATTCTCATGGAATACTTTGTATTTAATAACCTCAAACATTTCCTTTAGAATATATTTTCAATTTAGGATGCATTATTGTCCTTCTATTTGGTTTCTTTTATTTTGTAACATGGTTCCTTAAATCCCATTCACTTCTTCACTAAACTTATTTTCATGGGTTTAGGAAAGTATGAATAATGTTTGTGTCCCCTATATTTATTTTCTATTATAACTAAATTAATTCAACATCATAGGAACTTTTATTTGATTTTTTACATTCTTGATCAGTGTTTATATCCCCTCTGGAATTCATATATATATTCTAATGATATTTATGAGAAAGTCTTAATGCATGTGCCAACCTTATAAGAGGAACCCACTGTTGTTTCTTATAACTCCTCTAACATAAGGTCTATTGATGAGCTTATATCCTATGAATTTATATCCTCCTATGCTTCATAACCTTAAATTACCCATTTTTTTTGCTTTGATATTTTATCTCTTAGATATTGAAATTAATTCCAAAGATACAGGTTATAATAAGTATACCTTCGACTCAGGTGACTCATAGATGTATCCCTAACTTCCATCCAAATTTTAAGGTGAAGATCCAAATCATGAATCCCTCTAGAGAAACATATTAATGGTTCATATTATTTAGTTTATAAAATGATCAATAATCTAACCAACTCTTTGGAGTAATTGGTTTCCTCTATATTGGATTTACAAGCATCTTTTAAAATATAAAACATTTAATGCCCCCTTCTTTCATCACATATAACAGCATCATGGAAATAGATTCATCCCCTCATTTGAAAATAGCATGATTATAAAGAGAATAAATAATAGAAAAAAAGCTCATCATAAACCCTTTGACTCTACCAGGGGGTTAGGTTAGGGTGAAATTATTTTACATAGGTTAGCATAGAACCATAATAAACTAAAAAAATGTATCATAGGTGCAGCATCCCTATTATCCCAATATCACCAGCCAACATTGATGCCCAACATTTTTTGATATCTCTACAACCTAAGTAATATGCCTTGGAATATAATTAAAGGATGATATAAATTTTCTATAAATAAAACTTTTAGTCACTCCATTATAACCCAAATTAACCACTTTAGGTGAACCATCTTTGGTCAATTCCAACATCCTTATAGGATATCAATGAAAATAATGGATGTGGAGAACCAACTAATTTTCAAAAGAACATGAATTGGACCATGAATCAAAATACACAAATCTTTAAACACTATATTCCCCAATAATATAAATGCATATAGATTCCATTAAGGGATTATAAATATCAACTAAATGAATATGTTTGGAGTGATGGGATGACATTATCCATTGATCCTAATATTGAATCTTAAGAATCATACAACTATATTTAAAAGAATTTATATAATGATTTTATTTTTAAAATTTAAGGGAAAATAATGAAATATTATGAACAATATCAATGGTCAAGGGATCCATTTTCATTAAAAAAGTATATAAACATTTTAGGGAAAAAATGGATGTCATTAATGTGACATGGGGGGTCTAGACCCAGTAAAGGTGAAGTATTATTCAATAATGAAATGGATCATAATGTAATAAAAATACAATAACCTAATGGTTGTGAATTACTTTAATATATATGATTTTTTGATGATCCTATTAAAGGATTCAATTGATTGTCAGTGCGGGTTGAAATTTTCCACCAGTGAATTATAGTGGAGTGTTGAGGTTTCTTTGGGTTCTATAAGGGATGGAACTAGATTATGAATTCCATTTTTATGTGAATGAACCTTTGGAATAAAAGATATTATTATAAAATATGGAAGGGAATTTGGGATTGTTAAATCTCTAGGGTGGCTAAAGATAACCTAGAGTAGGCCCCCACCCCTCCCCATGTATTGGGGGAAGGGATAAACGAGTGGTCGTCACAACTATTCCTTGAACAGAAGCATGATTTGGGGGTGAAAATCAATCCATTTAATCACATAAACCTTTCTTTCCCTATCAAAGGAATTTAGTCACTCACAATATTCACTATAAAATTTAAAAATGGACATATTCTCTTGTATTTCACTTAGAGTCCTACACAATTTGAATATGAACAAAATATTATCTAACAAGTTTTCTACATATTGGGATCCAAGATCGATAATGAAGACTATGTAACATTGTTGCTAAAACTTATGAATATATTAATTAGTAATAATTTATTATCTTATAAGGCCCTAGTAAAAGATACTAAACACCCACAATGTGCACATATTTAATGGAACATCTACTCAAGTATAGACCATGGGATACTTCTCACCCACATCCAATCAATTCTCTTCCAATGAGTATTGATTAGACATCATCCTATAATAATATAATCATTGATTTAAATATACATTTAATCATAAAAAATCCCTAAAATTAAAAAAAATGAATTAAATTCTATGAATAGAATATTACCATATAATTATATTATTTTCTACCATCCTCACTCTATAAAGACATAAAATTTTATAATGAAACCCAACACTTGGGGTTCCCCAAAAATACAAGTACACTATCTTCCATATCCTACACAAGGAACGAAAACCACTAATCTACTTTAATTTAAAAAAGAGAACCAACCAACCCACTCACAAAAAAAATTGACCATACACCAAGTAGAAAAAGATGCTCACTTTACAATTATAAAAATTAAACTCACACTATAGAGAGTAATATCTGAATAACTCAAGGAAAATATTATATACCAATTAAACCCACTAGAGAATCCTTAACAAAACAGTACCATCATACTAATACTAATCCTCATCATAGGTCTCAATCAGATATATCCAACTATACATGGGGTATATAATGTCTAATCCTACCCAGTATAGATCTATTATGTTACATATTTTTATAGATATAATAGCACAATATCAAAACAATAATATGTAAAAACCAATATTTCAATTTCAATTAATTAACTCACCCCTAATATATTATTTAGGTAAAACGCTTAATAACTTATTATTGATCCTTAAAATAACTAAAACATTTTTTAAGAACATTTTAAAAATAATTTCATCCATAAAAATAAATTTTCCCAAAAAACAATGATCGTTCAAAAAAACATTTTTCACTCAAAATTTGTCATTCACAAGAAAAGTATAACTATAGAGTAATATTTCATAAGAATACAAACACTCTTGAAACTCTATTTCAAGAGTAAAATGATAAAATAATATCTTAATACAAACATATTTTACTTGAAAAAACATATCAACCATAATAGAGAAAAGAAATAAAAATAATACTAAATCCTTAGTAACTTGGGATTCCACCGTACATGTGTTCATGATACATAGGGATAGTTTACAAACCATGTTAAAACCATCCATACATTCATCCACGAATCCATAAATTTTAAAAAAAACTAAAACAATGATATCATACCACCTTTTAATTATCCAACATGGATCACTTGAATAGTGACTGACTTAATGGTGAAAGTTGACCTCCTTCATGCCTCCCTACACACCAGAGGTTGCTAACAGTTGGTGACAATATATTACTAGTGTTATAGAGATTATACACACAGTACAATAAGAAATAAATCAATAAAATAATAAAAAATCAAATAACATAAGAGTATTCATAAGGAATTATGTCTAAGATCTAATCCTCAATAAAATATACAGTATTATTCCATAACAAAATAGTCCCATGAAAATATTATATACATATAAAAATATAGACTTCCCATGGGACTAGTCATATAAAAAAATTTAACTTAGAATAAATATATTGATGAAGGAATAAAAAAAATATGATTCTAACTATGATCCTAATCCACTTCACATAAAGCTACTATGACCTGATCACCTATAAGACTTATATCCCATCTAGTACTGAGAACATAAATTATACATGTCTACAAGAGTTCACATTTAGGGTGTGAGAATAACACTCAGTTGGCCACTAAAAATGGTGTCCCTAATATAATTTATAATATTTCAAGTATACTCTTGTATGAAAAAAACAATAAAGGATTAAAAATAGTATGTGAGAAATTTCATCAGCTCATTATGTGAAAAATAAGACACCTTGAAAACTAAACTCACATTATTTATCCAATTCTAGGGATTTGGTATGTCATGTACTCAAAATATCTGATGGAATGACATATATGATTTATATTTCCTAGTAAAAAACATATCTAGGAAATGCATAATACAAATAGACCCACATATATTGTACATGCATCTGGGAAAGTCATGACATAACAGACCCACGTAATTTGGAAATGAATTTGGGAAAGGCATAACAATACTAAACCCACATAAATAATAAAAACACTTGGGAAATGTTTCACATAACTATTCTTTAGTAAATAGGAATCGTATTAGAAAAGGATATATTATAGACACTCTTTTTTCAATAAATATATAAAGCTCAAATCATAACATATTGATAACACCAAAAATCAATAAGAATGGGCACATGGGTATTGTGACACAACACCCTAATTTCCTATTAATTCATGTCTTAGTCTCCTTAATAATAGAAATCATGAACACATTATATCAATAGAGTCACGATGAATAAAAAATCATAGAAAACATAGCTCAAGTACTACCACTCAACAATCCATGAACCCCCATCTAGCTCGTTACATGAAAAAAACACTGAAAAGTCATCAAATCCTCACTCACCTCTCTCTACATGATATCTCAACATATCCCCTAACATATACTCTAATCCCCTTTTTAAACCTTTAATATCTTAGGATATAGCTCAATCTTTAACCATATTATACCAGAAATATCAAGCTAAACCTAGTAGTTAACCAAACCCTACGATATATCATTTACTTAATCTTAAGGAAACCTTCCTAAACTTCCTATTATATCACCAACTCCCATATGATCACTCAAATTAATTTTTATTTTTTTAAGACTCTATACACCAAACCATGCTATAGAAATGTGAAAAAATAATAGATATTACCCAAAATTAGGTTTCTCTTTTGGAAATACACATATCTACACAACTATAGCCACTAATTTTTTCTATCGAATCAATATTCCTTTACATATGTAATTTCTACATAAAAAGAGAGATCAAAATCCCATAATAACCATGTTACCAATTTTATATTTTTTAATTCAATAAGAAGTAACTATATGGAGTGACTCCTTTACTGAACCACCTTAGGAAATGTTATCAAAAAAATATTATATACCAAAAAGTATACTAATTTAGTACTACCCACATCATCATATACCCACCCCTTCCTAGGGAGTTTCAAGGTCCATATTCCATGCCCTCTTCTTTACCCAAGAAATACCCCAACAGTGAACCTTTTTTCAAATAAACTACGTATGTTATTACCTGAAATTAATTCCTTTAGACAAACCATTAACGATAATGCTAATATAATTAAAATTTATTTTTGACTCTATAACCATCTCAAGGTTTGTTTAGTAAAATTGATGAAAATTTCCTTTAGATATGTTGTATTGAGGTAGTCCAAAAATCACTAAACCTAAAGAGTAACATCCATTTTCATTTGATTGTATCAAAAAAGACTAACTTGCGGTTAAAATCCCAAATAAACCCTATTTAGTTTTCTTGAACACAAACCTCTAAACACATACACATAATGAACATAAATACATATGAAATATTTATTAATATAAAACTGACAACAAAATTCATTCATGTTGGATTTATCTCATCTAGTATAATGGATCGATTCTTACACATTCTCCAAAGATTTAATAATCATAAAAAATGGTCATAAATATGATTTTCCACTTTAACAATAGTGAAATGAAAGAATTGAGAAGATAAGTTATATGTTTTACCTTATCTTTGCATAGAGAGGAATCATGTCATAGATAGATCAATTATCAATTGATAAATTAAGTAGTGGCAGATAAGAAATTATAGAGGTATGGAAATATAGAATCAAGAAGAGGGGACAACGTTTGTGTAAGTAAGATATGGTATAGGGGTGAGTATGTTCTGAATATATAAAATATATATATTATTTGATTTTAAAAAAACACTTATGTGGCACTAGACTTTTGTTGACCCTCCATGGGGACACTAGTGGCCTAATATCATATTCTTTATGGCATGGTTAGTGAAACGCTACCACTAACCTTCCAACTAGATTCCATATTAGATCCAATATGTGTTATAGTAAATTATGTTACATCCCACAAAGGAAAATTTAATTACATGACACCTAGAAACTCACCTTGTGTCTCTACCATCCATTTTTTCACTTATAAAATATTAGTTTAACACCTAAAACAATCAAAATAACCCCTATTTATAATATAATTACAAATTAAAATTTCATTTTCTCTCTATATATATTTTATTTATAATTAGTTTCAACTTACACTAACCCATAATGATGTGGGTCATTGAAATTTTCCTCACACTCCCACTTCCTTCACTTGATAATTCCAAAATTCCTATCCAAATAATCATTATAAATAAAAACAATTTTAAAATTAAAAAATATAATATTGGTGAAGACTATAATTTGTTAAGTTAACATTAGTATTAAGTGGTTTATTATACTTTTCATTTAGATAAATCTCAATGGGATCACTAACTTGGGTTCCAAGTATAGTAGTAGAAAACACATCTATTCTAAGTGATCAAAGATAAAATATCATGTGATTCTTCCACATTTGATAATTACATATATTGAATTGTGAAATTCTCTTAAAATAGAATAATTTATATATACTAATGATATATTTAATAAGTATTCACTAAATGAAATAATTTTAACTCTGATGTTACTTATTATAACCACTATATTCCCAAACCATAGTGACCCAAACCTTCCCAAACGTCAACATTGTCTTCTTTGTGCACCAGGGGTGTTGATGTAAATTTTAGAGGAAAAAATTGGATTTTCGGATTCTTACATGATAAAATATCCATTTTAAAGAGGACATATTCCATGGTGGAGGTCATTTTGTAGCTATAGTTGTTGTAATTATCTATTTTGATGAGTTTGGTGAATTGAGATCTAAAATGCACTTTTTGGAAGAAGTTTATGTTGTGGTGGTTATTCTTACTATATATGAATTTTTTATCGATATTTGTTCCTAGATGATATGAGTTAAATATTTATATAAGATTTGGTATGGATAAACACCTATTTCATAGGTTATTGATGCATTATGTCAGATTCATGATGTTTATTTAATATGGTCATTCAAAGAGGTTGGTTGGAAATGTGCAATTTCCAACAACTATCCCATGGAATTTTATTAGTCAAGTCGTGTTCATAGGATACGTTGGATATTTTTAGAGTCATTATGTGGGGTCAGAGGACAAAAAAAATTTAAAATATGTCAAATTGTTGTAGTGATTGGGGTGATCTATCAATTTTAAATGGATAGAAATTTGGATCTCTTTAATCAACCTATTAATTTTCTGGTGAGGATTAAACCATGTTATAGAGGGTTCACATGGGGTTATATTATAAATTAAATTTGTCTTATTCTCTTGTTTTGATTAAATTCTATTTTCTAAGACCCTAACCAACCATAGGCTCTATATTAGTTCTCTTTGGTCATTTCCATGTGAATATGGTACTCTTATTTCATGTGGTGAATCTCTTCTTGATCCAAGGCATATATTTTCCCACATTTTCCCTATTTACCCTAAATTTTCTTCATTCCTCGACTATTATGTGTTCTTATAAGGATATATTATAAGGTTTTCTTAGATATGGTTGGTTTTGGAAAAGGTTTCTTAGATATTCCAATATAAATTGGAACTATGGTGGATCCTATTATGTTTGGTGGAATTTGATTGCCAGTTATCCTTTTATCATGTTGATTTATTCAAGATTTAATTGATGTAGGGTATTCAATATCTATTTTCTCATTCTGGGTGAATGGTTAGATTTAAAGGAATGAGGAAAATAAACTAAAATAAAGTAAATTAAATGGAATATGTGATTTTTATGTTCTTTATATGATTTACATGTTATTTATATCATTATTTCTTATTTTCATGTCATAAGTTTGATGTTGTGAAACCTTTTTTTGTTCATAGGACTTATCACCTTAAGAATTAGTTAAATCACATAAATATATTAATCAAATGGATATATGGAAATATAGAATTAAAAATGTTCTTATTTATACCTAAATTATTGAATGGATATGGAATTATGGTTAATTTAAAATTCTTGATGTTTTTTGTTATAGTAAATAAGGTTTTTTTCCTACCATTTTGTTTTGGTTATCCATGGAATGGACATAATATTCTTGGTAAAAAATCATTTGTGATCAAGGTTATGATATTTCTATGTTATGGTGGTGGATTTTCATGTTTTATGTGTGAAATTGGTGGAAATTGTGGAATACGATAGTATGGTGGTTAACGAGGTGTTAAGATAGGAAATTGTGGATTTTGTTATAGTTTCCCACAAATATATGAGGTAATGAAATGAAGAAATTATTGATCGTCATATTTTGAAAATGATGAGTAAAATAGTGATTAATGAAAGGGGGATATCTAAAAAATAAAATGTAAAAAGGTGAAGGATAGTAAAAAAATATGAATTTATTAAAATAAATGTAGTTTAATGAATATAATATGTATTATAAATGACAATGTTTAAATTGGTAATGAGATAATAAAATGTAAATTTGTGGTTATCGGGAAATAGTGGTTATGTGTTGTAATAGTGGCGTAGGTATGTGTTGTGGTTAGAGGTGGAGGAAGTTAATGATGTGAGATAGAACTTGTTGCTACGGGATTATGGTGATAGATACTTGACCCTTTGGATGGTCTTGTGTGTTTTATTATATGTTTATTTCATTTTTTTTATTTCTTATGAACCACCACCCAAATTGAGTAACATTGCTAATACCCATATGAATTCAATGATTCTAAGTGTTATTCCAACATCTATGATAGTGGTGACATGTATGGATAAATAATTCTCCTTCCCCACTTTCTATTACAAATATACTATCACTTGTGATGACTTAATATTATTATGTGATGATATACAGATATTGAAATGGGTTCACGGTGTGGGAATATATAGAAATATTAGGGAATGATATTTATGTCCTTTATTACTATGTTACCAACCATAGAGAGGTGGTCGATATGTTGTGATGTGGCATGTGAATGTGGTTGTGATGTAGTTGTGTTATATGGTATGTAGCTATGGATATATGGTGTAATTTTTGATGTGGTGTTGTGGTTATATGGTTATGTTGATATGGAAGGGATGGAGAACCATTGTCTATGTTTTTGTGGAGTGTGGGTGACCAGTTTAGTGGGAAAGTGGTTGTGAGGTACCTTATTTATATACTCTTTTGATTATTATGTTACCACCTTGTATGAGATATTAGGTGATTGAGGCTTAGTAAGGTTGGGTGGAAAATTTCTAGTTTAGGGAACTAGTCAGTTTCTATTGTTTATTCTCAAGGGTATTAGTTTTCTTCTTCCATATTTCCACAATAGGTTTTAGGGAGGATACTAGTTATTATACTTGTATTCTTATCCCTATGTGTGTGTGTGATTGCACATATATATTCTGTTATTAAATATTTTTGGGAAAGATTTTGTGATTAGGAAAGAACCTACTAGATCATGGTGTTCGCTAGTGTTCATTGGTGTTTGTGGAGTTATTTCTAACATAATTTTATTTTTATATTTTATCTAGAGACCTTTATTTATGCATGACATTACATTGATTATAGGGTCTCTTTATTTTATTATTTAATAGAGTTGATTTTTAGTTTTATCTGATGTTTCTAGGATATGTGAGGGTAATTTATCTCATATTTGTTTTTTATATCCTTATTATAAGTCACGAACATGTGGCATATTAGAGGTGGTCTTCTTAAGTCACACTGAACTTTTATATCAACCCAAGAGAATTTATAATGGGGAAGATTGATTAAATATTGGTATTTGAATAATGGATAATATTTAGGATAGAGTTTAGAGTTTGGGATGGATGAGCAGTTTATGCATTTGGTAGGGTAGTGCTAGAAATAAAACTTATCGTGTGATAGAGAAAAAAAATCCTAGCTAGGGCATAGGAATTTAGTCCCCCATATTGTCTTATGAAAGGACCTAAATCTTTCTGAATATCCCAAGTGAGATGATATTTATTTTTGGGTAGAGTTCAATATGTGTTACATGAATCATAATTTTCAATATCTTTGTTTTAATTGGGATTATTAGGGGGAAATTAAAATGAATCTAATTAAGTTATTTTAAATTAATTCCATGTTTTTTAGCTAAGGAGTTTTGTAGTTATGTGTTTTAGAGATGGCTAGTGGGAATCAATTATATGTTTTTTAGATTAGAGAGGCTAAGTGGGACACTCAATTTAACCACATAAAGATTGAACTTCAGGTGGATTATTCATGGAGGAAAACATTTTATGAGTTTGAGTATCATATCATAATGAATTATGAGGAGACTATTTTCAATCATCATAAAGACTGATGATCAAAGAAACTAAAGATTTTTTTTAGTTTGATTTTTGTAGGGGAGGGGAATTTGATGCCATTGGTGGTCAGTTTGTATAGGGGAGATTCTCCTCAATATAGATCTTATTCATTGGTGATCTTAAAGAGATTTAGGTATCATGGAAATATTCTTAAAATTGCTTTTGGGGTGATTTTCTTGCTTCAATATTAAAGGCTTATAGGTGGAAAAAAAACTATTTCTCCCTTATAAGGGAGCTTGAGTGTGTATGAGTTTGGAGCATGGTTTAAGAATATTATTTGTTTCACTCAGAGTATTATCCATGATGAGGAGGCTTGGGTGTAGAATTTCAAGGAGGTATTTTATCTAACAATCCAGAATCATGTAACCAAATATACACTATTGATGTATCCAGAGGTGTTGGAAAAGAAAAATGTGATAGGGAATATCATTTCCTATAATTATTCACAACAAGAGTATAGTAATTAGAATTTTATAAAGAGAAAGGCTATAGATAAGTTTTATTGTTTATCATGGATGTAATGGTTTCAATTTGTGGGGGTTTATTCAAATATTTATTCTTCTAATTTCTCATAAGTTGATAGTTCATGGGATTCTACTAGGAGTTTTAGTTATTTTTTCCTATCGAGGTAGAAACCATCAGCAGTTCAAGTGGAAAACCATTATTAGTGTTTTTCATGGAACATGATGCTAGTTTCTTATTCATTTTTAGTATAATTTTTTTATGAGACATTATCGGTAGTACCAGGTTCATCTAGATTTCTTTCATTATATAGAATAAAGATTAAGTGGAGAGAAACACTATAATATTTCTCATCCTTAGGGACAGAGGGTTGAATGTGGTAATTGAGGTGGTCATTATCATAGTTAACATGGAAAAGGTGAAAGGAATTTTCAACTACTTTTAATGGAGTTCCCAACACTATGAGGTCTAAATATTGTTTGAGATTATATTTATTTATCTTATTCTATTGATTATACTTTGTTTGATTCATAATATTCACACTCTTTTATAACTCATATATTAGTTTGAGATTTATAAATCATTATAAAGTGGATTCAAGTTACTTTGTAATTATCTATATAACTTATAGGTTATTCTATCATTCTTGAGGTGTTTTAGGGTTAGAAGTTGATAATAGGAAAGCATCAATAATTGGGATATTTCTTATTACTACAGATACAAATGTATGATGTCATCTTTGACATAGATTAGTTGTATTTCAAGTGTTGTATTATTTATTTTTTCTATAGGAGGTTATTTTTTTCTTGATGTGGAAAGATACAATGTTGTGTACATTGGAAACTGAGGTCATCATGTTGATAAAAGTGGCATAGAGATATTATCTTCTTAGTTAGAAAAGTTGATGTTATATTTATTGTAATTTTAGGTAGTAGAGCTTAAAAAATTTGTAAAGGAGTGTCTAAATGTATTTCTGAAAGATTATTTTACATGTAGAACCCTAGAACATCCTAAGAGGGTTGGGTTTGAATCAGAGTGTTAACTTTTTCTTTCAATGAGATAGATATTTCCCCCATGTTGGTGGGAACTTTCTAAACCTGTCTAATGGAATCTTGAAAATATTAAACACACAAATAAAAAAATAGAAACAAGACACAATATTTTTACTTGTTTCACTACTAAGGTATAGCTGAAGAAGCATATGATGATATTTTTTCAGTTGTACATGAATCTTCTAATCATTACTATATATTTCGGATTACAAAATATCATACACGTTCACTCTATGCTGAGCCCACCACCTTTACAATATTTTTTTGGATAACACACTACCTCCCTTGGATAACTTCTGTCAACTCAACATTGCACATGGCCTTGGGTGAAGTCTTACTTATATTATCAAATTAAATTTTACTTCAATATATTTGTAACATAAGTATTTTACTTTATTAGAAAAAGAAACTAATTTCACCATAGTTCTGAATTGATGAACATAAATTCACTGTTCACTCAAACCAGTTGTCCAAAATCATTTGTTCACAAAAGTACCCATCCCAAACTCCCTTATTCATGAAAACCCATTTTTTCAGATATGTTTCAACTTTCATGATCCTATAAACATTAAAAAATCTCTCATACTTCCTAAATCTACCGGCCTTCATAAAACTCTAAAACTTCATGAAACTCTTAGTCTTCACAAGACTCCTTTTTTTTAATCCTAATTGTAAATTAGTTATTAACTATAATTTTAATGATTCTTTTACTCAAGAATTGTTCCAGATTATTGATGAAATAATTTTTTTGTAATATCATTACAAAATCAGAGCATTTCAACCTTTTTCAAAATTCTCCTCAAACCAAAAACTATGTGTGGTCACCTATTTATAGGAAATTCCTATTTAGTGAATCTACTATGCTCACCAATTATTTTTCATTAACCTATTAATTTTTATTTGTGAAGATACTTTTCCTTGTGAATATTTAATACAAGTTTTCTATTCAGAAGCTTTCCGCAATCATGTACCTTACCTTATTTTCATCATGCCTCAACCATTCTTCATGAAAACTTATTTAGAAACCCTAAAAAATTCATGAAACCAGATCCTTTTATGATTCACCACATCTTTATGAAACTGAATCATTTAAAAAATAAAAAACTTTACCTTATTTTTAAAGAGTCAGCCCTAGAAATCCATATTTCTTGAATATTTATCCTTCCTCTTGATTTTGAGCTCTAAAATTTAGAAAAACACTGGAAAATTACACCACCTTAAACACTAAAGTCACATGCACCATAATATCACTTAACTGGAAAAATCCTTGATCAACTTAGTGTCGATAGACAAAAAACACAAAAAAATATGTTTCAACTATGAAAACCCATGGTTTTAACAATCTCTCCCATTATGTTTGTTGAAAATATAAACATAAATTAAATAAATCAAAATCCTTCAACAAAAACATGATATGCACGAAATAACTCATTCATCACCATAGTTATATGTGAGAAAAGATAATTATAGAAAAAAGAGTGGAAAAAAGATAATTTCATGCCTCAATAGACCACATTGACCATTCCACTTATTCTAAAAACCTAAAATTCATTGAATTTCATTATCTCCTCTTTTGGGGTTTTTTTAAATATACAAATAAATTCAAAAAATTACCATACAAAAAAACAAATATTCTTGAAATTACTCATATATAACTCTAAGTCTACTTGAGAAAATATTAGTGTAGAAAACAAGAATGGAAATAGATAATTACGTTCCTAAAGAGACTAATTCGACCAATATACCTTTCCTATAAACCAACAATTCATTGAATTTCATTATCCTCCTTTGGAAAGAAACCCAAATAACATATATTGGGAGCATATTATGCAATTAAAACATCCCCATGGTTCATATCTCCCCCATTGGCCAACATCACTTCTATAAATAGATTAAAATAGTTCACAAAAATTGGGACATTGGAGAAACTATAACCTCATCATGAAATAAGAGGTAATTGAACACTGAGGTTCAAGTGATGTTTCTCAAAAATTGGTGCAACCAAGGTCTTAGTCAGGATTCCATCCACTAGATCATTAGTTCCAACATGATTTTTTTAATAACATCATGATCAACATTTTCTTTAATAAAATAATATATGATCTCAATATAGTTGGTATGAAAGAGTTGAATCAGATTTTTCAATAGATCAATCAGGATATTGTTGTCATAGTAAATCACCATCATCCATTTCACCTCATCACCAATATCAATAAGTTATTTATTCATAAATAATAGATAATTCCATGCCTTTATCAAAGAGATATACTCTTATTCAACCACACTAAGAGAATTTATTTCTTATTTATTTCGCAAGCATCCCACCCATTTGTTCCCAATGAAGAATGAACCCCCACTTATGGACTTTCAATCCACCACATCTCCATACCAGTCAGTAGTATAACATACCTATAATTCATTATATCTTCCTCTTGTAAAGTATAATCCAGATTTTATAATACCTTGAATATATATTATGATTATTTTAATTGATTAAAAATGAACTTCCTTCAGATTAATTTGAAAGCGAGCCATTAAACATATTACAAAGATGGTATTTTTTCATGTTTTAGTCAAGTATGATAATATTTCAATGATCATATTGTATAAGGTGGGATTCACAAATTTCGCATCCCCATGTTTTCAAAGGGTTTTCCCAACCACAATCAAAGTTGAAATTGGTTCGGAGTCCTTCATTTTGAATTTCTTAAGAATATATCTTTCACAATTTTCCTTAGAAATGAAGTTATATTACTTATTTTTAATAACCCGCATCCCCTGAAAGAATGTGAGTTCCTCAATCATGGAAATTTGAAATTCTAATTTCATGTAATTAGAAAATTATTGCACTGATCCATTACTAGGTCTGCCAAATATAATATCATCCAAATACAAAAGTACCAAAATTTTATCTACATAATAATTATTCATATAGAGATTATGATCGGAACCTCTAATCTTAAATTTTCGTTTCTTTATATAGGCATCTAGTCGAGATTACAATGCTCACGGTGCCTATTCTAAACCACAAAGAGAACTCTTTAATATACATGCCTTTGTTTCATCATTTCTGATCATAAATACCATAGTTTTATCTAGGTATACTTCTTTAATAATACCATTTAAGAAAAAAATTGGAATCCATAAGACAAAATTCATACCCTACATCAATTTCCATGGATAGGAATATCCTAATAGACTATAGTAGTATAAAAAGAGAAAAGTTTTCTTCAATTTAAATAACTTCAATTTGTTCATTACCTTTACACACTAGGAAACCCATATTTATAATCAAATATCCTAAATCATAGAATTTTTTTACAGATCCACTATGTTCAAATAACATTGTGATTTTGTAGTCTCTTAATAAGAAGCCAAGTCTATATTTTTCAATCTAATCCAGTTCTTCATTCCTGGACTTAACCCATGATTCAATATTTTCTACTTCTTAAAAATAGGTTTGTTCCACAATTGATAGGATTTTTTATTATGATTCATTACTCATTATCCTTGTCTATGTAGGTGCAGTCTAATCCCCAATAATATTGTATTGATCAACTTACGCTCCTTTATTTCTCCAGTGAGGTTCTGCTAGAATTTCTTTATCAATATATTCATCTTATGATTATAATTATGAATCATTAACATTTTGAGATTCCTGAATGTTGGTAAATCCTTCCATAATTTCTATATTTGAATATGTTCCTCCTCTACTTTCTTATTCATATTTAATCATATCCAAATATAATCTCCTTGAGTTATTCATATTTTTATCCTCAATGATATTGACATTATTTTTTTCCAAAATCTTTCTAATTAGATTATTATTGTATTTTTATAATTTAATCTTCATTGTACATATAAGGAATGTTCACCATTATAGATCATCACTATAATTTCCTTGATTTACTCATTTATTTTAGGTTAAACATTTACTTCCAAAAACATGAAAATAATTTAGTGAGGGATTTCTTCCATGTCATATCTCATATGTTATTTTTTCCTCTCATTGAATTCACCTAATGATTGATCCCATATTTTTTTAGGTAATTTTAAAATTCAATAGATGTGAATATTAGTACATTATTAGATCATAATATCTTAATTGTGCAACTAGTTTCATTCTCAACTCTTTAGAGATATTTCTTCTGGTAGTTAATCACTTATCATATTCTATATATAAACATCAGACATGTAATTATACTACAATCATCAATTAAAATAATTAATTCCCTCACACAATATGTGTCACACACATTCATTATACTACACAAAACTATGTGGAAAAGATCAAGAAGATTTTATTAACTTTTGTTCCTTGTCTCATAAGAATTTCGGACCATATTTCCTTACATACTAGCATCACGTGTATTTTCTTGACCACGCTTCAGATTGGGAATGTTGTTGATATCCTTTATGTTGTATATATTTTCCATGATATGTTGATTAAATTGAACCAATATCCAAGGAATTATTTGTTTTTCAGTTCAGTTTTTAAGTAATTAGTGTTTTCTTCACTGTCTACCAGATATAAATTACCATTTATCATGAAACCATTCACAAGAGAATTACATGTCTTTCGTTTGATGGTGCACCTCTTTGGATTGAATTTCACTAACATTCTGGATTCACATAGATGACTTTCACTCAAGATATTTCAATGTAAACTATCCCCATAGATTACTTATGTTTTTATTATCTCATCATCTAATTCAATATTTCAACTACCTTTGATTTTTAAGGCACTATCATTTCCAAATATCATTATTCCATTAACACTTTTATTAACATTTTCCAAAATAAATTAATTCCATATCATGTTGGATAAGTATCCTTTATCTTCAATCCAGTTTCTATAGTTCTTTATATCTTTGAGAGAAATTTCTACCATGTTGGATTTCTCAATATTCATCGTTTCCTTCCATGTGATACCTAATTGAGTGGAGGAAAAGGATCGTACTTATAATATATTTTTAACATTCATGGTTTAATAATACTTATATTATTCTTTTAGTGGAGAATACCCATTTTCAAGGTTAATTATTATTAGTTGACCAGCATTGACTTGACATGATGTTTTGTAGTTATTATTCCCACCTTTCCTCAACCTACACTAAATACATTTATAGCCAAATTTAAAATATTGAAATCAATATCCAAATAAATTATTTCTTATATATGTCAAAGGATATTGTCTCATTATCCTTTTCTAATTTTAGGTTCTTCCCAATCCAGATATCTCATTTCTTCTTCACAGTAAAACAAAGTATGTCACAAAAATCCATATAATTGACATTTCATAAGTGGAAATATATTCTCACTTTCATTCCTCAACATGTATCTTTCTTTTTTAAAGGTATTTGATGGGTAATCATGTTTGGATAATTGAGGATTATTTTCATCTCTATTCTCTATTTGGATCGAAGCTGACTCTATTTGAACACCAGGGGCCTTTGTGATATGTTAAACCTTATATTTCCCTTCTCTTTCGCTCATCCCATTTCCAGACATTGATGTTTTAATATCGCAACCAATCCCACTTTTTCCCATAAAATCAAATCTTTGATCATTCAAGTATTTCTCTACTCCTTTAGAACCATTTTTAACTATTTCTAAAATCAATGCATCTAAAAACCTTCCAAACTATAATTTATTCTTTATTTACCTTAATTTTTGATTCAGTTTATGGTTTTTTCCTTAAATAAAATACTTTTTATTCAGGGCCCTAAACTATTCTATCATTTTCCTCTAGTCTCAATGTATGGTCATTGATGACTTTTTCCTTTTCTTTAATCATTATTTTAAACTCCAAAACCTCTTTTGATATTTATAGAGTTGTAAAATATTATTTAACCTCTCCTTTAAGTCGATCAATCTCTCCCTCGTGTTGATTCACATAATCTGATGACACTTTTACCAAAACTCCCATATTTATATTTTTCTTTCTTAGAATTTCATTCTCATCAAGATCGTCCTCAAGTTCCACCTTGATATTTACAACACCATTCAATTGATAATATCTATATTTAATAGGTTCAAACTTTCTAACTATATCCACAATGGATTATTCAATATTATATTTAAACTATGGTTTTACATCCTCCAAAACTTCATTATTATCTTGTTAATCTTTACAGACAAAGATATTTATCAATAATTTCTTTCCGGATTTGAAGTCTCCCCTTTGAGATATCTTATTCTGCAACCTCTATATGATTTCTTCTTCACTTTAAACCTCATCAAATATCCTTGATCATCAAGTGGAAAGTTTCCCTACCTTACCACACTGAAAACAAGAAAATAGATCTTTCTTTCAAAACTCTCTATTATTATATTGAATTTATTAGAAAAAAGAGAGATATAAGTTCATTATCCACATTATATTCGTTATCACTAACTTCAAAAATGTTAATTTTGTCCAGGGATGTGAATGCCATTTCCTTTCGTGTTCATATTATTATATCTTATGGTATAACTATCATTTCATAAGTCACTAGATTTATTATCATAAAATTGGGATAATCTGAAACATATATCTTTCCTTAGGGGATAACACTTTTTAATTGTACAGAGGTGTGTCCCTTCTCAAAATTTTCCTAACAAAGTCAATATCCTGGATTTCTTTCCTCAAGGTCTAACACTTTTGAATTGTATAGAGGTGGGGGCCTTCTCAATATTTTCTTCACAATTTCAATATCCTTGATTTATTATTGAATTCTTTTAATAGATCCAATAACCTCAATAATTAAATTAAAGAAACTATCTATATTTTCATCTAAATTTATTTTCAAATCATCAAACTAATTGAGAAAAAATTAATGTTTTACCATCTTTACTTGGGTATCAACTTTTCATATATTTTTTAGTTTCTACCACTTGAACTTGTCTATAGTTCACCTCATAATTTTAAAATATATTTTATCATATAATTAAATAGTAATATCATTTTGATATTTGTAATATGCATCAAGAATTATCATGTATGTTTCAGTCATAAAAAGGCATTTCTCATCACTAACCTAAATCCCTTGAAATGTGGCAAATAGAACTTCAATCCCAAGTGATCTCATATAATATCTCATTCTATAAATCATAATATGGAAGTTTCATCCATCAAAAAGGTGAACTGCCCTAACATTCATTGAATTCTCCATGAAAACAAGAACCTTGGATAGATTTAACAACTATAACCTATATATCCTGATACCACTTATAAACCCCTAAAACAACCTAAGAGGGGAGGGGTGAATCGGGTTATAAACATTTTATTTCAATTATAGGGATCTTGTGTCCATATTATTAGTAATTTGTTAAACCAATATGATGGAATCACGAAAATATTAAACACCCATGTGCAAAAACAGAAACAACAGTTTTATATGGTTCACTATTAAGGTCTAGTCCAAGGAGAATATGTCAATGGTTTTTTGATTGTAACTGAATACACTAATATTTACTATATATTTTATATTAAAAAATATCATACATGGTCATTCCATTACAAGTTCACTACCTTTTCAATAATTTCCAAGATAACACACTACCTCCCTCAGATCACTTCTATTGACTCCCCCTTAAACCCTAGATTTAGTCAATTCTTAATCATTTTATCTACTTGAATGGTACCTCAATAAATTGGGCACCTAATTATTTTTCCTTGATTATCTTGAGACAAAAATTACACCATAGTTCTCAATTGATTTACTTGAATACACTTTTCTGTCAAATCAAATGTTTAAAACCATCTAATCACAAAAGTACCCATCCCAAAATTCCCTTATGGTTTTAATGATACCCCATCATTCACGAAATTATATACATTCATGAATATCCCAACCTTCATTAAGGTACAATTATTCAAGAAAATCCAAACCTTCATGAAACTCTCATTCTTCACCAAACTCCATTTTCTTAAAATCTTATGTGTCGATTAGTTCTTTACCATTATTTTCATGATGATTCTTCTCATGAAGAGTTCCTAATTTAGGAAGAATTACATTTTCGAAAGTCCTTCATGAAATTAGATCATTTTACCCTTTTTAAAAACTTCTCCTTCTACTTCAAATGATGTGTGGTCTTTCATTTTTAGATGACACCTCTTTTGTGAAGATCTCAAGATAACCTAAATTATTCATGAAACTCTTAATTTATTTTCATTATGAACCTTTTATTTATGAATATTTTGTGAAATATTACCTTTCATGAAGATTATCATAGTCACATACCTTACCGTATATTCATCACACCTTATCCATTCGTCGTGAAACCTCATTTACAAAACATAAAACTATCATGAAACTGGATGCCTTTACAATGCTCTAAATATTAAAAAAACTATAAACTTCATGAAATCGATGAATTTTTCATATTTTAAAATATTTAGTCCTTAAAATCTATATTTCATTAACCTTTATACATCCCCTAGATTTTGAGATCAAAAAATTGGAAATCTCTAGGAAATTATAACACCTTCAACATTATAGCCACCAACACCAAAGAAAAATCTTTGATAAAATGAGTGTGGATTAAAAATAAACACAAAACAATCCATTTTCAATAGTGAAAAACCTTTGTTCCAACATGAAACTACACCCTTAGCTTGATATTGAGTTCAAGTTATAGTTACAACCCACTGTATTTCCTATTTCAATGTATCCCTATCAAGATAGAACATTTTGAGTTATAAGAGTAATAAATTTAGTTATTGTAATGTTATAGAATGCTTTAACCTATTATAGTGTTTCCCCTTGGGGTGATATAGTGTTATTCACTAAGAATTCAGATGGTATCTTATTATTGTGTATCAATTTTTCTCTGTTAAATCAAGTGATGGGGAATAACTATTATCCCCTCCTATGTATAGATGATTCGTTAAATTATTCTACTAACTAGTTATAAAAGATAAATAAATGGTTTGAATATCATTAGATGAGGGTAAAGGAGTAATATATTTTGAACAATATCTCCAGATGTATTATAGACACTTAAATTTCATGATAATACCTTTTAATGTCCAAAATTTCATGACTATTTTCAGGGAACTTATGATTTCAGTGTTTTGTGGGTTCATGAATTTGTTTGGGGTAGTATTCAACAATGAAAGTATTATGTATTTAAGATCATATTAATATCATCATATGTATTTAAGAGAGGTTTTATAGGCCATATAATGGATCCACTTGTATATAAAGGTTTCAAAGTGTATGTTTTGTTCATGTAAGGTTCATTTTCAGGGACATTTTGTGTCAAATTAAGGAGTAGTGGTGTAAACTTTGAAGATAAAATTAGTTATCTCATGTGTTGATCCCAAGATTTTCAAAAAGTTTTATTGCTTCTTTGGTCTTATAGAATGTTATTAGAGGTTTGTATCTAAATTTTTTAATATTTTATACAATTTAATTGCTTTAACTTGGATTGATAAATCCTTAATGTGAATTGATAAATGACAAGAGGTGTTTTAGTATATAAAGAAGAATGTGATCAGTGATATTATCCTTTATTTTCTAGAGTAGGGAGTCATGTTTGAGAATTTATGTGATGATTATCATCTATGATTAGGTTTTTATTGGATTTAGAATAGGTTGGTGATGTTCTATTAGTTTTTGTAATTTTCTACTCATGAGAACAATTATACCACCCATGATCCTGAGTTAGGGGTCATAGTGGTTATTATAAAGTTGTGGCAACATTACCTCATCTATGATCACTTTATGGTATCCAAAAATCACATGATATTAAGGTATATTTTATATCAATTGGATATGAATTTGCATCAGTGGATTTTGATAGACTTTCTATAATATTATGACTTTGAGAACTTTTGTACTCTAGCAAAATGAAATTTGGTAGTTGATGTGATATTAAGGAGTCACATAGTGGTGATATTCATGAGTTGAGATATGCATGGACGGTGATAGAGGATATTTTAGTTGTTTATTTTGATATGGTGTAAGTTAGTTGTAGGGGTTTTCTACACCAGTTGGTAGTATATTAATCCATGATGAAGGGGGTAGAGGAGACTTCGATAAGAGATCCAAAGGAATAATTTTGACAATATTACATTTTAAATGTAGATTCACCTAAATGATGGTTGAAGAATTTTCATTATTGGGTGTATTTTTGGGGGAATTGTTTTGTCCCATGAGCACTTTGGATGGATGTTTTTCCTTATTTCCATATCTCACCTCTTGTAATACATCGTGGAATATCCAATATGTATATTTATTTAAGGTGTCAGTTTTAATGGCTAGGGATTAAGAGCTTGTTGGAAGTGTTCATTCATAAGTGTATATTTTTTATAAGGTGAAGGTTATGAATCTATTTTTACTAGTTTGTTTTAGTCATTGAATGATTATAAGTGGAAGTTACAGGAAAACTCGGCGGATTTTATTACAGTTTTTTCCCTAGCTCAAGGTGGATATAATAAATTCTGGGTGATTTTTTATTTGTTTCTATAATTATATATTTTTTTGGATGTTAAGGATTTGAATATAGTTGATAATTTGTTGAGGTTTTATATAACAGATATTGTGTATCTTCATGGGTTTTTACGTATGATCAAATCTGCTTGAGATCTACATTTTACCTTAGAAGCATGGAATCTCCTTCAATGTGCCTTTGCCTATTAGGTACGACATATAACTAAATTCCATTCTGTGATAAATGGCCATATTAGGCATACTATATAGATTCACAAGAACATGTTTCATACCTGCCTTCTTTATTTTCGGGGTTCAAGGGTGAATCATCTACCCTTGGATGAGTTAAACTATAATAAAATTTATCCATAATTCAATTGTATGGATTTATTTGAATAATTTTATAGGAAGCCTTATAAATATCCATTATACTGGACCAAGGATGGGTATTTAGTAATTATTTTATTGTATTTTGTATAGAACATGATAGAGAAGGTGTAAGTGATTCATGATTATATGAAGGCTACTCGAGACCAACGTAAGTCTTATGCTGACCGAAGATGGATACTTGTTGATTTTTAGTTCAGTGATCTTATGTTTTTGAAGCTTCCACTTAATCAAAGTTACTGGTGGTTAGATCATGGGAGTAAGCTCTCAACTAATTTTATCAATAATTTTTTATGTATTTTAATTCATTGGTGAGGTGGTGTATCTATTGGAACTTCCACAATGGATGGATAATGTCCATTATGTTTTCCATTTTTTTAGCTTCATTGGTATATTCCTGATAAAAATAATGTTATTTATTAGAGAAATTAATAGATTTATAATTTTGTGACACTTGTGGAGTGGCTGTTTGAGATTCAATATTATCTAAAGAAAGTGTTGCGTGGGCATGCTATTCATTTTTCTTAATGTCAAATGAAGGAATAAGGACATAGAGAAGTTTACAAGGGAGAATGTGTGTGAAAACATAGGTAATTTTTCTAATAAATAAATTTCATATCTTATAAATCTTTATTAATATAATATATGGATACATATTCACCATATTGATTTTAAGTAATTTTTTAGTTGAAAAATAAATAGCTTTTTCAGAACAATTTTTTTCATGAATTATATGGTTTTATTTAAAAGTTAAATTTATAAATTTTAGGAATTTTATTTCATAAAATTTACTTTCATTTTTATATCTTCATATAAAAATTTCAATAAGGTTAATTTTTGGTATTTTTTTTGAAAAGAATAATTTTTTAAACAAAAATAAAAGGCTCTGAAATGTTTAAGAGTTTCAAGATAAGTGATAAAATGTAATGTGCATACTCTATATAGAATATTTGAATGGATAATACTATTTAATACAGAAATAGGAATTTTAAATATTATATTTAAAATAATGGAATTCGTCGTGAATTTTTATCACCTATAATGTTATAGTATAATTATTTTTCTAAAAGAAAGAATATATTTTTTCTTGAAATGGATTGAAGCATACTGATTGAACATGATATTTATTGATTATTTTATAGATAATAAATTTGAGAAAAATATGACATTAATAATAACTATTTCTATAGTCAAAACATAGATAAAAATCCTTATGATATGTATTATAAAGAGACCCCAATTTTGAAATGATTAAGGGTTTTTAGCTATCTATTCATTATCAAAGTCAAAGGTGAGAATCTTGGGATGTTTGACTAAACAGTTGTTTATGGTATCTTATTTTTATAACCACTTAATGGTAGAGAATAAAAGTGTTATAACAAGAAAATTGGAAATATTTATAACTTTAAATATTTTAAAGTGTGAGAAAATTCTAATAGAAATGGTTTATAGTCATCTACCGATATAAAAGGATGCGAATATGAAGTCATTTTTGTTAAAAACATGATACTTTTTCTATCTAAATTGATGATAGAGAGTATGTTCCGGATGAATATATTTATTCATCCATTTTAAGATATGGGGAAAAATTATGTTCATCTCATCTAAGGTATATGATGAAGGTGGAGGTCCAAAATATCATTGGAGATTAATAACAATAGGTTCAAACTGTAAGAATATCAGGGACAGTTTCACATACCTATTTGTTTTCACAAGTTGATCCAATATATTTTGAAGAAGATTTGTAGAATCAATAGTGAATTAATTCCATTAATAAATAATAGTATCATATTAAGAAATATAATACAAGGGAAATAATATATAAACTATAAGATAAAAATGTGTTTGGAATAAAGAGGGTTTTCTGAAATAAGTTGTATAAAAAAGGTGAAGTGGTGAGAAATAAGGAAAGACTTGTTTTCAAGGGCTACATATATGTGGAAGTCATTGATTTTTATGTGAATTTTTACCTAGTATCAATACTTGAAACCATTATGATTTTTCTTGTCATTTCGGAAAAAAAGAGATATAAGATCTTCCAAATAGAAGTTGAAAATTATTTTATTAAGGGGGAGTTGTTATAAGAAGTTTATATTTAGAAAACAAGTGTCTTATTTCTTGGTCAGCATGAAAACTATTATTTCAAGTTGAATAAGGCTTTATATTGGTTTATATTGTTACCATTTATGTCTGATATCATAGTTTTCAAAACAGAGTCCCATATTATGACTGTAAAATTAGTTATTTTATCTATTAAAGGCACAAATGATTTTATATTTAAATATTATAGCATAAGAAAGATTAATATATTTTTATATACATATAAAAACTATGAATTTTGGGTTGATGATAGAAGATCTTCATATGGTGGAGTTTTATTTCATAGAAAAAAATTATAAGTTGGTATACAAACAAGAATTTTTCATTGACTCTCCTAACTTAGAATTTTATTTTATTATTCCAATCAAGCTATGATATACTTAATATGTATGAATAAACAATTGGAAGTTTTGTTTGTTGATGTGAAGTATCCCCTACTCTTAGGTTGTCATAATCAAAGTGTTATTAATCACACCATGAATCTAGTACAATATTCTAGATCTAAGATCATTGATATTAAACATCAATTTATCAAAGAATGTGTGGAAATAAATGAACTAAAGTTGGTATTTTTTCCTATAAGGATAAACTTTATGATATCTTCAATAAACATCTGTTGAAGGAAACTTTTCAAAAGATGAGGTTGATTATAGACATCCAACCTCACTCTCTTCAAGGATAAGTTATTTGATCTCTTCCCCCTCCCTCTTATTTTATTTGGATATTGTTTTCAAATGGGGATAAAAATATTAAAACATAAATCTATCCATAGATATATTCTCTCCCTTTATAGGGAGTGTATATATTGTGGGGGGACTTTTTAAAAGGTATAATTTTTTATGTCAACATGTGTGAACTATTTTAGGAGCTTTTTGACATGTATATAGGAACTTTATGATGTCTATTTGGGATTTTTATGATGAATTTTTTATTTCAAGAATAAGTTTTCAAAGATTTATAATCACCAATTTATGGAAATCATGGTATTTTTATTCTATGATTCTAGTTTCCTACAGAAAGTTCACTCACATTAGCATTGAATTATTGGATAGTGATCCATTTATTAAGCTTCATAGATTCAATTATTTATGTTTTTTGTTTGACTTGGTTGATAATAAATACAAAGGGGGTATTTTTGAGACCAAGAGGTTTTGAGTTATTATAAAACTGAGAATGTAACATGTTAATATGAAGAATATTTTTTATGGTGTTTTCTTTTTTTCAATCCACAAATCAATTGAAAAATGTTGATTTGTATTATGAATTTTGTATAAATAGTGGTCTTAATATTGAAATGTGACTCTAATTGTGAAATATTATCAGATGTATTCTTGTGAAAAAAGGTGATCAGATGGAGTCTAGTGGACAAAGTTAATCAGATAAAGTCTAGTTGAATGAAGAAATTAGACAAAGAACAATGAATTTACTATATTGATTTTTCTAAACAAAAAAATCAATAAATTAGTTTTTATCTTCAATGTAAAAAAATATCATAATTAATAATGGCTCCCAGGATTCAAGAAACTTTTTTCATGAAGTTCTCAAAATGATTTTAGAAAAACATGAAATTTGAATAAATTTTAATCATACTAAGGTTTCCTAATGAATACATTGTATAGAGGCTTTGTAAATAAATTCATTAAATAAAGGATTGAGGAAAAATTTTAAATGGGAAAAGTTTTTTAGTTAAAGGTTTATCGGATAGAGGTTTCTATATATAGTTTCATCTAACAGAGATACCTTGAAAGCTCCAAAAAAGGAAACCAATAAATCTTAGAGGATGGGAAAATAATAAGACTACCATAAGGGGGGAACCATATAAATAAGTAATTTAAAAAGTTGTACCAATACAATAAATTATTGAAAGAGTAGTTCCTATGAATATGTACTAGATGAATATTTTATAATATTTACAAAATCCTTATAAAGTGAAATATTATGAAAATGTAGAACTCATTTTTTAATGCCTTAATAATCACAAAGGAAATATAATTATTCTAGATAAAATTTAAAAAAAATTAAAATAATTGATGTAGAGATTTGAGTAAATTTTTTGTGATGTTTTTATACTCTAATTTATTCAGATTTGTGAAAGTATTTATATAAATAAATTATTGAGTGGGAATTCAAATTTGGTGTGAGAAAATAAAATTTTAAGTTCACTCTTCTCCCTTAATTTTTTATAAACTATGTTTATATAAATGGGATCACGTGAATTGTGGGGTTTTGATAAAGAATTTAGGTGTTGACTAAAAATATTGAGAGATATCTTTTGCCAAATAATTGGACATAGAGGTACCAAAAACAGGGTTCCATGTAGATAAGAACCATATTGAGAGGCACCAAATAGAGGCACTAGATGAATAGGAATTAGATATAGAGTTATCGAATGAATAATTTATAGAAAAACTTGTACAAGATTTAGAGATAACAAATAAAGGAATTCAAGCTATTATACATGAAATAGAATAAGAAGAAAAAGATGAACTTTCATAAAGGTAAATGTAAATAATTCAAGTACTATAGTAATAGTGTGTCAAATTATATTGGTGGATGTTTATTTAATTATTTCAAAAAATATTTCAACCTTTTATCTAATATTTATGAACATGCACTAAAAAATGAAAATAGTGTTATGTAAGTAATTTATATACCCTACTAGTCCAAAACCATTTAATATTTCTTTCCAGTGGATGTATGGTCATAGATTATTTCCAAATCATGCCAAGGATGATCCACTCTTATTGAGTAGTGCACCATGAAAATTCTTGTGTTATTTTTTAAGAGATTCATTTCCATATAATTAGGGGTGGAGGTTGTTTTAAAGAGTTAAACTTAAAAAATAGATGATCATTAATTCGCCCCCCACTCTTATAGTGGTAAAACTGATACTAGTTGGTCCTTTTAGTGTGTATATTCATGTGATATATTTGGGAGATATCAAGCTTCATCATTTTTCAATAGATCTTCCCAAGTTGGTTAACTCAAATGACTAAGATTTTTATACCACAATATATTATCATATTCCTTGGATAGTAAGAATATATCTTCTTCTTCATTAAAAAATTAGAGATTCCCCATTGTGTACTTCCCTAGTATCACCATTGTGTTATCTTTTACCAAGAAATGGATTTTCCTGATCTAATAATTTTTTGGTCATCATCATTACGAAATTTGAAAACACCTTCTTTGTCATACGTGATTCCAATGATAATATCCTTATTTTCCATCATTTGGTAAGTGCATACACAATTAACAATTCATACACCACTATGATTTTATGCTCTTAGGGAAATATTTGAAATGGTTTCCTACTCATCACTTTTCTTTTTGATCCATTTCTTTGACTTCGTGCCTGAGGTTGATTGGTTTTATTGATCTACCTTGGAGTATAATGGACCAACTACATCTTGACAAGCTACAAATTTATTTTTCATTTTTAAATCATTCATTTATTAATTGAGTAGTTTTGTACAACCAATTTGGGTCTATTTTTTATTTTACTTATCATTATCGATGAAAAAAATATGGCCATGTGTTCAAATACTCCACCCCAAAAACATTGATCATCAAAATAATTCTTGGAACATATATCCCTGTTTGGCTCCCTATGTTTCCCTTATTCAGTTTAGTACCTCTTATATGTGGACCATATATTTTGGGAATTTCTCATCTTTATAAAACAATAACACAAGATACTAGGTTCATTATTTTTTTCATTATTGCAACACCTATTGTACCTTGGTTTCTATAAGTCTTTTAACTCTGGTTCATACCCAAATCAACCCTCATAGTGTGTGTGTGAGGACCCATCCATCAACATTACATGATCTATTATATTTAAAGTATAATTTTATTTATTTCATTCCTAAAGTAATTTTAGGTTTAGAGTTTTAGATAATTGGGACAAACTATTATATAGAGAACCCTTAAATTAAAAATTAGACACTTATATTCTACATCCTAGTTTCCCACAATAAAAAACTTCTAAAATGTAACATTTTTTCTTATCAAGACCAATCTTCGTGAATTTAAACTTGACTTCTTCTTTGTTCTTACCCATATTTTAAAATTTTGAAAAACATTAAAAAATATGTGATGATCAAAAAACCTCAATAAGGAACATATAAAAAGAAATAATGAAATTATTTATTTAATGAATAATGATACTAGATTTTAATTTTCAAAATTAAACTGTTGTATCAAAAAAAATTTAGAACCCAATAAAATCAACTTTTCAGCCAAAATATATTCATAAAAAATTTCATAAAAAATATAAAAGAAAAAATAAAACTCTTAAAGGGACCATTTAAATTCTGGAAACTTATGAAATCTTTTTCTAAAAAAGTTATATATTTCACCCTTAGGAAGTATCATATATATTCTTTTAAACATAAGCTCTTGAGTAGTCACCTAGGATCGTAACATAAATAACATGGTATCATAAGATCATGGAAATATAGTAAATTTGGCTACAATGAAAAACATGAAATAATTATAAGTCATTGATAACTTCCATGATAATAACATGTTGGATAGAGTCCCATAGTGGTCAGGTTTACTCTCTAATCCCATAAATAAATTATAATGAGATAAAGGCTTTACCCAATGCAAAGGAGTGATAACTAGGAATACACATTATAACATGTTTAAGATTATGTGTTCCACATAATATAAATCAATAATAATGAGTAAGCATAAGAATTGTAAATGGAAATAAAATGGGTTATATAATCATTCCAAAAATCATAATCAAAAGATATTTCTTAATTAAGGAAACAGAGAAATAATCATAAGGCATGTATTACCATAATTAAAGGAAGGGAGAATATGATAGGAATATATGTGAGATATATATATATAAAATTTATAAGTATTAAATAACATTAAATTGAGAGATAAAGTGAGTTTGAGAGAGAAATATCATAACCCAAAAAAAGGGAGATCCCTTAAACCATTAAGAAAAACTTTTCTAGATTTCAAAATATATATTACATTTAAAACCAATTCTAAAAATACTTAGAAAAAAAAAAGGAAAGAGATATTTTATTTAAAGAAAACCAAAACTATTTTGAATAAATCCAAATATAAAATAATGGATTTGGCAGTGGGAAAAAATTTTAACTCTATATACGTAAAAATAGTACATTTGGTTTATCTATTTTTCAAAATGTTCCACATAAAATACAAAAAAGATTACTTTTGACAACCATAAAATTAAAGTCAAAAGTGACATAAAATTTCTCATATAATTCATTTATTTCCAAATAAATAAATCCATAATATTATTTTAAAAATATATACATGGAAGAAAAATATTTATAAAATAAAACTTTAAAACATTTAAGATGCTACTTTTTAAGTGTCCCTTATATAAAACCTTAAAGATATAAATTTTAAATATAAATTTAAAAAGAAAAATATGGTCAAAATGGAATTTATAATCCATTTAATATTAAATAAAAAAAATTCCTAAAACATTTATAATAACATGGGTATAGAAGAAAATGAGTTGGAAGTAAAAATTTAAGAGGAGTTTTTAAAAGAAATTTGTTCACCTTGAGTCTGACTAATCATGTATATTTTTTATCCTCTGGAATGGTAAAATTATTTTAATTATTAAATCTTTTAAGAACATTTTTTTATTTTACTATCCCTTTTTTATTATTATCATGTTAAATTCAATTATTTAATCATTTAAGTTCATATTGAACATTTTAATGGTATTTGTCACATAAGCCCAAAAAGACTTTGGTAAGTTGACTATTGTCAATGAGTTCATTATTTAATAATATCAAAAATAATAATCATTAAATAATTATAATATTAGACATTAATTATAATTTTAAAACAAACCATGAAATATGTCTTTGAAGAATGAACTATGTTATAATCATAAAGACGGTAGGTCATATGTACGCATGAGTAATGATTCCATTTTTCAATGATCATGATAGAAATAAGTGAAGTGTTATTTTATCTTAATATAATGATAATTATATCATAAATATTATATTTATTCCTTAAATAAACTTATATATTCCATCCATGTTATGAATTAGTGATAAATGAATCACATCTCTTAGTGGAGGTGTCAATCCACATATACGCACGAACAACGTTATTATATTTCAATGAATGGAAAGGTAAGAAAATATATGATGTATTAATTTTAAATAATTATGAATATGTCAGGAATATAATATATTGAAATTAAATCCATAATCATAAATAGTCTTTACAGGTGAAGATATGAAGTAAATTATATCGATTTGTGAGGCGTTAGTTCGTTGTGCACACGAACAATAGTTTTATTTCCCATTTGATAGAAGTGTAGATAGATGTAGGTTATTCCATTAACACAATAAAATTTAAGTATTTGGGATAGAGTTATGTTATTACATTAGAATGATTAAATAATATTTGAATGAGGTGGAAGACGAAATAAAAAACACTCAGTAAAGAACAATACCTCTTCTTCAGATAACCACATTAATTTTACACCAAAAGCCTTCTTAGGAGGGATTTATAATCAAAAGAAGGTTTATATGAAGTGTTAACTGAATTAAAGAAGGTATTTTTTTAGTTATTTTTTGTAATAAAAGTATTTTTAAGTGAGAATAGAATAGGAGAGGATTTTCCCTTGTAAAAGTGAGGGGAGGGACACTTTTTGGAAATGCCTAAAACATAAAATTAATATAAATTAAAATACATGTTTAAAGACTAAAAAATGAAATAATTAGAATATATTATAAGAATGGTTCAGAAAAATATCATATAATAAATATTTTAATAGTTTTTCTTAGGTTTTTACCCTTATCACTTTTTTTAACATGTGTTAACCCTTCTTTACAATTACCTTGATGATAATGTTTTTACACTTTAGAGATCATGATACATTCTATAAAAGGAAAAATAAAAATGGAAAAAATTATATCTTAAACCATATCCTAATAACTTGGAAAAATATAGGATTTTGATTAATTTTAAATCATTTTATAATATATATTTTATTATAAAATATCATTAATGTCATTTTTTGAAAAATTCATTTAACATGAATTTGAAAACAAAATAAAAAAATGTAATTATAATATATACCTTTCCTGAATAACTAAAGTTTAATATCTATAAAAAAGTTCACAGAATACTATATTTAATTCAATTTATAATACATATAATATTTTTAAAGTCATTTATTTTATTTTTCAATTAATTAAACAATTTTTGTGTGAGAGTTGCGTAAGAATTTACGGAAATTAATTCATTACTAAAAATTAGAAATATATTAACAAGATAAAAAATAATTTATCATTAAAACTAATATTTATAACTGAACATAACTTGTTTTTATTCCTATCATATAATATTATACTTATAAAAACAAAAAAGTGAAAAAAAAAATTATTTATCTATTACTCAATTATTAAAAATATAAAAATAGAA
This sequence comes from Viscum album, assembly GCA_963277665.1. Lineage (NCBI taxonomy): Eukaryota > Viridiplantae > Streptophyta > Magnoliopsida > Santalales > Viscaceae > Viscum > Viscum album. The sequence goes on from OY728128.1 coordinate 16,006,159, forward strand.
TAAATATATTCAATATGTCCATGTATTCTATAAATGGATGTAAATTAAAAAAACACACAAAATAGGATAAAGTAAGGTTTTAGGTTCATTTTTAATCCTTATCATCTTATTTTTAATCTTAATTACATGATTTCCCCTAACTGTACTGATAATTATTTACAATAGTTACTTTCCATAATAGATAAAAAAGGGGAATATTTACCCAAATTGGAACACATGATTAAAAATATGTAATCCATTTTAAAGGATTCAATTCACTTAAGTTTTTTAATTTAATTTGAAATTATACTCACAAAGTGTGATAAAAAGCTATTTTCAGGAAACTACGTTTTTTAAGAAAAAGATGTTTTTACATCAACTCTATAACTAGTAATATTCATTATATAAGTTTCAATTCATATATATGGATATATAATCCATAAATTTTATTTAAATAAATCCTCATTAGGGTTTATTTTAATTAATTTAAATGGAAAAATATTACGTACTTAAAAACAGTTTCCAGAAAAAAAATGTTTTAGATATAAAAATAGATTTATTCTAAAATCATGAAAATTGACTACTCAAATGAAATTAATTTGTTTATTATAAATAAAATGGATTATATTTAAATTTAATACCAAAAATAAAATATAATTAGACTTTAAAATAGTTTATTTAATGAAAAGGAATGTCAGGTCTTACTAAAAAAGGTATTTTCACTATTCACTAAAAAATTCTTCAGAAAAATGAAAACAATACACCATAAGATAATTTTGATATTATGATTTCAAAAATAATATCATATTTATCCAATAAAATTTATAAAAAATTCAAAAAATAATTATAATATTTTCTCATGAAAATAAATAAAGATATTTTTTAAGAAAACATTTTTTTGAAGAATAAAATGACTTTACTAAAATTTGAGTAATAATTTAATAAGAATTTTAAAATAAATGTACAATTAGTATTACCATTATATATATTTTATAATGGTCATATTTAAATTATAATATTTAATTGTCTATTTAGAGTGGTTGTTGTGTGTCATATACACTATCGAATAATGTTTTCTTTTAATCTCGGGGTGTTAAACATTACCCTACTTAAAACAATTGTGTCCTAGAAATTTAAAATGAGGCTCAAAATACATGGGTTTTACATCTTAAAATTCCATTGTTGAAATCTCACATCGTAAAAACGGTTAATAAAAATTCCTCTTAAAAAGATGGAAAAGGAAATATGAAGGTTATCTCATAACTAGGTTCCCATATAGGATAACATTGTGATAATTTAAAATATGGACATGGAGAAAAAAATTAATGTCTAAATAATTAAGTAGATTTATATATATCATTGATCATAAGAAGTTTTATGATCAATATGAATTCAACAACCACAAAACAATAAACCGATGAGGAGTGAAAATACCATCGATTCATCGAAAAAAATGTAATATGATAAAATTTTGTTTCAAGGTCATTTTCCAAAAGTATAGGAATTACTTTACTATCTATAAGAAAAATATAAATAAATATACTCTCTTGATATGTACAATTTCATCCGTTAATCAATTTTCACCATAATCTCATATTTTTCTTCAAATAATGAGTATTTGAGTTGAATTTTTCATGCCTGAAGCACTAAAATCAACTTATAATAGATCACATAATACACAAAAGAATAACAGGAATTTACTCCTATATTTAGACATTAAACAAAACCAAAATTATTAGCATAATATGATTCTCAAAATAAATAAAGTGTCATATAGTGAAATATAAAATTAACCACCAAAGCCTGTACAATAACACAAAAAGTTAGAATTATATCATTTAATATATAACAAACCTTAAATTTTTTAAAATATTCCAGAATGGTATTTAAACCCAAATACAAGAACGATTTTATCACATATATATCCAAGATAAATTTAAAATTTATCTTCATATAACATCCATCACTCTTAATATCTCATACCAAAAATGTATATGCCTTAATCATATAATCTCCAAGATATTCTAATCATTTATATTAATAACATTAATCATAATAAAGCCATATTAAAACCATATATTCTTAAAAAATATAATTCAACCTTTATTCCTCAAATAAAATCCAATAATGTTTTGTTTAACTTAATCATATAAGTTTTTCAATAGTGAATCACCAAATCACTTTTCAATCTCATGGTTATCTCAACAATAAAACATATTCTCTAAAAATCAACTAAATATTTATCTATTATATCATTTTAAAAAAAATAAATTTCACACTAACCAGGAAGTCACATATTCTGGTGGTATGTGTGGCACCCTTCTCACCCATTGGTTGTGGGCTCAAGCCCTATGTCTTTGCTAGATGTGATAGGTGGTTCTTTTCATTAAAAAATTAATTATATAATTCTTGAAATACAGAAATATAATTTACATAATTAAAAAATAAACTTTATCATCAAAGATAATATAAACCCTGATGGTTTTCAATAACTTTAAATTCATAAAAATAGAATTCTTCCTAAAATAATACTTCATGTTCAACCTAAGGGTTACATATACCTCTAACCAGAAAAACATCTCCCAAAATGTCATTAAAACATTAAAATACCATTTTGTAAAACCTAAAAATGGGTGTTTAAGACTTTTAACTTATGATAAACCTTAAATTTATAAAATCATTATGGTATCCATAACTCTTACAATAAAATCACATGAAAACATTATAACCTACAAAGCTGTCTAAAAATTTTCGATGATACCAACTGTAAGGACCCAGCAATAATTATTGCATGACCTTGTGTTATTAGAAAGGAAATATATTTCTTCTATTCCCAAATATATTTAAGGTTTCTAGTTTTATATAATTAGTAAAAACTATGATAAAACTAAATCATAAATTACAACATGTATACTTCTACTTGGTATCCATTTTTTCTACAATATAAGACACTTAAAATGAAACATTTTTTTATCATGACTAATATTCATGAATTTAAATTTAAATTTTTATTTTTTCTTACCCATATTTAAATCCTATGAAAAATATTTAAAAATGTGTGAGGAACATAAAATATCAGTAAGAAAAATATAAAAATAAGGAAAGAAACATGTTAGTTCGTTAATCCTTATAAAATAATTACGTTTTCAAAATTAAAATTTCGGCTCAAAATAAAAAATTTAGAACCCAATAAAATCAACTTTTAGGACCAAGTGTTTTCATAAAACATTTTATATAAAATATTAAATCCAATATAAAACTTATAAAGGTTCATTTTTAATCATGAAAAACTTATGAAAACATTTTCAAAAAATATTAATACATTTCACACATACCAATTAGTATATAATTTCCTTTAAACATGAATTCATGAGTAGTCACATGGGAGAATAATATAAAGAACATGGTCACAAAGAATCATAGAAACGTAGTAAATATGGTTACAACACAAGAAATTACAAAAGAATCACTTAAGGCTAACTACCAAGACAACATGACTTGGTGGATAGAGTCCCATGTTGGATCGGTTTTACTCTAGAATTTCATAAATAACCTCTCATGAGGCAAAGGCTTTACCCAATATATTAGAGTGATATCTAGGAAGACCTATCATAACATTTTCATGATTATGTTCTACATAAATAGTAAACTAGTCATAATTCAAAAAAAAGAATTATCCATAGAAGAATATGTGTGGCATAATCCCTCCACAAAACATAATCAAAAGAGATTTCTTAAATAAGGTGTTTGAGAAATGATCATAATTCATGTATTAACCCTTCAAAGGATAGTATAATGTGCTATTTATATATTTAATAGACATATATAAATAATTCATAAGCATTCCATAACATTAAAGTGAGTGATAAAGTGAGTAAGAGAGAGAAAGAATGTATACCCAAAAGAAGGGCAGTTTAGAGAGATCCCTTACACCCTTAAGAAAAATATTTCCATATTTTAAGATATCAATTATAATTAAACACATTTTTTAAAATAATTATAAAAAATGAAAATATTGTTCTACTTTGAAAAAACCTAGAATATTATAAAGAAACCCAAACATAAAATAAGGGTTTCAGTGGTGGGAAAAAAATTTAACGTCATATATTTTAAAATATGACATTCTTTTTGTATTTTTTGGTAAAATGTTCCTTATAAAATAAATAAAATTTTAAAATTTAAAACCTTTGAAAGAAATTAAAAAAATTAAAATTTCCTTTATAATTGATTTATGTCCACAATAATACATCCATAAAATAATTTTATGAATATAGACATGAAAACAAATGATTCAAAATGAGGTTTTTAAAGTAACGTGTCCCTTATGTAAAACCTTAAAAAGATACCTTTTTAAAAACATTGTAATGAAATTAGAAAATGTTAAAAAAATGAACATTGAAATCCATTTAATCATAAATATAAATTTTCTTCAATCATTTAAAATAACATTGGTAAGGAAGAGAATGAGTTGGAAGGGAAACTTTAAAAGATTATTTTTTAACAATAAAGTCCCTTAACTTGAGTTTAAATCATCATATATGTTATTTATATTCATGAGTAATTAACATATGTTAATTATTTACTTTGTTAAGAAACTTTTTCAATTTTTTTATACCTTTTATTTTATTTATTATCATTTTATATTCAATTACTTCATTATTTAACTTCATGTTGTATGTTTTGATGATATTCTTCTCATAAGTCTAAAATGACTTTATCAACTTTACAATATTCAATGACGTCATTATTTAATTATATAAAGAATTATAATAATGAAATAATCATAATTTTTATACATTATACTTTTGAAACCAACCATGAAATATGGTTAAGATAAAAGAACTCTGTTACAACCATAGAGATGGTAGGTCGCACGTATGCATGAGTAACATTTCATTTTTTCAATGATCATGATGGAAAGAAGGTAAGTGTTATTTTATATTTACATAATGATAAATATATTTTAAATACATAATTATTTATTTAAATACACATGAATATACCATCAATATGATGTGGTAATGAAAAAAATGTGTCACCTGTGGAGGTGGTATGCACACATACGCACGAATGACATTATCATCTTTTAATGAATGAAAAGGTAAGAAAATATGTGATATAATAATTTTATAGAAAGGTAAATATTTAGTTAATATTATATATAAAAATATATATTAAATCCATAATTTTAGTTAGTTATGAGATGCAATGATGGAAAACAAATTACATTGATTCATGAGGTACTAGTTTGTTGTACACAAGAATGATGGTTTTGTTTCCAATTTTATGAAAGAGAAGATCGATGTAGGTTATGAGATTAATATAATAAAATATCTGTATATGAGATATAATTATGATATTATATTATCATGGTTCAAAAATATTTTAAGTATATTGAGGAATAAATATAAAAAAACTCAATTAAGAACGATACCTCTTCTTCGAACAACCTCTTTAGGTTTACACCAAAAGCCTTATTATTAGTTTTTTCTAAAATAAAGGCATCTATGACATTGGAATATAATTAAAGAAGTTATTTTTTTAGTAATTGATGGAACCAAAATTATTTTTATGTGTGAATAAATTATTATAGTAAGATCCATTTTATAAGTGAGGGGACAGGCACATATGAAATTTCTTAAACTATAAACATTAAAAAAAATCGGTTTCATGGTAAAAAGGAGCAAAAATAAAATAGTGAAAATATAGGATAACTATGGGTGTATATAATTTCATAAAATACAATTTTTTAAAGTTTATATTCAGTTTTTACCCTTATATATTTATTTAAACCTCTGTTAAACATTTTTGACAATTATTGTGATAACAAAGTTTTTGTTCTTTAGGGGTCAAGATAGTTACTATAAAAAAATGATAATAAATACAACATGGTTGATATTTTAAATAATATAAAATCATTTAGATGAATATAGGATTTATAGTAAATTTAAATCATTTAATAACCCATTATTTATTATAAAATATCAATAATGTCATTTTTAGGACTATTCATTTATTAGACATTGAAAGAAACATGAATGAAATTTAATAAAAATATAATAATTTAAATCAATACCATGTTATATTTCTCTGAAAATTACTTTAATACAACAATTCATTCAATTTATATTATTTTTAATATTTTTTAGATAATTTATTTAATTTTTCCATTAAGTAATTAAATACGAATTCATCATTTCATATGAATTTAATGCAATTATTTCATTACTAAACATTAGAAATAAATTACCATGATAAAAAATCATTTATATTTAAAATTAATATTTATTACCAATCATAATTTTTTTTATCCCTATCACAAAATAATATACTTATCAAAATAAGGAAAGTGGAATTTTTTTCTTTATCTTTTACTAGATTATTATAAAGGTAAAAAATCAAAAATCAATATGGCATAAAGTGGCCATATATTTGAGGATTCTATATAAATTTAAAAAATTCACTCATCCAATAGGATAAAGGTAAGTGTTATGGTAAATGTTAATCCTTATCAAATAATTTTTACCCTTAATTGCCTGATTTGCCCTCATCACGGTGATAATTATTTACTATAGATACTATTATTAATGAATAAAAATAAAAGGGGCCTATTTACCAAATTTATAACTCTTGATTAAAAATAATGAATCTATTTCATAGGATTCAATTAATATAAGTGACATAATTTAATTCAAAATTAGGCTAACAAAGCGTGGTGAAAATTAGTATTTGAGGAAAATATATTTTTCAAAGAAAATATGATTTTACATTAACCATATGACTGTTAATATTCATTATATGATTTTTTATTAATATAAAAAGATATATAATTTGTAAATTTCATTTAAATTATTCCATATTATGTTTTATTTTAATTAATTAAAATGGAAAAATATTATGGAGTTAAAAATAGTTTCTAGATGAAAAAAATGTGTTTTTGGTAATAAAAATAGAATTATACCAAATTCATGAAAATTTATTATTAAATGGAAATTAATTAGAGTATTATAAAAAATGGATCATATGTCACTTTAATACCAAATCCAAAATATAATCAAATTTAAATTACAATATTTAATGAAAATAAATTAAAGTTGTACAAAAATATGTACTTTTCACTATACAAGAAAAATCACACTTTTTAGAAAAATAAAAAAATTAAACCTAATATAATTTTGGTATGTGGATTTAATAAATTATATCCAATTTATTAAAAAAAACTAAAAGTTCCAAAAATTAATTATAATATGTTTTTTTGAAAATTAATAAAATCTATTTTAAAGATAATATATTTTTAATAAATAAAATTACTTTACTAAAAATTGATTAAATATTTTCTATGTATTTATCAGTACATTTATAATGACTATGATCATTATATATTTAATAAATTTGTTGATCCTATTCATACCTTCCAATTTAACAGATAGTTTATAACAGTCATATTTAAATAATAAAATTTCATGGTTTATTTAGGATTGGTGTTGTGTGTCATATACGCTATAGAACATAATTTTATTTTTTTATTTTAAAGGGTTATGAGTTTATTGTGTTATAGATAAAATTATCACTATATTATGTTATATATTAAGCCCCACACCAACATTATCATCTAGAAATGACATTTTCTTTCAATCTAATAGACCATTATGGTCCACATTCACCTTTTATGTCACATTAATCACCTGATTTACTGATGTCATTCTGGTAGTCAAGAGTCTCTTCTGATCTTTATCTTTTCATCACAAGCTGAAAACTACCTCCTTAATTAATTTGATATGTTTTACTCAATCTTTCACTCTAATAGTCAAACCATTGATAAAACTGGAAAATTATTCAATTTGGCCCTTCAGCTCAGACTTGTCTTTTTCCTGATATTGCAAACAGAGTTTTCCATCATGAACCACTCTATTATCATTCATTATTTTGGATCTAAAAACATTTATTTCTTTAATAGTGGACTCATTCTCAACTTTGTGATCAACTTTTTCTTACTCTTCTACTTTATCAGTGTCGCTCTGTTCTCTTGTTTGGAAATTTCCCACAACTACCACCATATAATTTTTGCTATGGTAATTTCCATCTTTAATTTCTTTCAACTTAGTTTTTTATTAGCTATACTTTTATTGGGAGATTTTTTTCATTTTTTTAAAAAAAATTTCTTAGATATTTTTCTACCTTTCCCATTGGTTGAAAACTTATTAATGGGAAATTAATCATCTTCCTTATCGTCATATTAAAACTTTTTTAAACACCTTTTTGCAAGATACCCAACACATATTGAAATAATATAAGTGTAAGTTTACCTTTAAACTTTCCTTTTTTCCATTCTTATATTTTTTTAGAGGAATAGAATCACCTATAATGACCTGAAATTTTTGAATGATAATGTTTTCTTGAAAATGTGTGTTATATTTTATTATTCATAATAAAACCATGTATTTTTTTTAATGAAGTCAATATAAAAGGAAATTTGAAAATATGAATTCCAAAATTATATTACAATTGGTAAATTTGGATTGTGTTTCAACATGACCATTGTGAATTATACTCTTAATAATAATTTTAATGTTATCATTAGAGTTTATAAGTAAAATTTTTATTAAGGAAAATTGACAGAGAAATAAGATTTGATAGCATCAACCAGTAGATTCATTCCAATTTAAGCCCATATATTAGAACATGTGAGGGAGGTATAATAATTTTTTTTTCCCTATACCAAGCCCAATCCAATATTCAACAAGTGATGCTTGAATTAAATCTCTCACAGGAGAGGTTGATGTTGGTGGACATTACCACTTGGTCGATGTTAACTGAGGAACCCAAAGAAAATATCACCATTAAACACCTTAATATTAGGTAATATGTAGTTGCAATAAGGGGTAATGTTTCTATGACCTAGTTACTTAAATATTAATTCCATTTTATAAATAAAATTTTTATTCCATCACTTCTGTTTTAAGAATAGTTTTTCTTAATAAAATTTAGATGGAATTTGATAAACTATTTTTTTTAGATAGATATTATAATTTTGAGAAAATAAATAATTATTATAACAAACTAATTTATTATGAATAATTTTTATTTTAATTAAATAGTATTATTAAAACACTCTTATTTAAAAATAAATAATAAATTATTTTTTCCAGGTGTCAGTAATTTTACTATGCATTTTTAATATGCTATTATTTTTAATAAATAATGATTTTTTTATATAAAAGTAAAAATTATATTTTTTAGAGAATTATTATAATAAAATAAATATCATTTTTGAAATTAATACATAAAAATTAGGTTAGGGTGAATTTATGATAATTTTCTAAAATACTTTATCTTTTCGTGAATAGTAAAAATATAGTTTGTGTTTTCCGGTATGCTAATGAAATCATAATTATGTCATAGTTATATAATAACTAAATAAACAAAATCCATAAATTAATATATTTTATTTCATTAATATAAATTATTTTAATAGATTTTAATCATTTTTGAATTATATAATTTACTTTCCAAATTCTAAAAAGGAAACTTTAACATTAAAAATGTTGTTTTTTGAAAAAATTAATTTTAATTTCGAAAATAAGTAATATAAAATGATGGTCATCTCTTATGGATTAAAATAAAATAATTTTTTTTCCAAGTGTCCAATAAAATATGAAAATACAATGGTCAATTCCATGATTTTTCAATTTCCACTACCTAGGTTTCAATGGCGTATATTTGGAAATGAATAAATAAATCCCCCAGTTTTACTATAAATAAATACCCATTTAACTATTTACATTAAGTCTTCATTTAACCTCCATGAATATATAATAGGTTGACCTTCCAATTTTTCCCCAATCCCCCAAGGTCCCAATCCTCACGTTTTAGTAGTTACTCATCACGGTAAGGGAAATACCCTTCTTTTCTCTTCATTTCAAGAAACTATTTTTGTATATGTATTCTAAATATTATTGTAAGTCTCCCTTATTTTATTTTTATTCATTACCTTACTTATCAATTTTTTTAATGGGCAACCTCTATCACCTCTCTTTTTACCTTTTTCTAAAACAACGTTTTATACCCGTTATGTTGTCGATTTTACTTCTTGAGATTTCTCTTTTCTCCTCAAGAAATTACCTTTTATTATACTTTTTGTGAATACTAAAACCTCTTTATTTTGTTATTACATTTACAAATATCTAATAATTGTTTATTTTATTCTCTTATTGAAATAAATAGAACCCTCATTCCCTTTTCATGGGTTAAAAATGACATAATGATCATAATTTTAAAGCACTTTAGAAACTCCATGATTTTGATATGAAACTCATTTTCTTTTATCCTCCATAAGTATTTTATGAAATGATTTATTATGGTATATTTTTTATCACATGAAAATTAATACATATTAATTTTTATCTCTAATAGTGCTCTAATTGATTTGGTGACGAATTTAATCTCTAAAGATGACATATTTCATGATAACTTGGTGAACAACCTTGGTAATTTTTAAGACACCTCAATGAAAACCCTTTGATATATTCTTATAAATGTATCATTTAAATTTTTTATCCACATTTAAGTGTTATGATTTATGGTCTTTTTATTATGATATGCCTCAATACATAATGATATTCTTCATGTTCTTATTGATATTCTTTAAGATCACTTGTAAAATTTGTCCCCTGTTTATTCCCTTACTAAGCCTTATACACCCCCTTTCCTTTGATATATGTCCCTAGGATATGAGATATAGTAAAAGTACATTGGATGAACCAATGAATAATACTTTCTCATTTTTTTGAATAACTTTTTATGTTTTCATGTATTATATACCTTATTTCCAAGAAACTAATCTTTAAAAAATCCTCTCTTTGGTACAATTTAATAAAAAATTTATGTAATAAAAAGGAATGATGTCATAGTGGGTATTAGAGGATGTTTTAGCTATATTTGGAAATTAGGATTCTAAAAATTTAGTAATATCCTTAGGTGTAACACCCCAAGCTTCCATGGTATGTTTCCCTTTGAATAATGCAATAGCTTGCATTGTACGCAACTTCAAGATTCGAACACACCATGACCAATCAAACTAGCTGTTATGAATAGTAATAGCCACTTTTTGAAATTATATAAATTTTATTTTTCAAAATTGACTTTATTTTTGAATTCGGAATATCAAAATTAGCTTAGGGTGAATTTTTAGTATTTTTTTGAAAACTTTCAATTTTTGATGAATAGTGAAAAACACTCCGTTATTGGTTAAAACCAAATTTTTATTTAAACAATTATCTATTTTATTTAAATTTATTTTAGGTCAAAATAGATAATAAAATACCTATATAAGTTTAATATAATTTATTGGAGTCATTTTATAATAATTTTAGATATATAAAAAAATTTATTAAAATTTTTACCGTCTTTTACCCACCTCCTAAGAGAATTTGAAAATTTGCATAAAACATAATTTTACCACTTCTGTGTGTTTAATTTCAAAAGTCATAGATACATGGTTAATATCAGTAAGTAAAATTTGGTTCAATAAGATGAAAATAATTTTGGGTGAATAGTAACTTTTCACTTTTATTTACCACGGTTAAAAGTAAATAGGGTAATTAAGGGTCCAAATGATATCATAATTACCCTAACACATTTACTAATTCTATTGGATAAGTATAATTCAACAAAAAACAACCTTATGAATAAAATATGACCCCCTTTGGTCCACTTGGATTAGATTATGACATTTATTATTATTTTATTTAAAGAAGAGATAAAAGAGTTAAATTCAAAGTTTAATAACTTATACATTTTTAATATGGGGTTACAGATAAGATAAATTAGACTATAAATATTCATTATAAATATAAAAATATTTTCTACATAATGGTATTTTATTTATAATTTTTACACTTTAAATAATTTAATTTAATTATGACACAATGATGAAGCAGTAACTACCATATTAATGAAAGATTAAATTAATTGATATTATAAATATCAAAATAAAAGTAATTTGAGACTTTTTATAAATTACACTAATTTTATAGGTTAATATGACCTGTTAGGGTTGATTAATTAATTTTTTTCTAAGTAATAATGTTGTTATGATTTTAACAAAAAACCAAATACTAAATAGTGTCAAAATTGACTTAATTGAGTTTTTAAAACAAATACTATATTATTAATTGATATAATATTTCTGAAAATATAAGTTTTATCAAAAGGACTTATATAATGTTATATATATTAATAATTAACCATTTGGGGTTCACTTGGATTGTTATACTAAGTTTATTAACCATATAATATAAAAATACAAATAGACATGGTAAATGTCAAACTATTTAACTAAGAGTTAAATCTAAAAGATAAGGTAGATATAGTGACCTAAACCGATCTAAAACGTATTGTTTGAGAGGTTTTCGAACCATCCCCACCTTATCCTATAATGAAATCATTTTTTATCCATTATAAACCGAAAATTATTTCATTATAAAATAATATTTCAAGCTTTTCCTAAAGTGACCCTCACTTCTCTTATAAAAGGGCACTTCCCCTTCTCTCAAAATAACACCTCCAAAGACATTTTGATCGGAAAAAATCTACCCAAAATTTCCTCCCAACATTCCTCCCTTCATACTAGAGGACTTAATTTGGTCATAAATCCAACCTAAGGAGCCCTTTTGATCAAATCAAAAGGAAGAACCCAAAGAAAAGGTAAATATTTCATCACCTCTTTCAAGTTCTTTTCTTCTTCCACTTACTCTTTCCATGTCATTTCCATTATAAAATAATAACTCCAGTATCTTATATATATATATATATATGTTATTATAAAAATGGTTCAACCATATTCATTATTATATCCATCATATGAATGAAAATGTCACCATACGTGCGTACGTATGGCTTACCGTCTCCACGTCGTGGTGTAGTTTTTTATTCAAACACTTCAATATTTGGATGGGTATAATAATGAGTATAACTGATTTAAATAATAAATATAAAATTTTAATCATTATGTATATATGATATACCATCCGATTACATACGATTTCACCATCAATATAATGATATTGTCGTTCGTGCGTACATTCGGATTATCATCTCCACGAACATGATGAGATGCATTTCCCAACATAATCATTCAAGAATAATTTTGATTTTATGATTAAAAATAATGTTTATGAACATAATATCATTCCGTATATGAATCAAAAACATCTTATCCATAACAAACATGGCTTACGTAACCAAGCATATAAAGTAAAACGAATCAGTTCACACCCAAAATGATGATACTACAAAAATATTATTAACAAAGAAATATTAGAGGATCTTATATGATATCATATTTATTTATATGGTTCTTTTATAATTTAATAACAATGTTTTAAATATTATAAAGGAGTTTCACATACCATCAACTAAAGAAAATTACAATGTAAGGGTTAATTCTGCAATCTCTTTACTTATCCGAGGTTGATTTTACATAAATTTCTATTGGTACATATTTTTTATCCATGTCCATGTTTCATAAAAGAGTTTTCAAAACGATTATTTTTAAGGGAATTTTTACTAAAACAAAATTTTAAATGTTTATTGGTTTATTCTTCTGAACCTTTCTCATTAATTTCCATGTTTTCAAAACGGTTTTAAGGATTTATTTATATGAACATTAATGTTTTAAAATGTTAATTCCATTAAAAAGCTTCAAACTGGTATGGGACACATTGATTCAAAACTATCATTTAAATGATTTCCTTTATAAATTATGTGACATTTAAATGATTTCATGAAAAAAGGGATATTTCTCTCAAATATTTTTACTAATAATTTTCAACTAAGTCTACATCCTTTACGGGATAGTATTCTTGATCAAGGTTGATTTATTATGATACAAATATTCCATAAGTTATTGAAGGTTTTGTGATATATTTGACGGTAGATGTGTTATTTTTATACCATTCTTGGTTCGTATTCTAGTTTTAATACGAATTTTTATTTTATGTTTCAACTTTTTGATATGAGGAATGTATTGGACATAGTAAGTGACGGGTGGAGCCTACTATAGCTCCTCAATTCATCAATAGGTCTCATGAGATAATTAGACATGGAATTGGCTGAGGCCTTTCCCAATTTGATATATGGTTTTGGCCGAGGCCTAAATCATTTTTAGACATCTTGTCCAAGGCCTTGACAAGATGTTTCAGAATGTCGGACATTATACATTCCATCATTATGAAAATGATAATGATGGTTCATGTGGTCATTCGGCTCGTAGAATACCAATGAATATGCTTTATTATGGCATTATTTACTAAACTCATATTCCTACCAAAAAGTGTTCATGTTTATTATTTGTAAAGGCATGTGTTTTTAGTTATTCACCATGCCTAATGTTTATGTTATCTTCTGATATATTTCTTACCCTTACTGAGTGTTTGAGCTCACCACTTTCTTATATTTCATTTTCCTAGAATATGAATAATTTTGTAATGAGTGACTTGTAGGCATAATCTATGAGGCTTGGATGTCTCTAATGGAAAAAATTAGTGTTGTATTTATTTTCAAGCTATAATGTAGAACTTATGTATGTATCTTGTGTCCAATAATACTAAACTGATCGGTTAGTCGGTACTTGGTTTATTTTATCATGCCAATGTTATGTAATAAAGCACTGACTTTAGGTAACTGGGGTCGGGGCATTACATTAGGGATAAGTTAAAATATATGAAAACATCTTCGTATTTTTGTGAAGTATTAAGTAAGTGGTTTCAGAGAAAATAAATACTTATCTGGATAAGAACAATTGGATGTAGCTCTAAAGAAGATATATCTAGGGGTAAAACCAAAAAACACCCCATTGAGATAGACTCTAATGGGAGTTGGTGCATGACAACAGGTATTGCTGCACTACTATTTTGACACTTCCAGAGGAAATTTTTAGTTAATCATAATCTTTTTATGAACCAATGTAAAGGATTTATAGAAAATTTAATTGTTTTAAATAATAAATATTTTAATAATGATGTTTTAAGACATAAAATTCCTTTATAATAATAATATTCATAAAAGAAAAACTTTTCTCACCATTGTTTATTCTTTTAGAAAATGTTAAGAAATAGGAGGGACTACGTAAATAGTGAGCGCATCAAACCATGTACCGACAACCCTCCGATGGAATCCAGAACAGAAAACATCATGAGAATGATGAATCAACCAACTTGAGTTATGATAAATAATTTTAATCATTACAAGATACAGAATTACCTTCAAAGGGAACAACTATTTGTTGAGTCCATTTTACATCAAAGACGACCTTCTTTTAGTGGATCTATAGAACCATGGATTATTGAACAGCAGATAAGCTCTATAGAAAAGATCTTTTCTAAACTCCATTATTCAAATAAAGACAAAGTCATCCTCTATGTGTACCTTTTAGCGGGAAAAGTTGGTCGGTGGTGGAAACTAGTTAAAAATAATAATCTAAGAAGTGATATTGATTCTATTGAGTGGGAAGAGTTTAGGGTAACCTTGTTCAGAAAATATTTCCCCCATTTGATGAGAATGAAAATTGATAAGGAATTCTTAAACCTCAAGTATAAGGAAAATGAATCTATTCAAATTTATGATATGATAACTATAAGGATTTATCACTACACTTATAGCTTTGTCAGGGATCCTAATGTAAAGGTTGATAGATTCTTTAGTGGTCTAAGAACCCATCTATGGAAGAATCTATCCAATTGAGACTATGAAATTTATGAGGACATAGTGAAAAGTTCTATGAAGGTTGAACTAGGGTTTAGATAGATTAATTGGTCCCATATATTGAATGAAAGAATAGATCTTTGGAGATAAAATTAGGTATGAACTTTGATCGGGAAATAGAAGGAAAAAAATTGAACTTCCCACATGAATAAAATGGGGATGAAGAATTCATGGAACTGATTTTTCGAGAATGAGAAATGATAAAAGTGTGGAAGATATTGTCATTTTTCTCAAAACTATCATAGTGAGGTGAATCCTTGACTTTTAAACACTAACAACAAAGGGAAGATGGTGCAGTCCCAGCCTAAAGCCTAATGCTTCAGGTGTGGGAAGTTTTAGAAGTTTTCCAACCACTGTTAAAATCTAAAGATATTAAAGGGGAATTTCCATCAACCTCAGCATAAGATAAGGGATAATTTTCATGATTTTTCTATCATGATGGCTGAAGGTGAATCTCCAAATTATGTAGTGCCAGGTAATATCATATCTAAACTAATATAATTATATCTATCGGTCAATAATCGAAGAGGGATTATCCAAGCATCAACAGTGTATATAAAATCTAGTATTTACTTTGGAGAGTATAATATCATCACAAATCTAGTAATCATTCCCATTCAAGAATTAGACATTATACTACATACGGACTATCTGTTAAAGTATACTTTTAAGATCAACTACATAAGAAAATATCAATAGTCTTGAATGTACAGCCTAATGTTGTTTTCAAATTAGTGATATCTCTACCTCATCTTGGTCTAGAAGTACCTCCCATATCCTTATTTATGAAAATGATTGTTTAATATGAAGAAGGAACTGAAAGTATAAGAATAGAACACATCCCCATCATTTAGGAATACATTGATGTATTTCATAAGGAGATACTTAGACTTCCCCTAGAAGGTGAGGTATATTTCTCCATTAAACTCATGCCTAGTTCCAAGCCAAAATCAAAGAACCCGTATAGAATGGAAAATGTAGAGATGGAGGAATTAAAGAAATAATGCCAAGATATTTTGGAGAAGGGTTTTATCTGACCAAGTGCGTCTCCTTGAGGAGAACCTATTCTATTTGTTAATAATAAGGATGAAACAATAAATCAATGCATTGACTATAGAGAACTTAATGGGGTCACAGTAAATAACAAGTACTATATTCCAATGGTTGATGATTTATTTGACCAATTTCATGGGCCTCAGTTATTCTCCAAGATTTATCTTTGATCTGGTTATAATCAATTCAGAGTGAATAAAATAGATATTCCAAATACTACCTTCCAATCAAGATATAGGCATTATGAGTTTTTTTTAATTCCCTCCATCTTGACTAATTATCTTTCTATATTTTTGGATTTGATGAATAGAGTCTTTAAGAACTACCATGATAAATTTGTGGTAATTTTTATTAAAGATATTTTTATATATTCTAAAATTTTTTATTATCATGATGATCATATAAGGTTTATATTAAAAACTATGAGGAAGTAGAGGCTATTTTGAATGCTCAAAAAATGTGAATTTTGCTTCAAATAAGTTGCTTTCTTGGGGAACATTATAACCAATGAAGAAAGATTAGTTGACCAAGAGATGAAAAAAGTTGTGGAGGAGTGGCCACAACCTATAATTATAATTGAGATTCATAGTTTACTTAGTTTAGTAGGATATTATATGAGGTTTTTGAAAAACTTTTCATGAATTTCTAATCCACTAACTAAGTTAACTCAAAAATAGACCTAGTTAATATAGACAATGTATTATGAAGAAATTTTCCATGAGCTTAAGAAGAGATCTGTTATTGTACCTATGTTAACAATACCCTCTATAAAAGAAAGATTCATTTTCTAGTAATGTGCCTATAAAATTGATTGGGTGAATCCTCAAAAAAAATGTCTAGTTCATTGCTTATGTATCCTGATATTTGAAGCCTCATGAGTAGAATTATCCTACACATAACCTAGATCTTGTTGTAGTTGTTTTTCCTTTGAAGATTTGGTGGAACTATATTCATGGGGAGAAATATGATATATACACAGACCACCCATGTTTGAAGTGTAATTTTACAAATAAAAAAATGTGAGATAGAGGATATTATTGGAACTTCATAAATTCTATGACTTTTTAATTCACTGTCATCCCAGAAGAGAAAACAAATTCGCTGATACATTAAATAGGAAAGACCCTATTGTGTAGGAAATGATGAGGATTCAAGGAGATCCTTTAATCAAAGACTTAGTAAAACTAGACAGGATAATGGTAATGGAAGAGACATCATTAACTCTATCCCAAATAATTTCTCAAACATCATTACTAGAGAATATCAATAAATCTCAAAGATAAGATCATTTATTATATAAGAAGGTGGAGGATGTGAAGAATAGGAAGTATCCTGAGTTCAATATTGATCAAGAAGGTGTTATGAAATTTTGTACAAGGATATGTGTTCCATATATTCTATAAATAAATAAGGAGTTTATAGAAGAAGCTCATAGATATAAATTCTCTATACATCCTAGAATCACTAAAATGTATAAGGACCTCCATGATCATTATTCATGGTATAACATGAAAAGGGAGAAATAGACTACACTATAAGATGCCTGGTGTGTCAACAAGTAAAGGTTGAGGGAAAACTTCCTGAAGGGGTATTACAACCACTACCCATACCAACATGAAAGTGGTACAATATCACTATAGACTTCGTCCCAGGTCACCCAAAAACATCCAAAGGAAAAAAAATGAAATTTGGGTTATATAGGATCATCTCACCAAGATTTCCCATTTCATCACTATCCAAGAAGATTTATCTATTTACCAACATGCCAAGATATACATGAAAGAATTGGTAAGGATACATGGGCTAACACTCTCTATCATATCTAATCATGATCCAAGGTTTGCATCAAAATTCTGGAGAAATATTCAACATGCTATGAGTATAAAATTGAATTTCGGTGTGGCCAATTAAACCCAAACTAATGGCCAATATGAATTGACTATTCAAACACTCAAGTAAATAATGAGAACATGATCAATGTAATTTAAATATAGATGGTATCAACATCTCCCATTAGTTGAGTTATCATAAAACAATATCTTTCATTCAAGTATTAAAATGGAATACTACGAACATCTATATGGAAAGTGATGTAGAACTCCTTCTTATTAGGATGAAGTTGGTGAAAGAATGTTTATTGTGCTGATCTTCTACAAAACATGACATAAAAGGTTCATTAAAGGTAAAAATATATAAAGGCTACTCATAGTTGGTAGAAGAGCTATGTTGATAACCATTAAAGGGACTTGGAGTTTAGTGTTGGAAAAAAAGTGTTTCTTTGAATATCACCTTGGAAGATAATAATGTTTTTTTGTGAAGAGAGGTAAGTTTATCCCCAGGTACATTGGCCCCAATGAAATCCTTGATCGTATAGGAGAAGTGGTATATCAGTTAGCAGTTCCACCAAATCTAGCTCAAGTTCATGATGTATTCCATATGTCCCTCTTAAGTTAGTACATACTTGACCCTTCACATGTACTAAATCCTAAAGTGGTATAAACGATACATGACCTCTCTTATGAGGAGTAGTTAGTGGAGATCTTAGATAGTGGAGACAAGGTTCTATGAAAAAAATACTACCTACCTCATCAAAGTGTTGTGGAAGAACCATAAATATAAAGAAGAAACATAGGAACCAGAGGATATAATGAGGTAGAAGTACCCACACATTTTCTAAACTGAGATGTTGAGTAAAAATTTTGGGTATGAAATTTATTAAGGGGGGAATAATGTAATGACCTCGGCTTATTGAATAATAATTGTTTCCTGTAAATGTGTGTAATATTATGTTATTCACAAAAAACCCATGTTTTTTATAAAGTGAATATAAAAGAAAATGTGACCATATGGATTCAACTATTATATGAATTTTGGTAAATATTACCATTGGTAACTATGATCTTGATAATAATTTTAATGTTATCATTATTGTTTATAAGTAAAATTTTGATAAAGGAAAATTGATATGGAAAGAAGAGTCAATGATCTCTACCTGTAGAGTCATTCTATTTGAATCACATCTGTCGGGACTTGAGATGCAGTTATTATCACTAGGGTTTCTCCTTGACCAATCCCAAGATAAGCTTTAAAAAGTGAAGGTTGAATGAAAATTTCTATGTAAAAAGTTCAAGTTAGTGGGGATTATCACTCGATCAATGTTAGTCGAGGCACCCCATAAAACTACCACCATTTCACACCTTACACTTAGGGTGTATTAAGGAGTAATAAGGGGTTATGTTTTTCAGCCTTAATTACTAAAAGTGTAATTCCATTTTATAAATAAAATTTTTATTCCATGAGTTTTGTTTTAAGAATAGTTTTTCCAAATAAAATTCAGATTGAATTTGATAAATTGATCTTTTTAGGTAGAGATTGTACTTTTCAGAAAAAATAATTAATTATTATAATAAACTAAGGAATTGTGAATAATTTTTATTTTAATTAAATATCATTTTTAAAACACTCTTATGTAAAAAATGATAAATTAATTTTTTTTCAATTACCAAAAATTTTACTATGAATTTTTAATCTGCTATTATTTTTAATGAATAAGGATTTTTGTATTTAAAAGTTAAAATTATCAATATTTAGATAATTATTATGATAAAATAAATAATATTTTTTAAAGTAGCACGTTGAAATTTGGTTAGGGTTAATTTAGAATAATTTTTAAAAATAATTTATTTTTTCATGAATAGTAAAAATATAGTTTGAGATTTTCAGTGTGTTAATGACTTCATAATTACATCATAATGATGTAATAACTAATTAACCACAATAAAATACATAAAATATGTAGTTTTATTAATAGAAATTATTTTTATAGATTTTAATCAATTTTATAATATATAATTTACTTTCCAATTTCTAAAATGAAAACATTAATTTTAAAAATGTTAATTTGTGAAAAATTTAATTTTACTTGCCAAAATAAGTAATATAAAATGCTTTTTGACTATTTTGGATTAAAATAACATAAAATTTGTCTTTATTTTACAATATCATGGGAAAGTATCATAAAAAATCCAATGGTTATTCATTTACCACTACCTAGTTTTCCAAGGCATATATTTGGAAATGAATAAACAAATCCTCCAATTTTTCTATAAATACCAACCCATTTCTATATTTCCTTTTACTCCTAATTTATCTTCCATGATACTATGATAGTTATACCTCTTAATAAGTCCTCCCAAGGTGTCCTCAAGCTCCCAAGGTCACAATCCTTGGGTTTTAGGAGTTACTCTTCATGGTAAGGGAAATGTCCTTCTTTTCTCTTCGTTTCAAGAACCTCCTTTTTTATATGTATTTTTAATGTTATGTTAACCCTCCCTTATTCCATTATTATACATTAACATACTGAAAAAATTATGTTTTATCAATGGGAGACCCATTTCCCCTCTCTTTTTACCCTTTTCTAATACCATGTTTTATACTTGTTATGTTGTCGATTTTACTTCTCAAAATATCTCTCTTATCCGTAAGAAATTAGATTTTCTTTATTTTTTTAATTAATCCTATTTATTTTAAAAGGGTATTCACCAATATGTAAAAATTATTTATTTAATTCTGGTATTGACATACATAAAACCTTCATTCCCTTATCTATGGATTAAAATAGACATAATGATCATGTTTTTTTTTAATTTTTGAAACATCGTGATTTTGATACGAAAAATATTTTCTATTATTATTTAAGGGTTAATTATGAAATGATTTATTGTCATATAAGTGTCTAACATGAAAATTAAAACATGTTAAGGGTGAACCCTGATATCACTCCATTGCATTGAGAAAAGAATTTAATCCCTAGAGATGACATATTGTATGATACCTGGATTGCCAACTTGGGTAATTTTTATGATACCTTGGTGAAAAACCTTGGTAGTATTCTTATGAATGTATTGTAGCCACATTTCCAAGTTATGATTTATTTTCTTTTTATTATGATATTTGTAACACCGAGATGTTTTTATGAAATATTTTCTCTAGAAGAATTTTATTCTTCAATGGCTTGCACTACATGCAGTCATGAGTTTAAATGAACCTTGATATGACCTTAGTATAAAATGACCATTCTAACCTACTCATTAGATTATTGGTAATATATATAACTAACTTATGAAAATGTTTGGTGAAGTATTTCGCTTCCAATTATTTATCAACTACTTTTTTGTATTTTTTGTTAATAAATTTACTAAATTAATATTAGTAAATGAAATTAAAAAAAATATTTGTGTTATATACTTAATAAAATATATTTTCTATTCATCCAATAAGTATTTTTGTCATAGGGTATGAATAAACCCTATTTGGTGTATTAAAACCTATATTTTTCAAAAGGGTAATTTTCCGCCGTTTAACAGAGAACCCATTTTAAATTATGATTTTGACACATTAATAATTTTTATATGAAAACATAAACATGATCTTTGGAATAGGGATATAAAAATATACTTTGGATTAAGTTTTAATATTGTCTTCATAACTTTTAAATTTTGATGAATAGTAAAAATACACTAAATTTTAATAAAAAAATCATTAAAATAATTTATATGGATAAATTATAATATTGAATGGTTTTAAAGTATAAATAGAAAATATTTTTATCATAAAATATAATTTATTTCATTATAATTAATTTTACATTGAATTCATACGTAAAAACATTTCAATCTTTTGAAATATTTAACTTTAAAAACGCGTTCTCTCTTTCTGAAAATGGGATTAATTTTAAATTAATTACTGAAAATTCTAAGTTTTCAATTTTGAAAACTTTATTCCATATTTGGAATCAATAAGTCAAAATTATGTAAATATCTTTGTTTTATTTTTGGGCATTTTGAATAGTAACTTCGGTAATTTTTATTAAAACATTAAAAGGGTAAAACTGTTAATTAAGGGTTAGAATACTATTATAAATTACTATAAAACTTTTATTAATATCATTGGATGATTTTTTTTGAACTAAATCATATGTTGGTTGAGATTTTGTCCTTTAGAAGCCACTTGGATGAGATTAGGACATTTGATTTATTTTATTTAAAGAAAAGTTAAATATATCTAACTAAAATTTTGATAACTAAATCATTTTTTTAAATAAGGTTATAAAAAATATAAATTTGACCCTAAATACTCATTATGAATCTAAAATATTTTTTTATCGTGTTAATTTATTTTTAATTTTTATAAAATAAATAATTACCTTAAACACTTATACTTTCAGGACGTAAAAACTAATTAATTGATGAGAAAACAATAAAACAATTCTTAATAAAACTATAATAACCATAAAAAGTCCAAAAAAAATGACCAAATATTATTGGTCTAGTATATATCTACTATAACCATACAATGGTCGAGTTAGTGGCCATTGTGATCCTTATATAAGAGATTCTGAAACTTATATTATTTTATTTAAAGTGGTGTTAAAGTTATCACATTCATAATTTAATAAGTATAATATTTTAAATGTTGGATTTTCCAGAAGATAAATTTGACTAAATATATTCTTCAGAAATATAGTAGATTTATGTTTATCATAGTATTTTAGTTTTAATTTTTATTCATCAATTAAGTATACTAAATAGTTACACAAAATTGATGTGTTAATTATTTTATTAATTGTGATATCAAATAAATGTTATTAAAATATTAAAATAAATATAATTATTCTTAATTAATATGTAAAATGAATTTTATATATTACTTTGACATATTATTAATATAATAAAATATTTTTTCTAAGTTAAATTGTTATATTAAGATTTTTAAAATCAATTAATTGGATAGTGTCAAAATTGACACTATCGATTGTTTATTAAAATAATGTTTTATTAAATTATTTAAAAATCATAAAATACTTTTAAAAAATATATAATAATTATTATATGGTATAAATTTTTCTTTGTTACTTATTTATGGTCTAATTGATATCAAATAAGTAAACATTTATCCCTTTTAATATTTAAATATTTATTATCTTAATTAAAAATAAATAGAATAACTAAGTGTTAATTAAAAGGATACTGTTTAAATTGACATAGAAACTTGAATAAAATTTATTATTTTATTAAATTACCACCCTATATCATCTCATATTATAAATTTTGACATTTTCTAGTTTTTTTGGCAGGTTTTGATTTTATTATAAATTAATATTTTTTTATGATCCCAAAAGTGCCCCTCTCCTAAATTATAAAAGGGCACCTCGTCCCTCACCTCTTCACTTGAATTTGAGAATTTCAAGCTCGTCCAAACACTAAAAATTTACCTTATCAACTTCCTTAGTTACATTCTATAGGTTTCGGTCTTTTTCAAATACCAACTCTAGTGTTCTAAGAGGAGATTTAGAGGAAGCACGTCGAAGAAGAGGTAATATCCTATACTAAGAATTTAAATCATATTTCTTATTCTACTTAATATTTATGAGTTATTTCATTATAAAGTAATAAAAAAAATATCCCTTATATACTAATATTTTATTATAAACATTAAATAACCATATTCCACCTTCCATCCATCCTATGAAAAATGAAATCACCATCTGTGCGTACATACGGCTTACCGTCTCCACATCATGGTGTAATCTGTTTTTCACCTTCACCTTACTTGGATGGGTATAATTATGGAAGTGATAAATATATATTATTATTATTATATTGTTATACTTATTCTGAGACATTACACACCATCCACATCAATACCATTCAACAATTATGGGAATAATATCGCCTCTTCTGCATACATACGGTATACCGTCTCCACGATGCAATGTGATATATTCTACATGATCTTCATTAAATCGTGATCATATAAATGTAAATATTGAATAAATATGGTATTTTTTTTAATATAATTTTTTAGATGATATAAATATGATATAAGAAAAAGAACCTGGACTTATTCGACAAAACATGCAAAAGAACATAAAGTAGTTAATATCCGAATAGTGAGTAACAATGAAATATTACAAACAACATATGATAATATGATCATATATGATATCATAAAAATGAATATGATTCTAGAATAATTCAATGATATTGTTTAAATAATTATACAGGATTCGTTGATACATTCAAATGATATCATACCTAAGGTAAGGGATAATTTTTCAATCCCATTATCATCCTAGATTATTTATGCACAAGTATTTACTGGGGTATATTTATCATCCACATACATATTCCCTAAAAATGTAATACTACTTATATTCTTATAAAAAAATTAAAGTCAATTTTACCCATTGGTGAATTTTTAATAAATTGTATGAAAGGAATCTTTTGTCGTTATTCGATATGAGGTGCCTTTGACTTTTTCAGAAAAATTATGAGGAGAATGTTTTTTTAAAATATATGGAATGAAAGAATTTTTATGTCTTCATAACACCATATTTTAATGAATCTTACTATACAAGATTTCAATTTTATTTTCAAATAAATTTTTTCCTTTTAAAATTATGTGAAATTATGATAAAATAAAATATTTTTCTAGAAGAAAGGATATTTTCCTCATGAATTAATATTAAGGGTTTTATAAAAATTATTTTTCATATAAGATGAGATTATTTAATAGGGTTATGTTTCTATCATTATTATTAATATGGTTTGATTTTGTTTGTTATGGAATGCTACTCATGAAATCTATTTGTTTTCTATGGATTATAATAGAGTGATATTTAATAAACCTATTTTATTCATTGGGTTATGTTATGATGAATGATTAATGTTTTTTTGGAACACATAAGAATGATTTAATTATGATCTGGGTGGGACCTTTATTATTGATATCTACCTTTTTTGGACTCACCTGTTTTGATAATCGGAAATCATTTGCTGATAATCCCAAATCATGTTTTGATAATCACAAATCATGTTTTGATAATCACAAATTATGTTTTGATAATCCCAAATCCTGTTATCATTTAAGTGGGAACCATTTTTTCATTCTATGCTAATTATGTTTCATTAATGTTTCCTATTTCTATAGAGTAATATTCATATACTCTCAATCTCAATGCTTGATTGGTTAAGATTACAGTGAAAAATTCTTCTAAGTACAAAGGTCACCGATACAAGGTCACTGATACAAAGGTAATTGATACAAGGTCACCGATACAAGGTCACTGATACAAGGTTACTGATACATAGTCATCGTTACAAGGTCATTGATGGAAGACTACTATTTAAGGTCACCACTGAAGGTTACCGGTGGAAGGTTATAGTTGTAGGTTGCTGATTTGCACCAGTTTTTGAAGCCTACCAATGTGAAGGTTACCGTTACTAGTCTATTGATACCCTTACTTTGTCAAATTACTGATATTTTTCTAACGGTCATATTTGAAAACTTTAATGATTCTGACTTAATTAATTTTTGTTGTAGACACATCTGCAGACCATATCTTGAAAGTACGATGTATGAGAAAGATTTCACGTGATGTATATACTCCTATTGTTAGGCCTAAAATATGAAAGAAAAATACCAAAGAAAATAAGGATATATATAGAGGCATAGAGAAAATCAAAAAATATAAACTGAAGTTTATAAGTCAAATGTATAAGTAATAAACTACTAAAGAACAAGGAAGAACCTTTTTTGAGCACCTTCACTGCAAACCCCTGTAAACACATAGGGCCTTCTAAACACTATAACGTTAAAATTGCTCTATTGTGTTCCTTTATTTATTTTTATATTTCTGCAAAGTGTGTTTGCGATCTTCACGCACTTTCTCCTATACTATAACTGGAGGATATTGAAAAACCTTACATAAAACCTAAATTACATTTTGTTCCCATGAAAAAATGTGGAAGAGACCGTGTGTGTTCTGTGTTGTTTGTATTTCCCATGAAGAACAGCAGTAGAGGGTGTGAACCCTGTACAGTTTGTGAAAACTATTATAAAGCCCGATATAGGTTGTGTATCAAGTTTATTGCTAATATAAACTGCTTGGTGGCAGGTGATCACTAAATGGAGAGGATTAGGTCTCTGCTTGATACTGAACCAATTATTTATATTGTTGTGCTAATCCTCATATAATCTGTTTTATTTTATCCACTGCTTATATTTTTCAAATACGGAAAACTTTTTTACATTCACTCTGATAGTATGATTTGGTTAGTGTGTATATATGCTGAATTCAGTAAACCTATTTCAAATGTTTAATTAGTGGTTTCATTGATTCAACTGAGGACTAATTAACCTTAAAGAAATCTTTTGAGCAATTAAAAATTTATATCTCTACTACCTTAATTAACTGGGCTATTTTTAATTGGGGGGTTTTATCATAAAGTTTTTAATAGAAATTTTAATTGGAACTCAATTTACCCCCTCTTGAGTATCCACTCCGACCAACATTTGGTATCAGAGGAAGGTTTAGTCTATTTTTCTACTACTTAAACTATTGTGAAACCTTCCAAATTCATTAACTATGATTTTAGTTGTATCTTAAAGATCCTAAAATTTCTTTCATATCTAAATTTCTAGTTCTTTAAATTCTAAGTAATTATAGAAAATAGATTTTAGGGTGTTGCCAATAACAGGCCACCTTTCATTAATGGTAATAACTATGCTCAGTATAAATTAAAAATGAAAATGTATCTAGAGATCATGGGATGTGAAATTTGGGACACAATTGAAGAACAATATATATTTCATGCTACTATTAGGGACACATGGTCTCAATTGACTAAAGTCGCATATAATAATAACTTTAAAGCAATGAATGCCTTTTATTTTTCTCTAGGTGATGATGCATTCAATAGAATATCTGCTTGTAAAAATGCATATGAAATTTGGGATACTTTAGCTATTTATCATCAGGGAACAACCAATGTTAAGGAAATGAGATTAAATACATAGACTATTAAATATGATAATTTTAAAATTAAGTCTGATGAACCTATCTTTAAAATGTATATTAGGTTCAATTAAATAGTGAACACTATGAGTCTTCTTGGAAGACCAGTGGATAGAAAAGACCAAATCATGAGACTGCTTCGATGCCTACCTAACAGATGGAAGGTAACTTCTATTTCTATTCGAGAATCTTCTGACATATTCAAGCTACCAGTAAAAGACCTAATTGGAAATATTATGATTTATGAAGAATAGCTTAAGGTGAATCAAGAAGTATATGAATAACCAAAGAAGAAGTAGGTAGCATTCAAGACTACAACCTCAAAGAGTATAGACAAGGAAAAATTTGAAGTTCCTATAGATACTTCCACAAGTGAAAACTCATACTCTAACAGTGATAATGAGATGGCTCATCTGGCAAGAAGGTTCAAAAAGTTTTACTGAAATATAAAATTCGATAGGAAGTAAAACTACAAGGGAAAGTATGATAGTAAAGGACATGGAATAAAGATAGAAAATAAAATGACAACTCAAATAAAATAATCTACTATGAGTGAAAATGAAATGGTCATGTGAAGGAAGACTTCCCCAAGATTAAATTTAAGAATAAATATTAAGATAAGGGAAATGGTTATAAAAAGGCTATGAAATCTACTTAGAGTGCTTCAGAAGACAGCTCCAGTGGATCTGATGCTTCCGATAGTGAATAGAACAATCATGCCAACTTATTTTTCATGAAAGAAACATCTGAAGTAACACTTAATTCTCCTGTACATAATGCATATTATTCTGGAAATAATAGTGAGTCACATAATGATAAAGATATGAATAAGGATGAATTATTTGAATACAATGAGATTATTGAGGATACATTTAATAATATCAAGGAAAAATATAAATCATTAAAGAGAAAACATGATTTAAATGAAAATTATAAGACTGAATTAGATATTGAAAAATAAAAATGTGTCTAGTTGTTAAAAGAAAGCACTGAACTCAAATTATCAAATGAGAAATTGAAGAGAGATCTTGAGAAGTTTACTGCCGGTATAAATACTTTGACTTAATTTCTAGGAAAACAGATTGCCCCAAAATATACTACTATTCTAGGATATCAACCAAGACAGAGAAGGATCATTAGTACTAAATTTATTCCAAAATCTAGATAATTTACAGTTAGTTCAAGTTCGGAACCATTTCTTGAAAAACAATTCTCGTAAAAACCAAACAAATTGTTTATGTCTCAAAATATATCTGCAGATTGTAGGAAATCTGTGAGACAAGTATGGGTTCCCAAATTTGTACATGCTAACCTCTATGGACCAAAGAAAATCTGGGTACCAAAGTTACACTGAACTTAATCTCTTTTTCATGAAAATTTTCTAATGAATTCCTTTAAAACTTTGTGGTACTAAAAAAGTGGATGTTCAAGATATATGACAGGAGACGACCCATGCTTCAAGAGCCTTATCAAATTTGATGGTGGAAATGTAACATTTGGTGACAATTTAAATGGAAAAATCATCGGATTAGGCTAGATTGAAAACCCTAATGTTGTATTAATTTTAAAAGTACTTTATTTATGGGTTAAAATACAATCTGTTGAGTATCTCTCAGTTGTGTGATGATGGTTTTAATGTCATGTTTGAAAATGATGCATGTAATGTTTTTAATTATAAAAATAATTTAATATTTAAAAATATTAGAAATGATAATATATATGTTTTTTATTTAGATTCTTTAGCTAAGTAAAATGTTTCTTGTTTAAATGTGTTTCATAAGGAATCCTGGTTGTGAAATGGAAGTCTATGACACTGCATTGCGAACTCACTTAGGAAACTGACTAGGAAAGGCTTAGTTATAGACTTACCTAAATTTCTAGTTTCCTCTAAACAAATTGTGTAATCCTTGTCAAAATAGAAAGCAACAAAAAGTTTCTTTCAACCCAAAGAAAGAAGTTTCTACTTCTCAACTGCTTGAGTTGGTTCAAATGGACTTGTTTGGACCATCAAGAGCTTCACGTTTAAATGGGAAGCACTATATTTTTGTTCTTGTAGATGATTTTTCTAGGTACACTTGGGTATACATTCTGGATCATAAAAGTGAAGTTTGTTCTTATTTTATCAAATAATCCATGTCTATAGAAAATCATAGTGGACTTAGAATTAAAACCTTGAGAATTGATCATGGCTGTGAGTTTGAAAATTAAGAGTTTGAATCTTATTTCTCACGCAATGATTGTAGTCACAATTTCCATACTCCTATAACACCTCAACAAAATGGAGTCATAGAAAGAATAAATATGACACTTCAAGAGATTCCTCGAACTATACTTAGTGACTATAATCTATATATTTATTTTTGGGCTGAAGATGTAAATATAGCTTGTTATACCATTAATAGAGTCTTAATTAGAAATTTTATTAAGAATACCCCTTATGAACTTTGGAACAACATGAATCCTAAGGTTAACTACTTCAGTGTTTTTGGCTGCGAAGTCTTTATTCTTAACACTAAGGACAATCTTGAAAAGTTTTCATCCAAAAGTGATGAATGAATTTTCCTGGGATACTCAATCTTGAGTAAAGCCTATAGAGTATTCAATAAGAAAAACAAATGTGTGGAAGAGTCAGTTCATGTAA
Source organism: Viscum album (assembly GCA_963277665.1). Lineage (NCBI taxonomy): Eukaryota > Viridiplantae > Streptophyta > Magnoliopsida > Santalales > Viscaceae > Viscum > Viscum album. The sequence continues at coordinate 16,036,452 of OY728128.1, forward strand.
AATATTATGAGATTGATCCACATGAACCAAAAACCTCTCTTGAATATCTTGAGGATAATATGTCAATTATAGACCTTAATGATAATGATAGTGAATCCCCTGTAAAAGTAACCAGTTTTGGGGATCTTCCAGAATCTACACCTGTTGAATCAGAACCTATAAAAAACCATGAGGAGTCTAGTTAAACTCTTTCTAGAGGTATTAAAACTCCCAAGAATCATCCTTTAGATGTTATAGTAGGTGATTTAAATAGAGGGACACAAACTACATCTTCTATGAGAAACCAGGTTGAACATCAAGATTTTCATTTACAGCTTGAACCCGAAAACATTAATGATGCTATCAACGATGAATTTTGGGTGATGGCTATGCAAGAATAATTAAATCAATTTAAAATAAGAAAATTCTGGGAACTAGTTGAAAGACCTAAGGACACTTTAACAATAGGAACAAATGGGTTTTAAGGAACAAAGTTGATGAGTCTGTAAATATAGTAAGAAACAGAGCTAGGTTATTTGCACAAGGATATAGTCAAGAGGAAGTAATAGACTATGAGGAGACATTTGCACATGTAGCTAGGTTAGAGGCTATTAGGATACTACTTGCATATGCAGCTCATCTTAATTTTAAACTTTATCAAATGGATGTTAAAAGTGATTTTCTAAATGAGTACATAGTTGATGATGTGTTTTTTGAACAACCCCTTATTTTTACAAATCCCCATTTTCCAAATAATGTTTTTAAACTTTCAAAAGATTTATAGGGTTTAATGAAATCTCCAAGTGCTTAGTATGATAGGCTCAGCTCTTTTCTTATTTTAAAAAGTTTTACTAAAGGAATAGTTGATCCTACTCTATTCATTAAAAGAATTTCGAAGGATGTTCTGATAGTAAAAATTTATGTAGATGATGTAATTTTTAGATATTCCAAAAATTATTTATATACTAATTTTTTAAAAATAATGCAAAATGAATTTGAAATGATTTTAATGTGAGAACTTAAATTTTTCATTGGATTTTAGATTTTTCAAAATAAAGATGGTATTATTTTAAATCAAAGTAAATATGTTAAGGAACTTCTAAAATGTTTTGGTTTGGATTGTTATAAAGGTAGTGATACACCTATGAGTACCACTTTCAAGTTGGATGCTAATGAAAATGGTGAATTAGTGGATCAAACCAATTACTGAGGTATGATTGGGAGTCTTCTCTATCTTACTGCTAGTAGACCAGACATTATGTTCAATATATGAATGTGTTCTCATTTTCAATACAATCCCAAAGAGTCTCATTTAAATTTTGTTAAAAGTATTTTTAAATATCTCAATTATAATATAAATTTAGGACTATTTTATCCAAGAGGATAGTTGTTTTATTTAATAAGTTATTTGGATGCTGACTTTGCATGTTGCAAGTTAGACAGAAAAAGAACCTCCGGAACATGTCATATTTTAGGAAAGTCACTAGTAACATGGTGTAGTTAGAAATATAATTTTTTTCATTATCTACTATCGGAGCTAAATATATAGCTGCTGGTAGTGGTTGTACTCAAATTTTGGGGACAAAACACACTTTAATAGACTATGGATATCATTTCAAAAATGTATCTATAAACTGTGACAACACAAGTGCTATTAACATTTCTAAAAATCTAGTATCTCATGCTAGTACAAAGCATATTGATGTAAGACATCACTTCTTGAGATATCATTTTCAAATAGGTGATATCACTCTTGAATTCATTGGTACTGAACACCAATTGGAGGATAAATTCACAAATACTTTGAATTCTAAGAGGTTAAATTACATCAAACATGAATTAGGGATGATTAATTTTAGTATAGGGAACCACACCATTGAGCCTCACTGTTAGGACCTCACCGTTGACCCTCACTGTTAGAACCTCACCGTTGAACCTTACTGTTAGCACCTCACCGTTGAACCTCACTGTAGGACCTCATTGTTAGACCTTACCGATAGGACCTCACCGTTAGACCTTACCAACTGGACCTCACCATTAGTCCTTGCCAATAGGACCTCAATGTTAGACCTTACTCATACGACCTCATCGTTAAACCTTACCGATAGAACCTCACCCTAAGACCTTACCGATAGGACCTCACTGTTAAACCTTACTGATAGGACCTCACCGTTAGACCTTACTGATAGGACCTCACCGTTAGACCTTACCGATAGGACCTCACCATTATACATTACCGATAGGAACTCACTGTTAGACCTTACTAATTGGACCTCACCATTAGACCTTACCGATACCTTCTTACCGATAGACGAGTTGAATCTGGGACTTTGCGTTTTTGTGCTCTCAGCCGGAATCTGAAACATTTTCTGCATATTACTTATAAATTTTATCTGTTTTATTTTTCATTCCCTAAATGATAAAATTAATACATGGATCACTTCTCAATCCACATCAAACCCTCTCCCGAAACGTTTTCTCTACAATCTCAGAACCTAAACCTCTACTGAAACCTTGATCCTCTCCAGATCGATGGCAAGAGTCAAAAGGATGTCGGTTGGTGATGAAGGAGATGCGCCTGATTCTAAGATACCTAGATCCTAGTCGAGTAGCGGAATCCAGATAGTGGCAAGGGTGCTGATCCCACATTTATCCAAGAGGTAAATAGTAGTTAAGAAGTAGTTAAGTTCAGATTGGCTGATGTAGATCCGATCGTTAGTACTTAAGGCACTGGAAGATGAGAGTTGGGTTGAATGTTTTTCAAACAAAAATAGACCCTATTACCCAAAGTTAGTGAAGAAATTTGATGAGTACTTCAAGGTTGAGCAGTCTTAGGATGAGCACCGAATGATTTCCAGAGTAAATGGAGTAAGTGTGAGCTTCTCCTCTGCTGAATGGGCTGAATTCTTGAGGGTTCCACGTGAAGGGATTTTTTATTTTTACTCAATAGTGATGCCTCCCACTTGTGAGTTCTTCTACTATGAAGAAGCATTTTCTAATTTTATAGGGAATGGAATTCCTAGGGATGTCATTTTTTCTGAAATGATAGGAGAAGATAAGCTTATTTTTAAGTTTATTCAACATGTTTGAAGTCCTAGGAGATGGGACTTTTCAACTTTAAAGTATCAGGATGTCTTTCCCTTATATCTGTTAAAGCATGAACAGAAGATCAACTTATGTAGGCTGTTGATGATTCAACTAGAAAATATGACCAAGCCTAGTTCCAAATCCAATGCCCTATTCCATGCTAAGCTGATATCCATTATGTTGAAAGTTAAAGGAGTTGCTGGAGATAAGGAGGAAATTGTTGTTGTATAAGATAACCATTGCATCACCAAAGTGATCTACAAGATGATGAAGATTAACTGGAATGCATGGATGAGGAGATGGGTGAATGATGAGGATAAGGTTTATTAAGATTTTAATCTTGTGACTCATCCTACTAGGCCAAAGAATAACAGAGACCCTGGTCTTAAGCCTGATGAAGTAGATCTTGCTTATTCAGATGAAGAAGGAGAAGAATTTGTTGATGTTCAATAAATAGAGGATTCTCATATAGATGACAGGAGTGACCCTGAACTTCCCGCCAATCCTCATGATAATACTGTATCCTTTGGTGATCCTAGCCCACCAAAGAGATTTCCTAGAATGGAGGCTTTCCTAAGGGACAATGATAAGAAAACTAGTGAAGAAGAAGGGGCTAAAATTTTCTTAAGAGAAGTTAAAGATACCACAGATGAGGATAAGGACTCTGAATCAAGTCATGCTGACTTTGACACAGTTGCTGTTGAAAATGAATAGGAATGTATAAGTATTTGTGCTTTAATAGGACATAAAGAAAGGGTAGAAAGTAGAGATAAACAATTTGTTCATTCAGTCGAAGCTGGACATGTTCTGAAAGTTGTCGAAGATTTTGTGGAGGAAGTGGCAGTGAACCTTCCTATTGATAAAGTTGATCAAGGAGGTCAGATAGACATAGATGTGGTTGTTCAATAGAATGCTCCAAGTGAGGGGGAGGAACCTATTTATATAGGAACAGTTTCTATTTATCATGAGATAGAGGACTGGATATAATCTTCTGGCTTTGTGGTTTTAGGCCTAGATTATGGAGACTCTGAAGATGACCAGCCTATCAGAAGCCCTCCAATTCCTACTATCTCAGAAACTACCATTGTACATCCAGTGGTTTTGTTACCTCGAGACTATGTAAATAAGGAAGAATTATATTCTTTGAAATCAGAACAGAAGAGGTATATTGATAATAAAAACACTGAGATAGCGAGAACAATAGATCATAATAAAGAACTCATGACATTTGTAGCGAAAAGGATCGTCTCTACCTCTCACTCAGCTATGTTACATGAGGTCAAGGAATGTTAGAATCAAGTAAGCGATTTGGAAGAGTCTATGGGATCAATGAAAAAGTTTAGTTCCATCTTATATGCGTATATGGCTTAAAGAGATCTGGTGTAAAGAGACCTTAGATATGTTAAAAGTGTGGTTCAGCAAATGGTCACAGTTTTTTAGGATTTTAAGAAGTATATGGAAACACATGCGAAAATCCAATATGATGATGTAAAAAGGTTGATCAGTGGGCTAACCAAATACTTTAAGGAAACTTTGGCTTTCTCTATGGCACCTCTGGGTGCATCTGCTTCCACATCAGCCTCTCCTCTAGTTGACATTGAAGCTTTCAGTACCGTTGTTAGAGAAGAAGTGGAAAAAGTCTCCAGTGTTAATACCTCAGACTCTCAGGTCATTTCCATCACCAGGGAAATTCATAACCTTTTTGGAAATTATTTAAGGGAATCTTCTCAAGATCAGAAGGAAATCAAGGATCACGTTTATTTCTATTACAAACGAGTTTACACTAATCATCAGATGGATGCCTACTTCATGTTTCTGTTGGAGAACTTGAGGATTCCACCAGTCACTCAGGAATTTAAAGATCATGTGATCAAGCTTCGGGAGATGACTTTGGCTTTGGAAAAATTTATGGAAAATAAGGACGGCTTTATCTCAGCTATGGAAGGAGGGGGAAGCAATATTTTGGACTTCATGAATCTTCTCTTTCCTTTCCTCCATGTGGATTGCACTCCCATTATTGTTCCTCCTGCTTTTCCTGGTTCTTTAGCTACCTTAGGTTCCACTAGTACTGCTCCGTTGATGACTCTATCCTAGGCCATCATAAGTTTGACCCCAATGATTCCTCAGATATCTACTCACTACAGGTCTATTGATGCCTCGGTGGCTGATCCTCCTACATTACTTATTGCCATCCCTCGGACAATCCCTCCACCTTCAGAACCTACCTCCTCAACTTCCAAGTCCAAAGATCTAATGGACATCTCTAATGTGGATTGAGTGTTTATTTTATTGCCTGATAGGGATTGGTGTATCTATTTTTGTATAGTGTACTCCTATTTTATTAATACAGACCCTCTATTTTCACTAGTTTTTTTCTGCACGCTTTTTGTTAATCACAAAGGGGGAGACAATATTAAAAACTTGAATTCTCTCAGGGAAATAAGTGTTTATCTGTTTTTGTATATGTTCTTACCTAAATGTAGTGTTCTCCATAATATTATTGTATGCTCACATCACTGATGAAGTTATCAAATGTGTTTAACCTTGATTCAAAACTCTTAAATCTAAAGATTCAATGATATAATTTGTGATAAACAAAAAGGGGGATATTGTTGGACTTGCCTATTTTGATAATCCCAAATCATGTTTTGATAATCCCAAATCATGTTTTGATTATCCCAAATCATATTTGGATAATCCCAAATCATTTTTTGATAATCCCAAATCCTGTTTTCATTTAAGTGAGAACCATGTTTTCATTCTATGATATTTATGTTTCATTAATGTTTTCTATTTCTATAGAGTAATATTAATATACTCTCAATATCACTTGTTGATGGGTTAAGCTTACAGTGTAGAATCAATATAAGTACAAAGGTCACTGATACAAAGGTCATCGATACAAGGTCACCGATACAAAGGTCACCGATACAAGGTCACTGATACAAGGTCACTGATACGTGGTCACTATTACAATGTCATCGATGCAAGCCTACTGTTGAAGGTCATCACTGAAGGTTACTGATAGAAGGTTATAGTTGTAGGTTTCTGATGTGCACCTACTGTTAAAGCCTACCAATGCGAAGGTTACCGTTACCAGTCTACCAATATCCTTACTTTGTCAAATTCCTGATATTTTTCCGGTTATATTTGCTAACTTTAATACTTGTGAATTAATTAATATTTTTTAAAAACATATCTAGAGACCATGTCTTAACAGTATGAGGTATGGGAAAGATTTCACGGGATGTACATACTCCTATTTTCATACCTCAAATACAAAAGAAAATGACCGAAGAAAATGAAGATATATATAGAGGCACAGAGAAAAACAAAAATATGAAGTGAAGTTCACAAGTCAAATTCATAAGGAAGAAACTACTGAAGAAAAAGGGCGAACATTTTTCAAGCATCTTCAATGTGAACCACTGGAGCTACAAGAAGATCATTTCGGGAAAAACAACTTGAGGTTTCCTTCTGTGTTACATAAACATTCAGTCAACTCAAGAAGTAGAACACTCAATTTCTGAAATCCAGTACCTGGAGTTGCGACACTCTGTTTTGAAGACAATTTCCAGAGATAGACTCAAGCTTCAAATTCTTCAAGGAGTCAAGAGCTGAACTAAAAACACATAGATCCTTATAAACTCTATCACATCAAAATTTCCCTATTGTGTTTCTTTATTTCATTTTATATTTATGAGAAGTGTGTCTGTGTGCTTCACACATTGTCTCCAATGCTAGAACTGGAGGATATTGAATATCCTTACACCAAAACTCACTTACATTTTGTTCCCATGAAAAACTATAGAAGAGACCATGTGTGGTATGTGTTGTTTGTCTTTCCCATGAAGAACAGTGGTAGAGGGTGTGAACCCTGGACAGTTTGTGAAAACTATTGTAAATCCCAATACAGGCTGCATATCAAGTTTACTACTAATATAAATTGCTTGGGGGCAGGTGATCACCAAGTGGAGAGGATTAGGTCTAGGCTTGAGACTTAACCTCTGGTTTATATTTTTGTGTTAATCCTCATATACTCTATTTTATTTTATCCACTACTTATATTTTTCAAAGGCAGAAAATTGTTTTTACATTCACTCTGATAGTTAGTTTTGGTTAGTGTGTATATATGCTTAAGTCAGTGAAACTATTTCAAAAGTGTAATTAATGGTTGAATTTATTCAACTGAGGACAAATAAACCTTAGAGAAATTTGTTGAGAAATTAAACATTTATATCTCTACTGCCTTAATTGACTGGGCTGTTTTGAATTGGGGGATTTTTAACATAACGTTTTTAAAAGAAATTTTAATTGGAACTCAATTCACCCCCCCCCCCCCTCTTGATTATCCACTCTAACCAACATCCTTTTTACCCTTAAAGATCTTCTGATCTCACCCTTTCAAATGTTTATTTTATACAGGTCATAAATAAGGGTATTAAGTACGATATATCAAAAAGGAGTATAGTAATATCAAAATAAGCAGCTGGAAATGAAGATATCTTATGAACCAATTGTTTATGTTTCCAAGTTTCTAAAGGCACTATACCTATGTGGTCCTATTGGGGCATTTTTATATTTTTTATTGAATATTATTCAACTTTGAAGTAATATTAGTGTATGAAAAGTCGGGGAATTATAATATTCCTTAATCCAAAATGATATTCCTCAACTTCTTATTTATATTCTTCAAGATCACTTTTAAATTGTTTCCCTTATTTATTCCCTTACTGGTCCTTATGCTCACCTTTTCCATTGATGTTTGTACCCAAGATATGATATACATTAAAAGTAATTACGATGAACCAATGAATAATCCTTTCTCATTTTTTAAAATAATTTTGTATATTTTTAGGTATTATGTACCATATTTCTAAGAAACTAGACTTTAAAAGATACTTTGTTTATACAATGTAATGAATAGTTTATATAATAATATGGTGGGATTCCATATCACCTCATCTTCATCTCCTTCTTCCTAGACTTTAAATATTGTGAGCTTCTTCATGTCCTTGAATTCCACCTCTTTAGACTTCCCTTTTCCATAATCTCATTATTGTCTTTTCTCATATCGTACGTGACGACTGTAATATATAAGCTATCAAATATCATCTCTTTTGTATCCTTTTTCCTCCAATACTAAGACTTTAGTATTGAACCAACTTGGTAGTATTCTCAATATTTACTTGATGATTATTACATCATTTAGGACTTCTATAAGATCACACATATCTTCCATGAAAAATTAAACCAATCAAATAATACATCAACAGACTCATTATGATGTATACTGAAGTCCCCATATTTGTTCTAGAGAACCTATAATTTACCGTTTAAAACTTTTTAATCACCTTTATAGAAATTTAGTATTATTTTTTACATGACATGTGATGACTTACATGACATAATTTTCATTTATATTATGTAGGTTAAGGCTCCCCTTAAATAACTGATTCCTATGAATATCCAATTTTCTTCAACCTTATTTTTATAAAGCATATCTATCTATGTGGGTCAAATTACCATGAATCATAGCTCTAAAAACATTCATTCCTAAAGATGATAAGTAGTGATGCATCTAAATTTTCTAAATTTAAAAATTATTTCCAACAAAGATCATAATCCTCTAATAACTAACTACTTCTATTTAATCCAATAAGATAGAAACTTTAACATTAACCCATTTCTCTAAAACTAATTGTTGGCCCTTCTAGGTTAAATATCTTGAGAGGGGGTGGTGAATCAGGGTATGAAAAATTAAAAATTCCAACTTTATAGACCTTACTTAATTGTTAACTAAAATATATTATCTCTCATTCTCATAGAAATAAACAAATAGAGGTTAATGCATATAAAGGACATATAAAATTTTCTTTGTTTAACCCCACTAGGATACAACCAAATAGAATACAATGTAAATATGCTGATGTACCAAATTCGATATAGTGAACTAATATTATAATGTTTAGAATGAACTCACCATCCCTCCTAGTTTACTACCAGTCACACTTGAAAATCTCACTTATCTCTCCACTGAAGTGTGTGCACAACTTGTAACATCCTGAGTTACTAAAAGAAAACAATATGTTCGATAACGTACAAAATATGTCACATCATGATTAAATGAACAATTAAATATTTCTATTTAAATGTAATCATTATAACCAAGATGTTATAATGGTGGGTATGAATAGGATAAACTAAAATATGGAAATATTTTTAACACATATAATTAATTATTTTGTGACCAATTAAATATAAATTAAAATAAAACAATTTTTAAAATAAAAGAAATGTTTTTCTAAAAAATCTATTTAAATGTGCACATGTGTGTTTTCTACCAATAGGTAATAAAATCACCCTTGTTGTATTATATTAATTAAAATAATATGTAATATATTAAAAATAGTATTTAACATTCATCTTATGATTTTTCAAGACATGATACAAGAACAAATCCAATTTTATATATAAAAGATGTATTTTTCTGAAAATGATGTTTTTTGGCCTTTTAGTGGTGTACTTTTTTTAAATATAATTTTTGAAATTTTTATAAATTATATTTGAAAAAATAAAATTCCTCTTTGAAATTAAAATTTAAAAATTTACACTGGTTAAAGTTTTGGTATTTTTCTGATAAGTTTCATTTTTTTGATTAATAGTGAAAAAATGTGGCATTTTTAATTCAAAACAGCTTTTTAGTCTAAATAATTTATACTTTAAAATTATATGTTTAATTGGTTTTAAAGTATAGTTAGATAAATATTATATTATTTAATCTAATTAAGGTTATTGAAATAAATTTCACAATAAATTTGGATATAAAAATATTTCAATCTTTTGAACATTTTTACTTTAAAAACTCATTTTCTCAATCCATCAACAGGATTAATTTTAAATTGATTTTATTCAATTCATTGTTTTGAATTTTGAAAAATGGATTCCATATTTGTAATAATAATTTAAAATTTTATAAAATATATCTCTTTTATTTTTTGGAAAAAAATATTAATAGTAACTTTGGTAATTTTTATTACCATGGTTAAAGGAAAATCAGGTAATTAAGGGTTAAAATAATATTATAAATAATATAATATTACACTAAAACAATTTATAATTTTATTGTATTGGTTATTTTCAACCAAAAAAATCCTTTTTCAGATTTTATGATCTCTTGGATCCACTTGGATGACTTTAATTAATTTATAGTATTTAATTCAATGAAAAGTTAATTTTTTTCATACTAGTGTTTTTAATAAGTAAAATACTATTAATATGGGGTTATATAGGTTACATGTTTGACTATAAATATTATTTTGAAATATATAATTTTTATATTAAATATGATAATTTATTTTTAATTTTTAGGGAAGAAATAATTAAATTAAAGGCATGCACAATGGTCATGTAGTAATTATTTATTTAATGGAAATTTCAAATAAATGATATAAAATATATTAAAATAAATATAATTTGAGTGAACTAATTTCATACATGAAGTTTTTATATTAATTTAAAATTTAGGGATAATTTAAATGTTTTTTTAAAGTATATCATGTTTTTATGATATTTTTAAAAACACAAGTAATGAATAGTGTCAAAATTGACTTATATAATATTTTTAAAATAAATGATAATTTATTAAATGATAAAAATTTTATAACAACATAAAATTTGGAAATATGATTTGGATAGGTCTCAAAATTTCATAAATGACTAATTTATATGATTGTTGTTATTTTATAGTAATTCTATTGACCCTCAAAGTGTAAATTATATTATATCATGGTAAGAATTAAAAAGGTTAAATAAGGTTTAAAGATAAAAGATAAGGATTAAAAAATAGTCAAAATTTATCTAAATATAATTATATGAGTGGATTCATACTGATAATCTTTATATATTCTAAATAAATCAGTTTTGAGCCTTTTTTAAAAGAAAAATAATTTATATAAATCTAAAATTTTGAAGAATTCCAAGAGTGCCCCACCCCTATCCTATAAAAGGGCACCCATTATTCTCTTTTCTTAACAACTAAAAACCTATTTTTCTAGGAAAATATTGGAAAACATACATTCCTAGAATCCCTATACACTTTATAGAGGCATTATTATTTCATAACGCCCTCCATATATTTGTTAAGGTGTTACTAAAAAGAGATCGTCTGAAGAAGAGGTATCATTTTTAATTAAGTATTTATATTTTATTTATTCTTCCACTTAATTAAAATATTCTTCCACTGTGATGAGATAATAACTCCTTTATCCTAAATATACTTAGATTTTATTATGATAAAATTATCACCTAAATCCATCTCCACTTCCATCAAATGGGAAAATAATTACCGTTCGTCTGTATAGTGAACTATCACCTCATGAACCGATATAATTCATTTTACATCACTGTATCTCAATACATGTTGTAATAATAGAAATAAATATTATATTTTATATTAATTAAAAATTTATTTTTATGAAAGATAATATATCATTTAAATTATAACCCTTCCAAGCATGGAAAAATGATAAAGTGGAAGAACCTAAATAAATAAGTAATTGTTATAACATGGTAATTGGTGATATAAAAGGAATAATAAACTTTAAAAATGTTCTAAATGAAGTAATTAATTAACAAAAATTTATTATTTTGGAATATAATTATTGTGCATGATGAGTTAGACTCAAGGTATGGGACTCTGTCTCAATCTCCTTTCATTGAGGCATATTTTGATGTTATATACCCACCTTATTTTATGAGGTGTATATATAGCCTGAAAAGTAAATTTTTGAATTTATATATTCTCATGTTATTTAATGTTTTATTAAATATTATTATTTCATGCTGATTATAAGTTAAATGTCTAAAGTGGTATGGGAGACTTTAAATGTTTAAAGATTTAATCAATAAATCCTTTTCTCCATGTCAATATTCTAGATATTATTTTACATATTTATTTATATGGATGTAAGAGGATTATAATGAACGTTTTATATATATTTTTAATTTCATTCAACGTTATTCAAAAGGAATCAATTTAGGTGTTTTATACAGAAATTTTAGACAAACAACAAAATGAATTTTATATTCTTAATGTGCACAGTGACAATGAATTTCCACCATTGTGACTATTATTTAATGTCTATATTAATTTGAATGATTACATGTTATAATAAAATAAAATCCTTATTTTCGTATTTGGGTATTTATTAACTAAACATGGGATTTTAAAAGAACATTTTATTTTTATACCGAAGTGCTTTTCATATGGGATTGAAAGTGTTTTTCAATAGGTTTTATAATGAAAGTATTTATTAATTATATAGTAATTGAGAATTATAGGAAATGGGTGAGACTGATATAGATTATACATGGTGTTCCCTATATAGTATCAGGGAAGCTCGTTACTGCTTAACATGGGGTAGCCTAGATAGCATCGAGTAAGCCAGTTACATCTTAACATGGGGTGGACCCGATATCACCAGGTAAACACATTACATCTTAATATGAGGTGGACAAAATTTCATCGGGTAAGACCGTAATAGATTAATTGTAAGTCAACCATATGTTTAATCCAATTTAAAGTGATTTTGAAGGTTTTTTTGTAAATTATGCTCTAAGTCACCAAGATGATTTTTAATTGCTTACAAATGATTTTATTGATTTTCATTGAGTAAAATGTGCATTTTATTCTTGTGGAAATGTCTATTTCATATTATCAAAGAACGTTAAAGATAAAGGTAAAATTTATATGATTTTTTATGTTTTTACTAAACTAACTATTTTCTTTCTTTTTATATCCCTTATTTAGATTTTTTTCTCATCCCATGCTTTTAAAATGATTTTCATAGGGAGTATGAGATCATGGGGATAATTATGAAGATTTTTAATAAAGATAAATCATGATATATTTTAAAGAGTGTTCTATTATGGGAAAATTGATATCGGGTAAAAGTTTCAACTTAAAATGTGTGGGTTTACATTATAATATTTTCTCCTAAATCTCTAAAACTCTACACTAAAAATATCCTAAAATTTAAATTCTAGTTAAAAAACACTAGAATATATAATATTTACAACCAAGTCATTACAGTTGGAATCATAAGATGTTTCAGACCACTTTAGAGGTTATGATAGTTTTGATAACATTCCCTTAGAAGATTTTACTCTGTGGTTAATTTGAAATGTTATAGAATTTTAAGATTACATTATTGATTCATCTAAAGTTTGCCTGATCGGAATGGTTTTCCATAGAGGAAATAAGAAAGATATTATGGGAAGGAACTAAGAAGAAAATTACCTTCCAAATCAGAATCTTAATATGGTTATAATTTTAACATAATAGTTTTTTTAAGGATGGATTAGTTGACATATGTTATAAATGATGGTGGTATACATGCTAGATATGTACAAGATATATGATGAAGAAATATTTCTATAGTAGAGAATTTCATGAGGAAACAACCCACATCATTCAATGGATCATCTGACATAGGGGTATCTAAAGGATGGATCAATGCCCTAGAGAAGATATTTGAATTCATGTGATATTTGTAACATCAAAAGGTAACTCTTTCTATTTATTTCTTTGAAGGTGAAGTTGATTGATGGTGGTATTCGGATAATAATACTAGAGAGAAGGATGATATTGATTCCATAGAGTGAGAAATGTTTAAGAATATATTCCAGGAAAAAAATTTCCCTAATGTTTTTCAACTTAGAATGGAAAAGAATTCTTGGAATTAAAGAAAAAGAATGATGATTCAGTTTCCACCTATATATAAAACATCAAAAGATGGGAAATATATGTTTTGAATTTTATTCTGGATATTAATAGTAAAATTAATATATGTTAATCAAGATTGAAACCATGTTTAAGAAGATATTTGGATGCAAAAAATTAACATTTATTAGAAATTGGTTCATTATTATGAAATAGTTGATGTGTATTTTACTAACACTTATGTGTTATAAGATGAAAATAGTAAGAAATGGTCACAATGGTAGGAAATGGAGAAGAAACCAACTAATAAATATAGAGGTAAGCCCCCAAAATGTTCTAAGGGTGGAAAAAACATTTCAACTAATATTTGACTAGACCAGGGAAGTGTTTTCAGTGTGTTCAATTTAGTCATAGGATCTATGACAATAAAGAAAAGATCCCCGAATAGCTGAAGAATGGAGAAGAAAATATACATCCAAATGTATGGTGTTTTAGTTTCAATAAGTTGGGTCATTATGATAATATGTGTCTAAAGATAGTTACACGGGATGGAAATAATTACAATTAAAAACAAAAATATTTGCTAAAATATTTTGTTTCTACGGGAGTTGATGCTGAGAAATCTAGTGAAGTGATGGAATATTCATAGAGCATGGAATTTTTTAAAGGTTAAAAATAAGTAAAATGTTTTAGACACTCCTTATGAGGTTTTAAGTCATGTGATCATAAGTAATTAATGACATTTCTAGGAGATGTTTTTTTGGGTTTATATTTATGAAATACTTTTTTGTAATGAGAAAAATTCCTTTACTTTTTATATGAGTTTTAAGGTATCGATAACATTTAGGGTTTATATGATATTTAATGATTAATGTTATTTTTAGGGATGTACAACATTATTTTGGGAAAGTTATCAAAATTAATTTTTTCTTCTAAAATAGAAATATACCATGTAAGCATATTTCCTAATGTTCATATATAGTAAAGGAATTTATAAACTCTAGGAAATTTATTTTGGAAAAAAAATATTATTCTTTTAATTTTATTACTATGAAATCAATGACCTTTTAAATCATTATAGATTTACTATTTTGTAATGGTTAAAATTTTAGTGGCCATGTTCATTATCGCTCTCCATCATAACTTCATAGTTACTTTTCTCTTTCATGTCCATGTTTTCCTATAGGTAACCCTAGTATGTGTTATCTCAGATAACCTTTTTACTTCCATTTTATTTCTTTTAAAGTAGAAGTTTTATTAACCCTTGTTCTAATGTGGTATTTCAATCAAGGTAATTTAAAATGTAATATCCAAAATACTAATATTGAGTTCAAATTTAGAAGATTCAATTTATTAATGATACCATTATAACCATTCGATTAGAATGGTGGGTATTAACCAGACAAACTGAATTATGAAAATATTTTTTACATATATAATTAATCCTCAGGGTAACAATTAATTATAAATGAAAACATAACACTTGTAAAATAAAATGAAATATTTTTTTGAAAAACTATTTAAATGTGCAAGAGTGTGTTTTATAAAAATAAATAATAAAATAACCCTTTTCTACTATATTAAAGAAATATATATTTAATATATCCAATATACTATTTAACATTAATCTTATATAAGAACAAATCTAATTTTAAATATAACAGATGTATTTTTCTAAAAAGGTTGTTTTTCAACCATTTAATGGTGTGCTTGTTTTAAATCTAATTTTTGAAAATTTTATAAAATATATTTTAAAAAATAGACTTATTATTTTAAATAGTAATATATATATTTAATTTGGTTAAATTTTTTGTATTTTTCTAATAAGTTTCATATTTCGATGAATAGTGATAAAATATTGCATTTTCAATTTAAAACAACTTTTTCATCTAAATATTTTAAAGTATTAAGTTATATTTTTAATTGGTTTTAAAGTATATTTAGATAACAATTTTATCATTTAATCCAATTAATTTCATTGGAATCAATTTCAAAATGAACCTGTATATAAAAATATTTCAATCTTTTGAACATTTTTACTTTAAAACCCCATTTTCTTGATCTATCAACATGATTAATTTTAAATTAATTTTAGTTAATTATGTGTTTTGAAATTTTAAAATTGTATTACATATCTATAGTTATAAGTTAAAAAATTATTAAATGGGTCCCTATTATTTTTTGATAAAATTATAACTAGTAACTTTAGTAATTTTTATTACCAAGGTTAAAGGTAAATCTGGTAATTAATGGTAAAAATAATATTATAAATATTAAAATATTATCCTAAAACTTTTATTTATTTTATTGGATTTTTTATTTTATAAAAAAATAATCCTTGTTTCAATTTTATTATATCTTGTATACACTTTGATGACCATAATCCATTTATATAATTAATTCAAAAAAAGGAAATTTTGCCATACTCTTTTTTCAACAAGTGAAATATTTTTAATATAGGGATATATAGGGTACATGGTAAACTATAAATAGTATTTTTAAAACTTAAATTTTTAACTTCATTCGTTTTTAAATTTTTTTTTAGGGAATAAATAATTAAATTAATGTCTTGCAAAATGATGATGTAGTAATTGTTTAATAAAAGAAAATATCAAATAAGTGATATAAAATATATTGATATAAATATAATTTGAGAGAATTAATTCCATCCATGAATTTTTTGGAAGAATTAAACATGTTATTGATGACTTCAAAGAGTTTTTTTTAAGATATCATGTTTTTTTAATTTTTTTTTAAAATTCAAGTAATGAATAGTGTCAAAATTGACATTAAGGAAATTTTTAAAATAAATGATATTTTATTAAATGAAATAAAATTTATAAAATATAAAATTCGTCCAAATGATTGGTATAAGTCTCAAAATTTATCTAATGGATCATTTATTGGTCATATTTCATTTTATAGTCATTATATTGACACTTAAAATGTAAATTACATTATATCATAGTAATAATTAAAAAAGGTTAAATAAGGGTTAAACAAAAAAGATAAGGACTAAAAAATAGTAAAACAATTATAATTTTTATTTTATGAAGTTATTCAGAAACATAATATTCCAATATTAATAATTTATCATTTTTGTATCCTGTTTAAATAGAAAATTAGTTTATATTAATTTAATATTTTGAATAATTCGAAGAGTGCCCCTCCCCTCTCCTATAAATGGGCACTCACTCTTATCTTTTCTTTACACATAAAACCCTATTTTTTAGGCTAATATATACCCAGATTTATTCTTATAATCCCTCCCTACATTTTATATTCCTTATTTTGGGCATAAAACCCTCCTTAGAGGTGTTAAGGTGTTAATCAAAGGAGATCATCTGAATAACATGTATCATTTTTTTAGTAATTCTATTTTATTTCTTATTCCGCTTAATTAAAATATTATTCCAACATTATGGAATAATAAATAAATTATCCTAAATATAATTAAATTTTATTATGTTAATATCATCACCACTTCCATAAAATGAGAAACAAATGTCTCTATGTACGACGAACTACCACCTAGTGAACCGATATAACTCGTTTTCCACCACCATCTCTCAAGAATGGTCATAATGATGGAATTAAAGTTTATATATGATATTAATGACATATTTCTCATTAAAATAGATAATATATCATTTATTTTCTTACCCATCCATGCATAGAAAAATTATAATGTTGTTCGTGCATACGAGTGAACTATCATATCCACGAAGTGATATAATTCATTTTTTAACACCAAAACCCATGGAAAATATATATAAGTATATTTTAATAAATAAATAATATATATATATTATTATTGTAATTATATAAACTTAAAAATTATATTAACCCTTTTCCATGATGATCATTGGAAAATTTGAAATGTTACTCATACATACGTACGGTCTATCATCTCTATTACTATAACATTGTTTATTTTTCATAACCATTATTAATTTTTTTATTTAAAAGTATAATTGATGTATGAAAATGATAATAATTTCATTAATATTATTTTTAAGATGATGTAATACTTATAAATTGGACTATAGATATCATACCAAAGTCATTTTTCACTCATGTACTGAATATCATCAAAACGTCGAACATGAACATAAATAATTAAATAATAATTATAACATGATATTTACTGATATAAAAGGATTAATAAATTTAAAAAATGATCTCAAGATATTAAATAATTAACCTAATTTTATTTTTCAGTAATATAATTATTTTATGCGATAATTCAGATTTAATGTAAGGGACATCATCTCAATATCCTTTCATTGAGGTCTATCTTGATGTTATATACCCACCTTCTTTTATGAGGTGTATATGCATCCCCATTGAAATATACTATCATGAATTTATTTATTCTCATGATATTTAATTTTTTGTTAAATTTACTCTTTAATGGGGATTTTTGTTTAAATGTTCAAATTGGTATGGGACACTTTGAATGTTTAAAGATTTAAGCAACAAATATTTTTATCCATGTTAATATTATTGATATTATTTTATATATTTATTTATATGGATATAAAAAGATTATAAAGTATGTTTTATATCTATTTTTAATTTCATTAAATGGTTTTAAAAATCAATCTTTTTATATTTTTTAAAAGTAACATTTAGAAAAATGAAAAAATAAATGTTCTATTCTTAACGTACAATGTGACAGTGATTTTAAACAATAGTTACTATTATTTATTTTCTATATTCCTTTAAAATATAACATTTTTTCTTAAAATAAAATCCTTATTTTCCTTTTTGGGTATATTGGAATTGAAAATGGTATTTTAAAAGAAAATGGTATTTTTATAAGAAAATGTTTTCATATGGGATTAAAATTGTTTTTAAAGGATTTTATAATGAAGGTGCTTTATTAAATATATAGTTCCTGAGAATTATAGGAAATGGGTGAGACCAAAATATCTTATACATTGGTTATCCCAAATAGTGTCTCGGAATCCTATTATATCTTAACATGGGGTGGCCTAGATAGCATCAGGTAGGCCTATTATGGCTTAACATGGGGTGTCCCAGATGGTGTTGAGTAATACCATTATAGCTTAATATAGTTTGGCGTAGATAGCATCAATTAATCCCTTAATATCTTAATTGAAGTCAGATATATGGTTCTTACAGTTGAAAAGGTTTTAAAAGTTTTTTATGTATATGATTATCTAAGTCACCTAGATGAGTTTTAATTTATTGCAATGGTATTTAATGATTTTTAATTGATTAAAATGTGTATTTTTGATGTGAAAATGTTATATTTCATATTATCAAATAACACTGATAAAAAAGGTAACGTTTATATGAGTTTTCATCTTTTTATTGAACTAATATTTTCCTTTACTTATATTTCCCTTACTGATCATTTTTTCTTATACCAAGTATTTAATATGTCGTTCATAGGGTTTAAGGTCAAATAGAGAAAATGATGAGATCAAGGGGATCATGGTGAAGATTTTTCATAAGGGTAAATCATGTAATATTTTAAAGAGTATTATATTTTTGGAAAAAATGGATATTTAGTATAATTGTCCCCTTATAATGTGTGGGTTTACTTTGTAATATCTTTTCATAAATCAATAAAACTCTAAACTAAAAAGATCCTCAAATGGAAATTCGAGTTCCAAAATATTAGGATATGTAATGTTTATGGTCAGGGCCTTATATTACTCCTATAGAATATTCTTCCCTTGATTTATAGAATTAATGTTCTCTGTACATCATTTGTTGTGTCAGGAAAATCAACATTAATCCATTTGATGAATAACAATTTACTACATAATTTCTAGGCAATTACTTCTGGTTTGCCTAAACTTCTCACAAATTATGTGAAACACCACAACTTTCTCACAATTTTTTAGTTTTTTATGGAACTACCAAATTTCATGCAATTTTTGTTTTTTCATGGAAATCCCTTGGTTTAATATAAATAATCCCATTTTATTTATAAAAATATTTATTTTTTAACTAATTCATGCAAGAAATAATTTCACACAACTCTTACATGATTTCAGAGACCTGGTATTCTATAAAGGTTATAAACTTCAATTTAAAGTGGTGGTGGATTATTTATAGATGTCTCCAACCCATTTAGAAACTCTATTTCACACCACTGGATTCACACGTAACTTTTATGGTTCACTAAACACAATTATTCAACATTTCCATCAGTTTGAAATTCAATACCATAATGAAACTTCTAACTTTACTTCTCAGGTTCATGCAAATTCACCCACTTCACGCAACTCCAACTTTCACAAAATTGTATAAATTTCATGAAACAATTCCTTTATTCATATTTTGATGAGGTAATCTCTAAAAATTTTCTCACACACAACTTTTTTAAACTTTTTCAAAATTTCTTGAATCTTTTTCACTTGTGAAAAAAACTTTCTCTTGTGTCAAAAACAAATTTTCATTACCTAAAAATTTTAGAACCCAAAAAATTTATAAAACATTGGGAAACATCATCATATTATACAAAAAAACTTTTTGGAAGCCTTTAAAAGATTATATAACTCAATACTACTCATTCTTGGATATATTCAAACCATCTTGCATCACCTTCCATCATTTTAGAGCTCTGTTGACATGTATTTTCAACAACCATACTAGAACATCACAACTAAAATTATCAATTGGAATTTTCCAGAAACACAACCAACCCAAAAATACCTTAATTCCACCTTGAGGGGTTTTTTACCAACATAGTGGTAGATTAATGATGGATCAATTATTTGTAAAATATATTTAAAGTTTTAGGATGTATTTAAAATTAAAAGGTATCTCTCACTATTTATTATTTTGAAGATAATGTCGATTGATGGGGGTCTCTAATTAAGAATTAAAAAAGAAAAAATTATGAGATTGATGTCATGGAGTGGATGTTATTTAAAGGTACATTTCTTGATTAGTATTTTCCTAATGTAATTCAACATAGATTGGAAAGGAAATTTTTGGAATTAAAGTAAAACGAAGAAGAATCATCGGCTACTAATGAAGAAAATTTTACCAGATTGTCCAGGTGTAAATAAAATTTACTTATAGGCTATATGAGTACAATAAATATATTTTATATAGTTTTAAAACTAATTTTTTGTATATTTATATCCTGTAATGAATTTATAATTTATGAGGAATATTTTTTTTATTCTTAAAAATATGAGATGGATTTTTTCAACATGTATTTACTTTATGAAAACAAGTATAATAAGTTGGTTCATTACAATAATTGGATGTTTTAGTTATAATTATTTGGTTCATTACACCATAACATTTTGTAAGTTAGTTACTCAAGGTGGGAATCATCAAAACCAAAAGCATAAATTTTTGTAAAAGTATTTTTCTACTACTAGAGATGATTTTGAACCATCAAATAAAGAGGTTTCAGTTACATTAATAATTTATTTTTATTCTACCAATGTATTTTTTATTTTTGATCCACATGTAATTTTATTTTTAGAAAATTTAAATGTATAATGGAAATATTATCTCAATAAATAAAGTCAGGTATTTTGTTAAAAACACATAGAGGTAGTATTAAGGTAATAATAATTTATAGGAAAACATCAATTATCCTATATGTAGTGATTTTTTCTATAAACCTTATTGTCTTAACCGTTGTAGAGCTTAATGTTATTCAGTGTATGGATTATATTTCAGTTTATCATGCTAACATAGAATCCAAATCTAATGAATTTATATTCAATATTTAGAGTGAGTTTCAATTTGTATATACGAATGATTTCATACCTTTTATAACAAATCAAGAAGCTATGAAACTAATTAAATGTGGGAATCAAATTTATCTTGTATATATTTTTTAAAAGAAATAAACCAATAAAATTAGCAATGTTACAGTAATAAATGGATATATGGATATATTTCCTGATGATTTACCTAGTGATATTTCTAATCATGAGGTTTAATTTTCTATTGAATCAATTCTTAATGCTGGTCTAATTTCAAAACCCCCTTATCGAATGAATTTAGTGGAACATTTGGAATTAAAAAATAAGTTGTATGGAGTTTACTGCTAAGGTTTTCATTTAACCTATAAATTCACCTTGGTGTAAACTTGTTTTTGATTTTTAAAAATAAGGATGGTTCTATGAGGATTTTCATTGATTATATAGCACTTAATAACATCACTATTAAGAATGAGTATTAGTTTCCTCATATTTATGACATGTTTGATAAAATATAGGGTGCTTAGTATTTTAAAAAGATTGATCTTGGTATTGGGTACCACTAGATATAATTAAACAATAAATACATTATAGGGGTAACATTCCATAATCGGTATAGACACTCTGAATATTTAGTTTTTTCTTTCGGGTTGAATAATGAACCCATTGTATTTTTGAATCTTATAAATACATTTTTTCATGAGTATTTGGATAAATTTATGGTGGTTTTTATTGGTGGTGTTTATATTTATTCTAAAATTTATGAGGAACATAAAAAATATCTAAGAATTATTTTCAAGATATTAAGATAAAATAAGTTGTATGGAAAATTTATAAAATACGAATTTTTTATACATAATGCTTCATTTCATGGAAATATGGTTTTTAAATATGTCATAAATGTTGATCCTACTAAAATTAAAGTGGTGTAAAAGTATACAAGACCTATAAATTTCATTGATATTCAAATTCTTCTTGGATTAGCATATTAATACTTATGGTTTATAGAAATTTTTTTAAATTATCTACCGTACTAACTGTATTAAAATGAAAAGTATTTAAATTAATTTGGATAAAGGAATGTGATGGATGTTTTTAGAAACTGAAAAGTTTATTAGTTAATTCTTTAGTGTTATCCTTTCCATGAAAAAATAGTGAATTTTTTATTTATAATAATTCTCTTGCGAATATAATTGGTTGTTTCATGATGAAAAATAACTTGGTAATTTCATATGCTTCACATTAGATGAAAATTTATACTTATAATTATCCTACATATGATATTGAGTTTATAGAGGTGGATTTTTATTTAAAAATTTAGTTATATATTTTATATGGGGTAAAATGTGAAATATATATGGCCTATAAAATTTTAAAGTATATATTTACTCAAAAGGAGTTAATCATGCAGTAGATAATTTGGTTATAACTAATAAATTATTATGATTTCATGATTCATTATCATCTAGGGAAAGAAAACAAGGTATTTGATTCCATGAGTTAAAAAGATAATTTAATATTGACCAATCTATGCTTGGAACATGACCCTCTAGTTAATGATTTAATAAATTATGGGCAAGAAATTCTGTATGCAGTAACTCCCACTCTTTTGGTTCAAGTGTTAGTGATGTTATAGTTTTCAAATATAATTAATAACTCTCAAAAATAAGATTTTGATTTTCAAGAAATGGTACAATTGTTCAAGATGGTTAAGTTTCTAGAATTTAACATTATCAAAGAAGGTGTTAAGAGATTTCGAAAGAGTTTATCTATGATAAGTGATTATCATTTGTAGAATTAATTATTAATTGAAGTTCATACACCTCAATTTCTTGTTTATCAATACAACATTAAAATGTATATATGCCTTTGGGATTATTATTGGTTGAGTGGAATAAAGAAATATATTTATGATTTTACCTTAAATTTTTGAATTACAAATAGGCTAAAGATGGATGAAAACTATACAAGGGTATTCTTCAACCTTTTCCAATGACTAAATGGAAATTATATAGTATATTAATGGATTTCATGGTGGGGATACCAAATACATCATAAGATAACAATAATACTTTCGTTATTGTTGATAATTTTACTAAATATATGCATTTTATTCATATTCCAAATACTAAATCTTCATATAAAATTTCAATAAGTTATATTAAAGAGATATTTATATTAAATTTGTTTTCCAACTATATTATTTCATATCATGAACCAATATCTACCTCATATTTTTAGAAAGGACTTCATAAATTAGCACTGAATTAAATTTCAATACAACTTTCATCCTCAATCAAATGGCAATCCAAAGTGAACAATTATTACTTTAGAATATATTATTAGGGATTTATCATTATATTATTTGGTAAATTGGGATCAATACCTTTAATTATTGTAATTTTATTATAATAAAAATTCCTATTCCAGTATACATATGGTACCTTTTGAATAATTATATGGAAAGAGATCTTAAACTCCAGCGTGTTGGGATGAAGTTAGGAAAAGGAAGTTATTGTGACTATAATTAAAATAATATATGGTTAAGTTGGTAAAGATGATTTAAAAAACATGTGAGGGAACCTCAAAGTTGGCAAAATGTTACCTAGATAACTGGAGGAATGATCCCTCATTTTAGGTAGGGTGGTTTTTTTCTGAAGTATCTACAAGGAAAACTCTTGAGAATTTTGGTTATAAAGGAAAATAAGTATAAATTATATTGGTCCATATGAAATTCGGGAAAAATTATGATCAGTTTCATATCAAGTTTCTTTATATTTTATTTTATCTCAGGTACATGATGTGTTTTATATTTAATTTCTAAGGAAATATATACATAATGAATCTATTATCTTGATCACTAAAGTTGTTAAGATGGAAGGGAATATTTCATATTATAAAAATATTTTTTAGATTAAAGATAATATATAGAAATATTTATGATGTAAGGTGGCCCATCTGGTTAATGTTTTATGGAAGACCCATATGATTTAATAAGTAACATGGGAATCAGAAATAACTATGAGGGAAAAATACCCTCACTTGTTTAAGTAAGGAATAAATTTAAAGGAGGTAATTAATTAAATTCGGTATGAATGTGAAAACCTAGATAATGTTAATAATAAATAAATTTAAAAACATAGTAATATTCATGATTATATTTTATGGATTAATATTCACTATAATGATTTTATGTAATTTTTTAATGGAAAAAAAAAAGAAATCACTTTTTCTAATCAAATTTTTTTCATGAATTATATGGATTTATTTAAAAGAAAAATTTATAAATTTTAGGAGTTTAATTTTATAAAATGAAATTAATTTTTTATATTATCATTTTTAACTTATATTATGGGAAATTTTTTGGATTTTTCTAAAAATGTTTATTTTTGGGTGAATAGTGAAAAAATACCAATTTTTATAACATATATCATTTCTTTTAAAGTATTAAAAAAGTACCATTTTATTTATAAATTGTTTTTAACATAAAATTAAACTCATTTTAATAAAAACCTCATTAATAGAATACATATTATCATCATAATTTATTTCTATATAAATTCATTTTTAGGCTCAAAAATGTATTTTTCTAAAAATGATTTTTATTGTGTATTGTTTTATTATATTAAAATTAATTTATAAAACTTATATAATTTTAATCATAAATATTTTATTTCATATTTGGAATTAGGAGGTTCAAATTTACTATTGATTTTAATTTTATTTTTTTCCATAATGAATTGTTACCGTGGTAAAATTTAGTTACCATGGTAAAGGGTAATATAAGTTAACTATTGTAAATATTAAGTTATAATGTCACAAAATATTATCTTAATTCCAATTTTATGAGATTATTTTTACAATTATGACATTATATTTTGAATTTAATTTATTTATTTCCACCTTCCCATGTGAAATAAAGTTACAATATTTAAAAGTTAAGAATACTTATAGGACTGCAACTCCTCCACCTTTAAATGATCACCTATTACCCTCCCATTAAAGAATTTGAGCCTTTTAGATCAACCAATACCCTAAAAAATAGATCCCCAACACTTATACACACATCTTATATGACTTAGTCTCTCCAACAGACCAATCCTAGAATTATTAAGGTGTAATTCAAAAGAGTTTTCCTAAAGAATAGGTATAACTCTTAACATAGTGTTTTCATGTTTATTTTTTCTTCTAACTCCTTCAAATATTATTTAAACATGATGATATAATAAAATTATTATCTTAAATATACTTAAATGTTGTTTTTTATGGAATAAAACTTTTTTATATCCTTTTCCATCCTATGAGAAATTAAAACTTTTCTCCTACGTATGTGTGGACCACCACCACAATGATGTGATGTGTTTTTTCATCACAAACTCATATGGTAGGTTAAAATGATGGATGAAATGAATAAATATGACATTTATGAAATAATTATGATTATATAAATATAATATATATCTAAAATTATTATGCATCCTTATTTTAAAAAAAGATAATGTCACTTGTGAATATGTCTGGATTACTACCTCCACAAAATGATGTGATTTATTTATCATTACTACATCACATGATCTGTAATAAGGATAAAAATAATGAATTAATACGACATGTGTAACATATTTATTGTTTTCTAAAATTATATATTATCTACTTTATTTCTTTTCCACCCAATAGATAAATTAAAATTTCTTCCAAGCGTATATACAGACTACCATCTCTATGAAACGATGTGCTTCATTTTTCATACTGAACTTATATTGATGAATACAAAATTATATTGAATATAAAAAAATAATTATACCATTTTAAATATTTATAATATGATGGAATAATGACCCCTTTGACCATGTTCCAAACAAAAATGTTATTTTGAGGTCATAAACTGAATGACCCCAAAATGACCAACATGAAATTAATCATTTTAGTAACCAAATAAAACATAGTAATAAATGAAACAAATGGAATAGTGAAAATTGAATGAACATGAAAAGGTGATATTACTCCATATTAATAAATGAAAAAAATAGAATAGTGATAAATTTTTTTAGAGAATATCTTATTCCATTTCTTATATGAATATTTCACTAACATATTTTTCAAAAAGTGATATTACTCCATATTTTTATATGAAAATGGAAAATGATTTTACTTATAGGTATTAATAAGTTTTAAAGTGTTTTATGATGAAAAAGTAAAAGAATGTGAATTTTTTATTTATGATATGGTACATGAAAATTATATGTGATGGAGAGTGAGACTCATATAATGATGATATTTGATCCCAATACATCTCTCCAATGCATTGATTAATGAATAGTCTTTAAAGGTGATAAATGAGGGAGATAACTTGATAGGTTGCTCCTATAGAATTAACCTGGCCACAAATATTTTTAACATGGGTTAATAATGAGTGAATATTGGTTATAAAAATTATACAAAAAGATTCTAATTTAAGGATTTATACATGGTTTTTATTGAAATATTTTTATTTTCTGAGTAAATAAATTTTTTGAAATTTTAAAGGTGACTGGTTTGTTTTTAAAGGAATGTTTTCATAAGTTATCTTAATACTTAGGTTCCCTCCATACTTTTATATATTGTTAATGGGTTTAAAAGGTTTTATTTGAGTAAAGGTTTATTTTATCATTTTAATATGTTTTATTCGTGCACTTAAAGCTTTATTATAAAAAATTTAAACATTTTCAAGTGTTTTAATGTTTTCACTGAACTAATGGGATTCTTTTATTTTTATGTCCCTTACTGAGCTTTGCTTTTCAAATCCCACATTTTCAAAAAAAATATAACAAGATATATGTATGTTTATGAACTATAGAAAGGAAAATATTTCTATTATGGTGACTCGTTTAAAAAGAAGAAAAGGTTTCGTGAATGAAATAGGGGTGAAAAATTCAAGAACATATTTTTGTTGAAAAAATTGTAATCTTTGTGCATATTTACACTTTTTTATGTATTGGTTTTCCAAATATTCTAAAAATCTAAACCTAAAATAACATAAAAATGGAAAAAACTACAACCCCTATTATAAATTAAGTAATTATGGATTTATTATGATACATGTCACCAAAATGACTAATTAATACAATATAAATATCTTGAGCTACTTTGAACCTAGTTTTGTCATGATATTGTGATTTTTGATTTTATCGTGATATGATCGAATTTATTTTATCCTTGTGTTGTGTTGGTGACTATGGTATTAGTGAGATTTCTATTTGAGAGGTATCTCAAGAGGTTTTTATTTCTTAATGTCTATTAGTTCAATCCTCTCACATGGTTTTGATTCTTTAGGAAGAGAATAATTTAAGAGTTAACTATTGTATAGTATTAGATATTATTTGACCTTTAAGTCATATATTTTGGGAGTTTAGGGTGTCAGGAGGAATTTTTGAATGATTTAAGAGGAGAAAATAATATTTTTTCCACTTAAAGATGTAAATGGTCAATTAAAATAGGGAACTTATTGAGGTGGGGGTCATTTCCAAGTTGTGGGGTAGATATTTTCTTCTTTGTGGGGTTTGTGAAATCAAAATTTAAAACAAATATTTTACATGTTTTTTGTGTCATGGTGATTTTTTATGCCATAGATAAAGGCATTTTGGAGAGGTTAATTCAAATATGTTCTTAGTGGAATCACTAAAGTAATGGGAAAGGAACAAGAAATCATTTTAGAGGACATGGAGGATTTATTCCATATTCATGATGTTTCATTAATTTTTTATTTCATGGTGTTGGGGAGAAAATGACCACAGTCTAAGGAATATATCATGGAAATGTTCAATGTTGTTTTTAAAATGGGTGAAATAGTCCTAAATATTGGGGGGATGTATCCATTTTATATTTTTATAAATTGATATCTCTTATATTGATCCCATACATGTCACGGTGAGATTTTCACCACATTAAAGAGGGGCCACACAAGGATTTATTTTAAATTGGATATTCCTTATTCTTTAGGTTTTATTCCCTATTTTTTCATCAAACACTAAAAAATACTAGTCTCTCTCTTAATTAACCTTGATTGATTCCTTTTATATTAAATCCTTTTATTTCATATAGTGAATCTCTACTTGATCAAAGGTACCTATTTTACCCTCTTTTCTTTATTATCCTTCTATTTGTTATAACATGGTAATGGTAGATTTTTTTATTTATTTTGGTTAGATTTGGTCAAGGTTTTGATTATGGTTTGATGTGGATAGGTTTTGTAGGGGATCCTTTTGAGTTTGGAAGTGTTTGATCACCGAATCACATCCATTCTTTTATTGTATTCTTGAAACTTCAATCAAGGATAAGGATTAAAGAAATATTTTATTTCATTCTGTGTGTATGTGTAATTAATATGCTTCTAATAGTTAAACGATTATAATTAACCTAATAGAGATAACAAACTGAACAAAAGAAAATTAAATAAAATATATTATCCTATGTATTTTATATGATTTCAATGTTATTATGATTGTTATTTTTTATGTTATGTGATAAGATTCACTATAAAAAATAAGAAATTGGTAGCAATTTTTAATTCTTATTTTCTTAAAACAAGACTAAATTTTAATTTAGCTTCATTTTCAAAAAATCATGGCTAATTTAGTTGGGTTTTTATCTTTGTTTGCAAACATTGATATTTTTTAATTTATCGATGTTTTCTTAAAAATGTGGCTAATTTAGCCATGTTTTAAATTGTAATTAATCTATATTTAACCAAAATTTTAAAATGTGGCTAAATTAAATAAGAAATTAAAAGTTATTTATTTAATACACTCACACACACATATATATGCATAGATACATACTTACTTACTTACACAAAAATACACAAACACATGTTAAAACATATTTTAATAATAACAAAATAAATGATCATTATAACATATATATATAAATTAATTTATATATTAATCTATATAAGAATATATAAATTTATAAGTATATTTATAATAAAATGAATATATAGTAAACATATTCAGAATATTACATGTTTGATTGTATTATACAGAAATAAAAATAAATTTTATTTATATAAAATTAATATACATATACATATATACATATTAACACACAAACACAAATGTTAAAACATAATTATCACTAATTAATAATAACATAATAAATTATCATTAATATATTAATTAATATGTGTGTGTGTTTAAATTTATATGCATATTTATATTAATTTATATATATATATTGATTTATATATTAATATATATATATATATATTTTGATAATATTATATATATAATAATAATACATAACGTTAAAAATAAGTGTTAAATATATTTATAGACACACATATAGATACATACATGCATATAAACACACAAGAATAAAACTTAAAACATAGCCATAATTATTTCATAAAAACTCAATAAATGATCATTGATACATAAGTAAATATAAAAACATAAATAAATTTATAAGCATATTTATATTAATTTATATATATATAGAATAATTTGTGTATATATATATATATATATTAATTAATTACAACTATATAAATGATTGTTAATATATATATATATATAAGTATATATATTAATTTAGACATATATATAGTAATATATTAAAATATATACATACAAATCAATATAAATATTCTTATAAATTTATATATTTATACATATTAATTTATATATATATATATATCTTTATGTATTTATGTATATTAACATATTAATTAATATATAAATATATGTACATTTTCATATTAATCAATGTATTAATTTATAAGTATAACATTACTAAATTATATATAAATATAGTATTGTGTGTTTATATAATACAAAGAACACCTAAATAAGTGGTATGGGCATTTTTATTTTCCCACAATGTTATGGGTTCAAGTGCGCAATGCGCAATTATATTTTAATGGGGGTGTGGCTTATGTCAATGGGATATGATGTAGACCGGATGTAGGTAGTTGTGTCAATTTTCAGGAAAAAGGGGGCCAAGCTAGTGAGGGAGCACACGGCTGGAAGGACTAGGTAGGTAAGGGATGTGGGGGATAGAGGTGCTAGTTGGATGTGAGGGCCAGGTAGGGGAGAAATTGGTTGGGGGGACCGAGCTGGTAGGGCACATCAGGGGAAGTGGTGTTAGAGGGGCATAGAACTTGTATAATATATGAGGTTATTTACCATATTTTCTTGGGAATTTTGGTATGTTTGGTTGGAAACACGGGTAATTTAGCCACATAATATTTAGCTATATTTTTACGAAATATGGAAAATCAATTTATCAATCTTTATAAATTTGGTTAACATCTAATAGAAACATAGATAAATGCTTGTTTTTTCTATATTATTTGTTTCTATGAACCTTTGTTTCTTGTTACTACTATACCTTATCACCTTCATACTTGGTTAAATCACTTAAATATAGTAATTAAATGGGAAACATGGAAATATTTATTTAATAATGTTATTTATTATTCATAAAGTGTTGAATCAATATGGAATTATGATTAAAATTGAATGATTGAAGTTCTATTCTATAGTAATTAAGGTTGTTTACTATTATTGTTTTGTGGTTGGATGATTCTTCATAGCTAATCATTATGGTTGAACTTAGGATTATTTAATGTTGTTGTTATACTGGTGGTTTAACGAAGTTGATGTGTGAAAGAGGTGGAAATTTTGTGGTGGTATATAGAAAGGGATAGTACAATGGTTGATGTGATGTTGAGAGAGGTTATTGTGGGTTGTTTTATAGTTTAATGAAAATCTATATAATAATAAATTATTCAATTGATTGATGGGTATAGGTTGAAAATAATTAGTATAATAGTGCTTACATACATAGAGAAAAATGAAAAAATAAATATAAAAAGGTGATGGTTTATATAAAGTGTGAATGGATAGAAATAAACATGGATTAAGGAATAGTGTATGGCTAGTAAATGA
Source organism: Viscum album (assembly GCA_963277665.1). Taxonomy (NCBI): domain Eukaryota; kingdom Viridiplantae; phylum Streptophyta; class Magnoliopsida; order Santalales; family Viscaceae; genus Viscum; species Viscum album. The sequence goes on from OY728128.1 coordinate 16,067,873, forward strand.
AAAAATTGAAATTTGTAATGAGGTGATTAAATATAAATTTTTAATGATCATTAAATAATGACATTATGTGGTGATAGTGGGGTTGATATGTGTTGTGGTTAAATGTGGAAATAATTGAAAATTTTAGATGGTGGTTTTGGTTTTATAGGTGTAGTGGAAGAGATTTTACTCTTAGGATAGACTTGTGTGGTTTATTATATATCCATTGTATTTTTTCCATTATTTTTTACACACCATCACCTAAGTCGGGTAGCCTTACTCATTCCCATTTGAGGCTATGGGTTCTAAGTATTTTCCCCAACATATAGGATGGAGGTGAAAAGGATGGTTGAATACTCTCCTTTCCTAACTTTATCTTCTAGATGTAGTATAGGGTATTATGACCAAATTTTATTGCATAATAATGTTGATGAAATTATTTGGGTGCATAGTGGAGGTGTGCATGAAAGGAGGAGGGAATGAGGTAGATGTCATTCCTGATAATATTCCTCATTCCAAGGTAATTCTTGATTGCTTGCAGGGTAATATTTCTTCTCCTTGGGATATCTTTTATATTATCATGAGGTCATGGTTGAAGCTATAGAATAAGGGGATTCATGTGAATCATACGTAGCAAGAGGGTAATATGGTGGTGGATTACTTCGCATCGATAGCGGAGGAAACTCAAGGGACTAATGTGTCTATTTTTGTGAATTTTCATCATTTTAAATCTTAGGGGATTAACCAAATTATGGGAGACCAGCTTGGACTCCACTACTTTAGGCCCCCTTAACTTTTTTTTTGTTTGGCCTTGCCCATGGCTTCTTTGTAGGAATTATTCATAAAAATTCATTGTTGGTGGTGGTATGTTATAGATATATGGTGATGTGGTGTGTAAATGTGTGTGTGATGTGGTTGTGGAGTGAATTATGTGTTAGTTATGAAATAAAAACATATATTTATATGATGAATATTATATAATACAATACACACAATATAATGAATTCTAATTTCATTCAACTGCCACCACGTAGGATGAGTGAAAGCATATGCCACCTCACAGGTCGTGTTCATGTATCTTTCACCTCCTTCCTATGCAATTTATTTCAATTATTAATCTATTATTAATTGATTAATTATATATTTCATTTCTATTCAATGGGTTCAATGGATTACTCCAATAGAAAGTAACTTATTCACCCGATATATTGCATATGTATTATGTGTTTCATTAAATAGAGAGAATTGTGTCTGACTATAAAATGGGATTTGATCGCTCCTATTATAGGTGTAAAATAATCATTAGTTTCTTTAAAATATTTGTAAAGAACACTTTCTAATCTTGATCCTTGTTCAACACATTCCAATTAAGGTTTTGGTACCCCTTTAATAATTGAGAGAATCCTCTAGTTATGAATTTGGATCCATTGACCAATATTCCCCCCTAATAGGTGAGAGGCTTAGTTCAACTAATTCATGATTTTCATTATGATTTCTTCCTTGAATAAAGATGGTGGAGGCTACTTTTATCATGTTTTAGGTACATTGTTCTTCTTTTACATATACACATCTAATTCTTAAAGATAGATCGGGAAAATATATGGGTTGTTTCTATTATGTAATATTAGAACACGATCACACAAATCCCATCAATGGTATTAGATTTAGGTTCTTTAAGGATTAAATATGTTTTATTCACTGGTTTTTCATAGAATATATATTGTAAAGTATGATATAGTGTAAACCATTTGTTTTATTCTATAACATATACTACAAAATTATATATCATAATATGTGATACATTTAGTGTTTATGTAAAAACAAAGTATTGTAACATAACTATGATACTTTATATATCATTAAATATAATTATTGTTATGAGGTAATTGTAATGAATTATATGAGACAAATTTTATGATTAAATAATGTATAATAAAATATGATTTCTATAGGATTAATTCTCACCCAAATATTAGTCATAAAATATGACAAGTACAAAAATTTCAAAAAAAAGTTAGATTATGATAATTTTATTTATAATTTATAAGTTTTTTATAAATTATAAGTGTTTATCATTATAAAAGGAGTTTTCAATGCAAAAAATTGAATATGAAAAACGTTCATATTAGTATCTCATGTCTTGAAAAATAAATAAAATGTTTTTTATTTGTTAAATTCATTTAATATTAATGTTTAATAAATGTTTTATGAAATAGAAATATTTTGTATTTTTAAAAATATTTGATATATTGTTTCTAAGAAATATATCCTTTCATTTAATCTTTTTTGAGACACTATAAGATTAATTATTTCATATACCATGACCTCAGTTTTTTATTTAGAGTTATGATCTTGAGAATTGTTTTCGAATAGATTTTTTTGATATTGTTTTTTAAAGATATTATAAATTTAATTCTCTATTAAGTAACCTTGAGTATAAGAAATTTTAGTCATACTTCTCACTAGCCTAGAGTCTTATACCTTGTTATAAAAGAGTGTGGGTTGGCTATTTGTGGCTTTGAGCTTACGCAAGTGGAGATTATCCAAATTTTATAACTCCATTTTGTTACACGAATAGTTCATTTAACTTATCCAAGATATTCCTTCACATATGTATGAATATAATTTTATTCTATTATGTGTGAATAATACAATCTTGGGGGTTCTGTATATAATTACATATTAATGTGGTGAGAACATATTAATTCGGTGGATGGATTAGGGTTTCCAAAATTAAATCATTAGAATAATTCATACAAAAAGGAAAAATACATGAGAATGAAATGGGTTGCATTAGATTATAATGTATTTTAAATTTCTGAGACTTTCGAAATGAAAAACCCCTAAAATACTAAGTGTGGTATCCCTTCTATAGCATCACTTGTCAAGAACTCAAACATCCAACTAGGTAGGTTCTTCCAAACTAGGTTGTCTATGGATTATTTTGTAATGAAATAAAGTAATGGGTGGCATTAGGTTATTCTTGGGTGGGTTCTACCAAAGCAGGATTCCCTTGGATTTCCTTTTTTTATCATATTCTTGGAATTTTATTTGGGATACACTTAGTTGGGAAACCCTTTAGAAAGGTACTGGAGGAACAGGTTTGAGTCTATCCATAAGATAGATCTGGGAAAAGAGTTTACTACTCAATGATACAAGAATCATAACTATCATAATTAGGATGATTCCCTAACTAAATACCCAAGTGGTGAGATTAATGCCAAATAAGGATCATTACTTAGTAAACTATGGATATTGGAACACTAAATAAATATTATGTATGGGGTCATCATTTTTAGTGGGATCAATTTAATTAAAAGTACATTAAGAAAGGATATAAAACATGATACTCACCCACTGATATGTCCTTGTTATAAATTTTGAGATACTATATAATAAATATATTGAGATCACTTATAGGTATGACCTATAAAATACTTATATATTGGTATCTATTGTTTATAATTTTTCTCATAGAGTATCATTATGAACATATAAATGTGAATATTATAGAGATTAATTCCACCACCTCTAACTCATAGGTATGAGATACTGGGTGGGAATCACATGTTCTTACTGAAAAATATAGACATATAGATACAAGGGAATTAACAAAGGGTGAATCATATCTTCATGTTGGTAATGTAGTAAGAGTTGCTACAATAGAAGTCAGTTCTTATGACCTACCTTTATTAAGTGGATTAATATTAGAATTAGAGACCTATTACTATGTTCTCACTATAAACATTAAGTTGGTTGGTGTATCTTGTTTGGATAATAATATATTTTCATTATCTATTAAGAATAGTAAAATCTATATATAAGAGTAAAATGATTTTTGGAATTAGGAATATATAAAATGAATTATATATTATAGATATGGATAATCCTATTTATAATATTTAGAATAGGAATTTTAGGGTTGATTATAATCCCATTTATGTTTGACAATATCACATTGAACATATAAAAGAGAAATTTAATCAAAAAAAATATAAATATGGGTTATTGTAATCATTCACTTATGAAATATTTATGAATTGTTTGGTAAAAAATCGATCAAGGCGTCCTCTCAGTATGTTTTGTGTGTTTTTTTTTTGATAAATCCATATGACTATGAATGAGCATGGTTGATGTTTTCTAAAGTAGGAATTTATGGTTGATTTTTGTAAAGGATAATTTCCACATAGGGTAACATAGTACACAAACCATGAATCCTGGTTTTTGAAATTCATATGGTGTTATGTGGATTGATTAAGGGAATTAGCGAAGGAAGGGAATAGTGAAGTGTGAGATGCAGACCATGTACGAGAATGGTTTATGGGGAGAAAATGTTACGCAATGAATTCATGTGGTACATGAAAGTCATCTGGTATGAGGAAGGATTACAGTATATAGGATGGCTTGTCAATTTTAAAAACTAGGTGGTTATTTTAGAATCTATGAAAGGTAACATTTGTGAAAATTTGATGGTGATTTGGGTCATCATGAAGGGGGAATGGCATCATGTGGACCGCGTAGGGTAGAACCATTCATGGGTGAAGTGGTACACAGTGAAGGTGGTACCACATTGGAGATTTTGGTAATCTCATATTATTGGATTTTACAGATCTATTTGTCTATCTAAAAAGTGATAATCCCCTTATTAAGATAGAGTGAATTCCATTTGATAAAATCATCATTCTGGGAATTAATCTAATTCAGAAAGTGGTTCATGGGGAAGAATTTTGTGAAGGGTAAAGTGGTTCAGGTAGAAGTAATTTAATATATGGTTTTTAGGGAATTATATCCATCAAAGGGAATGATACGTAGAGGAGAGATGGTCCATGGATGAAAAGGAGTAGCGTTCTTTGAAAGAGGTTGGTTCGTGAAAGCGGAGGCTACACGTGGAATAGGAAATCCACATATAATACCAACTACTCATTATGCAGGAAATCAAGGTCGTATGTAGAGGAATATAGTTTGTTCACATCGGAATCAAGGAAGCTTGAAAAATCTCAAAACTATTTCATGAAAGCAATTTCCTCTAACCTAATAGAACGAGGAAAATTGGAATTCATATACAGGTGAAAAAGGGACTTCAATAGATCATCTACCTACGATTGATTATGTGTGATTTCATGAAAATTAAGGGACACAAAAGTCAATAAACTCTAAGTGGATCCCTTCAAAAAGTAGTGAGTGAATGAAGAATAATATGGTCATCCTTCCCACCAGTAGTGAGCCAGAGGAAGAGACATAGAGAGTGACCCATGGTGATGTAGTGAGAAGACCCTAAAACATTGTAAAGGTAGTGATCTTGGCCATAGAATATCTATAATGAACCCTGTAATTGGCAATGAGCTTTAGTGGATTTGGTACATCAGAAAATCGCCAGTGTATGCTCCTTGGACATAGCCTAGTGAGGGTGAACTAACTAAAATTGATTTGTCATGTTCATGATTTCATTTATATTCATATCTTTTTAGGGGATAAAGATAGAATTTTATTTTATTTAATGATGAAACAAGATCTGAAGGGGAATGAGTTTTAATATATTATAACTTGATTCCCCCTCCACCCTCATGGTATGTGATCTAGTGGACCTAACATAATTGGTAATATTATTTTATAAAGAAGATAACAAATCAAATTTTAATATAAAGGAGAAAGAACTAGTGGAATAATGGATATCATATATAGTGATGTATGGGGACCAATGAGCACACAAGAAAGTTCTTAACCCCCCCCCCCCCCCACTAGTACACTTTCTAGACTTGTTTTGAAGAGAGATTTTTATCCCTAAGTCCCACCTTTAGTAGTCCCCAAGTTGGTGACTAGAAACAATAATGTATAACACTTAAATGGAAGGCATAAACCTAATTATATAAAAGTATAAAGAGAAAATATGAAAAAAAACCAAAAACCCCCCATCATATAACATAAAATAAACTAAATCATCCCACATGTTAATTTCACGAAATAAAAATAAAGTATAGAAAGTAAATATCAAAAGATAAAATTAAGGCAGTGACACTGCATTATCTCCAATATCCAATCCATTAACTCCAAGATCAATCCCCATAACCCTCCTAGAACCTTAAAAACATTTTATATATGTATGGTGAGTATAAAATGTATAATTTATAAAATCATACCCATGGTATCCTATGAAAATGTGAAAAGGGGATGCTAATAAACCAATGTACAGATAGAAGAACTAAAAGGTGATTATATAGTTCATCCATCCATCCCAACTTTACCATGGATCACACACTAAATAACACAAGAAAGTAGTAAGATAATATAAAAAACATCAATAGAGGTTCCCCACATCCACTTCCCAACTTAGTTTTCACTCTCAGACCCTGACATCAAATTCCATGTTCTATCTTTCTTTTTATTCCATAGAATCGCCACATATCAACTCTCACTGATGTGGTTTGGGTCACAACCCCACCTACCCCAACCTCTGGAATGGTCCAGCATCCCATGATGCAATAAATGTCACCATTCACATTTCTAATTTCATTTCCATTTCATCAAACATTCATATAAAACATCAAACTAGAGTATTTGGGTATCATGAACATGAAGGACATAAAACTCCTTCCCTCCTCATACCATGCATAAACACCACTACATATCACATCCTCTCATGATTAGTTATCACAAACATATATTTTATCATCATGGGATAGTCTATGACACTAAATAAGTCATTTATTGATATTACTATCAAATAAAGAGTCAGGAATAGGGGTAATCATCAAACCATTCATCACTATATATATTGGGGAAAATACCCCAAGATTGTCTGGGTATATGGTACTCGACATGGGTGGGTTGTATATGAAAGTAACATGAAAATAAAATCATAAATACATATAGATGAAACACAAGCGTAACCTAAAGGTTTCACTTAAATAATTTATTATCTTCATCTATCAACAATACCATATTATTTTTGCCACATGATTCCACCACAAAAATGAAACTCTACTACACCAAACAACCACACTCAATCCACTTTAATTTCTTTTAATTACAAGTTTGTTCGTCTTTCTAGATTATGAAATTGACAACCACTATTAATTAATGAGGCCATATATCTATATATTTGATGAAAAATCATTGAATCCAATGATTTTATTTAAATTTTCATTTATGTCCATACTATTTATAATCATTCACTTTGTTAAACCAGTTATCAGATGTAAATTCCAATGCACTTTCATTAAAACCCATCCAATGACATTCCCATTTTATTATTACCAAATTTATATTCCATCACTACAATGACACTATAAAAATTAATCACATGGTAACCTAACATACCTAACATCACACTTACACTACCCACAACATATCCCTCATCTGAACTAGTCACCACCATCATTATAAAAACTCCAAAAATGCCAAAAAAACCACAATTCCAACAAAAAATATACCAATAGCACATAAAACTATATTTCCAAACAATATATTTTACCATAATTCATTTATAGGTGGATTTCACATTAAATCATCCTCTTTTCCATGGGTATTTTCATATGGTTCCAAATTTACTTAGGCATCCAATTCTTAGATAAATATACATACTAAGACTTTTATGAGTGTTGGGTTTAAACAATAATTTATAGAAGTGTCATCAACCCACAATAGGGGTTAATAAATTCACAACACGCAAAAAATGAATATAATAATAACTCACAATCCTAAATAAAAATCATCACTTAGAAATAATAATAAATCCTATAAAACATGTGAATACACCCCAACCATTTAAATTCAATTTAATATGGACTTTTATGTACATTAGTTAATCTATAACACCCACCCACTAGATAAAATAATTTTTATAACAACAAATGTGCACAAAATAAGAGAGCACAAGGATCCTCAACCAAGAAAAGAAGTACTAAAACTCATTTTATTTAAATATGGTAGAAAATAAAATGATTTCATCACATGGATATTGTAAGAAATAAGGCTTTGGTCAATATTAGAATACTCTCAGGCTTATGGTTCATTCAGAATTGAACAAAACAATAAAATACGTTATTTTGGAGGATATCCCACAGTTTTAACATGTCAAATACAAATTCTTAAAGATCCTAGGGAAGCTAAGGTAGTTAAAACTCCTCTGGGTGTGTCTTAAATTTAGTTTCATATAAAACCTCTAGAACATCACTTTTAAAACCCAATAGTTTATGGAATTAAAATATTGTATCTAATACCCACAAAAAATATTTTAAAAATAATTATGTTAGATTTAAATACCAAATTTTATGTTAAAATCATTTTTTATGTTGTTCTACAAAAAAAATATGTATTTTTAAAAAAATGAATTTTTAAAAGTTATTAGACCATCCATGAGAAGGGACCAAAAATGAGAAGGGATTGATCATGTGAAGGGATCAACCCTGAGAAAGGATTGATTCTGAGATGTAACATATTGACTATGAGAAAAACTAGTTGACCATATGAATGAATCGATGGATTGTGGGAAAAACCAATAGACTGTATAGAGGAATGGATTGATCATGAGAACAATAAATCGACTATGATAAGGATCATATCAACCATAAGAACAACTGATAAACCATATGAAGTAATGGACTAACCATGAGAATAAATTTGTAAAGTTCAAAGTAAAAAATATCCAAAAACGTCTTAAGGCCGTGGGAAATCAAAAAGGTAAGGTTTTAGACACCTAGGGAATTACATCAAATACCTCTCAAGAAATTATCACCCACTAGAATAAAAATAGAACCTGAAATACAAGGGAAAGGTGGTATGGATAATCACACCCAATATACCTCTCACGGATCTCTTTATAATAAGAACAAAAACACAAATTTGAGTAATAAAACACATATCCATGAAACGTAATCAACTCTGTGATAGATTTAATATCATATAAATCATAAGGTTTAAACACACCATCTAAATAAAAGGAAATAGGTAAATAAACACAAATATAAATATCAACCATTGAAAAACTTTGGGTTTTGGGTGTGCATTTGGGACCCCCACCCCCAAGTAATATCCTCCAAGCCACCAGAAAAATAATCACTAATATGGAGACATATTCAACCAGGTTATAACCACTAATTGAAACCACTCCCTAACTTCCTAAAAGTACAACCCACTTAAGGTGAATATTCATTAAACACTCACCAGTTTTGATTTAGTGATCCTATTGTATTTCCATTCCACTACAAAAAGAAAACCCCTTAAACTAGAAATCAGTAGAGATAACACTCAAATAGAGCCTTTGTTAATGAGATATAATATTAATGAATAATGGATAAAAATCGCACAAAAAGATCCCCCTCACCTTAACATCAAATAGAATATAAAAACTTCACCCACATACCACTCCCCCCAACTAGATCGCCTATAAAACAGCTTCAAAATGATCTATTTTCCCACACAACCATCCAAACCATAATTTTCATGCTAAGGTCACAACTCCCCAATCCTACCATGGTAATGAACTACAATACCAACTACTCATTACATGAAACTAAAAAATTGGCCATAATTATTTTTTTAGGTCCATATATATCATAGAAAATGAGACACAACCAGCCAAAACATACAAGTAACAAAACATAGCGTTTGATCACACCTATTTTTTTCTATCGTTATACTCTTAATAATTTTGTATGTACAAAAATTCATCATCCCTGGTTTTAATATTTGAAAACAAACTTTTCATTCTAACTTTAAATGATTTAACTTTTTAACGGAGGTCATCAAAAAACTACAATAAAAAAAAAATAACACCACGGAACTTTATAGTAAAAAATCACTTGAAAGTAGATAATCATCAATAAATAGGCAATGAACCATTATTTTGATACATAGATATTACATCTATATAAAATCATATTTATTACATAGAAAAAAAACCGTTCCATAACTATTTGGGTTTGTGTCCTTGGAAACTTGTAAACATAAAAACTCATAAATAAAACATCTAAATCATATCCTCTTTAATCTTGATAACTAAAACCCTTTTTGACATATCAAACTAAACACATTTCATTATATCTTGGGTAAAAGGAACATAAGAAATGGGTGATCTCAAATGATCGTCAAGAATAAACATAGGATATAAAATCCATGATTATATAAAATCATAAGATAATAATAAGGTTATGTGATCATGATCATAACTTACTAAGTTCATACCCAACCTTTCATAGATTATAAATATGATTCATGGCTTAAAAATTATAATTTTAGAAAACATGGACCAAAAGAGTCATAATTCATCATAAATAATTCATGATCTATAATATTGTGTCATAAAAGTGTGTCACCATTGTAAATATAGAGAACCATTTCATATTTCAAGGCTAACAACCAACACCATCAATATAGTGGACCAGGACGCACATGTTTCTCATAATAGATCAGGACGCACCTGTTTCCCATTGTGAATCAAGCCCTTTGACTTGTTTCACATTATTATTTCATGAGATATAAATATTTAAAAAATTCATGACATATGTGTCCCACAAGAACATAAATATTTAAACATATTAGGACCCATCAAAAGAAACAGGTTTCATAAACATTTCATCATAGCATAACCCATGTAAATGAAACAAGTTTCCTAATTATCATGTCAAAATAAACATAAACCAAACATAAAAAAAATAAGTATAGTAACCTTTAATAATATATCTTTTAAATCATAAGTAACATTAAAAATATTATATTAAATGGAAAATAATTTTTAAAGATCACTCGAAATATTTCTTAAAAAAATAACATTTCCGTTTTCAAATCATTTTTTATAAAGAGTGGTGAAATTATAAAGGAAAAAATTTTATTTTAAAAGAAACTTATAATATTGTAAAGTAAATATAAAATAAATATGGATTCATTATGGTGGTAAAATCCATTCAATACATATTGGTTAAAAACATTCCTTCTGTATTTTTGTTGTAAAAGTCTTAAAGAACCTCATTTAGAAAATGAAAAGAATATTCCTTTCAAACCATTTTGTAAAAATTGAAACATGTGTAAAAAAGACTTTAAAAAATCATAAGATAATATTAAACAAATTTTCTAAAATATTTTTATAAAAAATGGACATGGAATAAAATTTTATTTTTAATAGAAACTTTAAAAATATTATTTTTAAAATAAATACCCTTATAAATATGATATCATTGAAGTGACTATTAATAAAATGATTCGATAATGTGTATATGATGTAAATAAACATGAAAAAGTGTAAATAAAACCTATTATAATCAAAATTAATCTTAGATATTATCATAAAATGGCATAATAATTGAAGTATAATTTTAACCAAATGATTGGAAATTTAGTTAAGAAATCCCATACCACTTTGTAATTAGTCGAATAATATGCCCCATAAAAGTAATAATTATAAAATCAATTATTTTAAAACATTAATATAATTATATTCATGATATAATAAGTCAAATTTTAGTATATACACCACATAAATGAAATAAGTGGTGAATAAGTCATATATTTCATAGAAGTAAAAGTGATATGAGAAACCTTTTCCTCCCACTTCCCTTTAGATTTTCATACATTAAACTCATATATAAAGGATTAAAAAGCTAGATTAATTCATTTAATAACAAAAATAATATTATATTATAAATTATAATAAACTTTTATAACATATTACCACCCATTTATTACTAATATTTCATTGTTTTCATTGTTTTGGTTGTGTTTGTCTCATAGTTTCAGGATTAGTTCATTTTTGAATAATTATGGATTTTATTTTAAAATAGAAATAAAAATATATAATTGAAATGAAATGGTATTAGTGAACAATAATATTTTTAAATGGTCCTATATATAATTTTTATTTCTGACATGAGGATGATTAATTTGATAAAATTTTAATGATAAATGTTTTTTTTATTTTGGCGGTTTTTCCAACCATCAAAAATTAGTTTCATTTTATTTAATATTATATATATATATATATTAGTTTTAGAACATTAAATAGGTTATAATATAACTAATAAAAAATAATTTAACCATAATAATACTTTTATGACCAGTCTTTATTATGGTAATAGAAAATGAAAAATCATTATCAATGAAGATAGTTAACCACCATAGTTTGAATAATGGTTTCATTTCTTAGAATAAGAGGTGATAATAAAAGTGAATATAAAAGATATTACAGTAGAAATATAAGATTCTAGTATATACATGATATTGTAGTTATTATTCTTTGATGGATAAATGAGGTGAAGAGATGGTAGAAAAATAAAATAAATTAAGAGAGGTTGTTTAAGAAAGTTACCTCTTGAATATCACCTCCTTGAAGGACCCCTTAATGAACATGGAATTAGTATTTTGGTGATACCAGTAGAACATAGATATAGTGAGAGTGGGTAGGACAGGTTTTATTGAATATTTTAATAGCTTCAATTCTTTTGAGGAGAAATGGGTGGTGAGAAGTGGTATTTATACTTGAGAAGGGGTGATTTTAAGTGATAAATAATGATTATTTAATATTTAAATGCAACCACATTTGGGTGGAATTAATTCCAACGAATTTGGATGATAATTAATTTTTTAAATTCTATTTAAGGTCAACAAACACATAAAATACCCATTTAATGTTGTATTTTTTAGGTATTTTAAGATTTTACATTTTAACTTTAACCCACTACATTATTTTACCTATATTACGGTAAATCTTTTTTTACAGTGGAAACTTTTTTACTCATAAAAATGAAAATGAAATTATAACCAAATTTTTAATTCCAATTTTCTAATATGGAATGCATTTTTAAAAAATTAAAAGCACAAAATTAGAAAAATTACTTTTAAAATTAAACCGCAAAATGCAATGAAAAATAGTTTTTTTGAAAAATGTATTTATAAGACCAAAAAATTACTTATACCAAAATAAGGAATAATTATTATTTATGTGTCAATAATTATATTATATCTAAATAAAAATTACTTATATTACTTTTAGAAAAATTTGAAATCATAAAATAACTTTTAATTATAAAAAAAATGAGGGTTTTAAAAAAATCAATATTTTTTACTATTCACTGAAAAATTAAACCACTTAAAAATTATCAAATTTTCATATAAAGATAATTTTTACATGATGAATCTAAAAAATATTTTAAATTTATCAAATAAATTTTATAAAATTTTCATAAGTTAATTATTTTTTATTTCTCATAAAATGCAACAAAATCACTTTTTTGAAGAAAATATATTTTTGAAGAATAAAATAACTTCACTAAAAATTATGTGTATATTAATAAAACATTAATTAAAATATTAAAAATTAGTTGGAAAATTAAATATTTCATAATGTGGTTAATATTATTATTTCCCACTAATTTAATGGGTAGGTTTTGTTAAAATAAAAATGTTTTGTAGTTTGTTTAAGATCGGTGTTCTATGAAATGTAATCTATCAAAGAGATTAAATTTATTTAAAAAAATAAAACCATAAAATCATTGGGTGTTATATTCTAACCCCCCTTAAAATGAAATTTTCCATAGAATTTTCTTACATATATACAAATAGAAGATGATGCATCTATGTTGTCGCATCCTCAGGTTCCCATGTAGCTTTGTAAAATTTGTGGTTTTGTCACAAAAGTGCAACCAAGTGAGTGGTCTTATTTTGTATAAATTTATCTTTATGATCCAGAATATTTAATGGTTTCTTTTCATAAGAAACATCTTGCTTTGGTATTATAACCTCTGATTTTGGTACATTAGAAGGATTAGGTATGTACTTCCTCAGAAGTGATATATGGAACACATTGTGAACTTTAAAGAGATTAGGTGGAAGCTCCAATCAATAAGCTACCTTCCCAATACGATCAAGAATTTAAAAAAATTGTACTTGAAATTTAAAATTAAACTTCATAAATTAATGGTGAGTATTTGAAAATTCCTTTGTGTGAAACGTACATCATTAAAAGGATCAAAAAAACATCCACTTAAAAAGAGGTAAGTGAAAGGAAAAGGTCACCACAAAACTAGGATTTCAATTAGGAGAATATTAGTGGAAATTGAAAATATGGCCATGCAAGAGAATTATAACTATTAATTTTTAATGAAGAATGATAGATAACATGATCTAGATAAGGTTAATGAACAAAATACCATAGAAAAAATAGGTCTAAAACAATTCATTTATATCATTATAAATTATGATAATAGAATAACATTTTCTACCAAATCCTTTGAGAAGATATACTTAATTGATTTAATTTTATAAGTAAAATATCTCTCTTTGTTTGTGCCTTGATCAATTTCCACTTCATCTCTTACTCAAATAAATTAAGTTGAAATTTTAATGCCAAAATAACAAGTGTATCATAATATCTATAATGGGATTAAAAGTCATTTCTTATGTCTCTAGTTACAATCATAAATAAATAGTTGGCATAGGTTATCCAATGTGAATAAATATCCATATGGTTTAGTAATACATTATTCTCTAAAACCTAATCCAAATTTCAACATAAAAAATCATATATGGTAACCTTTATAAACCTAACAAAGATTAAAATCAAAAACCTTTGAATGAGGGTCACTGCATTTTGAAAATCAACTTATAATTAATCCCAGAACAACTTGACGTCTCTCTTAATTGTCATGAACTAAACATTTGAAGATAATTATCATTTATTATCTTGAAACATGGAAGTAACCTGAATTACTATAAAATATTAGTGAAAACATGCATGCTTTCAAAAATTAACACTTTCCTCATACCAAATATACAAAAATTATATATACTCAATCCATGAACCACATTTTCATGATGTTAAAAATTAGTTACAAGGTCTAGAATATTATCCCATTTATTTTATCATAGTTGAAAATATTTTATCACATTATTATCCCAACATCAACGCATATTAAGGGTTATATTTCCCTAAATCATGTGTTCCCCAAAAATATCACCTTATCACCTCAATAAATTTCCATGATTACGAGTACCATTTAACATATACTTTCAAATACTTAAGGAAAAACAAAAATGGAATAGTACTTAGAAAATTAATTGTTCAATAATACCATGAAAGTACTTATACAACATTATTCTTGAATTATAACAAATAAACAATAAATCACTCTACTTATTTCTTAAACCCTTAACTAAGATTTATCATTTTATTATTTGAAATTTCTTTCAACTCATGTGTCATTAATAGTCTCTTCATCATTAGAAATATAATAATTACTCATAAAACCTTTTCAAATTCTTATCTATTTCATTAACTAAACATTTCACTTTTTTACAATTACTTGATGTCCTTATTTTCCACACCAAAATTGTCTTCTAGTTCCTTCAAAACATTCTCCTTAATGCCTCATACCACATGATTTACATGAGGAAAATTTAACTTTATTTCTTATATGTTCACCACAAAACTCTATCCTTATCTTATTAGATAGGTTAGGAAACTTACCAAAGTTGAGATTATTGATCATATTATGATATTTATTGTTATAAAAAATATCAAGGTTTCTCCATCCAACTATCCTTTAATTTATTTTCTCATGAGTAAAATCATTCAATTTTTCCATTACATTTTCCATTAACAAGAATCCTCATGGTTCGAACCATTATCTAAAACCCAAAAAATGTATTATGAGAAATAATAATTGTAGTGGGAAACCACATATTGGAGAAAAATTTGTTATAAAATTTCAATATATTAAACATTTGGTTTAATCCTAGGTTATTCATGATCATTAATAAAATTCTAGGATTATAACCTATAATTAGACTTATCCTTAGGGATATTCCTTATGGTTTTATCATCCTAGTTTCCAAAGGATAACTAAACTTGATCTAATTCCAAATATAATGACTCTTTCTTTTGATACATAGATATTACATATATATATAGATGAATATTTATTGCATAACATAAAAAACCATGAAATAACCATATGTGTTTAGTTTATTTGTAAAACTTGAAACATAAATAATTGGTTCATAAAACATCTACATCATATCCTACGTATTTCATTATAACTAGAACACTTATTTATATATCATACATAATACCTTTCTTCATATCCTAAGAAAAATAAACATAAGAAAAGGGTGATCCTAGATGCTGAGTAAGGATAAACAAGGGAGATATCAATCCATGATCATATGAAATCAAACGATAAGAATAAGGTTATGTGATCATGATCATAACTAAAAAATTTCATACCCAACTGATCGTAGATAATTAACATGATTAAAGGCATAAAAATATTCATTTTATAAAAAATAGACGTAAACAGTTAAAAATCATCATAAATCACACATAATCTATAAATTCATGTAATAAAAGTTCGAAAAAATCATAAATATAGAAAAAAATTCAATTTTTCAAGGATAAATACCAAGACCATCAATATAGTATATCAAGACACAATTGTTACCCATAGTGGATCAGGATGAACCTATTTCCCATAGTGGATCAAGCCCTTCGACTTATTTCCCATTTTTATACCATGAGATATAAAGATTTACCCAATGAATTGGAGGGTGATATAGGTACCATACATCACATAATTAAAACCATACATAAGTGTGCCACAATAACAAAAATAATTCATCATATTAGAACCCATTAAAAGAAATGGGTTTTAAAAACATTTCATCATAGCAGAACTAGTGGAAAAGAAGCAGGTTTCATAAATACCATTCCACCATAAACATAAACCAAACATAAAGAATAATAAGTATAATATCCATGAATAATATACCCAGTAAATCCTAAGTAACATTATATGATGTTATCTTAGATGGAAAATAATTTTTAATGATAACTACAAATAATTCTTGAAAAAAATAAAATTTCCATTTTCAAATCATTTATTTCTAAAAATACATGAAATTATAAAGGGAAAAATTTTCATTGAAAATAATCTTGTAATATTTTAAATTAAACATATAACAATTTAGGTTTCATTATTGTGTTTAAATATTCTCATTCCATATAAGTTAAAAAACATTCCTTTTGTATTTTTTTAGAAAATTTATAAAGAAACTTATTTAGAAAAAAAAGATTCATTCCAAACCACATTGTAAAAAGTAAAAAATGAGTAAAAATTACTACAAAAAATCATAATTAGTATAAAAATAGATTTATATAACATTTATATGGAAGAAAAAAATTAGTTTTAAGGTAAAATTTTAAAAGATAATTTTTCAATTAAAGTCGTTTATTAATATCATATCATTGAAGTGAACATTAATCCAATGAATATATTATGTATATCAAATTTAAATCCACATAAAACTAGTGTAAATACAACTTAAGATAATAAAAATTAATCTAACACATAATCTTAACATATCCTAATCAATGATGTAGAATTTTAACCTAATAAATGGAAATTGAGTTAAGAAATCCCTTACCATTTTGCAATCAGTCAAATCATATACCCCATAAAAGTAATAATTATAAAATGAAACATTAATTGCCATGAAGATAATTATATTATTTATAAAATATATCAAAGGATGGTATAAACACCACATAAAATAAATAATTGGTTAATAAGTAATATATCTCACAGAAGTAAAAGTAAGAAGAGAAACCCTTACCTCACACTTCCTTTTCATTTTGAATACTTTAACAAACTTTATAAAGCTTTAAAGAATGTTATTAATTCATTATAAAACTATAACAATATTTATTATACCTTATATGACGCTTTTATAACATTTTACCACCTATTCATTAATAATATATCATTATTTTCATTGTTTCAGATGCGTTCATCTCATGGTTTCATGATCGGTTCATTTGTGTATATTTATCAATTTTATTGTAAAATGTAAATAGAACTCCATAAGTTAAATGAAATGCTATTCATTAACTTATATAATTTTAAATGGTTCCACATATAATTTTTATTTCTAACCTAAGGATGATCCATTTGATAAAATGTTGATAATAACTACTTATTTTATTTTGGCGATTTTTCCGACCATCATGAACTAGTTTCATTTTATTTATTATTATGTCTATAAATTAGTTCTAGAAAATTAAATAAGTTATAATTAACCTATTAAAATATTATTTAATAAAAATAATAATTTTATGACCATCCTTTAAGTCTGTAATGGAAAATGAAAAATCATTATCCATGAAGATGGTTAACCGCAATAATTTGGAAAATAGTTTTGTTTCTTTGGAAAAGAGGAGATAAAAAATGGAGTGTATAGAAGATATTAAATTATCATCATAGAATTCCAATATATACACGGTACTGTATTTTTTGTGATTTTATGTATGAAGATGGTGAATATAAGGTAGAAAAAATAAAAGAAATAAAGAGAGGTTTTTTGAGAAAGTTACATCTAGAATGTCACCTCCTTGAAGGAAACCTTAAGGAACAAAGAATTGGTATTTCGGTGATAAAAATATAAATTATATGTGTGGAGAGCGGGGAGGATAGTTTTGTTCCTATATATTAATATATTCAATTCTTTTTAGGAGAAAGGGGATGGTGAGGAGTAGTCTTTATACTTGATTAGGTGTGGTTTTAAGTGATTAAATAATAATTATTTTGTATTTAAATCCATCCACATTAGTTTTGAATTAATTCCAAAGAATTTGGATTATAATTAATGTTTTAAATATTTTTTAAGGTATATAAACACATAAAACACCCATTTAATGTTTATGTTTTTAGATATTTTAAGCTTTTACATTTTAACTTTAACCCGTTACATTATTTTACCTGAACTATGACGAGTATTTTTTTACCATGGTAACTTTTTATGGATAAAAATGAAAAATTACCATATAAAATAATTCATACCACCTAGTTCCAAATATGGAATAAATTTTTAAAGATTTAAAATACATAAGTTTCAAAATTAAATTAAAAATTAAATCATCAAAACACAATGAAAAACAGTTTTTTGGAAAAATGTGTTTTTAATCCCAAAAAATGTAATTATGCCAAAATAAGGTATAAAAACAGTTTAAATGAAATTAATTATATTATATATGACTAAAAATTTCAAAAGTATAACACCCCAAACATTTTATGGTATGTTTCTCTTAAATATATTCTATTCATTAGATAGCCTATATTTCATGAAGCATGGAGTCTCTATAAAACAACACTTGGTTATTTATGAGAGAAATTTATTAAAGCTAAATATTTCACTTTTGAGTTTTGAATTTCAAAAAACGGACATACACTGTTGCGATCAGGGTGATATTTCGAATATGATAGAATCAACTTAATTTTTAGTGAATATGAACCTACCCTTATGAATAGTAACCTACCCTTATGAATATTAACTTAAAATTATGAATATTAATATGACTATTATGAATTGAAACCATACCCATGAAAGTGAAAATAAAATTTAGTCACCTTAAAAATGAAGATGAATATTTTAAGTGTTCATATTTTTCGATTAAATGATGTATTTAATTAAAAATTAAAATTATCATATTTAGAAAATTATTTTTGAAAAATAGAGTTCAATTTTGGATTCTACAGGTCAAAAAATGGTTAGGTTAAACTTTTGATATTTTTCTAAAATACTTGAATTTTTGGTGAATAGTAAAATACATTAATTTACTGTATAAATACATTATAATTTAAATCCAGTATTCCTGGAATCATTAGTGATGTAATAGCCCAAATATCAAACTCACATGAACTTATTACTATTCTAGTTCGTGGAATCTTTAATATTTATTGTATTAGGGTAAAATAATAAACTAATGATTAAAATATTAAGAAAACCCTCCTCCCCTCCACTATATAAACCACCCTTCACTACCTCTTCCTCCTACACCACTCAACAATTGAGACTTACCTATGTTATACCAAAAAACATCCCAAGCCCTCCCCCCATGTCCATGACCTTTTGGTCTCACCAAAAGGCCAAAAACAAATTCCTTATGAGTATTCTCAAGGAGGAGTACTAAAGAGATGTACCTCTCTTCCTTTTTCTTTAAATTTCTTTTACAAGTACTATTCTTTTTTTCTCTCTCCTCACATCCCCACATCCCAATTCTATGATAATTCTAGTACCATACATGTAATGTAAATTTTTTATGCTAATGGAATATTTCATCATCTTATTTCTTTTTCCCCTCAGCTTACACTAAAAATGACAATACTGTCCGAGATGTGTTAATTTATCACATTCAAGGAAGATTGGTTTTCAATTTCTATTACTATCTTAAAGAATGGTTATGGAACCTTTTAATGGTTTAAACAAATCATAATATATTTATTTTACCTTATTCAATGTTATTTAATCATTTCACACTCATAATATAAAACAATAATACAAAACAAGTTCATTATGCACAAAACTGCAAAGTTAATTCAAGAGTTTATCATTAAATTTTAACAAATTAGTCATCATTTTGGTATATAACAAAAAATTATTATAATATCATTTATATCTATGAAATTTTACTAATAATATATATTCACAATTCTGGATTTTTAACCACATTTCAAACGAACTTCCATTCATTAATATAAGTAAACTGATCATGAAAAACAAGGAAGAAAATGCTTCCAAAACAATAAAAGTAGAATTCTTAAACCCATAAAAAAGGAAATTAATGAACCTAATAAGGTTATAATAAATAAATAACATGTATAGTAGGTTATTTAATTATTAATTAATTAATATTTATTTTATTATTCAGGTCATTAAGATCAACCGAGAACACCTTTGGTTATAAGGTAAGGGTTTTATCATCTCACTTTTATTTCTGTGATATTTCCTTTGTTATCCACTTATTTATTGTATGTAGTTTTTTTGTGCTGAAATTTAATATATAATATCATTATTACCTTTATATTAATGGTATTCAATGATTCATTTTATAAATATTAGTTTTTCCTCACATGATACAATGGATAACAATGTGGTAATGGACTTTGTCTCAATTTCCATTTCGTTGTGACTTACTTTGTATTGTGCGCCTAATAATTATTATGTGGTGTACCTAATTCCCATTTGAGATCACTTTTCATTTGAAATTATATTTATATTATATATCAATGTTCTGGATTCATGGATATAATTATTTTATTAAGCCTTATACCCTTTTATATATGGTTTTTATTTTGAATATTGTTTTAACTATGGATATATTGATTAATTTGTATCCTATACTATATACATATATTAAGAAGGAATATTTTGATTATATTAAATCTATGTATAAATAATTATTTTCCCATGTAGTTCTGTGAGGGGATGGCTATAGACCCTCGATGCATCGACAAGTCTCATGAGACAAATCAGTTGGCGACAAAACCTTCAAGTTTATTTCCAAAAATTAGACGGGTTTCTACCCATATAATTGAACAATTATGATGGTACAGTGGCATCATGTTCCAGATACAGGACGTCCAATTAATAAGAATATCTTTTTATACATTTTTAGTTATTACTATCCATGAGGTTTTCACTATGAAAAAATCATTGGATGCAGTTTTATTCTCAGTTTGTTAATGGAGTGTGTTTTTAATTTATTCACCATGGCATATTGACTATGACAATTTTTCTATGATTTAGTTATTGTTGATTCATGCTTATGATTTTTTTAACCCTTTCTAAGAATTTTATATCACCCCTTTAATTTTTTTAGCTTTAATATTTTATGAGGAGGAGACCATTTATTGAGTTATCATGGATTCAGTTTATTATTTTTTGTTATGTATTGTATTTTGTTACCTTTCCCAATGTAATATGAGATCCATGTATGTATCTAGTTTCTTCAAGACCACTAAACTAATCATTATTTCAGTATTTAATGCCTTTTAATCATGCCAATGTAATATGTAATGCACCTTCTCAAGGATTCAGGGGTCGGAGTGTTACCATTGGTATCAAAAGAAGTTTAGTAGAAAACTAAGACACTAGATTAGAAAATATAGATTAGGGAACAAAGCCCTAAGGTAGTCCTTGAGGATAAAAAAACAAAAACATCCTAGAATTTTGGTAAAAAAAACTATACTTTATGGATATTTCTATCAAATACATCATTTTCTGGATACAAACAAGTATAGGTGGCTTTGGAAAAGATATATCTAGAGGAAACCCCCAAAACACAACTTTGATCTAGACTTGAACAGGAACTAGTGCACAAAAATGGGAACAGTTGTACTATTGGTTTGACACTCCTAGGGGATATTATTAGGTTAATTCACATTTTCTTTACAATCCATTATGAAGTATTTAAATGTAAATTTTTCCACAGATAAACCATGTTTATGAGATTAGCTATTCATAGAATTTCAAATTATACTAAGTACTTTTCTAGTTTAGATTATAAATTATGATTCATAACATAATCAAGTGTATGTCATTATTTAGATTTAGAACCTAATAGATGATGGGTAATCAATACCCATGGAAAATATATGGATTTCCCACTAATCAAGTCAACACATTCAATTTTGGAGAAAATCAGATCATGACTATATTGGGACAACTTACTCGGGATGTGACAAATAACCATGATACACCTGTGTTGGATAATTTCATGTGTTATAAGCCCCCGTATTTTAGTGTGACTACTAATCCAGTGGTATTTGAGCAGTGTATCAAGTCCCTTGAAAAGATATTCATGGAATTAAGATTCAATGAAAATGAAAAGGTAGTTATAGTAGTATATTGTCTCAAGGGTGACACTAATCAATGGTGGTCCTTGATATATAATACCACGAAGGAATAAGAAATAGAAGATATGGAATTGAGGAATTTTAAGGAAATATTCTTCGACAAATATTTCCCACATGAGCAATGAACTGAAATTATGAGGAAATTCCTTAGCTTAAAGCAAAGGGAGGAAGATAGTGTTGCAAAGTATGAGGATACATTTACAAGAATATATAGGTATTCCATAGATTACGTATGTGACTCTAAATAAAATATTAATCATTTATTTGAAGTACTTAAGACAAGTATTTTAATTGAACTATATTCTCAATCATTTTCATCATGAGATGAAATTGTAATAAGTTCCATCAAAACAGAGAAGGAATTTTCTAGATCAAATTTGTTCAAGGGAAACCAAGATAAGAAGTTATATTCTAATCACTATAGAAAATGTGAAGCACCAAAGAAGAATAATACAATGAATCAATTTTCATTATGCAAGAACTGTGGAAAGAATCATCCTACAAAATGCTTGAAAGGCATGGGAGTTTTCTATAAGTGTGGAGAAAATGGTCATTGATCTAGGGAATTCAAGGAGAAGAGACAATTACATGATGTTTAATGCTATAATAGTAGACATATGATATATTATGTAAATTAGTGTCCTAAGCGCCAAAGAAACTTACCTAAAAAAGGCCATGAGATCAAGGGAAATCTTATATGATTAAAACCGTGGAGGTTGAAGTTCCTAATGATATGGTGGTAGATACTTTAATTGTTTCCTCAAACTTAGCCAGTGCTTTATTTGATTCTAGATCATCTCATTCATTTATATATTCCTAGTTTTTCAATAAAATTATACATGTGAAATTTGATTTAATAAAGGATTTTTTCAGTCAAAACTCTTAGGGGGGTGTATCATTGATACAAAGATGTGTCGACCATTCCCCCTCATGACACATAAATGTGATTTAGTTTCTCACCTTATAATCAAACCAATTATTGAATTTTATATAATTATCATTATGAATTGGATGTTAAATTATGATGTGAAGATCTATTGCAAGAATAAGGAAGTTACAATTTTTGATAATGGTGTAGAATCCCTTATATTTATATCAGAAAAATCACCATCTAATTCTTATCTAGATTCACCCAAATTAGATCTACTAAATGAATTTCCTGGATATGAATAGAACACAATATATATGGTTAAGGAAATAAATATTCAAATTGAAGATATTCCTATTGTGAAAGAATGAATTGATGTACTTCTAGAGAATTTACCTGGACATCCTCCAGAGGAGGAAGTTGAGTTATCTATTGATTTAATTCCTAGTGCAAGACCTATATCAAAGACTCCCTATAGAATGTACACTGTGGAATTAGTGGATCTAAAGAAAAAACAAGAGGAATTGAGTGTCAAAGGATTTATTATACCTAGTGTTTCTCCATGGGGATCCCATGTCCTCTTTGTCAAGAAGAAAGATGGATCTATGAGGCTACACATTGATTATAGGTAATCAATGCTATTGAAATAAAGAAAAAGTATCCTCTGCCATGAATTGATGATTTATTTTATCAACTTCATGGAGCCCAATATTTTTCAAAGATTTAACTTTGATCTAGATATCATCACCTATGTGTGAGGAAGGAAGATATTCCAAAGATAGAATTTCGAACTAAGTATGGGAATTATGAGTCTACAGTAATGTATTTTGGTCTAACTAATGCACCCTATATTCTCATGTATATAATTAATAAATTTTTCAAGGAATATCTAGATGAATTTGTGGTGGCATTTATCGATGATATCCCGAAATACTCTAAAAGCTACGAATACCAGAATAATCACTTTCGGATTACTCTGAAAACTCTTAGAGGAAATTAATTATAGAGGAAGTTTAGAAAGTGTGAAATTTTTCTTCAATTAGTTTATTTTATTCGCCATATTTTCTCTAAATATGGAATATTAGTTGATCATATGAAGACAAATGAAATCCAAGAATGGCTCATGCCAATGAACATAATCGAGCTATTTAGTTTTATTGGCTTAGCAGATTACTATTGGAATTTTATTTATAATTTCTTCCAAATGGATAACCCGATAAACAAGCTCACATGTAAAGGGGTTAAGTTTGTATGGACGAAAGAATTTATATAATTCTTTCAAGAATTTAAAAGAATATTGTTCAATTCTTTAATTTGGACTCTTCCATCTGGAAATGATGGATTTGTGATATACAGTGATGCATTAAAGAATGGGATGGGTTTCATACTTATGAAAAATGATAAAGTTATTGTTTATGCACCAAGGTAGTTGAAGAATCATGAGAAAAATTACCCAACTCATGATATTGAGTTATCATCCATACTATTTGCTCTAAAAATATGGATACACTATCGCTATGGTGAAAGATGTGAGATATATATGGATCACAAGAGTTTAAAATACATTTTTACACAGAAAGAACTCAATATGAGGCAAATTAGATGGCTTGAGTAACTCAAAGATTATGATTGTTCAATACACTACCACCCAGGAAAGGCAAATAAGGCGGCAGATGCATTAACCAGAAAAGATTGTGGACTCCTAACCCAAATGAGGATTGAGAGAGATCCTATATTCATGAATCTACTAAAGATAGATATGGGAATTGTTATAGAAGAAGAAACATCTTTCCTATTTCAAATAATTTCTAAACCATCTTAAATAGATAAGATAAAAAGCTCTCAATCTGATGATGAGAATCTACAAAAGAAAATTAAATCTGTTAAGGATAGAAGATTAGAAGATTTTGTGTGTGTAGATGGAGTTTTGAATTTTGAGAAGAGGTTATGTGTTCCATCAGTACTTGAGATAAATAGGGAACTATTAGATTATGGCCATAGATCAAATTTCTATATACAATCTGGTATCATTAATATGTATAGATATCTGAAGGAACACTTTTGGTGGGATAACATTAAGTGAGAAATTTCTGACTATGTGTTAGAGTTTCTAGTTTTTCAATAAGTGAAGGTAGAGAGATAATATCCTAGAGGGGTCATGAAAACTCTACCTATTCTTATATGTAATTGTGATGACATTTTGACGGATTTTCTCACAGGACTACCAAGGAAAACTAGAATGAATTATGAAATATGGGTAATTATTGATCGTCTCACAAAATCAGCACATTTCCTTGCTATAAGAGAGGATTTACCACTTGAGCGCCTGGAAATACATTATATTAATGAAGTTGTAAGACTTAATGGTGAACCTATATCAATTGTTTCTGATCAAGATCCTAGGTTTACAACACAATTTTGGAAAATTATCCAGAAGGATTTGGACACCGAGATTTATATGATTACTGCTTATCACCCCCAAACTGCTTGACAGTCTAAAAGGACTATTCAAACACTGGAAGACATGTTGAGTTCATGATCTCATGACTTTGAAGGTATGTGGGATCAATAATTCCCTTTAGTGTAATTTTCCTACTATAATAGTTTCCATTATAGCATTCAAATGGATCCATATGAAACATTATATAGTAGGAGGTTTCGAACTCCAACATGTTGGGATGAAGTTTGCGAGAGGAAACTTGTAGGTCCAGAACTTATCAAAGAGACAAATAAAAAGGTAAAGAAAATTTAGGCCCATATTAAGGCATCCCAAAGTAGACAAATGAGTTATGATGACAACCAGATAAAGGATTTGGAATTTCAAATAGGAGATCATGTCTTTCTAAAATTATCTTCATGTAAGGGTGTCTTAAGGTTTGGTAAGAAAGGAAAAATGAGCCCTAGGTACAGCAGACCATTCGAAATTATGGAAAGAATTAGAGATTTAGCTTACCATTTATAAATTCCCCCAAGTCTCTCCAAAGTTCATAAATTGTTCCATGTGTCATTGTTAAAGAAGTACATGCCAAACCCAACGCATGTACTCGCCTATGAAGAAATAGAGGTGGAACCTGGTTTGTTATACTATGAAGAGCCTATCAAGATTCTTGACACAAGGGTGAAGGTATTGAAAAGTCAAAAAACTCGACTAGTAAAGGTTATTTGGATAAACCATAAAATTGAGGAAGCAACATGGGAACTTGAGAATGTTATGAAGAATAACCACACACATCTTTTTAGGGAGAAATATACATGAAAAATTTCAAGGATGAAATTTCTAAAGAAGGGAATAATATAACACCCAAAACATTTTATGGTATGTTTCTCTTAAACACATTTTATTCATTAGATAGCCAATATTTCATGAATAACTGAGTCTATGTGAAACAACACATGGTTTTTTTTAGGAGAAAGTCATTAAACTTAAATTTGTCACTTACGTGTATTGAATTTCGAAAAAAGGACATACCCGGTTATGATCAGGGTGATATTTGGAGTCTGATAGAATCAACTAAATTTTCAGTGAATAGTAACCTACCCTTATGAATAGTAACATACCCTTATGAATAGTAATTTACTCTTATAAATAGTAATATGACTACTATTAATGGTAACCATACCTATGAAAGTGTAAATAAAATTTAGGCACCTTAAAAATGAAGATGAATGTTTAAGTATTGGTATTTTTTGATTAAATGATGAATTTAATTAAAAAATAAAATTCTCATATTTATAAAATTTCTTTTGAAAAATGGATTTCATTTTTGTATTCTTTGTGTCAAAAATTCGTTAGGGTGATTTTTTTTATTTTTCTAAAATACTTGAATTTTTGGTGAATAGTAAAATGTATTAATTAACCGTATAAATACATTATAATTTAAATCCACTATCCCTAGAATCATGAGTGATGTAAGAATCTAAATCTAGACCTCATGTGAAATTATTACTATTCTAGGTCATATAATCCTCATTATTTCTTGTCTTAGGGTAAAATAATAAACTAATAATTAAAATATTAAGAAAACTATCCTTCCCTCCAATATATAAACCACCTATCACCCCCACTTCCCCCCACACCACTAAAGCTTTGATCCTTACCTATGTTATAAAAAAACTTCCCAATACCTCCCCCCATTTTTAAGACCTTCTGGTCTCACCAAAAGGCCAAAAACAATGGCCATAAGTGGATTCTCAAGGAGGGGTACTAAAGAGGTGAACCTTTCTTCCTTTTTCTTTCAATTTATTTTACAAGTTCTATTATTTTATTTCTCTCTCCTCACCTCCCCACATCTAAATGCTATGATAATTCTAGTACCTTACATGGAATTTAATTTTATTTTTCTAAGGGAATATTTCATCATCATATCTCTTTTCCTACTCCTCTTACACTAAAAATGAAAATATCATCTGAGATGAGTTAATTTATCACATTCAAGGACAATGGGTTTTCAATTTATATTATTATCCTGAAGACTAGTCATGAAACCTTTTTAATGGTTGAAATAGGTCATAATATATTTACTTTACCTTATTCAATGTTCTACAATCATTACACACTCAAAATATAAAATAATAATACAAAATAAGTTCATTAAGCACAAAACTGCCAAGTTAATCCAAGCGTTTATCATTAACTTTTAAATAATGAGTCGTCCTATTAGTATACAACCCAAAATCATTATAAGATAATTTATATATCTGAAATTTTACTAATAATATATATTAACAATTCTGCATTTTTAACCACATTTCAAATGAACTTCCATTCATGAATACAAGTAAACTGATCATGAAAAGCAAGGAAGAAAATTCTTCCAAAACAATAAAATTGAACCTATTAAACCCATCAAAAAGAAAATTAATGAAACTAATAAGGTTATAATAAATAAATTACATGTATATTAGGTTTTTTAATTATTTATTAATGAATCTAAATTTTATTATTCAGGTCATTATGATCGATCGAGAACACCTTCAGACATAAGGTAAGGGGTTACTCATCTCACTTTTATTTCCATGAGATTTCCATTGTTCACCACTTATTTCTTGTATGTGGTGTATGTGTACTGCCATTTGATATATAATATCATGACTCCCCATATATTCATGGTATTAAATGATTCATTTGGTTAAAATTAATTTTTGGTCACACGACACGATGGATCACAATGTGGTAAAGGGTTTTGTCTCAATTTCCATTTCATTGTGACTTACTTTCTATTGTGCACCTAATAATTATTATGTGGTGTACCTACTACCCATTTGAGATCAATTTTCCTTTGAAATTAAATTTATATTAAATATCCATATTTTGGTTTCATGGATATTATTATTTTCTTAAGTTGTATACCCTTTTATATACGGTGTTTATTTGGAATGTTGTTTTAACTGTGGAAATATTGATTAATCAGTATCCTCTACTCTATATAGATATTGAGAAGGAATATTGTACTTGTATTAAATCTTTGTATAAATAATTATTTAGACATGAAGTGATGGGTGGGGACCACTATATCCCCTCAATGCATTGGCCGGCCTCATGAGACAAATCAGTTGGTGAAAAACCCTTCGAGTTTGTTTCCAAAAATCAGACAGGTTTCTACCCACAAACATAAAATTTTATGACAATATAGGGGTATTATGTTCTAGATAAATTAAGTCCAATTAATAACCACGTATCTTTATTCATTTTCATTTATTACTATCCATGAGATTTTTACAATGACAAAATCTATGGATACAATTTCATTCTCGGTTTGTTAATGGAGTGTGTTTTTCATAAATTCACCATGCCATATTGACTATGCCAATTTGTGTATGATTAAGTTATTGTTGATTCATGCTTCAGATTTTTGTAGCCTTTCTGAGAATTTGATCTCACCCCTTTCATTTTTTTACCTTCAACAGGTTATGAGGAGGAGACCATTTATTGAGTTCTCAGTGATTCAGTTTATTATTTTTTATTATGTATTGTATTTTGTTACCTTTCCCAATACAATATGAGTTGCATGTATGAATCTAGTTTCTTCAATACTACTAAACTGATCACTCCTTCAAGATTTTATTCCTTTTAATCATGCTAATATAATAAGTAATGCACCGGCTCCAGGATTCCAAGGTCAGGGCGTTACAATAAGTTACTTTGAGATCAATTAAAAATCATAAAGTAACCTTTAAATGTAATGAAAATTAGGGTTTTATAAAAATATTTATTGTTTACTATACATTGCAAAATTAAATTTTCATAAAATTACCAAAAATTCTTCCTCATAAAATGTTTATATTTTGAATTCAAAAATTATGTTAATTTTATCAAATAAAATTTCTAAAATCATCATAACTTAATTATATTTTTTTCTCATAGAAAACAATAAAAATCACTTTTTTGAAGAAAATTTATATTTGTAGAATGAAGTGTATTTACTAAAAATTATGTGAGTATTAACAAAACATTAATTAATTCATTAACAAAGAGTTTCCAACGAGCCCATAACCAAGTGTTAAAGGCTCCTACTTGGAATCCAAAAGACCTTGGATCGAAAAAAGGTAGGGAAAAGTTTTTTGATATTGTAGTAGTACTATAGCAGCAGAAGAACTATAGCAGTTGTAACACTATATTGGTGGAGGAACTTTAGCGGTGGCGGTACTATAGTAGGTATTGTAGCATCCTGAGTACTGTAACAGTACTATTCACTAAATGTCCCTTTGTGCCAAAAAATAGTCTTTTAAGCCTTGTATTCAGGCCACTTGGCCTTGGGCCTTCGGGCTATGTAAGGGGTCTCCCTCTGCCCAAACAAAAATAGGTATTTTATTTAATAATAAAATGTGGTTTCGGCCCCAAACATTTAAAAAAATGAGTTCAAAATTTATATATTTTATAATATGGTTAATATTATTCACTCACACCAATTTAATGGATAGGTTATGTTAAAATAATAATTTTTTAGAGTTCTATTAAGCTCATTTTTTGTGAAACGTAAGCTGTCATAGAGATTAAATTTATTTAAAAAGAGACATGTCATAAAATCAATGGGTGTTAAAACAATATTCCAAAAATGATATTATACTTCTTGAAGTTTTATTCTAGGAAATTAAATCAAACTTTTCACTTTAGTAATATTAATTAGATAGGATTTCAAACTATAATTGAAAATATTCACTTATAGAGTTCCATTTCATTATGTTTTACATGCTCAATAAAATATCCCTCTAAAAATTATACTAACTAGGTGATGTGTTTTCTTATTACCAAAATAGAAGTATACATGAATTAATTTCATGATTCATGTTTTCCATGCTCAACTGAAGGTTATTTAATCATTTTACTATCAACAAAAACATGATTTCAGGGTACACAAGTGATGACATTCTTTTACATTAATATTTTATGACAACATAATCAAGGTGTGTAATATGGATTATATAATTCTCCTTATTTACTCTTGTAAACATTCATTAGATTTAAAAATTCCCTCTTTGTAATGAATTTTGTATTTACTCTTCATGTACATGATAGTTCATAAAATAAAAAACATACTCTTGAGGATGAAAATCGATCTTATAAACAACTATGCATAGAATGGAATTTGTGACACATCATACAACACAAAAATATTTTTGCATCATAAAACATTATCCAATATTGGAAAGGGGAACAGATTCATCCATTCAAAAATTTCTCAAATGTGAATAGGTTATCACTAATCAGCCTCAGCATATTCTAGAAATTTCATAAGAAATTGAAAAGTCCCATTATTGTAATAAATTTATAACACATGAATATAAAATATTAGAGCATGTTAACTCATATAAAATTAAGGTGTAATGGATCAAAGGAATCTCATTCCAATAAAAAATCTTGCGATCTTGAATAGGCTATGTGTATGATTGATGAGTACAGTTGTGTTTATTGTCAATATATAAAAAGGAATCAAAGTTAACTTATGATGAAGTCCTCTTTTATTATTGAATAATAATTTATAGATAATTAATGTAAATCCCTTGATAATTATTTAATAACATTGGTGATTATGATTGGATAATTGTTTTGGATTCATGAAATAGCATTGGATTTCATTCTTGGATAATTATTTATGTTTAATTGTGATAATTAAAAGGATGTTATTACTATTCAATGACATGCTCCAATTGTACTAGGATTTTTCATATTGTTTAAATAATTTCAAATAGATAATAATACCATGAAAATATTTATCTCCACGGTGAATTTAATGGCCATGAAAAATGATATTGTTTATAGAGATGACTTTAGAGAAATGAGATTTGGAATGGATTAGGTGAAAGTGAAGCTTATTTGAGATTAAATGACTTTGGAACTTATAATTGAATAAAAAATAAAAGGAATGGGAGAATTAGAAACATGATCTATCCAATGATGTTTTTTATTGGATGAATTTTGAGTAATTAAAAAGGTTTTACATTATAAATTATTGCATGAGGAAATTTTAAGAAGATCATACAAATATTTATCTATATGTAGATGATTCTAAAAGGTTTTACAAAAAAGGATAATATATTTTTATTCTTAAATGATGGACTATTTTAATGTAGGTATTTAATTTTTTTGTTTGGAAATGTTATACTTAGTAATTAGTAAGTTATGGGGGTTAAAAATGGGCTAAACAAGGATCCATCAACCACACATGTGGGGCCTAAGGGTCAACCATGTCAGAGAGGTCAACCCAAATGGCCATGGAGGAATATGGGGATTTGGGATTTCATATAACCCATGTAGATACAACACATAATTTTTTCATGATGCACACACATGGAATGTAGGGGTGGCTAAGAGACGGCACAAGTTTGTGGCGTGGCCCATGAAAGGCATGGGTGCAGTGTATCTGAGTTCCAACCCCAATGATGTCTCGAGAGGCTATGAACATGAGAATACTTATTAAGTAGATGGAAACTACATTGAAGTTCAAAGTGGAATGGTGATGTAGAATACTATTCTTGTGTCATTAAAAAGGTATGAATATAGGACTTATTGTCCGATGAAATCAATCTAAGCCATTCAATCTATGACACATCATCATCATCAACCAACACCCATCTAATTCATATTTATCTCCCTAACACTTGTGGTTTAATTCCACAAGATACACTAACATATTTCAATCTCTACTGATCAATACAAACTTGATATCACAAACCTTCATGCATGAAAGATTCACTTTCTATGAAAACATTAATCTATTCAAAAAATGGGATTATTATAGAATGTAAATGCGGTTGAAGATGGATTATCAAGAATCCAAGTTGTAGACATGTTTTTTTAGAGTTTAAAGGATGAAACGTATCCCATGAAAATGATGGAATAGAGGTGTAGTTTCATAAGAAGATACCCCGTGTTTTTCAGCATCTTCTTAGGTAGAAACTCACATTCAAGAAGAAAATATGTGAATCCCTATGCTTTCATAAAGAGAAACTCCCATGAGCCTAATTTGTAATAGAAAAGGATAGGATATCCCACATGATTTACGGATGTGAATGAGTATTTTACAACCTTCTTATGATACATGAATAAGTAGATACCATGAAACGTCTTTCATGAAAAAGTTTTGCACTCACTATTTGGGTGAACTATATTGAGATAATGGGAACCATTGGATGTAATATCACTATATTTCATCAAGGATAATGTAATTAGATAACCCTCATAGATTAAAAGTAACATCTTCACCAATTTGAGTTTATATGAAGAAATCATTGTGTGCATTCATGAAGGAGTTCAAGCAATTCATATGCACAGCAAGAGATGCTTGAATTGTTTGAAATGGAAGCTATTGTGATACTCAAAATAGACTTGAATATAGAAAATAAAAAAATAACATAGAAAAATTAATGCTATGGGGTTTCACATGAAATGAATCATGTATTACACTTTCATGCATGAGGTACATTTGACTTAACCAGGTTGAGAATCTGAAGACATATAACATTGAGTTTGTAAAAGTTTTATCTTTCACAAAATATTATTAAAGGAATTGTGTGTATCACTTGAACTCATCTAATTGAGTTAAATAACTTCACAAATATAAGTATTATCATCCTGATCATTTGGTAATAATGGAATAATACAACTTGATGTATTTTGAGAAATCCTTATTTGTTCATTGTGATATAACATTGAGTTATAGTAGAATTTGTATCTTCTACTTATTAAAGAGCACAAGGATGATGTGCATAAAATATTAATGATATAGTAATTATTAAAGAAATTAAATTTATTAAAAAAATTTATTCAGTCTATTCAAAGACATCTAGTATAGAAGATATATCTTGTTCATAAATTTTCATGAAAATATTTGAGGAACTGGGGGCGTTAGTATAAACAATGTCATTGAAGAAATGGTGGTACCAATATAAATAGTAACACTCACTGAAGAATATTTATAATTTCCATTCAAAACATTGTGTTCCAATTATTAGTATTTATAATCACTACTATGTTATATTGAAAATAAAATCCATTAAAAACCACAAATTGATCACGACAAGGTGTAAGTATTTATAACAAACCTTGTAAAAATGTATTTTTCTCCTTGTTTCTTTTATTATCTATATTACATGTGTATTTGATTATTGAGAGAACACAATATATTGATTCCTCTTAATTGAGGAGGAGTTCTAAGAGTAATAGGGGATAATTGAAAATAACTTAAAAGTTGGTAAAAGTTGGGTACACTGATTCACCCCCCCCCCCCTCTCAGTGTCCCTACACAATCCATTTCAGATCTACAAATCTATTAAGTGTAACTTTTTTTATGAAACATTTAAATTTAGTTATTATGATCAAAAAAACACTTAAATCATGCTTCACCAATATTTTCAACTATAATAGAATCATATCAATGTTTCATGAATTTCAACAGTAATGAAGGATTTTAATTTAAGAGAAAACATGCTATTGAAATCATGGTATCAATAACGATTTGAGACTTTTCATCCAATTATCATGGGAGGTTATTTTACTATGTTTTATTTCCTGTGATAGTATTATTATATCATCTCCAAATACTCACTTCATACCATATTACTCATTTATTAATGTTTCATCATGATTTTAATTTACCATTTGATTTACACATGTTCCCATTTATTTCTTGATACATAATCAAATATAGCACAATGAATCTTATAGAAAACTAAATTTACACCATTCAGGACTCGTCAATCTTAATGATAATTAAATATTATTTTCATAGCATTGATAAGTCCATCATTTCTTAGTTTA
Organism: Viscum album; assembly: GCA_963277665.1. Lineage (NCBI taxonomy): Eukaryota > Viridiplantae > Streptophyta > Magnoliopsida > Santalales > Viscaceae > Viscum > Viscum album. The sequence goes on from OY728128.1 coordinate 16,102,653, forward strand.
AATCATGTGTCATTTATTGATTTTTCTTTAAATTCAATATGCAATGAACATATACCACAACTCTACTTTTATTCATGTTGGAGTTGGTGGCCTAGAACCAAATTATTTATAATTTATGATAAATATATATTCATATTTTTGAATATTAAAAAATTTATTATAACATCATGATTGTTCATCTGCATGACATAGTATTTGATAATTTCCAAAGATTATCTGTCACGCTAAAAGTTCTTACCAGTTCCCCACTCTATTGATAACCTAGAATTTCTATGACACTGTTCATGAATATATTTACAATATTTGGATGATATAATTTGATGGACACAAATGATATATGCTATAAATGGTGGAGACTTGTATGACTTTGAGTAACCTTGTCATAGTGTACGCCCTTGGTAATATCTAGTAGGATATTATGAGAATGGGATCCTCTAGTAGGAAATCCAAATTTATTGTGTCATTGGATGGTCCTTTCTACAGATTACTATATTGGTCCTTATAATTTAAGATTATTATTAATGAATATTATGATTCTTTTTCTTTGATTTATTGAAGAAAACTATAATGATATATGTTCACGATGAGGTAGGATATGTTGGGTGTGTCACGAGTAATATTTCATTAATGAATAATGTGAGAAAGTATTTATCCATTCTGTTCATTAACAGAAGTTAATATATCATCCCATTTGATGGAAATACTATAGTCTAAATAAATCCATGTCCTTGTTTTTCTATAGGCAAGTTATATTTTCAGAAAGTCAAAGAAAGAGATAATCGAGAATATAGGTTGATGGCACTGACATGAACCGAATTGATTTGAGATATTCTGATAAATGGATTAAATTACACAGTAATCATTTATATGAGGAAACATGTCATTTTTGTGTTAACTTATTTATCTATGGGTTTCTTGGTGTGTTTCTAGATGCAAACTTTGGACTTTAGAATGGTTCGCCTAATTCCACTAAGAAATAGGCCTAGAGGGTCACACACTAAGTGTATCCAAAATCACAGTTAAATAATATATTATTATTTATTATTTAATAGGTTTAATAAATATTATTCTCACACATGGTTTTATAATTATTCATGTATTCTTTATTGCATTTATTTGATCACTAGTTATTCATGAGAATATATTGTGTGCAGAATATTTAATAAATGTTTATTTGTTATTTAGTGAATTTAATATTTATTTATTGGTCAGTATTGCAGTGATATTTATTTAATAAATAAATATGCATTATTCAAGGCACAATAAATATTATGGAGGAATGACAGATCGATTTCAATAGTCTGGTGAGAAATAATAAATATTAAATATTACTTAATTAAATAACATTTAATTATAATTCACAAGTTAAGCACATTTCAAGAAATAATAATATTATCATTATTATTATTTGACATGGGGTTTTTTTAATATTAAATAAAATAATTAAGGTAACTTTTGAAATTATTCTATTTTAACCCTAGTAATATAAATACTCAATTGCATTATTTTCTCAAGAGATCCAATTTCATTTTTTTGGTTGTGCAAAAAAAACTAAGAGAATACTCTCAAGCCTAGATTGCTCACTTATCCAAGAACACTCATAAGAACAAAGAGAAATTATCCCCCACTAGATCAAGGAGAACTCTTTAGAAGTGGTTCTTGAAGTGATCAAGAGAGAATGAAGAAAGTGTAAGGATATGTCATGTTAGCACCCAGATATTCCTTCAGCGATGTCTGGATATTCAAAGAATACATGTGGACCACCACTAGAAGAAATCAACACCTTATTTCTATAATTCAATGATGGTGGACCGTAGATCTATCACTAGATTCAATAAAAAATAAATAATTCCAACAAAGGAAATTATTTATTTAATTAAATTAATTATAAATAATATGTGATGATCCTCTTTCATAGTTCTTGTATAATTCTTCATCGTTTGTCTCTTTGACACAATTCTATGGATCATCGTGTTCATCATCATATAGATCTTAGGTTGATCATCAATTATGGAAAAAATAAATGTTGGGAACCACCCATCACATGCTTATGCTACACACGAAACCTACAAGTGGTATCAGATTTGTCATAGAATTATTTGTAATAATTTAAATATTTTTGGTGATTTACGCATTTTAATTTAGTTTACAGATTCAATTTTAATCATTCTTTTAATTTTAACTACAATATCTATTTATTCCTTATTCATTTATCAAATATCTAAAAATAATAATTTTATGATTAAAATAAAATCAAGTAAATAATCTATAGGGGACAAATTTTCTGGCTTTAAAACATAGGAGTACACACTGTTTGATCAGAATAAAATTTTGTGTGCCTGTGGTCAATGCACCAAGAGTTAATTTGTAAATTACTCAAATTGTGTGCATTGATGAAATGGGGTGTATTTAATTCCTACTGCAAGTGTTGATCAGGATATACTGGCTCATGGTCAAACAAAGTACATGTTGTGTAACCCAGCACATTATGTGTAGTCCTTTTTAGTCAAAGATGGGACATTTATTTCAATACATAGCAAACCTAACTGGTGACCATGTAATTTGGAGATCACGCAACATGTATCCCATTGTACATGTCGTGTAATATAGTTTCCAAGTTATGATTCACAAGACAAGTCCCTAGGAATATATCTTGTAAATTCATTGAGAGATGTACATGCAATGTAGCTCAAATGAGTATGTCCCATACATATAAAATGATATGAAGATTTATAATTTATTTATTTTACTATGTAAAACTTTAGACATGTACTTGTGTGTAGTCATAAATATAGGACACACCAGTTGGTTTTTTTTAATATACATAAGTATTTAAATGTTTAATTAATATATGTGTGATGTTCAGATCTATAGATCATGTATGATTCATATTACAAGTCGTTACTCAATGTGTATTTAATCATAACATGTGGCCAAAAAATCATGTAATTCGTGTAATAATATAGGAAGTACACATCTTGAAATTACATGATAAGTCATGTGTGCTATATTTCACAAAGAATAAAAAAGTATATGAGTATAATATATATTGAACATATTAGGATAGGTATTCACCGTATTGCCGCTAAGGTACATTCATGTACACAGTTAATTTTAAGTGAAATTATATAATTTGTTTAAAATTATAATGGATAAGAATCTCAATTAAATTAATATGAGAATTAAGATAAAAGAATTTATTAATTAAAGATGATAATTAATTTATTCGAGCACAGTTTTTCTTAAATAATAATGATTAATAATTGAATGATAGTTTTATTAAATGTATAATTTTTTGCATGCATGTGGATGATCATGAGCTAGAACATACATTTTGTATGTGATTGGTTTAATTTAATTAATTATTAAATTAAATTACTAGCTTTTGTGCCTTCTATCCATTCAATATGTAGAGAATCGGTTCCCATTGTTTCTTTTATGTAAATCCCTTTTCCCCTAACCTATGTATGATTAAAAGGAATATCTAGTGGATGGATCTCCCAATCTAGTGGAGGCGGTTCAAGTTTGGAGTTGAGGCGAAACCAATCCAAGTAGGTATATAGGTGGACAGGTGGAAATCTAAAACACAAACCTTAATTGGTTCGAGGTGTTTTCCCCTAGGTTAATGTTTAGTTTATCAATCGCTAGATAAATGAATCACTAGTAATCTCTCATGATCATACTACTTTATTATTTTATTTTATTTTAGTTGCATGGTTATTTCATTATGGGTGTCTTGTCTTGATCACATAATTAATGAATTAATGAGCATGCAATATAGAACTAAAATAAACTATCTTATGCGCAAATATTATATAATACATTGTTAATCACTTATGTAATCACAATTAATATTAAAAAGAATGTGATAAAGATAATAATTGTAAATTTATGCATAAAAGGATAAAATCACTCAATAAAATATTAAGCCATTATAACCTTCCGTTACTTCAATTAAAATCAAACCATAGTTCAAAGTGCTTGACTAGCCAAAGTAGGGGTGCTTTTAATTATCGAAGAATTTTAACATGAGGTTTTGGGTTGACTTAATCTGGTTTACATCAATGGTTGACTTCAAAAGAAGGAATTGGTGTAACTGAGAGGAAAAGGTGGAGGAAATTTAAAATTTATTATTTCAGGAATGGTGAGTCTACTCAGTGGATTAAGGAACTTTGAATTAATGAGGTTGGCATTTGGAATGCCCACCTAAAACCATTTTATTTTCTTGACCAACCAAATTTTGGGTAATGAGAAGAGGAATATGGATCCTTGCCACTTGAATATCCAAGAAACAAGATATTTAGAATCCAATGGTGAGGGATATTAGGTTTTCAAAAAATAGTGAGAGACTAATAAATATAATATTTATTTATTTGTTTAAATTTTACCATATATAGTACTAAAATTATATTCATCTTATTTTGTAAAAATATCAATTAAATTAAATTAAACATATCATTTTGATCTATACTTGACAAATAAAACATTCTCACTAGTAAAAATTTCAAAGAGTGGAAAAATCACCTACATGTCATACTTCACCATTGAAGAAAATTATATACCCCAGATGAACATTTACCAATTTTGCCTAGCAATGGGGTAAGTGATGAATATTTGTCTCTCTATGAGAAACATATGAATGATGCTATATATTTTCATTGCTTCATGTTATCATCCATGTACAATGATATTTTTATGAAACATGAGGATATTGATTCATATAGCATGATGTCTCACCTTTGGGATCTCTATCAATATAAGGTGAGAGAAGAGAGGTATGAGATCTCCAATGATTTGTTCATAGTTAATCTAGGAGAATATGACCTATTTTGGCCTCATATAATCAAGATTATCATCTACATTGAACACATAGACATATTAGTGATTAAATTCCTAGATGATCTACATACAGATTTCATAATTTCATCACTACTTATGACATTATCTAGTTTTTATTGTCAATTATAATATAATAAATAATGAGAATATTTTTTTGGAACTTCTTACTTTAATTAGCTAAGTGGATAAGGACATGGGTCACGATAAACCCACAATTTTTATGGTGAATGAAAAAAGGAATAAAAATGAAAAGGGGACCAAGACTTATAAACATTCTAAAGCTCCTGAGTGTCATCCTTCCAAGAAGAATAAGATTCAGAGGCAGAAAAAGGAAAAGGATGAAGTATATTTTGCAAGTGGAAAGCCAGACCACTGGAAGAGGAACTACACCCAGAAGACAGTGGAATATAATGGTGAATTATTTATCGATTGAAATCTTTCCATTTATATACATTGGGTAGTAGATATAGCAGGTGGTGCTCACATATGCATCTAACTACATAAACCAAGTAGATTATGGAAGATATACAAAGGAGATGTGGATCTGTGAGCTACTAATAGTGTGAGGCTGGATGATCTTGCCATTGGTGACTACAACCTTTCTTTTAAAATAGGAATGATTTTGGTTTTAATATATCTTTATTATGTACCTATAGTAACCAAGAACATTTTTTTTGACTCATGTCTATATATAGATGGGTTTATTTTTAAATATGGGAATAAAAGTTGTTTCTATTATAATTAAATCATATGTTATGGTATGGGTCATTTAAATAATTGACTATATGTATTAAATTACAAAAACCAAGTATTGGAAATTGATAATTAATCATGTTCCCACAACTCATTTAACACCCTAATATGGAATCAGCATCTTAGTCATGTAAAAGAGAAGTTTTTAAAAAAGATATGTCAATATGGTTATTTAAAATATTTTGAGCTAAAACCACTTAATATATTTCATACTTGTTTGCAAGGAAAAATGACCATCCCACCATTCAGTGGACAGGGTGAAAGGGCCACAGAACTTAAAGGATTCCTAAACACTGATGTGTGTATAATATTTATAGTAGAATCTAGAGGTGTATATTCTTACTTCATAACTTTTACTGATAATTTGAGTATATATGGATATATCTACCTGATGAGGTATAAGTCTAAGACCTTTGAGAAATTCAAAGAATTAAAGAATGAATTATGGAACCATCTTTCTAATAATATAAAGATGATTTGATCAGATCGAGGTGTTGAATATCTTAACTAAGAGTTCATCGACCTTCTATGGGAGTTTGGGATTATATCCCAACTCACACAAACTTATAAACCATAGTGAAATGGTGTTAGGGAAAGGAGTAACTGTACCTTGTTGGACATGGTAAGGTCAATGATGATTCATCTAGATCTTTAATTATCATTTTGGGTATGAGCATCACAAATTCTATCATACACATTAATCTAAGTACCAAATAAATAGGTAAAGGTAATTCCCTTGGAGATATGGAGTGCAAATAAACCCATTTTTTCGCATACATGTGTATAGTGTAAGAACCCAGATATTACTTTTTGGTATGTTTCCTTTTTCTAGTGTTTTTGAGGAAAAAGAGGAGTTTCTAGAAATTTCTTAAGTACACACTCTGTACTTTATGAGTACAGTTCATGTAATCGATTACCACGGGTAACTGGGTTCTGGCCATGTAGCGGCCATGCACGTGGTCGTGTGTGGTGACCTAGAGACCGTTTAATAAGACGGCAGGTGAAAGCAAGTACACTCCGTGTACTTATAAAGTACACGTCGTGTACTTTCTTTTTTTCATTAAACGCATCGGGGTTACGTATGATAGATAAAATCAACTTCTTCTTGGTTAGGGTCGTTCTAGAGCAAGAGAACGGCATTGATCTTCCTCCGAGCACCCGATCGAGCATCTATTATCTGAATCGACCATCATCTATTACATTGTAATCACCTCGATAAGCTATTCTTTCTATTAGATCTTCATTTCCTAATTCCTCCTCTCTCTGAAGTTATTGTCCGTTGAGCATTTTTATCATTTTTGTAGATCTACGGTGTTCTTGGGCGATTCAAGGCATGAGGTTCACGTATATCAATCCTACAACACTGAGGTAGGTGGTTTATGCCTTTTCATTGAAATAATTTGAGTTATATGTGCAATTTGACCAATACCCTTGAATGGGGTATTGTGTGTTAACTGTTTTGGACTAGTTAATTTTATGTTATGCTTGTATGCTTGAATAGAGGTTAATTGAATGAGAATAGGGTTAATTGTTATGATTTGGAGGTGTTTTCCCAAGCATGTTTGTTTATGAACGTTTGGCCTTGCTTGGCCTGTTGGGCTACCTTGTTTACTTACCATGCCTAGTATTGTAGGATGGAGTGTTTTGTTTATTTGACATGCTGATATGTTGTAGATTGTTATCCAAGTAGTTCTTGAGGGTTACTTTGGCCAATATGTGTTGTTATGCTTTCATGACTTACACAGGTCCGTGAGAACCTATTGTAGTAGACCATAGGGAGAATGGACGTAAGGGCTTCTCCAGAGTATATGCTTATTGTTATGATATGAGACCATAGGGGGAATTGATGTAAGTGCTTCCTCATAGTGTATGTAGTTCCTCGATGCGGGCCACAAGGGTAATGTGACGTAAGTGTTTCCCCAGAGCGCAGTTAGTTACCGATACGAGACTATTGGAGGAATTGATGACGAGTTATTCCTCAGAGAGTCTATTCTTAAGCTGAACCAGAGGGGATAGACTGAGTGTACAACCCATAGGGTTTCTTGTCTTGTTTGGTTGAACCAGATGGGTTAGGCTGTGAGTACTTTCCAAAGGGTAATTGTTTATGTTTAGCTGCTTGCTTGTACTTTTTTGGTTAAAACATAGGGGTTAGGTTGTGAGTACTACCCAGAGGGTTACCTTATTTGATTAGGTGTTGCTTGATATATGAAACTGAATTAATTGAAACTGTGGATTTTTTACTACTGGGTACTTTCTTGTTTACTTCTTTCTGTATTAATTACCTACCATATATTCAATAACTATTAGGCACAGATCTCGTGGTGGTTGCATACTATTATTTAGTCTCACACCCTATTTGGGTCATGCTTTTGGGCCCAAATAGATTATATTGTTATAGGTATAGATAAGTCCAAGTTCCCTTCTACTTCAAGTACTTGACTGCTTTGGAGCTGGAGAGTATGGGACCAAGATATGGCTTGAGATACTGATGAGTCGTTTACTTGTTTTCCCTTTGTACTTTGGATTAGTATTGTATTCATAATTGTGACTTGTTTGGCTGTTTTCAGAGACACATGTATCATGCATCATCTTATATATGTGCTCCAGTTGTTATTACTTATAGTATTCTGTTGTTTACTTTTGTTATGGTTCTTTTTCTTCTTCCTCTATTTCTATTGATTTACTTCCACTATGTTAATATGCCAATGAGGGCATAGTTTCCCCACTATCACACCCAAGGCCCTCGTTGCTAGTCAACAGCCTCTGGCATTCGGTGAACTGTGCTTGAGGCCATGTGACCATCTGGGTACGGGGCACCTCTTGGTGGCTTTCGGAACCGGGATGTTACAAAGTGATATTATAGGTATTCTTTTCTCTTGACTTACTATTTAGATCCTATAGACAGGGATACGAAGGAATAGGTACTTGGTAATAATCTATGCCTGGGATTAGCTAACCCATGTATAGGGAAAATCTAATCTACCTTGTTTATTGCAATTTTTCTAGTTTTGAAATTATTACAGTTGATTTGATTTCACCTTGAGTGATTCACATGTTTTGTGTTGTTATTTTTGATGTTATTGGGATTCTATTTCTATTGCAACCCAATGAGAAGAGGGTATGACATCATGTGCATCATATAATAACTTTTTAGGGATCACATGTCATGCATTCTTTCCATTCCTTATAGGGTGCATTAGAAATTGCATGTTGTTGTGATAGGTGTTGTGCTAGATATGCATGCTTTTGGGATAGACACATTGATAAAAATACCTTCTTTTTGAAAGGATATTTTTAGTGTAAGGTTTTGTTTGAATGAATGCCAAACATTGGTTCTTGAGGTGTTATGGGCACCCATGGATTGGAATTCGGTGGATCCTTGTCTTGTTATGATTCTTCATGACATATGTAAGATTCTAAGCTTTGATTAGCGGGGTGTATGGTCCCTCACGAATCATAATTTGGTACTTAAACGTTTTTTTAGTGTTTTTATGGGTTCTGGAGTATTTTATGATGCTTACTATCCGGAAAAAACCCAGAATACAAGGCGTGTAATGTTGAATACATGCCATGTGTTCTTCTATTTAGGAAGAAAATGTTTTTCTTATGTACATGCCGTGTACTGTATGTACACGTTGTGCAGTCTCTAACTGTGTCTCAGACTGTGTGGGTAGAGACACGGGGTTTGAAGTCTTTGGTAGGACATGCCATGTACTAGATGTACACACCGTGTTGTAGAACCATGTATCTAGCCATGTCACTAACAACATGGGTCGGTTGAGTCTTTTCTAATGCACGTCGTGTTAGTCTTGAAAATGTCATGTAGTGTGATCCATGTATCTGGTTGTGTCAATAACAACATGGGTTGGTGAAGCTTGTTATGTACACACCGTGTCTAGAACTAGGACGTCGTGTAGTCTTGTTCTAAGAGATCTATGTGGATTAGCCATGTAAGAGAACTCAGGCAGGGAAAGAAAATACAAGTACACACCATTTGAAAGGACAACATTCCATGTACGGGGAATTACACTGCCAGTTTTGGAAGAATTACACACCCATCTGAAAGGCTTAAAGGAACATGTCGTGTAATGAAATATACATGTTGTGTATCCTTGTTTTTTTAATCATGAATGCTTTATTTCTCATGTTCCCTATTTCCTTTTCTAATTTTCATTCCTTGATAATTTGATATAAGGTGTGCGTTTGAGCTTGCATATTCATGCCACGAAGACGTCCTTCGGTTGTATGCTAGTTACAGGGCAACGATCAAACACCAGACATGGATGATCAAGCACTTCCAATAGATCTTCATGTAGTTCCAGTATTAGCACCAACCATCATTCCGGACACAGGTGTTGATGAATAGTTCCAAGAGGGCTTCATGAGGTTCATGAAGACCTTCTGTGGAGTACCATATCCTACCCTGTCTATGGAAGAGTTGACGTAGTTTTTCCTGCAGAATCATCCTCTCACTTTCACCGGGGAAGGAGGACCTCAGGCTATGAAGTCATGGTTAGAATCCATTCTTTCTATCTTCGATCATCTGGAGACGCCTCCGGATAAGAGGATCAAACTCACTACTTATATGCTTTGGGATTCTACAAAGATATTGTGGGATGTGATATTATAGGTAGGATGCTAGCAGGTTATGGCAGGGGATGAGTTTTAGTGTGCCTTAAATTATTACTTCTATCTGGAGACTTTGAGGGCTGATCGAGCTTGAGAGTTCATGAGTATAGAGCAGGTTACTCTCTTAGTCATAGAGTATTCTTCTCATTTCACTAAGCTTCAACACTTCACACCTATTCTAGGAGGTGATGAGTTATTCCTGGTAAGGAAGTTTGAGAATGTTCTGAGGCATGACATCCAATCTTAGGTGAAAATCTTCAGGTTGACTTCCATCACTTCTATATTCAACCAAGAACTGATCAAAGAGTGAAATTTGAGGGATTATAGAGTTTGGAGCCAGGGCGGCTCAACATATGGAGTTAGTATCTCTCCTTCTGACAGCAGGAATCATCGTAGGGAGTCTACGTACAAAGATCTGAGGAGGAGAGAGATATCATCTTGTAGCCAGGTGGTGTGCTCCAAGTACGGGAAGAGTAGGCATATGAGGACTCATTACCCGAGAGACCCAGTGGGGTGATGATCTTGTGGAAATATGGGTCATCTTCAATGTTTCTGTTATATCTTCTCACCAGCAGTTGATGACAAGGGTTATTCTATGACTCCTCGTAACCAGTTTCTCATCGGTCTGCGAACTGGAGTTCTTCTGGCTGTTTGGGTAGAGGTGGAGGTTGTGTCAATGTTATTCAGTCACAAATATTTCAGTGATAGTAGGTTGGGCTAGATTAGAGTGGTCAGGCAAGGTCACAAGGCCGTAGTGCAGGTCAGACATTTGTGGTGGAGCAGACCCAGCAGGAGCAGGATCTTGGACCCTCTACAATTCGAGGTACGATCTTAGTCGCCTCAATTTTAGCTTCTTCACTTTTTGATACAGGGGCTTCCCATAGAATTATATATTTTGTTGTGGTGGAGAGACTTAAGCTATGTATATTTTCTTCTTGCTGATGTCTTAACGTTGGAAAAACCGTTGGGGACAAGAACTACTAGTGTACGTCAGTGTAAGGAGTGACCTCTTGAGGCTGGTGGGTGTCACTTCTCATGGGACCTCTATGTCTTGGAGATGATGGGATATTACGTCATTCTCGTAAGGGACTGTTTAGTTCCCCTCCAGGATATTGTCGATTTCTATCGTTGTATAGTGAGTTTCACACCACTAGAGGGCGGATAGTTCTTCATAAGGGTGAATGGGATGTCCATGCGAGTAGAGCGGGACTCGAGCATTATGGGTTGGGAGGATTTATATCCCATATTTCTAGTCTATATCTGGATAACCTGGGGACTTCACAGATGGACTTTTCCCCAAGGGTAGATCATTTCAGGTATGTCCATCCGGAGTGAGAGGTGGAATTTTCGATTGAGTTGGTGCTAGGAGTGGCACCGGTGTCCATTCCTCCATATAGGATGGCTACACCTGAGTTGAAGGAGCTCAATAAGCAGTTGGAGAAGTTTCAGGAAAAGGGTTTAATCTGACCCAATACTTCTCCTTGGGGTTTTCCTGTCCTGTTTGCAAATAAGGTGGATGGTACACTTAGACTTTGAGTGGATTATCAAAAGATGAACCAGTTGACGGTCAAGAACCGATATCACTTCCCAAGTATTGATGATCTCTTTGATCAGCTTCGAGGAGCCCAGGTGTTCTCAAAGATTTACTTGAGGTCCGGTTACCATAATTTGCGCATAAGACCCTCAAATATACCTCTTACAGCATTCCAGAGTAGGTATGGTCTATATGAGTATATGGTTATGCCGTTCGGTCTCACGAACGTGCCTACTATTTTCATGGAACTGATGAATCGATTATTCCATCCATACTTAGATTCTATCATGATGGTTTTTGTGGACGATATCTTGGTGTACTCTCACACTCGACATGACCAAGCTACCCATCTTGAGATCATTTTGAGTACACAGAGATAGCATCAGTTATATGCTAAGCTCTCGAAATCCCACTTTTGGATGGACCAAATTCACTTCTTAGGTCATGTTATCTCAGAGACAGGAGTATCAGTAGACCTAGAGAAAGTGAGACCAGTAGTTTCTTGGGAGAAGTGGAAGAACATCTTTGAGGTGGGAAGTTTTCTAGGGATATCTTGATACTACAGACGTTTCATACAGGAATTTTCAAGATTAACAGCGCCACTGATGGGTCTGACTAAGAAGGGTGCAAAGTTCTTGTGGTAAAATTCTTGTGAGTCAGCCTTTCAGGAGCTGAAAGGGAGGTTGAATTCATCACTGATACTAGTATTTCTAGAGCTGGGCAATGTCTATACTATGGACTGTGATGCATCAGGTATCGGGAATGGAGTAGTGCTTATGCAGGGGGAAGGAGTCATTGCATATAGGTCTTGGAAGTTGAGGCCACATGAGAGGAATTACCTGACGCACAATCTTGATTTGGCGACAGTTTTTCATGCCCTACGTTGTTGGAGACATTATCTTCTGGGAGATCATTTTGTGGTTTTCACTGACCAAAAAAATCTGAAGTATATCTTCACTCATCATGACTTGAATTTGAGATGGTGAAGGTGGCTTGAGTGCCTTCTTTCTTTTGACTTCGAACTTCCCTACACGCCTAGGAAAGGCAAATTAGTGGCTGATACACTGAGTAGGAGGACTCAGATGTAGGCAATTCAGGAGGCCAGTAGTGACTGGAAGTTTATGTCTTTGTTCTCTAAGATGCATTTGGAGGTGCACGATAGGCAGGGGAAAACGTTTCTTTCTTCTGTAGTTGTTACCTCTACTATTCTTGATCGAGTGTGGTGGAAGATATCAGTTTTTGAAGGCCTGGTCCTATGAGAAAGTGTGTCAGGAGAGGACCCTATTCTTGGATATACCATAGGTGATGATTAGATCTTCCATTTTCATGGGCGTGTATGGGTTCCAATAGACATACGTGAGGATTTGATGTAATACTTTCATTCCTTACTTTGGGCAGTTCATCCCGGTGTCACCAAGATGTATTGTGATCTACACTGTTAGTATTGGTCGCTAGGTATGAAGAGAGATGTTGTTGGGTTCATCATGAGATGTTCCACCTATCAGCAGGTGAAGGTAGAGCATCAGTGACCCGCAGGGCTTTTGCAGCTGTTACCCATTCCCAAGTGGAAGTGGAATGATGCCGCGATGGATTTCGCGATAGGTCTGCCAAGGTTTCCTCAAGGAAATGATGCTTTTTGGGTTTTCATTGAAAGACTCATGAAGTTTGCTCAATTTTTTCCGATCAAGGAAACCTTCGGTATTGATGAGTTGGGAAGGTTTTACATCTGAGATATTGTACGTTTACATGGGGTTCCACACTCCATTATATCATAAAGGGACGCATGTTTTACATATCAGGTTTGGAAGGGACTTCAGGAGTCCTTGGGCACACAAGTACTTTTGAGTACAGCTTATTATCCCCAGACAGATGGTCAGTCTGATTGTATGATTCAGAGGCTTGAGGATATGCTGCGAGCATGCATCCTTTATTTTGGAAGTTCTTGGGAGAAGCAAATACAACTTATGGAGTTTTCCTACAATAATAGTTTTCAATCAACTATTAAGATGGCACCTTATAAGGCTTTGTACAATATTTCATGCCGATCACCATCATGTTGGATGGAGGTAGTATAGGCAACTATGTTGGGACCCTGTCTGGTCCAGGAGACCATAGAGTAGATAGAGTTGATTCAGAGGAGGATGGATAGGACATAGTTTCGACAGAAATCTTATGCTGATCTACAGAGACGACCTTTGGAGTTTGAGGTTAGGGATTAGGTTTTCCTAAGTGTCACACCGAGTTTGGGACACTAAAGTATTAGGAGATAGGGTAAGCTTTCACCAAGGTACGTTGGGTTGTTTGAGGTGTTGGGGAGAGTTTGTATGGTTTCCTATCAATTGTAGTTACCTCAGAGGTACCAAGATGTGAACAATGTTTTCCATGTTTCTTAGCTTCAACGTTACTTCTCAGACCCGTCTCATGTTCTTCAACCTGAGGAAGTTGAGTTAGAGGTGGACGCCTCATTTAAGGAGCATACTATCCAGATTATTGATCGAATAATGAAGGTTATCTGTAGATAGATTATTCCTCTGGTACGAGTGATATGGTAGCATGGTTGAGTACAGGACGAGACTTGGGAGAGGGAGACCGATGTATGATCACATTGGCATAAGTTGTTTGAGGAATATTCTTCTACGCCGCCTGATAGGGAAATTCGGGGATGAATTTTTTTTAAAGGGGGAGTTTTTAAGAACCCATATCTTCTTTTCAGGTATGTTTCCTTTTTGTGGTGTTTTTGAGGAAAAAGAAGAGTTTCTGGAAATTTCCTAAGTACACACCGTGTACTTTATGAGTACACATTGTGTACTCAGTTACCATGGGTTTCCGGGTGCTGGCCATGTAGTGTCCATGCACACGGCTGTGTGTGGCGACCTGGAGACCGCTTAATGTGGCAGTCGGTGAAGGTAAGTACACTCCTTGTACTTATAAAGTACACATTGTGTACGTTTTTTTCATTAAAAACATAGGGTTCACGTCTAACGAACATAACCACCTCCTTCTTGGTTTGGTTCGTCCGAGAGCAAGAGAACAACATCGATCTTCCTCTAAGCTCCCGATCGAGCGTCTGTTATCCAAATCGACCATCGTCGATAGCATTGGAATCGCCTCAGAAAGCTCTTCCTTCTTCTAGAGATTCATTTCCTGATTCCTCATATTTCTCAAGTTATCATCAGTTGATCAATTTTAGTGTTTTTGTAGATCTACAGTGTTCTTGGGAGATTCAAGGCTTGAGGTTCAAGTATATCGATCCTAAAAAACCGAGGTAGGTGGTTTGTTCCTTTCTATTGAATGTCATTGAGTTATATGTAAAATTTGACCAATACCCTTGAACAGGGTATTGCATGTTTACTGTTTTGTCCCAATTAATTGTCTGCTATGATTGTATACTTGAATAGAGGTTAATTTAATGAGAATAGGTTTAATTGATATGATTTGGAGGTGTTTTCTGATTCATGTTTGTTTATGATCGTTTGGTCTTGGTTGTCATGTTAGGCTTCCTTATTTACTTACCATTCCTAGTATTGTCAGATGGAGTGTTTTTTTTATCTGACATGCTGATATGTTGTAGACGGCTATCCAAGCAGTTCTTGAGGGTTACTTTTGCTGATACGCATTTTTATGCTTGCTTGACTTACACAGGGCCGTGAGAACCTGGTGTAGTAGACCATATGGAGAACAGACATAACGGATTCTACAGAGTGTATGTTTACTGTTACGATGCGAGATAATAGAGGGAATTGACTTAAGTACTTCCTCAAAGTATCTTTAGTTCCTTGACACAGGCCATAGGGGGAATGTGATGTAAGTTCTTCCCCAGTGCACCATTAGTTACCGATGTGATACTACATGAGGAATTGACACTGAGTGATTCCTCAAAGAGTCTATACATAAGCTGAACCAAAGGGGTTAGACTGAGTGTACTTCCCAAAGGGTTTCTTGTCTTGTTTGGTTGAACCAGAGGCATTAAGATGTGAGTACTTCCCAGAGGGTTACCTTTTGTGTTTAGCTGCTTCATTGTTCTTGTTTGGTTGAACTATAGGGGATAGGTTGTGAGAACTACCCAGAGGGTTACCTGATTTGATTAGCTATTGCTTGATTTATGAAACTGAATGCATTGAAATTATGGGTTGTTTACTGCTCTGTACTTCCTTGATTACTGCTTTCATTACTGATTACCTGCCATATATTCACTGATTGTTAGGCATAGATCTCGTGGTGGTTTAATACTGGGATTTAGTCTTACACCCTATTTGGGTCATGCTTTTGGGCCCAAATTAGATTATATTATTGTAGGTATAGATAAGGGAAAGTGTCCTTCTACTTTAGGTACTTGACTTCTTTAGAACTGGAAGCATGGGACCAAGCTATGGATTGTGATGCTAAGGATTTGTTTACTTGTTTTCCTTTTTTACTTTGGATTAGTATTGTATTCAGCATTGTGACTTGTTTGGTTGTTTTCCTAGACACATTTATCATGCATCATCTTATATATGTGCTCCAATTGTTTTTACTTCTAGTCTTCTGCTATTTACTTTTATTATGGTACTTTTTTCTCTGCCACTATTTCTATTGATTTACTTCCACTGTGTTACTCTGCCAATGAGGTCATAGTTTCCCCACTATTATACCTAAATCCCCTGCTTCTAGTCGGCAGCCTTTGGTGTTTGGGTAAATACGCTTGAGTCCATGTGACCAAATGAGTACGGGGAACCTCTGGGGGGATTCCGGAACTGGGACATTACATATGGGGTAGGGATTCATTTGTTTAAGACTTTTTAGGAAACAAACTACCACACTAGGGAACAATGTGTATCTTTATTAGGTATCCCAAGGAAATAATGGGAGACTACCTATACAACCCCTCAGACAAGAAAGTGATTGTCGCCATAAAAACCGTATTTCTTGATATGGAGCACATCCTCAAAAAGTATATTAGGAAAAATATTGACTTCAATGAAGTTGATTCTCCAGATACACAATAGATAGTATAGGAATTGATTCAAAAGGTTCCCAAGGAAGAAGTAGTTCCTGAAACACAAGTACTGCAAGGGAGTGTAAGAGAGGTAAGAGAACTAGAGAGATATGGATTTGTAGTCACCGAATATGGTGATTCATTATTGGTTGACAATGATGAACCTATATTATTCAAGGAGGTAGTATATAGATTAGAAGCTGCTAGATACAAACAATCCATTAATTATGAAATATATTTCATGTATCAAAACCAAGTTTGGGTTATGTTCGATACACCAGTTGATGTAAATCATGTTGGATGAAAATGGTTATTTAATAGGAAACTAGACATGGAAGGTAAAGTAAATACCTATAAATAAAGTCTAGTGACAAAAGGGTTTAAATAGAATCAAGGAATTGATTATGATGAAACATTTTATCCAGTTACCATGTTTAAATCCATTAGAATTATAGTTGTTATAGCATCTTACCATGACTATAATATTTGGCATATGGATGTCAAAACTGAATTCCTTAATGGGAACCTTCAGGAAGATGTCTATATGACACAACCAGAAGATTTTGTGGCTCTATGTGATGCAAAAATAATTTTCAAGTTGCAGATATCCATTTATGTATTGAATAAAGTATCCATGTCATGGAACATTCAATTTTATAAATCCATAAAATAATTAGGTTTTATAAAAAATTAATGTGAGTTATGTGTTTACAAGCGGTTTAGTGAGAATGTGGTCCTTATCCTAGTAGTATATGTTGAAGACATATTACTTATTGGAAATTAAATACCAGTCTTACAGTCTATTACGGACTAGTTAAACAATTGTTTCTCCATGAAGGACTTAGGTGAAGCATCCTATATTTTAAGGATCAAGATCATTCATGATATATCCAAGAGGATACTTAGACTAATTCAAGTTATATATGTTGATCAGATACTAAAGAGATATAGTATAAAATAATCCAAGAGGGGATTGGTTCCAATGTCACGTGGTTTACATTTTATAAGAAAATGTATCCTCAGACACAACATGAGAAAGATAGAATGAGTGAGATCCCATATGCTTCAGTGATAGGACCAATATAGTATTTCATGTTATGAACTAGAATTGATGTTGTATATGCACTGATCATGGTGGGAATACATTAAGAATATCCTGGAGAACATCATTGGACTATTGTTAAGGTTATCCTTAAGTATTAGAGAATAACTAAGGATATGTTCCTAGTGTATGGAGTAAATGAGGAGATGGTCAAAAAAGGTTATACTAATTCTAGTTTTCAAATAGATTAAAATGATATAAATTTTGATTCAAGATATGTTTTCTATCTCAATATAGGATATGTGAGCTGGAAGTGCTCAAAGTAGCCAGTGGTCATTGATTCTATAGTAGAGTCTGAGTGTATAGAGGCTTCTGATGCATCCAAGGAATTAATTTGGATTTAGAACGTTTTTCAGGAGCTTGATGTGGTACCTTTAAGTAAATACCCTATAATATTATATTGTGATAATACTATAGTGGTGGATCTTGCAAAAGAGATAAGGTCACACCAACTGAAAAAGCACATACTTAAGAATTGTCTCCTCTTGAGGGATTTATATCATATGATTAAATTTATAGTGAGAAGAGTATCCATAGAATATGACATGGTGGACCACTTGACTAAAGGCTTATCTCAGCAGAAACATGAGTATCATGAGAGAGCTAGTGGATTTAAGGTTGTTGGTAGTTTGCTCTAGTGAAATTGGGGGTCTATTTGAGTTGGTTCCCTACAACCAACTTCTTTTTACTTTATGATAAACATGTATTCATTTTTTTTCATATCAATAAACTAATTATCACATAAGGATTATTCTTCTATGTGACATAGTATGTGATAATGTCCTAAGAGTAGAAAATGCACTAAAAGGTCATAGCAGTTCCCCGCTATGATGTGATCCTGAAATTGATACGACATTATTCCTAAATATATGTTCTATAGTTGAATGATATAATTTTAGGGACACAAATTATATATTCTATCAAGGGTGGAGACTCATAGGACTTTGAGTCGCCTTCTCATGGAGTTCTCCCTTAGTAATATTCAGTATGATATTATTAGAAAGGGATCCTCCAGTAGGAAATCCACATTTATACATGTCATTGGATGCTCTTAATTGTGACATGTGTATTGGTCCTTAAACTTTAATATTTCTATTAATGGATATTATGATTTGTGAACTTTGATTTATTTATGAAAACTATGATGATATATGTTCGTGTTGAGGTAGGATAAGTTGGGTGTGTCATGAGTAATATTGCAATAATGAATAATGCGACCAATGATTTATCCCTTTTATTCATTAACATAATTTAATATCTCAGGAACTTCGATGGAAATGATATATCCTAAATAAATCCATGGTCATGGTGTTTTATAGGAAATTTCTATTTATATATAGTCAAATAAAGAGATAATTGAGCATATAGGTTGATAGAACCGGGATGCAACCTACACGATTTGAGATATTATGATAAAGGGAATAAATTACACAGTAAGAATTTATATGAGGTAACATTTCATTGTGGCCTTAACTTGTTTCTTTATGGATTGCTTGGCATGTTACTAGACATTGACCTTAGAATTTAGGCTGGTTCGCTTAATTCCACTGAGAAAGAGGCCTAAAGGGTCACACATTATGTGTATCTAGAATTTGAGTTAAATAATCAATTACTATTTATTATTTTATAGGTTGAATAAATATTATTCCCACACATGGTTTAATAATTATTAATGTATTTTTGATCACATTTATTCCTTCACAAGTTATTCAAGATAATATTTTATGAGAAGAATAATTAATAAATATTTATTTTCTATTTAGAAAATAAAATATTTATTTTTTATTGGCGAATAATGTAGTGATATTTATTTAAGAAATTAATAGACATTATTTAAGGTTTTATAAATATTGACGAGGAGTGACCCACTGAGATTAATGATCTAGTGAGAAATAATAAATATTGAATATTATTCAATTAAATAAAATTTAATTATAACTCACAAGTAAAGTGCATGTCAATAAATAATATTATTATTATTATTTGACATGGGGTTTTTCTAGGATTAAATAAAATAATTAAGGGCACTTGTTCCATTATGTTATTTTAAACCAAGAAAAATAAATACCCAATTATGTTATTCTCTCAAGAGACCCAATTTTATTTTGTTGGTTGTGCACAAAAATCTTAGAGAATCTTGTCAAGCCTAGATAGATTGCTTCTTCAAGAACACTCCCAAGAATGGAAAGCAATTATCCTCCATCGGATCAAGTATAACACTTTGGAAGTGTTTTTTAAAGTGATTAAAGTTGTACGACGCAAGCATAAGGATATATCATGCTAGCCCATAGATATTCCTTTAGCAACATTTGGATATTTGAGGAACATGTGTGGATCACCACTAGATTAAATATACAATTGATTTCTACAAAATAAAGATGGTGTACCATAGATCTGTCACTGGATTCATCAACGAAGAAATAATTCAAACAAGGAATATTATTTATTTAATTAAATTAATTATAAATAATATGTGATAATCATATTTATCTATTTTTCCATAATTATTCATTTTCTATTTCTTTGAATCAATTCTCTAGATTACGACATTAATCATCGTATATATCTTGGATTGATCATCAATTAAGGAAAAAATAAAAGTTGGGCACCTCACATCACATGCTTCCACTGTACTCAAAACCTACAATTCAAAAAATCTAATCAATAATAATTCATAACCCTTAGAAAGATAATTTAATTAAATGAATCAAACTTACAACTTGTAGTGATTACAAAAAAATTAGGTTGGTACATGGAATAACATTTCATGTTAATTAATTTTAAAAAAATTAAGAATATTTTTTAATTATTCCCTTTATGAATTAAATATTCTTCAAAAAATAGATATTTAGTTAAGAAAATCTTTGAGAAAAGTTCTTCATGTAAATTAAAATCTTTTGTAAATTATTATTCATCAATAAAAATATTAGCATACTATTTACATCAATGTAAAATATTAATTTCAATTCCCAAAATTATCTCACATGTTTTTAATCAACATTTTAAAATTGTAAAACTATCATGGAATGGTATTAAATAAAACTAAGTAACTCATCATCTCATAACTCTTAATGAAGAATGTATTAACTAGTATGTACCAATTTAAAAGGGATTCATTTTAGTCATAAATAATTCATCATACCAATACACTACAACATAACTGAACACTCTAATCATAATCACAAATAAAATTCAGGATTTAACTACAACAATCGCTCATGCACTATATAGAATTCCAATCTCTTGGAGCATGCTTTGAAGGACCTCAAAATTAAACATCATTTTTAAAAAAACAAAAACCATTCCTTAAAACTCATTCATAAAAATCTTCATAAGAAACCAAAAACATTTAGGTGGTTAACTTCTTAAATCATCCTTTAAGATATATTTAAATTAACACACTTAAATTTTATGTTAAAATTATGAGGTTTAACAAAATTTTCTATAAAACACTCTAAACCAGTTATTAGATTAATCTTAAAATAATTTTATCCATTATTAAAACAAAACATAACACCTATAAAAACACATCATGACTTAAATAAATATAATAATCCATTGATAAAGGTTTTAAACATCTTAATTTATCATAAAATTCAAGATATTAACTAGTCATCCATCAAAACATTAAATCATTATATTTTTCAAGTTAATATAAATGTGATTAACTTAAAAACTAGAGATTCTAAACCAACACATAATAGGATTCACAAAACATGAGGTTGAAACAATTCACTTTATTGGGTTTAAATATCCTCTAAGTTATTAGCATGCCAACAATTACCAAAAACACGTAAAAAAATAAAACACCCACAACTAAATGCTTTCATTTACCATTTACTAAAAGGGAGTATCATTACTTCTTAGAGTTTTAATTCATTGTCATATTATATCCCCCAAAAAAAATACAATCACATATATCAGTATAATAGAGCTAATTTAATCATATAAATCAAGGTAACCTATAGACATAGACATGATATTTTCCACTTTGGGTGGCCATATCTCACCCAAATGACCTTAAAAGTCAACATGAAGTAATGCATCAGGATTGGAGATAATCCCCCCTCTTAATATTCTTTAAACTATAACCTACATTACCAGCACAATTCAATACCCTAAACCCATTATCATAAAATTAATTAAAACTATTTAATTAGGTTTATCAAACTTCCAAAATTACCCCAAAACAGTCACAAGTGAAAATAGTCATAATGCATGTACCATTCCTGGGTATCTAACCCAAAATCAAAATTATCTTAACTAGTGTGTTTATTAAGATTAAGTTCCTTACATAAGATCACAATGGGACTTAAACACCTATGTCCAAGCTGGTCTCCTTTGCTAAATCACCCACTAATTTTGGTTAACATTGTTTCCATGTCATTCCCATGCTAGTGTCGTTAGTCCCTAACTTAAAATTCCACCCTATCTCTCAATAAAACCCTTGATACCAATATTCCACCCCCCCCCCCATCCATTGATACCCCTCTTGATCCACTTGTGAAGAGAAGTTGTGACCCCTAAGTAGTGCCTCATATAATCCTATTGTAGGTGACTAGAATCGATGGTGTATAACACTTAAATGGGAATCATTCCTCCCATTATATAAAAGGATCGATAAAAAATACAAAAAAACACCAAAAAAATATCGTATAATATAAAAGAAACCAAACAATCCCACATGTGTATGTCAAGAAATATAAACAAAGTCTCTAATGTAAATACCAAAAAGAAAACTAAAGCATTAATTCTATAAACACTCAGATTTCTTAGATACTAATGCTTATCATGGTCCCTGTAACCCTCTTGGAAACTTAAAAATAGTTTATGTATGTATGGTGAACATAACATGTATACTTATTAGGATCATAACCAAGGTCTCTTATGGAAAAGAGAAAATATTACAAATACCCTAGGGAAAAAACAACAAAACTCACAAGTATCTAGACAGATCATTTATCCCTCCCAACCTCACCACTGCTTGATCACCAAATAACATAATGTAGTAGTGAGGTAATATCAAGAAAAAAATGAAAAAGGAACCTTGTATCCACTTCTATACTGATTTACAACACTCACACCACAACATCAAATGCCATGTGCTCCCATACCTTCCATTCTATCTCATCCCCATGTATCCATCCATCTATGATGTGGCCCAGGTCACAAACCTACCAACCATAGACACCAATAAGGCCCATAATCTTGTGTTGGTATTAATATCATCATTTAAATCTCTCATTCCATTATTACATCATCCCACATTCATCCACAACATCATAATTAAGGAAATGGGGTATCATAAATGTGAAGGATATCAACCCTGTTCCCTCCTCCTACCATGCATGACCCCCACCACATATCACATCCAATAATCATCAGGAATCACCACCGAATATGTCATCATCAAGGTATAATATCTTCCACCAACTTTACATTATCCAATACCACTATCTAAGGAAGAATAGGTAAGAGGGGGTAATCAGTCATCCATTATTCACCACCTGGATATTGGGAAAAACACCCCCAAGACATTTGGGTGTTTGTAAATGGTACATGACCTGGGTGGGGTGCTTATGTAAGTAACATGAAAATACAACTATATATATATATGTACATGTATGTCACAAAGTATCATCCTAAAGGATTCACATCAATACTTTATCATCTTTGTCTATCAACAACACTATACTATTGTTACCACTTGTTTCCACCACTTAATGAAACTCCACCACACTAAACAGCCACACAAAACCCACTTTCCTATATTTAACTTTCAAGTTCAACCATATTTATATATTATTAAATTATCAAAAAATATCATTAATCATGACATTTATCTTCATATTTGATGATAAGACACTGAAGCCAACACCATCATTTAAATTTCTATTTAATTACAACCTATTCATAATTATTTACTTTGATAAAATAGATTTCACATATAAATTCAAGTCCAATTTTATTAAAAACAATCCCAAACTATTAAGGAATCACACATTAACCCATCATAATTACCACCACACTTCCACTTCCCACAACACATCCCAAATATAAAAAGTTCACCACCATCATTATATGAACCCTATAAATGCCACACAAAAACAATTACAATAGAAAACATACTATAAATACACAACACTAGGTGTAAAAACCCTATATTATACCAAAATTCATTTATAGGGGTCGTTCACATTAAATTATCATCATTTGTATGGGTATTTTCATATAGTTATAAATTTACAAGGGCCACCAATTCTTAGATAAATATACATATTAAGTCTTTTATAAGTGGTGGGTTTAAACAAAAATTCAGAGTGAGGTTATAAATTCACAATAGGGGTTAGTAAATTCACAACTGCTACAAAATGCACCTAAAAACTCTCACAATCCATGATAACAATCATCACTTAACAATAATAATAAATCTGGTAAAACATAAAAATACACCCCCACCCCTTCAATTCAATTTAATGAAATTAATTATATTAATTAGTTTATATATACCACCCACCCACTAGAAAACAAAATCATTCTAGCTACATTGATATTAAAATAAGAGATAACAAAGATCTCCTAATTGTAAATGAAGTTCCCTGATTTTTTGTACTAAAACAGGGGAAAATAAACAAATTTCATCACCAGGATATCATGAGGAGAAAGGATTTGGGACAAAGATATATTACTATAAAGGTTAAATAACAAGTTTTTGGTTCATCCATACTTAAAGGAAATAACAAAATACTAGAAGTGAGGAAATTTCATAGTTTCAATATTCCAGATACGGTTTCTTAACGATCCCTGAGAAGTTAAAGCAATTAACTTACCTTTTTTGTAACTTAAATTTGGATTCATTTAAAACATGTAGAACATGCCATTTAAAAAAATAGGGTTTAATGAATTAAAATATTACATTTTATGCATACAAAATAGATTTTAAAAAAAATTATTTGGGATTTAAATACTACATTTTATGTTAAAATAATTTTTTACATCATTTTGAAAAAAATCTGGGAAATTTAGAAAAATTTTAAATTTTTAAAACTATTGGACCAATCATAAAAGGGATCGACCATGAGAATAGAATGACCCTAATAGAGAGAAAATATGATAATATATTAACAATCTGAAGGGATCTACCATGATAATGAATAGATAGAGTGTGAGAACAATTGATTGATCGTGTGAAGGAATGGATCAGTTATGGGAACAGCTAATCAATTGTGTGAAGGAACGGATCAACCATGAGAAAAAATAATAAACTATAAAAAAAATGGATCAAACATTAAAATAATTGATCAATCATGTGAATTAATTGATCAATAATGAGAAAAAATGGAAATTTCAAAGGGAAGAAGGCTCAAACACCCCCTTGACACCTCTAGGACGTGAGAAATCACAAATGAAAGGTTTTAAAAAAATGGGTAATTACACAAGTGGGGGTTTTAGGTACTTAATTACCTTAATAAATGTATTTAGTATGTATATTTATGTGTTTATGATGAAACAAAAGTATGAAAATCTTGAGACGTTTAAATAATTTCAGAATAAAGTAAAGAATCAATGGGGAAAGAGGAATAAAATCCTATAATCAAATAAAGGAAGTTAATACTTAAGCTAAGAATTCATTATTAATATAAGGAATTATAGAATTGTTTCATAAATCACCTATCCTAAAACACCACAATGGAATATTGTGTCTAAAATGAGGGATCTAAAATTGTTAGACATGGTTTGATCGATGATGATTCAGTGTAACCTTACTATTATATTCTAGGGATATACTCTGGAAACTATTGTTTTACTACTAAAACACAATCTATCTAATGTAATTATAAAGTGATCATATGTACAATGTTTAGCTTTTGATAGACATAACCTTAAGTCTGAGAACTTATTATATTCCTCAAGAAGGAATTTATCAATAGATTATTTTATGGAAGGAATGTTGAACTAGGATAAGTTCAAGATAAACAACTCAAAAATATTTCTAAGATGTAAGTTAATTCAATTCCACAAATATTTATGGAAGATGAACTCGCTTGATTTATAAAATAACTAAAAACTTCTTGTAGGATTAATCAGGAACCAAATAGATATGGATTTATAATAGAAAATGGTGATGAAATAATGTTTATAGAAAATGAATAGACTTCCTACCATGTGGCCATCAAGGGATATGATTCCAAGAAATGGTTAAAATCCTTGGAATCTGAAATATTCTCTATATAAACTAACCATATTTGGAACATAGTGAATTTATATGAGGATATAAGACCCATGGGATGCAAGTAGGTTTTCTAGATGAAAAATGACATGGATGTTAGAGTGTATACCTATAAAACACATCTAGTTTCAAAAGGTTATAAAAACTCATGTTATTAACTCTGAAGAAACATTTTTACCTATCATGATGATAAATTCCTTTCAGATATTACATTCCATAACATTTTATTCTAATTATTAGAAATATAAAATTAAAATAAAAACCACTTTCCTTATTGGAAATTTTTTCCAGGATGTGAATATGATATAACTCTGAGGTTTTCAAATTCCTAATAGAACCTCTATGGTATAAAAGATATAATAATCCATTTATGGATTAAAGAAAGCTTCTCAAAGTAATAATATTTGGTTTGATGATTCAATAAAAGATTTTGGTTTCATAAAAAATATAGATAATGGTTTTTTTATAAATGGATTTGTGGGATAATAGAAGCATTTTGGATATTTCATGTATATGAAAAACTACTTATTAGAAATTAAATCATGGAACTTCATTTTTTGAAGATGTGGCAAGGTAAGTTCTTCTCAATGAAAGACATGGGTGAATCTACCTATATATGGGGTATGAAGATATATAGAGATAGATCTAATAGGTTTCTTGGATTTATAAAAATACATATATTAGAAATTTTCTAAATTGGTTTATAATGGAGAACTCCAAGAAGGGGGTTTTACCAGTATTTCATGGAATGAATCATAGGAAGATTGAAGATCCTATTAAATAGTTATAATGGATTGTTAAAATTCCTTATACATACCCAAAAATATCTATCATGTAGGTCATGGTGTGTATTAAACCTGATATACCTTATGTTTTAAGCATAACCAGTAGATACTAATCCAATCCTCGTGAGAGTCACCAGATTATTGTGAATAATGTATTTAAGTACTTGAGAAGAAATAGGGTATGATCTAATATATAAAGGAGAGGGTGAGGTCTGTGTAATTTGTTACACATATTCTAGTTTCCAATTAGATAGAGATAATATGAGATGTCAATCTGGTTTTATTTTTTCCTAAATAGTGGAGATATCACTTGGAAGATTTCCAACAAAAAAACCATTGTGGATTTGATAAAATTGGTAGAGAGTATCACTACATATGGTGTTGTGAAGGAAAATTTTTGAATCAAGAAGTTCATATTTGAACTTGAGGTGGTTCCTATAATTTAAGTTGTAATCAAGATATACTATGATAAAAATGTAGCTATCATTCAGGCCATGGAACCCTAGTCTCATCAAAAGGACAACTTCTTCATTTTCAAATTCCATCTCATATATGATATTATTGATAAGGGAGATGCAAGATCCTATTCTGTGGATATTTAGAATAATATACCATATTCATTAATAAATGAATTATCATAGTAATTGCATGAGGGTTATGTTAGGTCTCTAGTTATTTAATACTTTGTAGATTTCTATAATGGATATATAATGTATCATGATAAATTCAATCTCCATATATAAATCATTTTTTATGCCATAATTTATTTTATATGAATGGTAGAATGATTATATCCCCTAAAAATACAACTTTGAGTTTTCACTGATCAATGATCGTCATGGATTAGTGTGGGTTGTGATGATATATTAAAATGATCATGAATATAATATTTTTCTCATTTAAAAGGGTTGTATATGAGATATGAATAATTGATCAATGAGATAATAAGTAGATACTTATTAATTCGATTGGATCACTAAAGTATATACTATTGAATGTCATACAATAATTAATATACTTGGGAGTTTATTCTTATTATCAATCCTTATTACCTATGTTTAGAGAGATTCCTATCATGATAAGCTTAATAGTTTGACAAATTCATTACAAAATTTAAAACCAACATAGATAATCCGGGGGTGGTTGGGTATGTTGTTGATCATGTCGTTGGTTGGATCTATCACAAACCATCCTGGATACCCTGGTACTCTGATACCTAAGTCAAAAGTGACATAGCCTAAAGATAATTCCTTATCCCCATGGGTTGGAAACATGCACCTGGAATCAAACAATATAAATGTTGGAGAAATTTTTACTAAAACATAGAAGAATAAACAAATACATATCAGTATGATCAAAAACTCAAAAGGAAGATGGTACCAAAAACCAAATAGGTATATCAAAAACCAAAATAGTAAATAATCAAAGTAACATAATTCTAACAAGAAAAATACATGTCCCAGAGTACACATTACTCCAAACCCCAAGGTATAAGGTATAATAGTTCCCGGTTATAGGATCCTCACACACCTCGTATCAACGATCATGGAAAGTATGTGCACACACATCCCTTAGGATCATGTTAAATAGGACCCATCAATGATAATATATGTAAAACTAGGGTTTTTTTAGAGTTTTAAATCATTAATCCACTATTAGGGAATTAACATCCTATTGTGTTTGTCTCAAATAACCCACTAACTACCAAGTATCACATGTTCTCAATCAATCAATAAAAAAGGGAAAATAATTTCATTTCAAAATACTTCGCAATCACCCAATTTTCCTTATCAAAATTCCAATTTTCATTCCAAATAAAAACATAGGTTTTTCATCATTTCATGACTTTTCAATTCAAAACCAATCATAGGTAATTATCAAATAAATTTTAACCATTTTCCAAAATCTATTATCAAATCAATTTAAAAATTCCATCAATTTCAAATTACACCCTAAATTCTAATTCTATCAGAATTGGGGGTTTTCCCAAAATTCCCAGCCAAATCAAATCCATGTTCAAATTCACATAAAATTGTTTTTTTACAAATCAATTGAAATCAATTTTAAACATAAGCAATTAAAGGTTTATTAAATTGTAAAATCATAAATGGGACCACCTACCATTCTCATGAAATCATAATGCCTATAATGGGACTCGCTAATGAATAATGAATCCATATAATATCTAGTAACTCAAACTAGAATCCATATTCAATGAAAATTAGTTTAAATCCATAAATTACATGGTGATCAATAAACCCCTAATAGGAAAAGAGAGGGATATAGAAGGGACAGCGATACCACTTACCCAGAGAGATGAACTGTAACCAACATGATGATCAATCATCAAATAGATGATCCAAAAGGGTTCTAGGGATTAAAAATCTCCTAGGGATGTCTCTAGGTCTAGAGGGAAGAGCTAAAAATTGTATGGAAAGAAAAATCAGCTAAGAAGTAGAATTAAAATCATTTTCCCTAATAAATACCGAACGTGGAAGCTCGGTTCACATTTTGTAAATTCTCGGATACCATATGTGCCAAAAATGGAATAACCTTTTATTAAAATTGTATTTTTAATATTTACACACCATACAAACTAAACATTTTGTGTAACCTTGCATGTTGTGTACCTATTTAATGGAATCTTCCTGGTGATGATTAAATATTTTCTAACCCCATTACATGGAATGTAAATCCCCAAAAGACTGTACAAACAGCAAGTTTATACTGAAAATTCCAACAAATATCTAACTTCACTATTAAAGGTATAATACAAATTTATTTTTGTCCATACTCAACCAATGAAAAGGTAAAACCAAAAAAAGTTTTATAACATATGTGAAATAAAGGTAACAGGGTATTACAACCTCTCCACTATAAAAAAAATTCCCCCAAATAGCCCGAAAAAAAAGATTCCTATCAAAAAGGTGAGGCCATTACTCTCTCTTCAGTTCCTCATGCTACCATGTCTCATGATAATTATGACCATACTAACATAGCACACACACAAAAAGGTATCTTCCTCTCATGAAGTACCTTGGTCGCAGAATCAATGATCCTGATTGGATGCTCAGTCACTGATAAATCAGGCTCAGCATCAAGATCACTCTAGCTCAAAACATAAGATGGATAATAAAGAAACTTTCATAGCTATAATACATGGAGCACACCATGTATAGACATCAACTATAGAATAATTAAAAAAATTAATACACTTTCCCCACCAGCTCAACAGCCCCAAAAGGTACCACAAAATGAGGAGTAATCTTCCCTTTCCTCCCAATCTATCAATGACAAAAATGAGGTGAAACTTTCAGAAATGCCTAATCACCCAAAAAAAATTACAATGGTCAATTATGACGATCATTATAATATTTATATCGACAATGTTCCTTAAAAATACTATAACAAATCAATTAAATCTTTTTTGTCATCTCTTGAACCAAACTCAGTCCAACCAAGAAATTTTCACTGATCTATAACTAACACAGTGAAGATTTACAAGGTATAACATAAAATTCCGCAACAATATCCATTATGATTGTAAACTATTAACTATTTTTATAATAAAACTCAACCATCACAAAAATTTCATCCCAATATTCACCAAAATCAAGGATGTGGGAATGAATTATATACTCAAGAATTTGTAAACCCCTCTCTGTATGTCCATCCTTTTGTGGATGGTATGCCACACTCAAATGAAATTAAGATCCCAGTGACTCTTAAAGGACTCTCCAAAAGAGATGCATCAATCATTTATCTCTATCTGAGACAATTGTATATGGAACTCTATTAAAATGAATAATCTATGTTGTATATATATTTCCAAATTCATCAAATTTGGTTGATTCATGAATGGGTATAAAGTGTGCCAATTTTTTCATCCTATAAATCATAACCCATATCACATAATTATTTCTATGGGTACATTTAAACCCAACCAAAAATTCCATATAAAACTCATCCCACATTCAGGTCAGTAAAAGAAGTGGCTGAAGAAAACCCAAAGGTCTCTAAAGCTCGACCTTGACCTGTTGGAAAGTATAGCAGAATGAAATAAAGTAAGTGAGAATCATCATCTCAAGTCATAACACATATTTTTATTTCATGGATACACTGACCATTAGAAATTATGGTAATCCCCCCTCACATATTGATAGAGCGCTGTCGTGGGCGCCCTCAAATGATAAGTGTGATTTGGGGTACTTAGGTGAAGCAGAGTGGCTGACCAAGGTCGTCTCTCAAATGAGGAAGTGAATTTAACAACTTATTAGAGGTATTCTAAAAAGAAATAAAATAGAATAGAGTAAAAACACTACTTTAAAGGATTGGGGTTTGTTTTAGTTTATGAATTTAGAAGAAGTTTGCTGGAAGAAGATTGTATTATTTTTTTTGTTTTTAGTTTTGGAATGAATTTCAATTTAAATGACACAACAAGAAGATGTTTTTTTTAGAAATCTATTTAAAAAGCGTAATCGATATAACTATACCTATTCACTTTATTATTAATCATTATCATTTAAATTAACATTCACTTATTTATGATCCCTTAATTTGTTACATCCCGAACCCTACGAGAATTAACTTTACCACAAAGATGATGCAAATTTAAACCTAGGCTAACTTTGGAACATGCAATCGCAGCACCCTTCTTTGATTGATGTTCTAAGATTAGCTTATGTTCAGTGGTAAATTAAGGCACATATCCATTCTAGAAATGAGGATGAATTGTGTTTAGGTATTATATTTTAACTCTACAAATTTATCCCGTGTGGTCTTGTATTACCGATTAAGATCGCGCTCTCACAATTTACACAAAATCCCGACCTCGCGTGTTTTTGTGTTAATTGTTCAACTGATTGCTTAGTTTCTTACAATTTAAAAACACAATTCATGAATCATATTAAGTGAATTACAGTATCTCAATGATTCAAAATAATTAAATTAAGAGTGTAGAAGATAGATCGATTAATAAAAGACTACTCTTCCATGGGTGGCGTAATCATCGTAGAAGCGTTTTGCATGTGCAAAGGTTTATAATGGGTATAACACAATAACACTTCTACTAAAGAATTCCAGACCAAAGAGGAATATTAAGAGAAGAAGAAATTTAAACAAAACAGAATAAAAGAGAAGAAATAAAAGAATAACAATGAAGTTCATTACACAAATGAAAACATTACAAAATGAAGAAGAGAAGGAGGCTTCGATGAGGGGATCCTTGCTTCAAGAGCTACCCCTCTTACAATGGTTGGATAATTTGGGTGAAACAAATTCTCCTCTACCTCCAATCTCCCAATTCACGTCCCAACCCATCCAAATAAAAAAAACTCCAATTTATAGAGGGGAGGGGAGGAGAGGTTACAAGTGGTTTCAAGTGTGAATGTGGAAATTCGGCCAAATATTTTATGCCAACTTGAACCGCCCATTTGACCACCAAAACGCGTGAATTGGCCAGCCGTCCAGAAGGATAAAATGTGAGTAAATAGGTCCTCTATCTCCTCCCCAAATTTGGGCTCAATAAAGGCCCATATGAAGGAGTTATGGAAGAAATACAGAATCTTTTCCATTCTGGCGAGCCCAGCCCAACTTTGCCTTCATGAACCAATGTCAACAACCAAATGAACTCTTTAGATCGAGTGTCCTGAATAAAAGTTTTAGATAATTAAGTTAGGAACACTGTTAAAGAATTTCAAATTAAAATAATAAATATACAAATATTTATCTTCGAAATACTACAGTGAACTATAAAGGGTAAAACTGGAATTTTCATCAAATATTCAAATGAATGATCTAATCCCAAATACTTTCTAATTAAACATATTTAACACAATGTGAGGAAATTATATCATTTATTATCAATAAAATAGTGTTTTATCAACTCCCCCACACTTACCCTTTTGCACTCCTGGACAAAACCTCATGTCTAGTAAACATCAATATCAAATCAAAACCAATTTTAAAACACATATCCTTGAGATCAATCAATTTCCCACCAAGAATAAAAAGATATCATGCCTCATTAAAAACGTTATTTCAAGTTCTCCATTTATATCATTCAATATATTTCCACTTCATTTATCCTCCCATGCACAAAACACTTACCTCGCTTGAATTTTCTCTCATCACTCAAATATCAATTTTTTTGCAATGTCTTTCTCATCTAAACTCATACAAGGGTCACCATAGGCTTGATAGATTCCTACATCGCTACCCGATGTGAGTTAAGGACATATGTTTATCATGAGGACTTTTCAGGGTTGTTCCGTGGCTTTCGGTTGGTAGGATTAAGATGTGAAAAACTCTTAGGCTGAATGAGGAGGGCTTGACTCTTTTGAAGCAAAATTGCATTAATCTAATTTTCACTTAAATATGGTCTTCTCTTCAATACCCATAGTATAAATTCAGCTCCATCATCATGAAAAGTCATGAAAGGTTTACAACATTCATCATTTTAGCATAAAAAATGTCAATATTCTCAAACATGATTTTCTTGAAATCTCCAGATGGGAACAGCTTTCCACCTCAATTAGAAGCTCCAAAAAAGGCACAGCTTCACTTGTCATGAAAGCTCCAGAAAAGACATTGCTTTCAATATAATGACTTTCTTTAGGAGAAAACACATCTCTTCAGAATTTAATTTTCCACCCAAAGTATCACATAATGTGGTGGCACAACACAAGACAGCTTCCCCCACACTTAAGCTCAACTAGAATATGCAATTTCACTTCAAGAGTTGGTTGGATTGGGAAAATTGTCTTGTAATGTGGCTTAACCTAACAGGTTGTTCATGGCTTCTAAGGGCTAAAAGGATTAAATATTCAAGGTAGTCCATTATAAAAAAGGATTCTTTGAAATAGGGGCTTTAATACCAAACAAATGCCTCAATCATTTAAACATAATTACCTCAAACCCTCAAGTTTTGACAGGAATAGATCAAATTCTGGTTAAATCAAGTATGGTTTTGTTCTCTCAAGAAGTGAGGTGAATGTAAAGAATATGAAAATAATGGTTTAGAAGCCTCACAGGAAAGTGATTTCAAATATAAAGACAGTGATATTGGCATGGGATTCAAAATTCAGCGTACTTTCATGAAATTACTAAATATTTGAACTTGAAACAAAGTCATTTCAGCATTCATTTAAGCTTAGTTTCAAGGGGTAAATTGTTTCACTTATTGATATGGATTTAAAAATGGTGATGAGAATCATTTTAGCTCAAAAATTTCAAAAACACAAAGAAAATTGAAAAATAAACACACAAAATTTGAAAAACACAAATTTTTTTTTTTTTTTTTTAACAGGAAAGCAATTGAAATTACTAAACTAAAAGGTTCCCTACCCCACACTTAAAATATTGCATTGTCCTAAATGTGAACCTATGAGATGATATATGCACATGAAATGCAGAATTTTTAAATAAGACAAATAATATAAAAGTGAAAGGGTTAGGAACAGCCTGATGTGCTCAAGTGATGATGGGGTCATGCAGTGTGATAAAATCCACTGCATCAGTAGGAAGTCCCTCAATGTATCTCTTCAAACGTTGCACATTGATTGTAAAGCTCCTTCCAGTGTCCTCTTGTGTGATCTCCACTACACCATAAGGAAAAACATTAGTCACAACATAAGGACCTAACCATCTGGAACGCAACTTACCAGGCATCAGCTTCAGTCGTGAACTGTAGAGAAGGACTTTCTCTCCAACATGAAACTACCTTTATTGGATCATTTTGTCATGAGATGCTTTTGATCGTTCCTTGTAGAGCCTTGAGTTCTCATATGATGATAATCTAATCTCCTAAAGCTCTTGAATTTGTAGCTTCCTTTGGATTCCAGCTTAAGCCAAATCCATGTTGCATTTCTTTATAGCCCAATAAGTCTGATGCTTGACTTCCACTAGGAGATGACATGCTTTCCCAAAAACAATCCGAAATGGGGACATACCAATGGGGTTATTGTATGCTGTTCTATAAGCCTACAATGCATCATCCAATTGCTTGCTCCAATCCTTCCTATTTGGCTGCACGGTTTTCTCCTAGATTTGTTTCAACTCACGATTTGAAACCTCAGCCTGGCCATTTGTTTGGGGATGGTATGGTGTTGATGTTTTTTGTGTCACCCCATACTTTTGAAGGAGCGAAGCAAAATTCCTATTGAAAAAGTGTGTCCCTTGGTCACTGATGATGGCCTTTGGTACTCCAAACCTGTAGAAAATTTGAGCCTTGGCAAAATCCACTACAACATGAGAATCGTCAGTCCTGGTGGCCTTGGCCTCCACCCATTTACTCACATAATCAACAGCAACCAAAATATACAAAAATACAAATGAACTGGGAAAAGGACCTACAAAATCAATGCCCCATACATCAAAAATCTCACAGAATAGTATGGGTTGTTGGGGCATCTCATGTCTCTTAGAAATGTTCCCAGTGTGTTGGCAACGAGAGCATGACTTACAAAACACATGCGCATCATGGAATAATCTAGGCCAATATAATCCAGAGTCCAAAACCTTCCTAGCTGTCCGTTGGGGTCCAAAGTGTCCACCACAAGCAAGTGTATGACAGAAATGCAAAACAGACTCAAACTCATGATCGGGAACACACCTCCTAATAACTTGGTCACTGCACATGCGCCATAAGTATGGATCATCCCAAACATAAAATCTTGACTCAATCTTTAATTTTTGGACTTGATGTTTCTTTAAATTTGCAGGGATTTCAGAAGCAACAAGGTAGTTAACTAAATCAGCATACCAAGGATGCGTACCTGAGATGGTATAGAGATGCTCATCAGGAAAAGTGTCCCGAAGTGGTATCTGATCCAAGGTGTCATCCTCTAGTGTGTGAGTAAGCCTACTCATGTGGTCTGCCACCATATTTTCTGACCCCTTTTTGTCCTTTATCTCGATGTCAAACTCTTGAAGAAGGAGCATCCAACAGATAAGTCGTGGCTTTGCATATGGCTTCTTCAGGAGGTACCTCAAAGCTGCATGGTCAGAAAAAATAACTACTTTAGAGCCCAATAAATATGAACGGAATTTATATAAAGCAAATATGACAGCAAGAAACTCCTTTTCCATGGTTGTGTAGTTTTATTGGTCTGAATCCAGTGTCCTTGATGCATAAACGATCACATGCGAACGTCCCTCCACCCTCTGAGATAAGACTGCTCCAATCGCGAAGTTGGAGGCGTCACACATAATCTCAAATGGAAGGTCCCACCGTGGGGGTTGTATGATTGGTGGAGTGGTCAGACACTTCTTCAGCTCATCAAATGATACCCTGCATGAATCATCAAAATTGAAGTCAATATCTTTTTGAAGTAATCGAGATAAGGGTAGAGCGATCTTACTAAAATCTCTGATGAAGCGTCGATAAAATCCAGCATGCCCAAGGAATGATCGAACATCACGCACACATGTAGGATATGGGAGGGATGAAATAATGTCTACCTTAGATTTATCAACTTCAATGCCATGTTGTGAGACTATATGACCTAAGACAATTCCCTTTTCGACCATGAAATGACATTTTTCAAAATTTAATACCAGATTCTTCTCAATACAACGATGCAACACATCACCCAAACTAGAGATACATTCATCAAATGAGGACCCATAGACTGTAAAATCATCCATAAATACCTCCATGCAGGTCTCAATGAAATCTGAGAAAATACTCACCATGCATCTCTGGAAGGTACCTGGGGCATTGCAAAGTCCAAATGGCATCCTTCGGTAAGCAAAGGTACTGAATGGGCAAGTGAATGTTGTCTTCTCCTGGTCCTCTACTGCAATGGGAACCTGAAAATAGCCATAAAATCCATCCAAGAAACAATAGTGTGTCTTCCCAGCTAGTCTCTCAAGCATCTGGTCAATGAATGGAAGTGGGAAATGGTCATTACGAGTGGATTGATTTAGTTTCATATAATCGATACACACTCGCCAACTGTTTTGTACTCTCACAGGAACTAACTCATCATTTTCATTTTTTATAACAGTGAAACCAGTTTTCTTTGGTACAACCTAAACAGGGCTAACCCATTGTGAGTCAGAAATAGGGTAAATGATACCCGCCTCAAGTAATTTTTCAACTTCTTTCTTAACAACTTCTAGGAGGGTGGGATTAAGTCTCCTTTGTGGCTATCTCACCAGTTTATCCCCATCCTCCAAGAGAATCCTATGCATGGAAATGGAGGGGCTAATACCTGATATGTCTGCCAATGTCCAACAAATTGCCCTAATGTTATCTCTCAAAAGATTCAAAAGTTTTTCTTCATGTTCAAAAGAGAGATTGTTAGCGATTATGACAGGTAATCTATCACCACTGAGCAAGTATGCATATTTGAGATTTGGGGGCAATGGCTTGAGTTCCAATGTAGGTGGGTGATGTATGGATGGAGAAATTGATGCAACAGACATATCTGCACAATGAACATCAGTATCAGAATAAAAAATCATCACAATCAGAGAATAAAGCACCAAATCCATCAGCATACTCAATAGCCATGTCATAATCAGAGTTCACATGATCAAAATCAGAATATGATTCCATTTCAAAATCAAATCTTATAGGGTCTTGTTCCTTAAAAATGGGTGTAGAAGTATTCTTAGACATCAAAATAGAACCAATACGCATAATCTCCCTAAGCATAGGACAATCCAATTCCATGATGTTTTTACTTGGTGGTTCAAAATGGGAGATAACAAAAGTAGAATGGTCCTCTGAGGGGTACTTCATGGAACCCATAACATTAAATATCACAACTTCATCTCCAAACTCCATGGAAATTGTACCCTCATTGACATTTATGATAGTTTTTGCAGTTTTGAGGAAGGGTCTACCAAAGATAATGGGGGCATGAGAACTTACCTGATCATCCTCCATGTTAAGCACATAGAAGTCTGCTGGAAAGATCATGTCTCTTACCTGAACAAGTACATCCTCAAGAACTCCCACTGGATATTCCGTAGCTCTATTCGCCAATTGCACCACTACTCTTGTTGGCTTCAACTCACCAACCTGTAAGGAAGAGAATACAGAGTGAGGCATCACATTTATTGAAGCTCCTAAATCACAAAGAGCATCAGAGAAGTGCAACTCCCCTATGGTACATGGGATGGTGAATGTCCTGGGATCCTTGCACTTTGTTGGCATTGCTAGAGTTGGTGTAATGAGTGTCGAGACATTCCTTCGAAGGTTGATCCTCTCATTTCCCTTGAGCCCTCTTCTATTGGTACAAAGTTCTTTTAAGAATTTCGCATACCTTGGAATTTGCTTAATGGCTTCAAGTAAAGGAATGTTGATCTCCACACACTTGAATGTGTCCAAAACCTCCTTTTGCATTGCTTCTTCAGCCATCTTCTTGGTTTGAACAACCCTGTTTGGAAAAGGAAGGGGTTTAGGAGGTACATCATCAATCTTTTTTTTTACCTTTATCTTTCTCCTTGGATTTCTCATCAGTTGGTATGGAATGCGGCTTCTCTAGAGTAGAGGTGAATCCTGGTGGAATGGTAGGTCCAGATGTATCATTCATTTGCTTCCCACTTCTCAATGTGATGGCACTAACATTCCCCTTTGGATTTGGAGTGGGTTGGGAAGGTAGATTTCCAGAATTCTTACTCACAAGTTCATGGAGGGTGGTGGAAATCTGACTCATTTGAGTCTTCAACTCTCTCAGCTCCGAACCTTGACTCTTCAGCTCATTCTGTTGATTAAGAAAAATTTGTTTCAAAAGATCATCAGTGTTAGAGTCTACCTTGTGTTGGATATTACCTTGTTGCTTACTCGTTGATGTTTGAGCTTTGAATCTCCTTTGGGGTTGTTGGAAACCCTGTTGGTAAGGTGGAGGCTGCTGGAAGTTTGGTTGAAAAGGGGGCCTTTTTTGTTGTCCAGAGCCATACCTCATGTCTGACTGATCTTTCCACCCTTGGTTGTATACTGTATCAAACTTCTTTTGGGGATATGGTTTTTGTTTTTTCTGCTGAAATGGTCTCCCAGGGAACACTGCTGCACAATCTTCTGTCTCTTGTAGTTGTGGGCAACAGTCAGTTGGGTGGATTGTCTCAGTGCAAATGCCACATGGCCTTGAAGGAGGGGGTTGGGATGTCTTTTGAGCCAATGCAATCTTCCTCACCATAGTTTTCAATTCTTCTAACTTAGTATCAATCAAATGACTTTCAAGAGAAGAAGGACTTACTTGATGTACTCCTCGAACATGTGGTGTACCTCTATCACCGAATTGTTGAGAGTTTTGGGCCATTTTGTTGATCAATGCTCGTGCAGCTACTGGTGTCTTGTCCACCAATGCTCCTCCAGCTACAGCATCCACCATGCTCCTCTACATGGGTGTGAGTCCTTTATAGAAGTACTGAATGAGGAGTTGCTCACTAATTTGGTGATGTGGACAGCTTGCACACAGCTTTTTGAATCTCTCCCAATACTCATACATTGACTCCCCTTGTGCTTGCTTGATCCCCGAAATCTCCTTTAGAATGGATGTGGTCCTTGATGCTGGAAAAAATCTTTGCAAGAAAAGATGTTTCAAATCGTTCCAACAAGTTACAACCTCGGGTTGTAAATAATACATCCAATCTCTCGCAGCTCCATCAAGTGAGAATGGGAATGCTCTTAGTTTGATTTGATCTTCAGAGACATTTCTAGGTTTTAGGGTTGAGCAAACCACATTAAATTATTTCAAATGTTTATTGGGATCCTCACTAGAGAGGCCATGAAACTTTGGAAGTAAGTGAATTAACCCAGATTTCAGTTCAAAGTCTGATTCGAGATTTGGGTATGCAATACAATTTGGTTGATAGTTAATATCAGGTGCAGCCAATTCTCGAATGGTTCTATTAAGTTCATTTCTATTATTGTCAGCCATTGGTTCTTGTTTTATGGTTGAATTTGAATTGCTTCCAATTTCAATGTTCTGATATTGGAGTAATTCTTCAACTGGTTGAATGTTGAAACTTCCCGTAGACTGAGAATGTCTGATTTGTGCCCTAAGGCTACGTTCAATCTCAGGGTCAAGATCTAAGAGATCTTCGGGATTAGTTCATGTCATCAATAAATGAAATATGAAAAGAAGGAATTTGTACCATAGTAAAATAAAAATTAGAAGTTTGAGTTGATGGTCCAAAAATAAGTAGAAAGAGATAAAAGAAGAAGAAGAAAAAAATCAGATTGGGTAAAGATGGAAGAAAGAAGAGAGGAAGAGAATTAAAATGTAAAATAAAATAAATACCTCTAATTGGTTGAAATAATTACTTGCCTCCACGGCAATAGTGCCAATTTGATAGAGCGCTGTCGTGGGCGCCCTCAAATTATTAGTGTGATTTGGGGTAGTTAGGTGCAGCAGAGTGGCTGACCAAGGTCGTCTCTCAAAGGAGGAAGTGAATTTAACAACTTATTAGAGGTATTCTAAATATAAATAAAATATAATAGAGTAAAAACATTACTTTAAAGGATTGGGGTTTGTTGTAGTTTATGAATCTAGAAGAAGTTTGCTGGAAGAAGATTGTATATTTTTTTTGTTTTTATTTTTGAAATGAATTTCAATTTTAATGACACAACAAGAAGATGTTTTTTTTAGAAATCTATTTAAAAAGCATAATCGATCTAACTCTACCTCTTCACTTTATTATTAATCATTATCATTTAAATTAAAATTCACTTATTTATGATCCCTTAATTTGTTAAATCCCGAACCCTACGAGAATTAACTTTACCACAAAGATGATGCGAATTTAAACCTAGGCTAACTTCGGAACATGCAATCGCAGCACCCTACTTTTATTGATGTTCTAAGATTAGATTATGTTAAGTGGTAAATTAAGGAACATATCCATTCTGGAAATTAGGATGAATTGTGTTTAGGGATTATATTTTAACTCTACAAATTTATCCCGTGTGGTCTTGTATTACCGATTAAGATCGCACTCTCACAATTTACACAAAATCCCGACCTCACGTGTTTTTGTGTTAATTGTTCAATTGCTTGCTTAGTTTCTTACAATTTAAAAACACAATTAATTAATCATATTAAGTTAATTACAGTAGCTCAATGATTCAAAATAATTAAATGAAGAGGGTAGAAGATAGATCTATTACTAAAAGACTACTCTTCCATGGGTGGCGTAATCATCGTAGAAGCGTTTTGCATGTGCAAAGGTTTATAATGGGTATAACCCAATAACGCTTCTACTAAAGAATTCCAGACCAAAGAGGAAGATTAAGATAAGAATAAATTTAAACAAAACAGAAGAAAAGAGAAAAAATAAAAGAAGAACAATGAAGTTTATTACACAAATGAAAACATTACAAAATGAAGAAGAGAAGGAGGCTTCAATGAGGGGATCCTTGCTTCAAGAGCTACCCCTATTACAATGTTTGGAGAATTTGGGTGAAACAAATTATCCTCTGCCTCCAATCTCCCAATGCACGTCCCAAACCCTCCAAACGAGAAAAACTCCAATTTATAGAGGGGAGGGGAGGAGAGGTTACAGGTGGTTTCAAGTGTGAATGTGGAAATTCGGCCAAATATTTTATTCCAACTTTCACCGCCCATTTTTTCACCAAAACGCGTTAATTGGCCGGCCTTCCAGAAGTATAAAATGTGAGGATATTGTTCCTATATCTCCTCTCCAAATTTGGGCTCGATACAGGCCCATATGAAGGAGTTATGGACGAAATACAGAAGCTTCTCCATTCTGGAGAGCCCAGCCCAACTTTGACTTCATGGACCACTTTAAACAACCAAATTAACTTTTTAGCTCTAGTGTCCTGAATAAAAGTTGTATATAATTAAGTTAGGAACACTGGTAAAAAATTTAAAATTCAAATAATAAATATAAAAATATTTATCTTCGAAATACTACAGTGAACTATAAAGGGTAAAACTGGAATTTTCATCAAATATTCAAATGAATGATCTAATCCCAAATACCTTCTAATTAAACATATTTAACACAATGTGAGGAAATTATATCATTTATTATCAATAAAATATTCAATAAAATAGTGTTTTATCACATATTTTCTCACAGGTAACAGAACAATGAATTGTTTCTGAAAACATAGTACACCCTTCGTGGAGAATGACCACTCAGTAATGATCTCTCCACCATAATGAGATTCTCTAATACAATGAGACTCATCATAAAGATACTACTACTAAATAATAATCTCTAGAAGAGTATAGTTCAACTAGATACTATCAAATAGAGCCTCAAACCCTATTTTCCAAACACCTATATTCAACTGTTCAAAAAGAGCCATCAAATTCTACACTTTCAATGATTATTTCTTGGCCTAGAACCGAATTTTCCCACTGAAGGCATATGTTATGACATGTCATTTCCCTAGGGTATATCCAATATCCAAATAAAAAGATTACAAGTACTCCACCCAATTCCTATGGTATATATTCACCTCCTTTTGAGATAATATATAGCTTAATATCTTATGGTCAGAATATACAGTAAACATTTCTATAAAAAGATAATTTTATCAACTATTAAGTGAATGGATCATATATATGAGTTAAAGTTCATGGGTTAGATAATTATTCTCATGTGGCCTCATCTTCTGAGATCTATATGCAACAACGTAATCACCATATATAAGAACACGGACCAAACCTAAACCAAATGCATCACAGAAAACCACATAGCCCTACCTAGCCTCTAGAATAGTCAACACTAGTGAAAAGGTAAAAATACATTTAAGATAAGAAAAAGAAACTATAAAATGTCTCATCCTAAGAAAAATTCACTCCCTTCCAAGTTAGATTGGTTATAGGAGAATCTAATTTTGATAAATCCTTTATGAACCAGTGATAATATCCAGCTAAACCCAAGAACCTCAAAATCTTTAAAATGTTACATGGTTGATCCCATGTCATAACAACTTTCACTTTCTCAAGATCAACTAAAATAGCATTTTATGAGACCACATGTCCCAATAACATCATTTCCTAAATCCAAAAATTACATTTTGATAGCTTCGCATAAAGTTAGTGATTTCTTGACAATTCTAGAGCTACTCTCAAATGACGCACATAATCCTCCTCGGACTTAGATTAAACTAGGATTTCATCCACAAATACAACCATGAACATATTGAGATACTCATAGAAATTCATGTTAATCCAATCTATAAAGATGATAGAATCATTGTTCAAACCAAATGGCATGAAAAGGAACTCATAATGGCCATACCTACTTCAGAAAGAAATTTTCTGAATGTCAGATTACTTTATTCTAAACTGTTAACAACTAGATTGAAGATAAATATTTGAAAACCTCTTCACCCCTTTCAAATAGTCAAATAGATCATTAATCATTTTAAACAAATACTTGTAATTTACCATGAATCGATTGAGTTTTTGGTAATCAACACATAGGTGAAGTGTTCTATAAGATTTCTTATCAAAGAGAACAGGAACTTCCCAATGTGACATAATTAGGTGTATAAATCCTTTCTCTAACATATCATCCAAATGATTATTCAACTATTTAATTTCATTTGGTTCTATGTGGTAAGTAGGAATAGACATTAGTTTACTACCATTTACTAAATCAATAGAAAACTCTACCTCCCAGACAAATGGATAACTAGAGAATTTAGAATCCAAAATGACAGGAAACTCGACAAAAACAAAAGGTTAATCCCCACTCATGAATTCCCTATCTAGATAAAAAGAAAAAACTAATATTACTTTACCCAAATCTGGATAAGAAGTTTTGTCTCTACTTGGAAACAGGTCCAATTCTCCCTAAAATATACATCACACCCCATCAAGCATAGTAAAGGTAACCGATAAAATATAAAAATAAATTCAAGGTTTATTAGAAATGATCCAATCCATCCAAAAAATTACATCAAGTGGTTTCATGTAGATAACCAGAAAATTCCAAGTAAGCTCAATATCTGATAATGAGAAAACACAAATAGGACAATGAAGACCCCGCTCTATCTTTGATCTAAGGGGTGCAGTAATATCCATCACATAATATAAAATCTATATAGGAAGATTTTAAAAAATCATAATACAAGTCAAAATGAACAAGTGAGATGAATCAATATCAAATATAAACTAGCCACTATAAATGAAGCTATAATAATGGTACCTCTCATAGTCACTAAACATGTATATTCTTCCTCTAGAGACACTTCCACTATGTAAAGAATCATCATTATAGATGCCTATGGCTGGATCCCCTTAGATCTTGAAGCATCTGATTACACCACAATAATTTTTGGTATTGATGATCTTGTGCCACTACGTTGAGAAAATAAAATATAAAATAATTTCTGCAAG
The DNA here is from genome assembly GCA_963277665.1 of Viscum album. NCBI lineage: Eukaryota > Viridiplantae > Streptophyta > Magnoliopsida > Santalales > Viscaceae > Viscum > Viscum album. The sequence goes on from OY728128.1 coordinate 16,146,830, forward strand.
TGTCTGGAACAACAACATGAACCACATACTTAGGTTCTATAGTAAAAACTCGTTTTCAATGCCCGATATTTCCACACTTTCAGAAAGTCCAATGGTCTCTTACAAGAACTATAGTTGGTCTAAAATAACCCTCCTATCAAGATCCACTATGAGAATCCTCATACTTTCTCTTCCCTTCATGGGAAAATGCATAACTACAACTGGGAGAAAAATGACCTCCCATCAAACCTGACTTAGGAGCCAGATAAAACTCGACCATCAGTTCTCTATCCATCATGTCAGTATAAAAAGAGAACCTCAGTAATAAAAAATGAGAATGAATATCATATTTAAGTACACTCTCAAACCATTGAGTCTTTATCTTCTTATTTGATATAATATTATGTGAAAACTACACAAGCTCAATGAATCGGTTCACATATTATGTCATGGTCTTATCAACCAGCTCAAGTTTGAAACAATCCATAGACTTGAATAAAATAATAGATTCTAGATATAAATGGTTAGTGAATAAATCCTTGAATTCCTTCCACACTAAACCCTCATGATTATTTGTTGTAACCCCAAAATCCCACCATATCCTACAAGGTCCCTCCGGCTTAAAGGTAGCACACTTTACCTTGGTAACATTAGGAGTTTCCAAGAAATAAAACAAAATCTCAATATTTCTCAACCAATAATCATCCTCTTGAGGATCATTTAAACCTTGTAAAGTATATGATTTCTGAGGAAGGAACTCTTAAGCATGATTTTGGGATTCTTCCCTCTAAGATTCCACAACTGGAGCCTAAGAGGGCACGGGTGTAGCTACCTATCCTAGATCTTGGATATCATGCACAACAGCCTAAACTAGATTCTTGTCCATGGGAAGGATTTCTTGCTATGGTTCATCAGAAGCTTCCTCCTAGATCATATTCACACATCTTCTTAGAGGCAGGATGTTATAAAATATCAACAAACAACATTGAATTCATCAGAATATTAGTCATATCAATGTTCAAACAAGATAAAAAGGGGAAATTAATCCCATCATATAGATAAACAAGATTTGTATTTATACCTATATAAATCAAAATTAGGGTAAATTATAGAACTAATCCTCAATATTTATTTCTAAAACTACTCATGGTGACTTAAATCTCATTATCATGAGAGATGTCCAAGAACTCACTCACAACTCCATCCTAAGTCAGGAAAAGATTTCTCAACTACATACTAACATCAAATCAAGATGATTAATCACCCTTTGATACCACTTTATCATGAACTTTCCTAGATACCCTAGTACTATGATACCCAAGCAAGAAATAACATGGCCCTGATGGTGTTCTTAATTCCCATTGTTTGGAAACATTCACTTGGAATCTTAAAATATAAAAGTGGGAACAAATTTTCCTCAAACAAGTGGAAGAAATAAACACATATCAATATTATCAAAAATACATAGGGAGATAGTACTAGAAACCAAATAGGTATATAAAAATCCAAATAGTACATCATAAAAGTACCAAAGTTCTAACAAGAAAATCTCCATAACCCAAACAACACATCACTTCAATATCTAAGGGATCAACAATATCCACCTCCTTTAAGATGCACCTTCCCTTTACTCAGACCTAGTAGGAGAAAACCTATAAAATCCTAAAGGAAAAAAGGTAGGGTGTGAACTAAAATTTGTAGTAGGATCTCACCAAGTCTTCCATAAAAATATTACAAAATAATAAATGAAATCATTATTTAAATTTTAATCAAAATAGGAATGGTAGTACATTTTCATATGTAAATCAAAACATGCTTCATTTCACAATGATGGAAGACATTTCAAACATGTATTGAATAATAATTTTAAATAAAATAGTTTATATAAATCACTAGGAAGGAGTAAAAAAAATTCACAATCAATGTCTAAGGGGGAATCCATCCCTAAGAGTGTTGGGATTAGCTCATAAGTGGAATAGCAGGTTGGGGTTTTCTACCTCGTCGATGCCTCCTTTGCCTTAGGTTGATGTGGCACCCCTAATTTTTTTCAGAAAGATCAGGTGGAATATCCTTTATTGCACTGTCAATTCGGGGACTTAGTCATCTCTCCCTCTACACTATTTTTGGACCCTCCTTGCCTGATTCCTTCCACGCTAGATAGGGTCTCCCAAGGCGGTGCGATGTCGGCCCATGACCGAGTTTCCAGATCCAGTAGCCTGAGGACTCTACCTTTTCTCTGATGTGTGTGGCGGGTGATTCTCTATGTTCTTCACATCCGAACTGGTTATCAGTGACAAGATCTTGGTGGCGGGACTACCTTCTGGTGTACTTGTGATTTTCTTCTTCCTTCGTTCTTCTACATCTGTATATGGTTTGGGATGAGTTGTTTCGTGTTTATGAGTCCATGCGAAAATGTTGGTTTCTCCTTTTTTTGAATCTTGGTTTGGTGTTGAATTTCAAGATCTTTATCTATCTATGAGACTTATTGTTTTTCTATGTAGGTTCACTCACCTTCCTCCTGCTGACAGCCACAAATTATAGCTAAAATTTCCATTTAATTCTAGATTGGTAGAAAGATTGTTGTTCAGTTTATGTTTGATTTTACAGTGTAGTTTTTATCAAATTTGGATGGAAGGAGGACAGTGATGGTTTTCTAGAAGTGATTTTTGGTTTTGGCCTTGGTGGTCTATGGCTCAAGGGATTCTCCAACTGTTCTCCAACAAGAAGATACTACAGATGAGGTTTAGGGAAAAGAGGTTTCATTGTTTCATGTATTTTTAGAATCAGATGTTTGAGAGGGTATTTCTTTTTCAATAAATACTAGACTCATGCTCTTTGGCACTTGATAGTTAGTCATGGTGTGATGAGACAATGGAAGCAGGAATTTATGTTTTCTATTTCTAGGAGGAGCTTCTCTCTTATGGTGAGGGTTAATTTTTATCTTGTGTTTTGATACATTGGGGTTTGATTTTTCTTTTTAATCCTTGATGTCATGATGGGTTCCCCCTTAACCCTTAAAAGGGGTTCTATTTCAACAAAAAAATTAATTTTCAATCAATGGAATTTATAATCAATGTAGTCAAAATAAAAACCATGGCTATGTACCCTAAGGTATGATAGTTCCAAGTTATGGGATCCTCACACATCTCATATCAGTGATCATAGAAAGTATGTGTACACATATCCCTTAGGATCATGCTGAATATGACCCATCAACATCCCATCAAGGATAAGATATGATGAACTATGTTTTTTTAGAGTTGTGAATCATAAATTTGTTTCTAGGTAGTTACCATCCTAGTGGGTTTGTCCTAAATAACCCCCTAACTACCCAAACTTGCATGTACTCAATCAATCAATAAAAAATGGTCAGATCGTTTCATTTCAAAAAACTTCACAGTTTCCCACTTTTTTTTCAAAATTCCAATTCATGTTCAAAACTAAAACATGGGTTTTTCATCATTCCAATTATTTTCAATTCCACACCGATCATAGGTTATTATCAAATCAACTTAATCCATTTTTTCCAAATAAATTCTCAACTCAATTTACTAATTCCATCAATTTCAAATTACACTCTAAATTCCAATTCCATCCAAAATGGGGGTTTTCTAAAAATTACATGCCAATTCAAATCTAACTTCCAATTCACATCAAATTGGGTTTTCACAAATAAATTTAAATTAATATTAAACATAAGAAATTAAAGGTTTAATGAATTGAAAAATCTTAAACAGAACACCTATCATTATCATGGAATCACAACACCCACGATAGGACCTAAGAAACAAGAATAAAGGTGTAGAAGATCTAGGAACTCAACCAAGAATTAAGATTCAATGAAACAGAGTTTGGATCCATCAATTTCAAGATGGTCTATCAAACCCCAAGAGGAAAATAGAGGGATATAGAAGACTTAGGGAGACTACTTACTTCAAGAGATGAATTATAACCAACATGATGATCAATCATTGAACGGATGATTTGGATGGGTTAAAATGATCCAATATCTCATAGGGATGTCTTTAGGTTAAGTGGGAAGATCTGAAAATTGGATAGAATGAAAAATCATCCTACCAGCAGAATTAAAATTGTATACCCTGATAACTACACCTCGTGTAAGCTCAGTTCCCATCATTCAAATTATCAGATGCCATAAATACCAAAAAAAATGTGTCACATTTTATTAATATTGGATTTTTAATATTTAAATATCATATAAACTATACATGGTGTGTAATCTTTTATGTTGGGTAGCTATTTCATAGAATTTACCAGGTAATTATTACACGTCGTATAACCCCATTACATGGCATTTAAATTCCCAACAGACTACAAAAATAGACAGTTTAATGAAAATTCTAAAAAATCCAAAACTTCACAGCTATCCTCCCAATTCCTTATTACCCTTACTCAGCTATAAAAAAGTAAATCCACAAAAAAGGTTTAGAACATACCTGACAGAAATGAAACAGGGTGTTACAGGAGCACAACCAAGTTAGGATTTTTCCCCTTATATAAAAACTAATGTCATTTATCCCTTGAATGAAAAATACTGAGAAAATTCATGGGTATGATTAATTGATTCATATATGATGTGCTCAACTACTTAGATGAGGTAAATGTTTTGTGCCCATATATTAAATTAATGATATGTGATGTATTCATTGATCTAGCCAATATATTTTAAATAGTAACGAAAAGATGAGTTATCATGTACTAAATTTATATTTTCCTTGTTTTGTGGAAATTTTTTTCTTGTAAAAAAGGATTATATAGGAATACATGTGATTTATATGATACATCTTATGATGGAAATGTTCATATAGATATTTGGGTATGTTTGATGGTGATCACACCATACCCCATAGTAGATTGAATAACACTTGTTATAGTCTCCTCTTTACGAATATCGATGAAATATATATTTCATATTTGTTTTCGATGCTATTAAGATCTGTAGGATCATAATGTTTTTCCTTTGAATTAGTATTAAATTTTAAAAAAATGTTTGATCTAAAATGAAAATGGTTCGATGAAACCATATCCAAAAGGAGTTTTGGAGGGATTTACAAAGATTTTGTGGAGTTTTTTTATGAATTCCAAATGGATTTCTCAAAATATAGGATATTTTTTTTATTCACTAAAACAATATGTATATGATACATAGGATTGAATATGTTACACCCAATGTAATGAAAATTAAGTTTATGTATCTTCCACCTTATAGGTTGAGTGCATGTATTTGCATCCTCCTTTTAATAAAGTTTCTTTCAATTACTAATCAATTATGAATGGATTAATTATAGATTTAAATTTATTTGAATTGGTTCAATGGATTTCTCTAATGTAAAGTAACATACATAGATAATACATTATGTACTATTGACATGTTTCATTAAATAGAGAACGTTGAGTTTAGCTATAAAAAGGGATATGGTTCTACCTATTGTGTATGGAAAATAATCATCAGTTTAAAGAAAAGATGTTTAAAGAATGCACTTTCTTATGATCCTAGTTTATCACATTATATAGAATTTTCTAGAACCCCTTTGATAAATGAATTAATCCTAAAGTTATGAAATAATACTCATTAACCAGTTTTCCCTCTCAGAGTTAAGAGTGTTATTTAAAATACTTCAAAATTTTAGTTAAACTTTATACCTCTATGAAGGAATATGGAGGATATTTCTATCATGTTTTTGGGTATGATTTTTTTCATTTAAATATTCACATTTGATTCTTGAAGAGAGATTGGGAAAATATAAGGGTTATTTCAATAGTTTATGATAATAATATAATCATGAAAAAACCCATCAATATGTAGTTTTGGTTGTGTGGTTTCAGTTATGAGGTGGTTATATGGTTATGTGCTTATGTGGACATGGAAGGGATGAGAGCACCATAACATATTTTGTTTGGATTTAAGGGTAACTAGTTTAGTGGATAAGTGTTTATGTGGTAACTTATTGATACACTCTTTTGATTATTATATTTCCCTCTTGTATGCGATATTAGGTGAGTGGGGTTGGGTGGTATATAGTCTGTTTATGAAATGAGTTGGTTTTTAGTGTTTTTTCACTGAGGAATTAGCACACTTATACTTTTTGTATAAGTGGTTTTAGGGAAGATCTTACTAAGTATACTTTTATACTCACCCCTATATATATATTATTTTTTATATATATTCATGAAGGATTTCGAGAATTGGTTAGACCTTAATTGCTCATAGTGATATCTGGTGTTCACTGGTGTTCGTACAGTCACTACTATAGAAGTTGAATTTTGGTATTTATTTAGAGACCTTTTGTCGTGACTCGTCCCCTAGGGCTCGTGCCGTGACAACCCCAAGACCACCTTCCATAGGCCAGGAGCTGGTGACTAGCACCGAAGGCGTATTCCCTAAAACCGGGAAGGCATTACCTTTATAACTTGTAACACGCACCACCAAGCACATAGTAAGATAGGAACTCAAGTAAATTGAATTTCCAAAAGAGTGCTGAAAGTAAAAGGGGTAAGAATACAAGACCAACAGTAAAGGTACAAGTATAACTGAAATTCAATACAATTGAAGAAAGAGATAGATGACTACAGGATCATCCTCCGGGATTCCTACCTGAAGGGTAAGTACAGATCACCTCCTCAGCACTCCATGCCCACCCGTCTCCTCTACGTACCGACACACCGTATAGTCCACCTCCGAGCACTATCTAGTCCTAGTAGCCTCGTCCTTAGTCAGTGTTGTATGTCGTCTCCATCCAACACAACAAGGTGCGGGCATAGCCCGTGCAGGGGTGAGTATAACGATGCTTAGTAGGGACCCCAAGACCCTCAAGGTCTCACAAAATCCACCAAGGATAAACCAAAAAGTATGAAATCAACTATCAACCCTACTTAGGTATATTTCCATACATATACCTAAGTTATCAAGTAAACCCATCTCAATCATGAGGAAAACACAAAGTCCAACTCAAAGTCCAAAGATCAATTGTTCCACAAAGGAAGGATAACCACAAAGGAAAGTACCACACAGGTACGACTCACAAAATAATTCCACTAAGGTATTACCAAAAAGGAAAGTACCACACAGGTACTAATTCAGCTCACACCAGGTATAACATAGGTACAGTAGTAGAGATGATTAGTTATAACTACTAAATCATCTTACTCTGTTAAGAGGATTTATTGTTGACCTACACAGAATCGCTAGGACCTGATCTAAAGAGGATCGCTAGGAGATGACCCACACAGGATCTCTAGGAGCTAACCCAAATAGGATCGCTAGGAGCTGACCCACACAGGATCACTATGAGCTAACCCACATAGGATCACTGGAGCTGACCCACACAGGATCACTCGGAGCTGACCCAGACAAGATCATTGGAGCTCACCCACATAGGATACCTAGGATCTAACCCACAAAGGATCTCTAGGAGCTGACCCACACACGATCTCTAGGAGATAACCCACACAGGATCTCTAGATCTGACCCACACAGGATCGCTAGGAGCTGTCCCACACAAGATCGCTAGGAGCTTACCCACACAAGATCGCTCAGAGCTAACTCACATAGGATCTCTAGAGCTGACCTACACAGGATTTCTAGGAGCTGACCCACACAGGATCGCTAGGAGCTGATCCACATAGGATCTCTAGGAGGGGACCCACACAGGATCACTCGGAGCTGACTCTCACAGTATCAATCGGAGCTAACCTGTAACGAACCAGGCTGGGTCGCCATCCGACCTGGCGCCCGACCCGGTCTGCGGCAAGGCCCGAAGGGCGTTCCCGATCCCCACGGGCTGGCACAAGTGCCCGGGTATCAAGAGTAACCTATGGGAACGGTTTACCCGAAATGGTAATAACAAACACTAACAAGATAATAAAAATGAAACTTGGAATAGACAACCAAAGAGACCATAAAATTGAAATCAAAATTTAATGGTTTACAACTAGAACCAATGTCCAAAAAAAATAAACAACAACAAAAGGGACTAAAAATATAACACAAACCTCCAAGCGATAAGAGTGGTGTAGCATCCGCACGCCACAACACCAACCTGCATGAGAAAGCCACTAACAACTCGAACAACCAACACTGAGCATGAAGTCACAACCTGGAACACAGAAGAAACAGAAACTACATACACCCAAGGGTGTATGTAGGGTGTGAGCTAAAAGCCCAGTAGGATGCCATCGAGGAAAAAGGTTACATGCCACAACATCAAAAGACAATTCAAAGTGCTTATTCAGAATTATACTTTCAAACTGCTTTTAAAGAAAACATTTACAGGCTAACTGCTAAAGAAAACACTAAAAAGGAACTCATTTCACCAACACGATTTTTAAAGAGGAAGAGGAAGGTTCATTTAGGGAACACACACACACTCACACTCACACACACACACACACACACCGGTGGTCCTCCATATGCCGATGGAAAGCACCACGCCATCGATGGTAGAGCACTGTGGGTAAATCCCCTAAGGTTCATCTAGCTCGAGTGGGACCCTAGAACCTCGTGTCTCAGTGAAACGTGGATTAGAAGTCCACAACCCTCAGAAAATGTGGCTTAGAAGGCCACGACCCTCCGAACACGTGGCTTAGAAGGCCACGACCCTCAAATGTCATATGTTTAGTTAGTGTTTCAATCGTCAATCTAGCTAAGTGAAACAAGGACGACACCCATCTGGTTCACTAGCGCACTAGTTCTAGTCCGCCCACCTAGATACTCAGGGTTTTCCCGTGTGCTCAAACAATTTTCACATTCACATAGTATATTTATTTCTCATATCGCTGGCCAAATAAGATATTGCACACAAAAGTCACCATTTCCACACCAAAGCAACATTTCAAATACTCATGCACGCCAAAAATACCTTGCTAAAAATATATTTGTCGTTACCTAATCATTTCGCAAAAACCCCATTTGGAAACACTCAAACAAGAACATAAACAATTTTCACAACTTAGAAAGCATTATTTTTTTTAATAACACAATAAGGGCTGACACAAATAAAGACACCCAATTACAAAGAAGGGAGTCGTTCAAACCACTTGCTCAATAATTTTTCCTTAAAACTAGTTTCACACCAACTACACAATTATCTGAACCATCTGCACCTCTTGTAAAACACCAAAAACCGCTTTCAAGAAGCCACCATTGTTTACAAGACACCATTTTAAAAAAACAAAAAAAACCAAGACAACACGCTTAAAATGATTCGCTACACATTAAAAATCCACATTTAGACACACAAAACTCAATTACCCTTAAAAACTAAGTTCGCACCAACCAAACATCACCTAGAACCCAACTTGAAAACATTGCACCAAAACAAAACATATTTTTATGTGCAAAGACCACTTTAAAATAAATTTCACACTAAATTATTCTAAAACGACATTTTCACCATATAAACAATTGATTAACAATTTTAGTACTTACCTCAATAAGGTCAAAATGAAAAAAAACATGATCATTTATAAAGGAAGTGAGATTTTCATTACGCACACAGGTCAAACAAATTTTAAAACACATTTCGCACAACCTATTAAACCCAACAAATCACTTATAAAATAACACGCATATAGATAACAAACACATACTATTTCGGAAACCCAATTTTCATCAAAATAACACGCCAACACATTATAAACATAGATTTGCACCATGCAGTTAATTCATAGAACATATTAAATTAAACTAAACAAACAAATTAAATTATCTAAATAATGCAAAGGCATGGAACCACCTACCTTGTCATCACAGACTTCACAACAGTGGTGCGCAACAACCGCCGCACATCAACCGCAACTCAAACAAAACCAAATCGACCCTAAACAAACAATTGAACCAAAAAAATCAAGAATTAACCCAGAAATTTATTGAATTCTTCAATCGCACCAAATGCGCACCATAAACGGACCAAAGTTGAAGCATAATTCATGAAATTGAACCAATACAAAATAAGAACAAATACTAAAATTGGAACCTAAACCAGCTGAAAAAAAACAATGAAAATCAAGAGAGAAAAAAGAAAAAAAAGAACGGATAAGAATTAACTGAGGGGGGGGGTGTTCGCCGGATGGAGCAGGGGGCGGCGGTTCGTAGCGCTGGAAGAGGAGGTCACCGGACATAGGCACGGCCGGAAGGGAGGTTGCGGCGGAGCGTAGGAGGCCGAAGCGACGGGGGAACAAGGGTGCGGTCCGGCGAGGGGTCTCGGGGTTCTTCGGACGGGAGGAGGAAGGCCGATGGGGTGCAGCGCTTTCCAGGTGGCCGGACGGGAGTGCAGGGGGGCGACGGGGAGTCCGCCAGACGAAGGAGGCCACAGGGAGTGGAGTGCGAAGCGCATAGGGTTTACAGGGGGTGAAAAAAAACGCAAAAGAGAAGGGGAGGGGGGACCGACGGGAGAGAGTGAGGGGAGGTAGAGAAAAGGAAAAAAAAGAAAAACAAAGAATAAAAGCAACACTAAAAAAACCAAAAGAAAATAATTAATAATAATAATACAATTAATAAAATTAAAATATTCTTAAACTAAAACAATAATAATAATGATATTATTATTATCACTAAAACACAACTTATAAAAAAACAATTTATTAAACTATTAACACATTTTTCTCATCTTATTTTCGTTTTTATTCTTCAAAACATTTAATTCTATTTCACTATTATTAACTCAATTTATTTAATTAATTGAACAATGGGCGGCCCACCCGGCGGTGCTGGAGAGGCCGTACAATATTTCAACTCTGCTCCACCCATGCGTCGCACGTTGTCGCGACCCGAAATAGAAACTCATTTATCAACAAAAACATCAAATTCAATCGAGACTTAGCCCGCGCCTTGACGAAACACTTTAAAACCAAATAAGTAAAAAAAAAGGGGTCATAGTAACTTAATTTTGTGTTAACGATAATATCAATTCTTATAATATTAATAAATTAATAAAATTTACACTCTTGACATTATCAATTACAACAAAAATATTATCAAACAACGTTATTATCATCTTCATTAAAATAGTCCCTTGAATCCAATTACACTTCTTATTTTATCTTATTCTCATTTTATTATTCATTGCATCTTATTCATTTTCCTTGGATATCGGGCAGGTCATGCGGCTTCGACCGTGGTGCGCTGAACGATGTCAAGACCAAAACATTCATTTCTTTAAATAATAACTCAATAATTAAGTCGGGCCTTAACCCAGACTACCCAATGCCCAGAAAATTAATAAAATAAGTAATTTAAAAATGACGGGTGTGACATAACCTGCCCAGGATCGCTAGGATCACTCTTCTTGTCACAGCCAGCTACTGGGTTTCCGCATTTGGCTTGCTCATCTCTAATAGAGTCCACTCCCCAAGCCACTAGTTTATTCTCCAACTGCCACCATGTCCCATGGAGAAGTATCTCAAAGTACAGCCACATCATAGGTGTCTCAACGCAATAGACGGCATGTCAATCGGACGTCTGGTCTATGAGTTATTAGCCTTTTAGTCTCGGGGCCTGGTTGGATTTGTGCTTGATCCAACCCAACTATACCCCATATTAACCCAAATCTTTATTGGGGTATACTTAAAGGGACTGTCTCACTCCAAGGTACCCAGCGCCCCAGACAGTTCGTCAAACGGATTTCTGGTGCCAAAGTTGTGGCCAAAAGAGAGTAAATGGGTCGTAGTGGGCCCGGGTCCGGCCCATCCCGGCAGGCCACGAGGGGTCGCAGAGGGCTACAGGTGGCCGCGAGGCCATGGAACAGCTCTGTCGGGGCAGTTAGACCAGAAGGGAGAAGGTGGATCAGGTGGCAGCTCGGAAGGAGTCGGCAACTCGGGAGACGGCTCGGCCCGGACGGCGGCGGTGGATAGGGCGGAGGCTCGACCCGAACGGTGGTGGTGGCTCGGCCCGGTCGGTGGCAGCGGCTCGGCACGGACTGTGGCGGTAGCTCGGCCCGGATGGCAGTGGAGGGTCGGACGGCGGAGGGGGCTTGGCCCGGACGGTGGCGGCGGCCCAGACGATGACGGCAGCATGGCCCGGGCAGCAAGGCGGGCCACAGGGTGGCACGGCAAGCGCATGGGTGGCACGGAAAGGCCTCGGGCGGCACGGAAAACCGCAGGGTGGTGCAGCAAGGCCACAGGTGGCGCAGGGGGGGCTGCGCAGGGCCTCAGCGGCGGTCCCGCGGGGTGGCGACAGGACGGCGGGTTGGTGTGGTGAGCCGCAAGTGGCAGAGTTTCGCGGGGCACGAAGGCCGCGAGCGGTGGTGTCGTTGTCTTCATCACCTTCTTCCATTGTGAAAAATACATCAAAGAAGCAGAATGGTGGAGGGGTCAGGCCATGTTTGTTTGGCCCACATCCTCCGCGTTAGATCGGTAGCAAGCGGCTCAACAAGAAGAATCAGGATTCTGGAATAACAAACTCTACAATTAAATATGAATCATGGATCAAATCGTTTTGGTTTATCCACATTCACCATTCTTTCTAAGAACAAGGAAATTAATCGAGAGAATTCATAAATTCATTAATAACCCCTACCTCGTTTGATTCGTTGATGGAGGCTGTGAGAAAGAATTCGAAGAAGATGGATGGGGTGCCAATGATCATTGCTTCCAAAACCATGCTTCGATGATAAGATCGTATGCCGTCCTCTTCCTTGATTTCCAAATAGCGTTCTTCGATGGTGTTCTTCGTTGGCTTTCTTCATTGGTGTTCTTCATTGGAGAGATTTTTCCCAAGGCTCCAAGTTTCTACCTTTTTCTAAGAGTTTCCTCCAATTCCACAAAAAAAATAATTATCCAACAATATATAATATGTTGGCATAATTTAAAATTGAGGTAATTATTTACATAGGTTGGCATAATTAATTATTTTCTAGGTTGGCACAATTAAGGTTGGAGGGATTCCAAGAGGTTTCTCACACTTATGAGGGGAGTTCAAGAGGTTTCAATCCTTGCGTGGTCCCCACCCCCATAACCTCTCATGGGAGGTTAGTTCGGGTGGTCCCCACCACCATAACCTCTCATGGTAGGTTTAGGTCTAGTGTTCCCCACTTCTCAACATCCACAATGAGTTTAAAATAAAAATAAAAATAAATGTTCCACAATTTTATTTTTATTTTATTCATTCAGGAAAATGTGAAAAGACAACTTCCACCCTCAACCTACTATGGTCGAGGTGAAGGTCTCCTTAAGAGAATATCGGCATTGCGAGTTCAACGATGCCCTCATATTTGAATTCCGAGCACCGGTTCAAAAGTTAGAAAAACCCGCTCGCACATTTACTAAACATACCCGAAAAAAAAGTTCGGAAAATTATTAACAATCACCCTCGACCCATGCCGGTCGAGGTTAGGCTCTACCCAAGTGAAACACACCCCAACGAACCCAACGATACACTCTGATTTCCAATCTGAGTTACCGTATAAATGTTATGGATTTTACAATAAAATAACTGTCACTTAGTTATTTTATTTACGGCCAAAAACTAAATTTCACTGGTGGCTTGCACCGGCCAAAGTTAGTATCTTATTAAACAAATCATGCCCCCATGAGTTCAGCGGTGGTCTCGAATTTTCAATCCGAGCTACCATTTCTGAGTTATAAGCATTTAAAAAATAAAATAATTTATTTAATTATTTTATTTACAGTTATGACATTTTTGGGTTTTCTCACAGGAGGCTCGCGCTGAATAAACTTAAGTCGCACCTAGGGTAAACTCGCCATCCTGGACACAACAGTGCCCTCAGATTTCTGATTCGAGTAACCTTTTAAGAATTATTCTACTTTTTCAGGAAAACTTCTTACTCGTGCTATTTAAAGTTTAACAAAACTTCAACGGACCATTCTGAGCACTCTGGGCCTCGTAATCATGTGCCGTCAAATTTCGCAGTCTCAAAATAATTCCATATAATTAAAAAATATATATATGGAATTTTTAGGACATTACACCTTTATTTATGTATAATATTTTATGAATTTTGGGATCATATTATTTTATGATTTTATAGAGTTTATTGGAGGTTTTATCTCATTTTCTTAATATTTATTAGGGTAATTTTTTTATATGTGTGTTTTAAACCCTCAATGTTAGTAATCAAACTGTGTCCTATTGAAGATGGGCTTTAAGAAAACACTCATATTTTCTTCTAAACTCAGTGGGGTTCTAGTGGGGATGGATCCTAACACAAACACCCTAAAAGGGGGTGAATTATCATGTGAAAAATATTTATTGAATAGATATTTTTCTCATGTTAGAAAGAACACTTAAATATTTCAAACCGAACCAAACAAGCATATAATCCAAAATAATTAAAGTGAAATAACATAAATATTTCACTAGATTCACCCATAAGGGATGCATATAATGATCATATACTAGAGGGGTGTCAATGTACCAAAACATAACTAATATACTTTTGAGTGAAGATCGATTTTAATAATGAATCATTATCGAGCCCAAAATTCACTAACTCCTCCAATCTCTCTTCTCCTTATTTTTAAGATAAGGATCAAATGATATAATATATATGTTATTACAATGAAATTATCCAATAAATTAGTATACCAGTGCAATGTATGTTTTTCAATTTATCTCCTTCTCTATTTGTAAATTTAGATCTTCAATTATGTTCAAGTTTTTATCCTTGACACAATAGTCTTATTAGAAAATGAGATGTGTAATAATTACTATTTAACATCTTATGATCTCTCTCAATTATATTATTTTTGTAGTTTTCCAAATCTTTAAAAAAAATATTTTATATATTCCCTAAAAAATTTCCAAATATTTATGACACTTGTCATAGCTTGGTTGGTCATAAAAATAATACATAATTATTGAGTTAAATCTTTCATTAATGAAGAAAACCTTTATATGTTTGAAAAGTTCTCAAATCTAAAAAAATATCCATGTATCTCTAAAATCATAGTGTAACGCATGTCATTATAGTGTAATATATGTCAAATAATTTATCTCTTGAAAATAATAACCAAAATGTTATTCTATATCCAAAAAATAACAAACTTTAAACTTTTAGAAAGTTCACCAAATACAAATATAATGGTGTAATGATTTTCCTTACATAATTTTTTTTCTCTTTGATAAATTATGGCCTCTAATCATGGTATAACCTCTATAGCATAATGAAAAACCCTGGTATATTCTCCTTAAAAAATTACTCTTTACAAATCATGGAGTACTATTATGATGTAGTTATCAAGTTGTAATCAACAACTTAAACCCCTTTCTCATTCAATATTAGTATTTTGGCATGAGAACCTAACTTAAAACACACATCATTGCACCACTTATTTTGTTTTCAACCTTGCATGAAAAATCATGACATGATATTTATTCATCATGAAGTGGTATTTCTTTCACTTTCTAACAGAATTCTCCCAAAACTTTACTAAGTAATGATGACGTAATAATGATAATTATTATAACTTTATTTTTTTCTTAATTTATTAATTAAACTCCAAAGATCATTAAAAATTATCCCAACTTATTCAAGAATTAATTCGTCAAATAAGAATATATTACATCAAAAACAACCACATTATATAACATTTCTTTATTCATCTCTTTTAATTTACCTAGGTTCCAATAGTTTTTCTTATTAAAAATATTAACTCAGTTCGCATTGTGTATTTTTATTTATCCTAATCAGGTTATTAATGACATCCCATAATGGACCTTGGTTTAGGATCTTAATTATCTATCACATCCATAACTTCATTCACATTTTATTTCATTTTTTTTATTATATAATTTAATTGAATACAAACCAAGGATCTAGAGGTCTAGTGTCTTTGGAAGATTAGACACATAAATAAAAAAACATAAAAATAATCAACATATTAATTATTTTGATCTCAAGAAGGGGATTCTAAATCCAAATGAAATTATAATACTATACATGATAACTTAGGTACATATATAATTAAATAAGTGGGCTATAAATCCCAGTAATGGAACAAACATTATAGTGAAATGTAACTATTGAGAGAAGAGGCATAACATGATATGATAAAAAAGGAAGATAATATAACAGAAAAATGAATCACTCTATAAAAATTCTAATATTATAATATCATTTCATTATGTAAATTTGGAAACAATATAAAACATGACATCATAAGCATAAATCAGGGCATGATGCCAAGTCAACATAACATAGTATGGTGGGTGAATCACCCATGCACCATAAATGGTATGTCATGAGATAAAAACACTACCCAATGAATTATAGTTCTAACAGGGTCCACCATTTAAGTTTCTAAATTTATTTTTACCACATAGATCATATATCATAAGAAATCATTTCATTAATAACTTTAAGATAATGAGAACAATTTTCATAGAAAAATCATTGAGTTCATAAGAGCTTAAAAGCATGAGCCTTTAAACATTTTAAACCCATAACAAGGGAATGTGAGTTTGAAACATGAAAATAACCAATAGATTAAGAAAAACTACATTTTTAAAAGTCCCCTTGAATGAAAAAATGATTGGTCATTCACAATGAAATAGGGTGGAAGGGAAAATAAAAGAATGATTTCAAGAGCATAACAGCTACCCAAAATGGATAATGGAATGGGGTTAATGGGGGGAATGAAAGTCACTCAGTGATAGAAAATAATTTGAATGGTAATTTAATGATTATGATTATATGAAAAAATAGAAACCAAAAAATTTGAAAAGTTATGGAAAAGGAAGTACTTGAATGAAATGGAAGAGAAAGATAATACCATTCTTGAAAAATAGATTTCTAAATATTTAGAAGAGATCCTTTGAACCGTAGAAACTCATTAGAGAGACTATATAGAACGAAAATGAGAGAAATATTATGCTCTATTAATTTAGATTGGATATTAATGGGATAATGTGTGGTTATTTATAAAAGGAGTGATCTTTGTGGGTAATTAAAGCCTATATAATTCATATTAGTGTGTGAATTATTCATTAGTGTTTATCTCCTTATACTATTCATAGTAGTTGTTGTCAATATTATTTCATGGTGTGTAATAGTATTTATATTTAATTGTATTATAAAACATAATAAAATAGTCATTGTAAAAAATTATTTCATTTATTTAAAATAAAATTCCTCATTTTTATATCCCCCAAAAACATTTCACCCTCAAAATTTCATTGCATACACTAAAGTGAAAAAAATTAGGGTAATTGTCACAAACCGAATCTGGTCACCACCAATACTGGCACCAAACACAGCCCGTGAAAAGTCCCGAAGGGCATTCCCTATCCCCACGGGTAGGCACAAGTGCCCGGGTATCATTTATCTTGGTTTCGGAATGATTTAACTGAATATGTATACAAAAAACATCAAGAATATTTGATAAAATGATTCTGAAAATTTCATACCAACAAGGTTTATACAAAAATCAAGAACTGAATACATAGGTTAAAATGCAATAAAAAAGGTCCAAAGACATAATTAAACAGCAAAAAAACAGCCCCATGGACTCCACATGGCAAGGGGTCATCACCCCCAAGTCATTTCCACAACTCTGCCCCAAGGATGAGGACTAACACCCTGAACTGCCATCACCCTTAGCCTTTCCTTTACCAGAGTCAGACATAACAAATTATACTTACACCCAAGGGGTGTAAGTAGTGTGTGATCCTAATCCCAATAGGATACCACCCAATGATTTCAAAGATCATGCAATACAATGTGAAAAATCAAGCAGTCTTAATACGCAAAGAAAAGCAGTGATAAAATCCAAGAAATGCAACTTTCAATTGAAAATAGTTTTCAAGATAAAGTTTTTATAATGTTAAAACATTTAAATAGACATGTTATCTACTGTAAATTACTTCCAAAAACAACCCAATTCATGGAAAAATACCACAAACACAATGAGCAACAAAATCGGAAACACCCCTAGGCACTAGATAGTCTCGGGCCCCATGTACCTCATACCTCGATGTAAAGTAACCATAGTAAAATTTGTTCCTATGCACGAGCCACTAGTAGGGAACATACCCATAACCTAGTGGTCCCAAATAATTATCCACATGGTTTAGTTAGAGTTGTTGTTATATAAATTCTAGGTGAAATAGGGACAAAACCCATCTGTTCCACTAGTCGTACTAGTACACATCCGCCCCACCTAGGTACCTAGGCTTCCCCCTATGTTCTCAAACAATTTCAGAATGATACATATATCCATTTTCATATAAAACACCACTAATGGTCATATACAGTCAGTACAGTAGCTACACACACTTTATACCATTTAAAACACACACAAAAACACATTGAGTTTCAATAAGACAACTTCTCCAAATCTTTCCTTGTTTTGCACCCAAAACTCTTTGAAAACCCCACTTGAACACCATATTCATACTCATATTTATAAAAACAGAATCAAAAACACCCTAAAATTTTCTTTAAACTCATTACATGAGTTATGAAACAATCCCAATAATCATCGCATAGAATACCCAAGTAAAACACCCAATTCAACACCAAATTGGTACTCAAAAACTATTTTCTTAACAAATGTCACCCAAAACCAATTTTTCAGAAATAACCAAACAATAATAACATCTAAAACATTATTTTAAGCTCTAATAAAGTTCAATAATTTCAACTAAATAATTAAAAGGCATCCCTTAATCAACTAACAAAAGATTTATATAAAAAAACACAGATTTCACATGAAATTGGCACTTAAAATTCACTTGCATTACAAAAACCACTAAAACCAATTTTTGCAGCACCAAATAAATTTTTTAAACATGAAAATATAATAAACACAGTATCTATGTCACAAGTATTGCATACAAAGTGGAATCACCTACCAAATTAGTAAAAACCTTTAATCCTTTGTGCGAAAATCAAATCGCACCACCGTCGCACCAAGAGGAACCGAGATCAATCCTAAAACCACAAGAAATTACACAAAAAACCAAAGTTTAAACCCTATGTTCTAAACCCTACCCTCTGTACATTTGTTACTTCAATAAAATTATAATAAACTTCATGGAAAGGGGATAAAAGGAGTAATAATTGAAAGAGTTCTGATGGAAAGAACTTAGCTTCTCAAATCTGGCAAATTTGAGAAACCCTAGGAAGTTCGTCCCTAAATCATGATGCCTAAGAGCTCCAAAGAGGGGGGAAAGAGACTGGGCGTGTGACTGGGTTCAATGGGCTCATGTGAGACTTGTAATCACTGAAACATAATTAATATTGAATAAGTTATTATATAAATAAAATTTATTTTTTAAACTGGATATGGGCTTCCGGGCAGGCCCAATCCCTTAAATAAAAATCAAAATACACCATGTTTATGGATTTATAAAGGTCCAAAATTTCAATTTTTGTGTTAATATGCCATGGGAGGAAATTTAGAAATTGGAATGAGTAAAAAATATAAAAAATGAAAAGGTTATAAAAGAAACTAAATTTATTTTTAAATATGGAATTAGGCTCATGGTTTGGCTCAATTCATCAAAACTCACATATTCCTCCATAAAACCTTGGGAAACCCCCAAAAGAAGCATTAATATAAATTAAATGAAACATAAATTTAAAATATTTCATTTATTTGAAAATTCTCCCCACCATGAAAACTTTTCGTCCCGAAAAGTCAACCTAAAACTTTATTAGAAAATAAGAATGGATACTCTTCCTCAACCCATAACCTATGCTTCCATGTCTCATGTGTATCATTACCATGCTGCCAATGAACCCAGAACAACGGAATAGCCTTCCCACAAAGCACCTTCTCTTGGGAGTCCACTATTTGCACCGGTCGCTCAATAACAGACAAGTCAGGCTCTAGCTCCAGTTCTTCCCAACTCAACACATGGGATGGATCTGGGTTGTATTTCTTTAACTGGGAGACATAAAAGACATCATGGATGGATGTCAACTGAGAAGGTAAATACAACCTATATTCCACCTTTCCAATATGCTCGTTGATATGAAAGGGCCTGACATACCATGACATTAGCTTACCTTGCTTCCCCAATCGACAATGGCCCAGATGAGGGGCCACTTTTTAGAATACCCTATCACCCACAAAAAACTCTAGGTCTCGACGCCTCCAGTCAGCATAAGATTTATGAAAACTCCGAGCTATAAACAAGTGCTAACTAATCAACTTGACCTTCTCAGAATTCTCCTTCACAAGGCTCGACCCCAACAGTGAATTCTCTCCTACCTCATCCCAACATAGGGGGGACTGACATGGCCGACCGTAGAGAGCCTCCAAAGGGGGAATTCAAATCGAGGATTGGTAAATATTATTATAAGAAAAATCAACCAATACCAAATGTCTATCCCAAGAAACTCCAAATTCCAGGACACATGCATGAAGCATGTCCTCCAAAATCTGATTCTCCTGCTCTGTCTGACCATCCTTCTGAGGGTAGTATGCCATGATCATCTTAATCTGAGCCCCAAGTCCTTCTGAAGGCCTTCCCAAAATCGATAAGTGAATAGGAGGTCTCTGTTTGAGACAACTGTTGATGGTACACCATGGAGTATCACCACTTACTGAAGATACAAATGGTCCAACTCATCCACTTTAGTTGTATCATTTATCGGAATGAAGTGGGCTGATTTGGTCAGACGATCAATCACCACCCAAATGGAATTCTTACCCCGAGTTGTACAAGGTAAGCCAATAATGAAGTCCATGGTGACCTCGTCCCACTTCCAGGTAGGAACGGGTAGTGGTTGGCGCAAAAGAGAGGGTCTTTGGTGCTCTGCTTTCACCTACTGGCATGGGTAGCATCTCAACAGAAAGTCCGCTATGTCCCATATCATACCAGGCCACCAAAACTACTAACGAACATCATAATACACCTTAGTGTCACCTGGATAGATATCCCACTGAGACTGGTGGCTATCCTGCATCACCACCTTCCGTAGAGATAACGACACTACTGAACGGACCTTGAAGCACAAGATGCCCTCGAGATACGACGACCAATCAGAGGATGTCTCCCCACCATGAAGAAACTTCTTAAACTACGAACAAAGCTCATCACTGGGCTTTTTCTACTGAATCAAATCCAAAAGAGAAGGTGTCAATTGGACGCTCGCCAAGAATGCCCCTCCACTATGTTCCCTGGTCTCCACATGCATCTGAGAAAAGAGCCCTATCAAAGTACACTCATCACTGGACTTCCTCAAAGACCGCACTATAACTCTTCTGCTCAAAGCTTCGGCCACCACATTACCCTAGCCTGGGGTTAGACAATTTCAAAGTCAAACCCCTGCAAGTACTCGATCCAGTGATGCTACCTCAAGTTGAGGTCTTTATGTGGGAAGATATAGGCTAAGGTTTTGTGATCAGAGCAGACCACAAACTTCTCCCCAAAGAGGTAGTGATGCCAAGTATTTTAAGCATACATCACTGTTTCCAACTCCAGGTCATAGATCGAGTAATTCTTTTCATGTGGTCAGAGTTGGCGAGAGCCATACGCCACCACGTGTTTATCCTTCATAAGCACAAACCCAATACCCATACCTAAAGAATCACAATAGACTACATACCCCTTCCCAGCCTTAGGAAAAATTAGCATGGGGGCAGTAGTCAACCTACTATTCAGCTCCTAGAATGATGCCTAGAATTCTGGACCCCATACAAACTTCGCCCCTTTTTGGGTGAGTGTAGTCATCGGCGAAGCAAGCCAAGAGAAATCCCGAACAAATCGCCTGTAATAACCATCCAGGCCAAGGAAACTCCTGATCTCAAACACATTCTTCGGATGCACTCATGAAATAACCACACTGATCTTCTTGGGGTCTACTGAAACCCCCTACTCAGAGATAGCATGCCCCAGAAATCTCACTTCCCTAATCCAAAAAGTGCACTTTGAAAACATTGCATAGAGGTGGTGATCCCACAAAGTGCCCAAAATGATCCTCAAGTGATGTTCAAATTCCTTTTTAGATATAGAGTATACTATAATGGCATCCATGAAAACCACAATGAAGGAATCGAGATACTGATAGAACACCTGATTCATGAGTGCTATAAATACTGCTGGAGCATTGGTCAATCCGAATGGCATGACCAAATACTCAAAGTGGTTGTACCTGCTTTGGACAGCTGTCTTGGGGATATCTGACTCCTTCACCCTAAGTTGGTGATAACCAGAACGCAAGTCTAATTTTGAGAACCACTTTTTCCCCTTCAACTGATCAATAAAATTATCTATTCTAGTCATATGTTATTTGTTCTTAATTGTTTCCTTATTCAGCTTCTGGTAGTCAATGCACAACCAGAGGGATCTGTCAGCCTTTTTCACGAACAACACAGGAGCGGCCTAAGGAGAGATTCTCGAGTGAATGAATCCTTTTCATTCTAAGTTTTCTAGTTGTATATTTAATTCCCTCAACTTGGTGGGGTCCATGCGATAATATAGAAGAGATATTGACTGTGTTCCTGGTGCCAAATCAATCAAAAACTCCACAACCCGCTCTGGGGGAAAACCTGAGAAATCATCTGGGAATACCTCTAGAAACTCATTCACTACATGAGGTTGTGCACATCCAAGGGAAATAACATCTTCCTCTAGAATGATCGATGATAACTGGAAGGTAAGACTTCCCAAATCTCGGAGTGGAGGTCCTGTGCAACCCGACCGAGGATCTCATTCTCCCCGAAAAACCTGACGACTCCCATCAGGTGTCATGAAACTCACTCGCCACCTGTAATAATTAATATGTGCATGGAATTTTACTAGCCAATCCATACTAATAATGATGTCAAAGGGTTCCATATCTAAGACCAAGAGGTCCCACTCCATCTCAACCTCTGACATAGAAATCACACACGACGGGCACCTGAGACCATGCTCCTTCTTCTTTCCCAACGGTGTCACCAAATCCATCATGAAAGACATCAAATCAGTTGGAAAATTCACCACGTCCACAAAATGGGCAGAAATAAATGAAACAGGGGTTCCAATATCAAAAAGATCATTATATATAGATGATGTGATCAGAATGGTACCTCAAACTATCAACGGTCCCGCCTCTGATCCTGCTGGCGCCTGATCCACTACATGGAGATGTCCAGTATCTACCTGAGGACGACCGCTAGTCTATGGTTGTTCCATGAACTCTCTATACCTAGAAGATGACCCAAACCTACCACCACGGATTCCAAATCTAGATCCCCCAATCCTCAACGGCTCGGACTGTGCTGGCCCTCCTCTTGAAGCCACTGACCCTTCCCCACTCAGAAGTGGACGTTCCACACCGCAGAAATGCTAAAAATGCACTATACCTCCACATTGGTAACAAGGATTAAAAGGAAGTGGAAATGCTGGTCAGATGTTCTTGGGCTTCCCAAACTGGTGGCACACGACCGATCTCGTATCAGAAGCCACAAACGAAAACTACCTAGAAGAGTTCCCTGAACTGACTCCTCCTTTATTCACATGATCCTCCCGCTTCCTTTTATTCTATGAGGAGCTTCCACTTCCCACTGCTAATACTAAACCATAGAAACTAGACTTACCCTTCCTATCAATATCCACCATTCATGCTTGATCAACGACCTCAGCATAGGTCCTCAGCTTAAACAAGAACACCTGGGAGTATATCTCTAGTCGTAAGCCTTTCTCAAACCTCCGGGCCTTTGCCTGCTCATTAGAGACAATTTTTGTAGTATACCGAACCAACTCAGCAAAACAATTGGCATACTCCATCACAGATATATTCCCATGAACAAGTTCTATGAAATCTCTGGACCTAGCATAATCCAACACCTTAGGGAAATACTGTTCATTGAAGACAGCCATGAAATCTCCCCTGCACATCTGCTCATTCTTCCCAGCGTGAATTACTTACTCCCGCCACTTACAGCTAGGACCCTCCAACAGAAAGGGGGCACACTTTACCCTAAGATCCACGGGTGTTTCCAGGAACTCAAACATACGCTCAATCTTCTCGATCCATTCCTCTGCTTCATGGGGTTCTGAGCTACCTCGGAAGGTGGGAGGCTTGTTTTACAGAAACTCCTGAGCTTTATCCTTTCTAAGACCCATCCCATTTTCCCTAGGAGCAATAGGAGTAGGATTAAGTCCTTTTCCTAGAGCTTGGATAGCCCAGACCATAGCCTCGACTATCCTCTGATCGATCGGTGTGGGAGAACTCTCTTCGGCTTCCTCCCGTGGGTGCGTGGGAGCTTACTGAGGAGGCATGTTGCTGCAAAATTCGATAGTCATGAAATAATAATAAATACCAAAATTCTGAAAATTTTAATCAAATACATCAAATATAAATAATCTAAGCACATTCCAGTAATGAAATAAATAACTACTCTACCTCTGCCCGATGTCCACGTGTGGTCTTCAGTCCACACGTCTCACCTGGAAGTGATGTCTATCCGTAAATTCAAACGTCCCCTGGTGACTCAAGGTATGACAAAAGAGGTGTGGTCCAGGCACCCTACTCATAACCAAAACCCTAAACCCCGATATTCTTAGCTCCTGTCTATCCCGACTCATCCCAAAATAGCAATATAACACAAAAACAAAAAACCCCTCTGATACCATTTTGTCACGAACCGGATCTGGTCACCACCAATACCGGCACCAAACCCAGCCCATAACAAGGATCGAAGGGCGTTCCATATCCCCAAGGGCTGTAACAAGTGCTCGGGTGTCATTTATCTTGGTTTGGGAATGATTTACCAGAATATGTATACAAAAAACATCAAAAATATTTGATAAAATGAATCTGAAAAAATCATACCAACAAGGTTTATACAAAAATCCAGAACTGAATACATAAGTTCAAATGCAATACAAAAGGTCCAAATACACAATGAAACAGCAACAAAACAGTACCATGGACTCCACATGGAAAGGGGTTATCACCCCCAATCCGTCTCCACAACTCCGCCCCAAGCATGAGGACTAACACCCTGAATTGCCATCACCCTTAGACTTTCCTTTACCTGAGTCAAACATAACCAAGTCTACTTACACCCAATGGTTGTAAGTAGGATGTGATCCTAATCACAAAAAAGATACCACCCAATTATTCCAAAGATCATGCAATACAATGTGAAAAATCAAGCAGTTTTAATACGCAAATAAAAGCAGTGATAAAGTCCAAGAAATGCAACTTTCAATTGAAAACAGTTTTCAAGATAAAGTTTTCATAATGTTAACACATTTAAATGGAAATGTTAGCTACTGTAAATTACTTACAAAAACACCCCAATACATGTAAAAATACCACAAACACAATGAGCAACAAAATCGGGAACACCCCCTTGGCACTAGATAGTCTCAGGCCCCATGTACCTCATACCTCGGTGTAAAGTAACCATAGTAAAATATGTCCTCGTGCACGAGCCACTAGTATGGAACATACTCATAACCTAGTGGTCCCAAATAATCAACCACATAGTTTATTTATAGTTTTAGTTATCTAAATTCTAGGTGAAACAGGGACAAAACCCATATGTTCCACTAGTTGTACTAGTACACATCTGCCCCACCTAGGTACCTGGGCTTCCCCCTTTGTTCTCAAACAATTTCAGAATGATAAATATATCCATTTTCATATAAAACAACACTAATGGTCACATATAATCATTACAGTAGATACAAACATTTTATACCATTTAAAACACACAACAAAACACATTGAGTTTCAATAAAATAACTTCTCCAAATCTTTCCTTGTTTGGCACCCAAAACTCTTTGAAAATATCACTTAAACACCATGTTCATACTCATATTTATCAAAACAGAATCCAACAAACCCTAAAAATTTATTTAAACTCTTTACATGAGTTATAAAACAATCCCAATAATCATCGCATACAATACCCATGTAAAACACCCAATTCAACACCAAATTTGTACTAAAAACCAATTTTCTTAACAAATGTCACCCAAAACCAATTTCTCAGCAACAACCAAAGAATAATAACATTTAAAAAATTATGTTCATCCCTAATATAGTTCAATAAGGTCAACTAAATAATTAAAATTCATCCCTTAATCAACCAATAAAATATTTATATAAAAAACACAAATTTCCCATGAAATTGGCACTTAAAATTCACTTGCATTACAAACACCGCTAAAACCAATTTTTCAGCACCAAATCATTGTGTTAAACATTAAAATATAATAAAAACAGTATCTATGTCACAAGTATTTCATACAAAGTGTAATAACCTACCAAATTAGTAAAAACCATGAATCCTTTGTGCAAAAACCGAATCGCACCATTGCCACACCAATAGGGACTGAGATCAATCCTAAAACCACAATAAATGACCCAAAACCCCAAGGTTAAACACTAGGTTCAAAACCCTACCCTCTAGACATTTTTTACTTCAAAAATATGAGCATAAACTTCATGTAAAGGGGAGAAAAGGAGTAATAATTGAAAGAGTTATGATGGAAAGAACTTAACTCCTCAAATATGGAAGATTTGAGAAACCCTAGGAAGTTCGTCCTTAAATCGTGATTCCTAAGAGCTCCAAATAGGGGGGAAAGAGACTAGTCACGCGGTTGGGTGCAATGGGATCGTTTGAGACTTAAAATCACTGAAAAATACTTAATATTGAATATGTTATTATATAAATAAAATTCATTTTTTAAAACTGGATATGGGCTTCTAGGCAGGCCCAATTCCTTAAATAAAAATCACAATACACAATGATTATGGATTTCTAAAGATTAAAAATTTCAATTGTGGTGTTAATATGTCAGGGGAGGACATTTAGGAATTGTAATGAGTGAAAAATATTAAAAAATGTAAATGTTATAAAAGAAACAAAATTTATTTTTAAATCTTGAATTGGGCTCACTGTTTGGCCCAATTCATGAAAACTCACTTATTCCTCCATAAAACCTAGAGAAACCCCAAAAACAAAGCATGAATGGAAATTAAATTAAAAATAACTTTAAAATATTTCATTTATGTGATAGTAATTCTACCACATAACTTCTTCTGGTTCCCATGTTTCTTCCTCATACTTATGGTTCCACCATAAAACATTGACCAGGTTAGTTTTCTTATTGTATAGAACTTTGTCTATATAGTCTGTGATCTTCACCGGGTGCTCCTTATAAGAGAGATCATTCTACAAATATATCACCTCTGTATTTAGTTTATATATGGGGTATGGTATGTTCTTTCTAAAGAGGGATATGTAGAACACACCTTGTACCAGGGAAGGATTTGGTTAGGGTTCTAGTTCATAGGCTATAGCTCCGATATGATCAAGAATCTTAAAGGGGGTAGTGTATCTTGAAATAAATTTTCCTTTATCCCCAAACCTCATAACTCTCTTCCATAGAGATATACAAAGAAAAACTTTATCACCAACCACAAACTCTATGTCTCTCAGATTATTATCAACATAGATCTTCTTTTAACATTATTCCACCCTGATGTGTTGTTGAGTATCCTTGACCTTCTCAACCATTTCATCTACCAGTTAAAGTAACAATAGAATTCATTATCTAAATTCATCCCAACATGTTTGAGTTCTGTATTTATTCCTATAAATTTATTCATAAGGATCCATATGAATTCTCTAGTGAAAGATATTATTTTATGAGAACCTAATTAGAGGAAGATGATGATCTTAGCCTCATTTAAAGTCCATAGAGAAATATCTCAACATATTCTCAAGTGTTTAGATAGTCTATTCATATTGTCCACAAATATGGGTTTATAGGCCATAATGAAGTTTAACTCTAAGTTTAGATCATATTAAAGAACTTTCCATAAATTTTTGGAGAAACTTATATATTAATTAGATAAAATTGATTATGGTGTCAGACAATTCCTCTCCACATGGGTATGGGTAATGGTTTTATAATATGTTTAGACTTTTACCTTTATTACTTCACTTACTGTAATACCCGAAACATTCATGTATATTTTTTAATCTCTTTATTCATATTATCCTAAAAATAATTCTATGGAAGATATCTAAAGAACATTGTGCTCCCTAGGTGGATAGAAAATTTCAATATATGTGCATCATTCAACAGCTACTAATTTATCTTAGGCATTGATGGTACAAATAGTCATGAACCAAGTCTCACAAATCCTTCTTTATTAATATTGAGCTTTGTGGCCTTGCCTTTTCATATAGCATCCAACTTCTTATGTGTCTCCATGTTATCCCTTTTAACTTCATTAATATTCTCTAGAATGGATGGTTGAGAAATCAATTGATAAAGGTAGGATGATGTTTCTTCCTTTTTTTATTCTCATTTTCATCCTTTGTATGTATAAGAATATTTTATCCTTCTTAATCCTCATTATGGATAAGGCTACATGATATTTCCAACATAGCACATCAGTAAATTTATTCACCTTCTCAGGATAGTATTATAATGAAAAATCATAATCCTTGATTATCTCTTACCATATTCATTGGAACATGTTGAGATCCTTCTATGTGAATATATACTTGAGGATCTTATGATACGTATATATGTCACACTTATCTCCATAGAGATAATGTCTCTAAATATTAAATGAAAATATTACTATAGCTAATTCTATATCATGTGTTGGATAATACTTATCATGAACCTTTAAATATTGAGGTTAATAGACTATAACTTTATCATTTTTAATATATACATAGTTTAATCCCTTATTTGAAGTGTTATTATATATTATAAATAGTTTCCCATAAGTGGGTAGTATGAGTACAAGTGCAGTGATTAGCCTCTTCTTCAACTCCTTGAAGATATCTTCATATTTATCAACCCAGACACACTTAACACCCTTAAACTTTATCTTGGAAACATGGTTTTACAATCATGAAAGGTTTCTAAAAAATCACTTGTAGTACCCATCTAATTCAAGGAAACTATAGATCTCTATTGTAGATTTTGTTTTGGGCCATTCCTTAACAACCCTAGTCTTAAAAGTATCAATAGATATCCCCTTTATTATGATAACATGCCCCAAAAATGATAATTTCTCAATAAAAAACTCTCATTTATTATAATTTTTATATAATTTCTCCTTTCTCAAAGTCTTAATCATATTATTATAATTATCCTCATGTCCCTACTTGATTCTTGAGTATATGATAATATCATTTATAAAAACTACCAAAATTTTACTGAGGTAATCTCTAAAGACTATATTCATTATGTTTATAAATATTTTTATAGTATTAGTGATTCTTAATGGAATCAATATGAACTTATAGTTCATGTACCATGTATAAAAGGAAGTACTGTGAATATCCTCCTTACTCACCGTTAATAGATGATATCCCAATTAAAGGTCCATTTTAGAGAATTATTGGTCCCTACATAGATTTTTAAACAATTAATTATTCTATATAATGGGATACGTGTTCTTTATTATGATATTATCGAGCTCATGGTAATTTATTCATAGACATATTGACTCATGCTTATTTTTTACAAAGAGGACTAGTGCACCCCATAGTGAAGCACTTGGGTGTATGAAACCCTTGTACAGATTCTCTTGTAGCTACTTCTTCATTTATTCCAGTTAAATGATGGTCATTCTATAGGGAATATTAAATATTAGAATATATATAGGTATAAGTTTAATTAATAACTCAACCTCTCAATCAGGAGGAAAACCCAAAAAATAATTTGAGGAATAAATCAACATATTCTCTTATAGTCATAATTTCTTCAAGTGTGATTCTCTCCATTATCTCATCCATTTGAACTAGATATTCTTTCTTATGATGTAATAATTTCCATGCTTGAGAAGAAGTTTAAAAAGTAGATTAATCCTCCTCCTTATACCTTTATATAATCATAGGATGATTTGGGACATAGAAAGTGATTTTCTTCTTTTAAAAAATGAGGTTGTCACTATATAAGGACACCTAATCCATGCCTAGTATAGCATCAAATTCAACTAAATGGATTATAAAAAGGTTTCTTAGATGATTTATCCCAAAAATATTTATTATGGAGGATTTTTATGTTTCAAACACAATAATATCCATGTGTACCTATTTTCACTAATAACTTAACCTCCAAGTTTTGATGTGGTGTTTTAATAGTTCTACTAAAATTTCATGATATAAAATAATGCACAAAACTAAAATCAAATAGTATAGTCATTATTCTTAATTGAATACCATGAATACTAAACACCACTATATTTTTAGGATCCACCATTGTAGTACTGGTGGTATAAGCTCATCCCTACACTCCTATCTTTGGAGGTTGTTTTCATTGGTTATATTTGAAAACCCTTAGATTTGGACTATGATTTTCATAGTGTCCATGTTCAATGAAGTTGAAATAGTGGGTTATAATATGAGTATTCATCGAATTATTATTTTCTTTCATCACATTAGTATGATTATTCATCTCCGTTAAAAATCCATAAGCTTAATTCCTTTTCATTCCACACCTGAAATACCTCATCATTCCCTTGAGGAAGTTTCCAAGATGCTTCTTCCCACACATATGACACATGGGTAGTTGGATTCTCTTATCACTATATGGATTATCCAATAATCTTATAGAGTTAATCTCTATTATCCACTTTTTATAGTAAGCCCCATGGTACCACTAAGAATTGTTAATTTCCATCTCGACTCTGAGGGAACATCATACAATTTACCCATAGTCTTCAAATTCTCAGATTACTAAATCTTTTCAAAGACTTAGAATTAAACCACTAAAGAAGTGGTCAACCTTACTTTCAAGGTCAGTGACAAAGTTGTAGGTATTTTTTTCAAGTCATGTGAATTTTTTCTTATAAGATCCGATAGATTCATCCTCCTTTTTATTGATTCTAAGGAATTCCCTCTCTATTTTAAAGAGGATAGTATGAGTAAAATATTTATTAAAATATTATTGAATTCATTATATTCAATAAATTAAATGTATTCTTCGGTCTTAGCATTATTTATCAACTTTCACCACTGATTATATTCTCCCTCTATGTGATAAATAACTAATGTGACATTCTTATATTTGAAGAAATGGAGAACAGAGGATATCTTCTCAATATAATTAATCCATTTTTCTACGATTGGAGAATTAGAAGATCCACAATAATTTTGAGTCCTTTGTCACATAAATGAATCAACTAGAAATTGTTCTCTTTTAGGAGAATGGGTGAATTCCACATTATTTAAGTTATTATCTATAACTTGGGTAAGTTGTGAAAGTACCACCATGATGTTTTGAATCCTCCATAATATTAGGAATTTAGTTTGGAAAATAATCACATTACCCACCACATATGTTTTTGATAGGATTCCTTTTATGTCCATCCATTTTCTAAAATGAAGTAAATTTTGGGATGATAAATCCTAAATTAAATAGCATGAAAATGGAAATATATGAACTTAAAATGAATCACTCATAAATAACATGTTTACCTAAACTTATAAATTTATATGTTATAATCTAGTTCACCCTTGTTCATTTTCACTACTAGAAAATGGACCTATACCCACGGTTTTCCAAAAAATCGTGGGTATAGGGCTTCCCTATACCCACGGTTTTCCAAAACCCTGGGTATAGGGGTAGTTTGTGAACCTATTTCCATGGTTTTTGAAAACTTTGGGAATAGGTTCCCTATCCCCATGGTTTTGACTAAAACTGTGGGGATACGGTTTTTAAAAAGACCTATACCCACAGTTTTGAAAAACCTTGGGTATAGGTGTTTTTTACAAAACCCTATCCCCAAGGTTTTAGTCAAAACCATGGGAATAGGGTGTATTATGAAGACATATACCCACGATTTTGAAAAACTGTGGGCATTGGTGTTTTTTTAATACCTATACCCATGGTTTTGGAGAACTTTGGATATATCTTTCCCACCTTATGGAGGGAAAAAATTACATGGGACAACATTTTTTTGGGTGGGAACATGGTTTGCATTAATATAATTATAAACGTACAAATATAAAGTCAAATAAGTTCCACAAGTTTTTTAGTTAAGGACCATTCCGTTTCCCAGGAGATCCGGTGTTCGAAACCCATTGATTTTTGTTCTGGTAATTAATTTTAATTAATATAAGAAGGCAGATGTATGATTATATAATCAAAAATCCATTAGCTCGGTTGGTTGCCCCGCGTGTTTAAATTCCTGGGGTCATGTGTTCGATTCTCGGCATGGATATTTTTAGATACGTGATGTTATTAATATATTTAGATAGATATATATATATATATACTAAAGATGCAGTTGGCTCGGTTGGTAGTGAAGGTTGAAATATTGTATAGCGCGTCCCGCTGTCGATTCTCAACAGCCCCTATTTTTGAAGATTAAATCCCCACTGTTTGAGATTCATGGGGTCAACGTTGTGTCAGCGTGTTCTCGGGCCTTCTATGCTATGGCAATCCTATCTCCATGGTTTGGAGAAACCATGGGTATCGGCGGACACCCCTATCCCGACGCCTTTCCAGCCCACTGTTCCCAAAACCGTGGGTGTTTCCTATACCCATGATTTTGGGGGCTATACCCACGGTTTTGAATCGTGGGTATAGGGAAGTTTTCTAGTAGTGTTTCCTATTAGGTTATCTAACCTATATATTTATTTATTACATCATAAAATTTCATAATAATATATTTAATCCTTTATAATGTTTCATAAATTATATGATAATTATCCAATGTATATCCCCTAGGGGTGTCGAAATTAGGTGTGTAGTTTGGAAACTTTTTCTTGAATGAGGAAAAGATCATTTTAATACCCAACCACCCTTTTCAAGGTCATTACCCATTGGTATATCTATGTTAGAGCCCACATCTACTTTTTTTATCCAAACTATGATTCCATTACTAAAAAACCACACACTCTATAATTTACCAAAATTTAGGTGGTTTTCCTATATTTAGACTTATCCCTATGGTTTTTACTAATGTGTTCTCAATCCTAATACCCTAAAATAAATTTTCCATTATTTTATTCCAACTATAGAAACTCAAACCTCATAAAATTTTATTTCATTTTTTTTAACATAAAATTTTATAAAATACAAACCAAGGATATAGAGGTCTAGTGTCTTTGAGATATTGAACACATAAATAAAAAAACATAAACATAAACTAAATATTAATTTTTTTTATCTCAAAAAGGGCCTCCTAAATCCCAATTATCCTCTAATACTTCACTGGATAACCTAAGGACATACATAAGAAATGGGGTGAGCTATAAAGCCTAAAAAGGGAACAAACATGTTAGAAAAATGTAATTTCTAAGAGAAGTTTCATAACATTATATCAAAAAAAGGAAAGATAATATAACATCAAATGGAAACATTGAATAAAAGTACGATATCATAATATCATGGCATTATGGAAATGTGGAAACCTCATAAAACATGACATCATCAGCATAATTCAGGACTCAATGCCAAGATGACATAACAGTGTGCTAGGCTAACCGCCCATACACTATACGTGGTATCTCAAGAGATTAAAACATTACCTAGTGAATTATAACACTGTCATGGAAACCCCTTTATATAAGAAAATTTATGTGTGTCATATAGATCATATATCATAAAAATAATTAAATCTATAACCCATGGGGAATGAGAATCAGTTTCATATAAAAATAATTTAGTTAATGAGATCTTAAAGGCACGACCCTTTAAAAATTTTAAAACTGCAATAAAGGAATGTGAGTTTCATAAATTTAAAATGAATAAAAAATTAATTTATATGAATACCATTTAATGAGAATAGTATTGGTATTCATAATGAAATAGGGTGTCATGGAAAATCAAAGAATGATTTCAACACCATAACAAGTATACAAAATGGATAATGGAACATGGTTAATAAGAGATAATGGAATCCTATCATTCATGAAACATCATTTGGATAGTAATGGAATGTTTTTTAGTGTATTAAAATATAGTAACTTGAAAATTATAAAGCTTACTACAAAGGAAGTACTTGAATGAAAATGAATAGGAAGAGAATCCCCTACTTGCAAAGTGGATTTATAAAGTTTGAGAAGAGATCCTTGGAACCATAGATACTCTTTAGAGAGACTCTATAGAGGTAAAATGAGAGGAAATTGTTGCTCGATGGATTTATAATGGAGACTAATGTTAGATTTATTTCCCTAGAACCAACTTCTTTAGTACTTGATAACATGTTTTTCATATCACATTATTCTTGTTCCTCAATATAACATTAGTATATGATAATGTACTGGTAATATATGTCATGATTAAAGTTTATATAAGTTCCCTACTATGATGAGAACCTTGTATTTTGAGGATATTATTCTAGAAACATTTTCTATGGTAATATGATATTGTATGACAGGACACAGACAATATAGGAAATTAATGGTAAGAGGTTTATAAGACATTAAGACACCTTCTCATAGTGTTTTATTTTTTAATATGAAATATAATATGTTATGACTCATGTTCTTTGATATACTGATGAAAAATATGACAACATATTCTCATGGTGAGGTAGGAGGTTTTGGGTGCTTCCGGAGTGATATTACATTAATGTATAATGATAGAAAGTATTTATCCCTTTAGTACCTTGATAGAAGTTGATATCTCAAGACCTTTGATTAGAATGGAACTGTAAACATAAATCCATGTCCATAGTGTTCAGTGGGTGAGTTCATCTATAGAAATAAAAATAACGTGACATCAAGAATATAGGCTAATTAAACCTTTATAAAACCTACTTGACAAGTGAAATCAAGATAAAAGGATTATATTACATGTTAAGCATTCATATGAGGTTAGATGTTGTTATAACATTAACTTCTTCCTCTATAGGATCCTTGGCATGTTGTTAGATTAAATCATTGGTCATTAGGTGGTTATGACTAATGCCATTGAGAAATGGTCCAAGAGGGTCACACACTTATTGTATCTTCAATCTTATTTAAATTCATGTAATGGATTTAACAAGTTAGAATAAATAAGATTTATTAGGTTTGGTTTATCATTACAATTTAATCGTATGTTATTCAAAAGAATAAGAGAGTTAAATATTAATGATAATTATTTATATCCAAGATTTTAAGTTATAAATATTTATTATATTTATCATATAATAATTTAGTGACATTTAATTATTAAATAAACAGTTATTATTAAAATTTTAGTAAATAGTGAGGAGGGAAAGTGGACCAAGATTAAGGGTCTGATTGAAAATAATATAAATGGAATTTTTTTAAATATTATTAAATATGTTTCATGAGTAAAGAAAATAATAATATTATTATTATAATTATACATTGGGTTAATTAAGAAGTTTAAATATGGAAAGTGTTTAGTGTCAAATTTTCAACACTAAACATTCCATAATAAATATCTAATTATATAACTTTCCAAAAACATAGCTATTGTAAAAAATAGATATAGAGATACTCTCACAAGAACTAGAGAGTGATAAAGGGATCTAGAGTTCTCTCATATCCTTCTATCTCAAGACAATGATAGAAAATCAATAGTTCCTTCTCCCTCAAGAATTATTCTTCTTCAATCAACCAAAAATAATTAAATTGATTAGGATCAGTCATGTTAGCACTTGGTGATTCTACCGTGATGTTCAAAGATTGTGGTGCATCTGTGGATCACCACTGTAGGGATTTTAAACTTGGATCCCATAGAACAATGGAAGTATAACGAAATATATTCAACTCGATCATCGATGAAGAGATAATTACAAGTTGAGTTAATTCTATATTTTTTATAAGTTAATTATAAATTACATGTAAAGATCCTCCTTTTCTAGTTTTGGTGTTTTAATCTAGTCAGGTAATATATTTTTTTCAATGGATATGATGTTTTAATCATGTGAACCAATGATAACATGTAAATTAAGACAAAAAGATTAGTTGTTTGTACCATCAAAGGATGCTTCTACTATGAATGAAATCTATGAGTTTTATAAGATCGATCACGTGTTTAATTTAAAATTATTTATTAATCATTGATTTGTTTCATGTGTTTTCACTTTATTTTACTTAATATCTGTAAATATTCATATCTTACTTCCTTTGTCCTCAATAATATAACCTATAATATGTTAATGATTAAAAATGAAGAATAATTTGATTCATACCATATGAAGGTTCTAAAGGCTCTGGCTAGTCAAAACCAGAGTGCATAGCATGTACTTCTTGTATACACATCGTGTATTTTTTTCGTGTCTATATCATGCGATAAATTTAGATAGATCTAAGTTAATCAGATCTAAGATCTGATAAACACAAATCGGTGAGTAGATCTGGATATAT
The DNA here is from genome assembly GCA_963277665.1 of Viscum album. Taxonomy (NCBI): domain Eukaryota; kingdom Viridiplantae; phylum Streptophyta; class Magnoliopsida; order Santalales; family Viscaceae; genus Viscum; species Viscum album. Next base: position 16,183,040 of record OY728128.1, read on the forward strand.
TGTCACATGGAATATAGAACAACACATTGTTTCACAATTATACACAACATGTAGTCCTTTTCTTCTCATGGTCGAGAACATATGGTGTCCCAGCAATCTGTGTATCAAATACATGAAATAGGAATATAAATTTCATGAAACTATGAGGTAATAGGACATGAAAGTTGGAATACACTCTATGTAACTCAATATTTTAAACATTAGGGAATAAAACCAGAACTAAGTTGTTTCTTCTGAATAAGTGAAAAATAAAGGTACACACCATGTATTCTGTTGTAGACAGTGCATCTAGTTTTTTCATGGAGATAAAATTAAATATATAATAAAGACAATTCACATGTTTTCCAAATGTTATTTATTTGAAAAAATACATTTTGGGTCATAGTATTGATAATTATATGTTAAATATATACCATGTTAAAATTTTGGATAAGCACACAAATTTTCCTCCAAGTAAACTTGTGTACTTCATTAATTTTAAATGAAATTAATATTATTTACATTTGTATATTACAGTGGGTTAAGGATTATTGGTTGTAATTAAGATAAATTGAATTAATTGGATTAATTTGTGGAACATTTTAGTAATTAAATGATAGATCAAAGTAATTGATAATGGGATTGAAAATGTATTTTCATTGCATGTTGTATGTGGATGATCATGATATTAGACCATCCAACTGTATATGATTTGTTTCTTTTAATTTATAAAGGTTAAATTATTATTTATGGAATGTGTTTCATCCCATCCACCTTATTATGTATGGGTGTGCATTCCTTTTTTATATTGAATGAAAACCACCCTTATCCAATCCATTAGATCACCTCACCTGCATGTGATTAAAAGATTATGTAAGTATGGGGATCCCAAGTGAGAGTAGTTGGTTTAGGTCAAGGAGTCAAGGAGAAACCAGTCAAAAAATTACATAGGAGACAAGGTAGAATACTAAACATGAACCTGAATTTGGTTCAATGTGTTTTCCACATGGTTCAAGGGTTATTTTATCATCTAATAGATAAAATAACCACTATAGAATATCATAATGAAGACTCTTATTTTTTATTTCTATCAGTTGCATGGTTAATTATTTATGTTTATGGATGATATGTGATCACCTAATAAATTAATTAATAGTCGTGAAATATATAATAAAATATAATCAGATTATGTGTAAACATATTATCATACATGGTTAATCACTTAAGTAAAATCAAATTAATATTAACAAGGAATGTGAAAAGATAAAATTGGGATCTACGCATAAGGATAAAAGACCATCAAACTAAAATATTAAATTATTATATCCTTCTAATTCTTACGTTAGAATCAACCTCTTAGTTTAAAGTGCTTAACCAACCAACATTGGGGTGATTTTGATTATCATGGAAAGTTTAGCATGAAATTTTTTGGTTGACTTAAATTAGTTTATATCAAGGGTGGAATACCCAAGAAATAATTGGTGTAACTAAGAGAAAAAATTAAGGGAGATATTTAAACAAGATTTCATGTTTGGGGAGTCCACTCAATGGATCAATAAACTATGAGTTAATGCATTTGGAAATTTAAGCATACCTAAAACCTATGAATATCTATTTAGGACCAAGTCTGGGTTATTAAAAGAGGAATATGGATCCTTTCCTATATAATATCTAAGTGAAAATATATTTTGAAACTTATGGTGAGGGATATTGGGTTTCAAAAAATAGTGGTATATTATTGGAATTTCATGAATTTTAAATTTATAAATCTAAATTTTGTAATCAAAACAAATAATTATTATTTGATCCAGATTTTTAGAAATGTAAAGTCAAATGACTTTCACAATATCACTATGATCCATAATTGAGAAGGATAACATTATCACTGGAACAAATTTTCATTAATGGTATAGGCACATGTGTATTATACTATAACATGAACAGAAATTATATGTGCAGGAAACCCCACTTCCTGAGTTCATTTCCAAAGAGGCTAATGAGAAAAAAGTATCTCTCTTCTTGAATAATGAGGTTGATTATATGTATTTCCATTGTTTCATGATACCCTCTATGTATAATAAAATTCTGAAGAAATATAAGGATATGGATTTGAATAGAATCGTTTCTCATATTAAAGATCTCTATAAAGAGAAGGTGATATTAGAGAGATATGAAATCTCCATGCACTGTTCACATGTATGATTTGATATTTTGTGCTTGTCATGGTACATGTAGTCAAGGTGATTGTCTATATTGAGTGCCTAGACATCTTGGGTTTTAGGATCCTTGATGAGATACATACATATCTCATTTTGTTCTCACTCCCCAAAAACTTCTCCAGTTTTATTATGAATTATAATATTAGAAATAGCAAGAAGTCACTTTTGGAACTTCTTACATAAATTCACCATGTTGATAAATACATGGTTCATTTTAAACCTATTGTACTTATGGTGAATAAGAAACCGAAGAACAAGGAAAAAGTTCTAAAGACTCAATACAAGTCTAAGTCTCTAGAGCATCATCCTTCCAAGAAAAAGAATATTTGAATACAAGGAAAGGAATTATATGTGGTATCTTTTCTATGTGGAAAGAAGGGTCACTAGAAGATGAATTTCACCCAATTAAAGAAGTAAGGGGAGCTTAATGTGAATTCATTATTGATTTTAGTCTTTCTATATCTATATTTTGGGTATTAGATACTTATTTTGGTGCTCAAATTTGTATCCAAATACAAGAACCATGAAGATTTTGGAATACTACTAGAGATGAGGTGGATTTACAAGCAACTAATGGAGTGAGTCTAGAAACTCTATCCATTGGGTACTACCATCTCACATTGTATATATGATTTATTTTGGTTCTAAAGAATTTATATTATTCTCCTAATGTTACCAAGAACATTATTTATATTTATTGTTTAGATATGTACGGATTTATTTTCATATTTGGAAAAAAATATTTCTAATTTTATAAAGATATAGTATGTTATGTTATGTAACATTTGAATAATGGTATTTATGTATTTAATTAAGAAAACAAATATTGAGGATTGATAATGAAACTAACACACACAACTAATATAATACCCATTTATGGAATCACCATATTTGTCATGTAAACGAGAAGTATTTAAAAAAGCTCTATGAGGATAGTTACATAGACTCTTTGGAGCTTAATCGACTTGAAATATGTCATTCTAATTTACAAGGTAATATGAAAAATCCGTTATTCGATAGTCATGGTGAAAGGGCCATAGAAATTCTAGATTTGGTACACACTGATGTGTGTGGACCTTTTCAAGTAGAGGACAGAGATTGATTCTCACACTTTATTACTTTTACCTAGGTATTTAGAATGTATGGTTATGCCTACTTAATGAGGTATAAGTAAAAATCCTTTGAGAAGTTAAAAGAGTTCAAGGATGGGGTTGATAATATGATTGTTAAGAAGATAAAGAAACTTTGATTGGATCAAGGTTGTTAATATCTTGACCAATACTTTATTAGCTTTCTACAGGAGGATGGGATTCTATCTCAAATCACTCTACCTTATACACCATAGTGAAATGGTGTTAGTGAAAATAGGAATTGTGCCTTGTTAGACATGGTAAGGTTGATGATGATTCAAGGAATCCTTACATTATCCTTTTAGGTATACACATTATAGAAGGTATCATACTTACTAAACTAAGTACCAAATAAATCAAAAAATGGTATTTCCTTAAATTTATGGAGTTAAAAGAAATTTTTTCTATCACATGTTCATGCATGGGGTTTCAAAATGTTTGTTAAGCCTAGATGAAGCTACGAAATAGCACCCTGAGGTATGAAATGTATCTTTATAGGGTATCCCAAGGAAAGAAGAGGATACTATCTACCCAACCATTTTAACATGAAAGTGAATGTAACAAGACAAAACATTTTTCTTGAGAGGGAGGATTTCCTCAAGGATAATAGTGGGATAAATGTTGACTTTGATGAATTTGATTCTAAATATACACAAGATTTGTCATAGGAACCAATTCTATAAGTCCCTATGGAAGAATTTGGTCCTAAAACACTAGTGTTTCAAAGGATCACAAGAGAGGTAAGAGATCTAGAGAGATATAGTTTTCTACTCATTGATGATAGTGAATCAATATTAGTTGATAATAATGATCTTATATCCTATAAAGTGGAATTAGAGAACTAAAAAGATATGATATGGAAATGATGAATTAATTATAAGAGGGATTACATTTATTTAAACTAATTGTGGGTTCTGATAGATCTTCCAATTGATGTAAAGTCGGTTGGGGGTAAATGGGTGTTAAATAGAAATTTGGACATGGAAGGTAAAGTAAATACTAATAAGGAATGAATAGTGGCTAAAGGTTTTAGAAAATATCATTTCTTTGACTATAATGAAACCTTTTCTCTAGTTTCCATGTTTAAATTTATCATAATTTTTTCCATAATAGAATATTGTGACTATGAGATTTGGAAAATGTATGTAAAAACTATATTCCTTAATTGTAACCATCAAGAGAATATGTATATGACAAACCCAAAAGGGTTGAAGTTCAAAAGGATCAAAAAAACTGAGAAGGGGGGGGTTGAATCCACTGTTCAATTTTTAAAAGTTTCAATACTTTTAGAAACTTAACCCCTAAAACTTATTATGATTAATTTCTTTATCAAATTGCAGTAAATACTTATGCATGAAAAGTTATGAAATAAAGTAAATCACATAATATTTACAAGGTTTGTACTTAGTATGAGAACCTTCATCCTTAACATAGCCACTCACATGGGTCTATGGAAATTCACTATTAAGAAAACGTGAATACAACTTGTGCCAACTCCCATTAGACACCTATTATATCCCGATAGGAATGATTATACTGACTCTCATTGGTTTATAATGTTTATTATAAAACAATTCATCTAAATTAGAAGAGTAAAGAATTTTTTCAATTTTCTTCACAAATGTTCCTGGGTCTAATGACCCTAAGTCCAATGGCCTTCAGTCTGATGAACCCAGTCCAATTGACTCAATATGATAGACTCAATACAATCTTCTCTTTTTCATTCTGTACTTCTTAAAATCTATTGAAAAACCCAGACTGATCTTTCTCAATATGAACAAATAATTATGATCTTCTAAATATAAGGTTTCTCAATCTGATTAAAAAACAACAGATGTCCGATCAACTAATGATATCACTATCCATAACAAACTCTTTCTCAAATTACTCAATGCTCCTACTTTTCTACACTCGTGAAAAAGTTAAAAAATGTGAATTAAATATACCTCTATTTATAGGAAACTCATAAAAGAAAAACGTAGGAAACTAAAAAACCTTTCCCGATTACTCAAATTTCAAAATATCAAAAATCTATCACATTTAAACTCCAACTTTTACTTCTTCAAACTATCTCAATATTTCTCCAAAATAATTATTCTAAAACATACTAACTTTTTTTCAATATGATTATCTTTATCAGCTTAAATTTGATTATATTTTGCAGACTCAATTTGATTATCTTGATTATCTTCAGTAAAATTATCTTTCCCAGCATCACTCTGATTAACTTAATCAGCTTCAGTATGATTATATTTCTCAGCTTTAGTATGATTAGCATGCTCATCTTCAATCTGATTATCTTTCTCAGCTTTAGTATGATTATCTTTCTCATATTCATCCCAATTATCATGCTTACATTTAGTTATAATATCTTTCTCGGCTTTAGTATGATTATCTTTCTCAACTTCAGTCTGATTATCATTACCAGCTTCAATCTGATTATCTTGCTCAGCTTCAGTCTGATTATCTTGGTCGTTGTTAGTATAATATTCCTTCTTAGATTCATTATGATTTTATTTATTATATTTATTCAAAACTTCTTTCTTAGAGTCAATCCAATTTTCCTTATCAAAGTCATCCTGATTTTCTTTCTCAGAGTCAGTCTGATTTTCCTTCTCAAGTTCAGTCCAATTTTCCTTCTCAAAGTCATTCTAGTATTTCTTGTGAAAGTAAGTATGATTTTCCTTCTCATAGTCAGTCTAATTTTACTTCTCATAGTCAGTCTGATTTTCCTTCTCAGATTTAGTCTAATTGAACTTCACTATGATGGAATTTCCCATTATGATGGAAATTATTCAACAGTGACCCCCCTTAGAAAATTTCACCTTTTTTTCAAAAATATTCTTTTACAAAATATTAGTTGTCAACAAATACAAAAACATTGTTTAGAAAAAAATTCACAAAGGTTATTCAATATACCCCTTTGGATTTTTTGGAAACATGTGTTAATAAATTTTTAAACTCTCAATGGTTTTTCATAACTCAAATTTTTTCTTTTTACCAAAACACGTCATTTCTCAAAAGAGAGTGTTTTGACACCACACTAATTGATAAAGTAATATTTTTTAAGGAATTTCATCCATCAGTGATAAGAAAATTTTTCATCCAAGTAAAGATAAAATCCCTCTCATATTTATCTTTTCATCTTTCTTTTTTTTATCTCACTTTTCTTTTTTATCTCCTCCATTTTATGATAACAGTAACTTCAGTTTCATAAAATAAAGATAATTAAAAACTTATTACAAAGTAAAAAAGTTGTTATTTTCTCTCCCCCTAGTTAACATAATTCAGAGGATGGTGAGGGACTTCCTTATGAGATATAGGAAGCCACTAGAGGACGATGAACATGAAGTTTCTGCCTCAACTCAAAAAACCTTTCTTTTGGGATTGTCTTTGTGAAAATATCAATAATTTGATACTTCTTTGAGATACATTCCATAAAACATTTCCAGCAGCAACTTACTCTTTTATAAAGTGAAACTTTATATCAAGTGTTTTTATCTAGAATTATAGATAGTATTTTTATAAAGATCAATTGCACTCTGATTATCACAAATTATCTTCAATGGTTTAGAAACTTTTACTTTAAAATATTCTAGATGAACTTTCATCCACAACATCTTATTATAATACTAAGTAGTGGAAACATATTCTAATTACATTGTGCTTAATGTTACTGAACTTTGTTTATAACTATTCTAAATTACACAACATTCACCCAAGAAAAATGTTCCTCTTGAGGTTGATTTTCTATTATTATAATCTCCATCTCAATCGACATTAGTATAACCCTGAAACTTCATCTCACAAGTTATTTTGTATAATAGCCCATGTGAATTTGTTCATTTTACATATCTTAGAATTCTATTTACTTTCAATATATGTAATTATTTCATATTACTTTGATACCTGGAACACAAAGTCACTGTATAAAAAATACCAGCCCTTGAGGTTGTAAGGTAAAGTAGACTTCCTATCATCTTCCTAAAGTATTTATAATTAAAACTTTTTCTGTAATCATATTTATTCAACTTTTTTCTCATAGATATAGGAGTATAAAATTCTTTTGATTCTTCTATCACAAACTTGTCTAACAATTCCCTAGCATAATTTTCATGAGATAAAAAAATGTACTTTTATTTTGGTTGGGCTTGTAAGCTATGGAAGAAAGTTAATTCATCAAATATTGATATTTCAAAATTCTTATTCATTTCATTATAAAACTATTTAAAAACTTTTTCTTCCACCATATAAAAAATTATATCATTCATATAAACAATTAAAATTAGATTGTTGGAGTCAATATATTCCACATATAAATTGTTATCAACTTTTCCTTTAGAAAAAATCAATATTTGCAAATATTTATCATGTTTTAAATTACAAGAACGCGGGGCTTATTTCAACCCATGCAAGGATTTATTAAATATAAAACCATTATTTCACCATTTCCAAGTTGAAAATCACAAGTTTTTTCAATGTAAACTTCTTCCTCAATATCACCATTTAAGAAAGATAAATTTACATCCATCTAATAAACTTTGTAATTTTGATGTGTGGCCACTGACAGAAAAATTATAATAGTTTCTAATCTTGAAACTGAGGAAAAAGTTTCTTAAAAATCCACACCTACCTCCTATGAATTTCATTTACAAATAGATATTTATTTGTTTCTTGAAACTTCTCCATGATCATTCAATTTTTTTCAATAAACCCACTATGTTCTGATAACATCTTTATTTTTTGGTCATGGAATAAGTACCCATGTTTCATTTTTCTCAATCTAATACAACTCTTAATCCATATAATCCATCCATTATTTATGTAGTACACAACATGCCTTGATAACCTTGTAAATTTGTCTTCATACTTGGAAACATTATCATCCTCTTACCTCAGATTCAAGAATTTTCTTTCCATATACGCTCATTGTTCACGAGGAAAATATTATTACAGAAAAATTGCCTTAAAATCCCTTCATTCCATATTTTTAATATTTTCCTCCTCATTTATGTTTTGAATTAATAGTCACCATTGATCAGCATCTACATATAGATAATAAGATTCCATGACAACCGTCTCCCTTTTTTACTTCCCAAAGTAAGAAATATATTCTCTAAGAAACTTATCCATTTCTCTGTTGTGAATGGGTTTTTAGTCCCATTAAATAATGGATGTTTTTTTCACATAAAGAATTCTAACATTACTCCTCCATTTTGTGGATCAGGATACTCCATATGAGTAAGGTTATTGTTCAAAACCTGAGTCAACTATCCCCGTATATCATAAGTTCCTCAGCACAAGTTGCAGCTCTAGAACTAACATTTTTATCTTTCATGGGTGGGAAATCCATACATGGGATATGTGCATTCATGCAATTTTCGTTCCTTCAACTAGGATCCATTTAAAAATAATTTCATACACTAGATTATGTTTTGCATCATATTGCATAATCTCAACTAAAAAATACTAAACATAAATTGAAATCTTATGCATAACTAATCCCATAATTATAAAAGTGGTTAACTTGGGGTAAAATTTACTTTTAAATCCTTCATAATGAAATTTATGGAAAATTTGAATTATCCTAAGAATATCCATTGAAAGTGTCAAACCAGGTGCGCAGTAAGGCTCGTTGTCATGTACCAGGTTACCTCGATTCTAGCCTGGAACACCTTGTCATAGTTGTAACTCCTAGGTACATATGTTCCAGAACCACGTCTCGTTATAGTATTCAGATAGGGATATATTTCTAGGAAGATCCACATAAAATATTCCTTACCAAAATTATAAGATTTTATTTTATGATTATCCTCAAAGTCAATCTTAGGGTTTTTTTCACTAATCTATATTTTCCCAATCTAGTTTCCAAGGTTTCTACTAAACTTCCTATGATACCAACTGTGATGGCATGGCCCCAGTTTCCCAAATCTGGTGCCTTATTTAATTAAATTGGAATATAAACAAGGAAGACTCATATCAAAGGACTAAATAATTAAGTAGTTTTGGAATACTATATACATACAAAAGTTCAACATTAAAACATTAGATGAAAACACAATATAGAATATTCATTAGTAACTCCCATAACCACTAGATTATCCTTTCATGTCATCCATAACATACTTCTTCACATATTGGGAAAAATAAAACCTAATAAAGGGTTGATATTAGATTCTCATTAAGGTTAAGTGAAATAATATAATTTAAATATAAGGCATGGTGAATAAATAAATGTACACTTTCCATTAAAGCATAATCTTGAGCATAATATGGTAGGAATCAAAGATGATTAAATAAATCTATAATAAAATATAACCATGGATATTCCAATAGTTTAATAATAACATAGACTATCAATTAATAGTATCCTAATGAGGTAATTCATAATATAGGACATCAAAATCATACCATCAAGGCATCTGTCAATACACCATACATAATGGGTAAAAACCCAGGCTAGTTTGTCTTATGAGACCTACCGATGCTTCGAAGGGATATTCAAGGCCCCACCCATCACTTGATAAATCCAATTAATTCCTCATATGAATGGTTATAAACATAAACAACATATATATTCATATTGAAACTAATATATGAAATGTAAATAACTTTCCCCAATCATTAAACATAAACACTAACCATTCAAAGTAATATGGTGAATGATATCATGATAGAACATCCATAGTAAAACTAACAATAAACCATTAAACAAAATATTATAGACTATGTGATAAAATATTAATCCCAATTAAACATAATAATCAATAATATTGTTTAAATAGATGAAAATACTCTAATAAAATCACCGAGTAATTCTTGAGAGAAATACTATTTTACATTGCAAAGAAGAGTTATTTTGGAAAAATATTTGTATAAAACCAAAAGTGAATTAATATAGTTTTTCACAATAAAATGGGTGATTTTATAAAGATATTAGTTTCTTAAAATAGATTACATATTGCAGTTGAAGTTAAGTAAGAATTCAAGAACTTCCCTTGAATCAAGCTTGTTTATCGGGAATAATTTAAGAAAGATCCTATTAAAACATGTGACTACCCATAAAATAAAGAAGTATTGTGATTGGTATATATATATAAAACATTAAAATGTAATTTATGAAGAGTAAAAAATAATAATTATGAATTTAATTGTGGTAAATAGAGAAAAAGAGTAACCTGGAAGAAAATGGAGGTTCGGGTAGAAAACACTTACCTTATGTGTCAATGAGTTCTTCATTTGACCTTAATGTTCTGGATAAAAAAATTAATTCCATTAATTAAATAAATAATAACCTTATCTACATTTATTTTATTTATAATAATTTTATTAAGTTCATTTATGACCTTTTTTATGAGTTATAAGATACAATTTTATCACTTGGGAGTATTCGTTTCCTTGGTTTTCATGATTGGTATACTTGTATATTAGTATGGAAGTTCATGTGGAATGGGTATAATTTTCCAGAATTGAATTTATATAATATTAATGAACATATAGAAGATTAAATTTTTATATAATTCACTTGATTATATGGTATGAATATGATTTATTAGATAAAATATTTGTGATAATCATTTAGATTATTACGGTGGTATTTTTATCATCTCGAAATAGTTTTATTGTATGAATTAGTATTATATATATATATATATTAGTTCAAGAACATTAAATAGGTTATAATACATATATTATAGTCTGGTTAAAATATAAAAAATGGTTTCATGACCATACTTGAAGTATAACTTGAAGAACGAAAATTCTTCATCCACAAAGGTTGTAAATCGGCACCTCCCATACGATGATTTCATTTTTAAAATAAAAGAGAGAGAGTAAGGGGATTGATGATGGTTCTTCCAATAAAATGATATAATTATTGTTTATAGATTATAATATAATTATAATGATCATTTTGACATAGGATATGAGGTGAATATAAGAAAAAAAGTAAATTGAAAATGAAAGAAAAAGGAACAAGGCTTACCTCTTGAATTAATCTCCTAGAGAACTTCCTTAGGGAAAGGGGTTTTGGCCTTTTGGAAAGACCAAGAGCTCTTAGAAGTGGGGGAGACTAGGGTAAATTATTTTGGTAGAACTTTTACAAGCTTCAAGTCTTATATGAATGAACATAAGAGGGTGTGAGGGGTGGTTTGTATAGTGGATGAGAGGGTTGATTTCTCATTATTCAATTCATTGTTTTTTTATTTTTCTCAAGACAACCAATAGTACTGATTCTTGTAACCAAAAATAGTAAAATTTTCATTTTATTTCGAACCAGGTGTGCTTACATCAACCATACATCACTTATGACTCAATAAATCCTTTATTTCTCATTTTTCTTAAATTATCATATTTTACTACTCACAAAAAATTCAATTATTTTAGAAAAATATCAAAAAAATAAACTTAACCATTTTATAACGTGTAGAATTCAAAAATTAACTCTATTTTATTAAAATAATTTTATAAATATGAAATTTTTAATTTTTAATTAAAATCGCCATTAACTCGAAAAATACAGTTTTTAAAATGAAAACTAGTTGTATAACACCCTGAAAAATTAACTAATGTATTGTTAAATTAACAGAAATCATAGGAAAAAAATGTGGATTTATAAATACATTTTATGAAGATTAATTTTCCTTTAAATCGGTTTATTAATTATAAAATTGTAATTAAATATTTCTTATTCACAAAAATACCAACAAATAATTATTAATTTTTTTAAATATTCACTTACTTATACCATGATATAATTATATCAAACTTTAATTTATAAGGTGGATAAATTTTATTTATAATTTCATGAGTGTGGTTACTATTCGTTAGGCTGATTTATTATTCGTAAGGGTCATATTACTATTCCTAAGGTCAAGTTACTATTCACTAAAAATATAAGTTGACCCTATCAGACTCTAAATATCATAATGATCATAACCATGTATACCCATTTTTTGAAATTCAAATCACATAGGTGGAAAAATTATGTTTAACGGCTAGGTTATAATAACAAAGTGTTGTTTCACAAAGACTTAGTGTTTCATGCATTACATTATATATTAAATTTATTTATAAAACCTTGGGGTGTTGTATTCTTTCCCCCTTACAAAAATTTCTTCCTCAAAATTTACAAAATGTTACCTAATAAAAAGATTTAGGTAGGTCTTCTTCATAAGATCCTTAGGCTCCCATGTTTCCACTTCAATTTTATGATTTTTTCAAAGTACCTTTACTAGCCGAGTCATTCGATTCCTCAAAAACTATTCTTTAGTGTCCAGAATCTAAATAATTTTTTCATAGTAAGATAATTTAGGTTCCAATTTTATACCTTCATAAGTGAGTAAGTGTGTTGGGTTTGGCATATACTTCCTTAATAAAGAGACATTGAACACATTGTGTACCTTAGCTAGGCTAAGTGGATTTCCAAATGATAAGCCACAGGTTTAATTCTCTCCAGAATTTCAGAATGACCAATGTACCTTGGGCTCAATTTCCCCTTATTCTAGAATCTTATAACACCCTTCCATGAAGATACTTTTAATAAAACATGATCTCCTACTTGAAATTCCAAATCATTACTTCGATTATCAGCATATATCCTTTTCCATCTTTGAGATGCTTTGGTATGGTTTTGAATAGTTTTTACCTTCACTGTTGTTTCCTTTACATGTTTTGGGCATATAATCTTCCTTTTATAAAATTCAACCCAACATGTTGGTGAAAAACATCTATTTTCATATAATGCTTCATATGGTTCCATTTTAATACTAGAATGGAAACTATTGTTGTAGGAAAACTCTTACAATGGAAAATATTGATCCCACATACCTTTAAATTCGATAGAGCATGATCTCAACATGTATTATAATGTTTGAATGGTCCTTTCTGACTACCCATTGGTTTGAGGGTGATAAGTAGTACTCAAATGAAGTTCAGTATCCAAATATTTCTGAATAATTTTCAAGAATTTTGATGAAAATCATGGATTTAGATCAAACACTATTGAAAGAGGTGCTCCATGAAGTCTTAAAACTTCATTGATATAGAGTCATGCAATGGACTCTAGTGGAAATCTTCCCTTATAGAGAGTAAATGAGAATATTTGGTAATTCGATCAACAATTACCCATATTGCATCATTCTTTCCTGAAGTTTTGGGTAATCCAGTGAAAAAATCTATAGTAATTTCATCCCATTTCTATGTAGGAATACACGAAGGTTTCATGCTCCTCTAGGATATTTTCTTTCAGCTTTCACTAGTTGAAAAACTAAACAACTTTATATATAATTAGAAATTTCCCACTTCATGTTATCCCACCAAAAATGTTCCTTCAAATCTCTACACATATTAGTGATACTAAGGTGTATAGAGAAATTCTAATTATGGGCATTATCCAATAACTTCCTTTTTAGCTCAGGGATAAAGGGAACACATATCCTATTTCCAAATTTTAGAATTCCATCTTCATATATGAAGTCTTTTGACTTCCCATCATTCATAACATTAATTTTATTTTTAAAATTATCATCATCAGGATGAGAACTTATAATTCTTTCTAATAAAGATGGTTTGGAAACCAATTAAAAAGTAATGATGTTTCACCATATTTGGTAATTCTCATATCCATATTTACTAGATCCATGAACATAGGATCCTTTTGAATCATCATTTTTTTTAGAACTCCATGATCCTTCTTTATTAATGCAACAACTACCTTATTTTCCTTCCCTTGATGGTAGTGTATTGAAAAATCATAATCCTTGAGTAGCTTGATCCATCTCTTTTTCTTCATGTTTAGTTATTTCTATGAGAATATATATTTCAAACTCTTTCAATCCATATATATCTTACATTTTCACCATAGAGACAGTGTCTCATATATTCCAAGAAAATATTACAGTTTCTAACTCAAGATCATGAGTTGGATGGTTCTATTAATGAGTTGTTAACTACTTTAATGCATAGGAAATAACTTTATCATTCTACATAGTGACATATCAAAGTCCTTTCTTTGATGCATCACTATAAATCAAAAATCCACCACTTCCCAATGGTAGAGTTTAGATCGGAGCATTCACTAACCTATTCTTTAATTCTTCAAAGCATTATTCACATTCTTTTTTCCATATGAACTTAACCCCATTACGAGTAATCTTGGTTAATGGGTTGGCTAATTGGGAAATTTTCTAAATGAAACACCAATAATAACCTATAAAACCAATAAAACTATGTAACTTAGTTATGCTCATTAGAGTAGATCATTCCTAAACTACCTTTGTCTTTGTAGAGTCAACTAAGATTCTATCCTTGGAGACAATATGGCCAAGAAAATAAATAATTTGAATCTAGAATTTACACTTGCTAAACTTTCCATATAACTGGTTTATTATAAGATTTTTCAGAATAATGAACAAGTGATTCTCATGATCTTTGTAGCTTTTAGAGTATACCCGAATGTCATCCAAAAATACAACAAAAAATTCATCAAGATATTCCTTGAAAACTCTATTCATTATATCCTTGAAAATAGAAGGTTCATTAGTTAGTCCGAAATTCATTACCGTAAACTCGTAATGCCCATACCTAGTTTGAGATTCTTTCTTAGAATATCTTCTTTCCTCACACGAAACTGATGAAATCCAGATCAATGTTAAATCAAAGAATAATATTAGTCTCTGTGATTTTGATTAAATAAATCATTAATGCAAGGGAGAGGATACTTATTCTTTATCTTAATAGAATTTATCTCCCTATAGTCAAAGAATAGACTCATAGATCCATCTTTCTTCTTAATGAAAAGAACAAGATCCCCCCCATGGAGAAAAACTAGGGAGGATAAATCATATATCACTAAATTCCTCTAGTTTTTTCTTTAGTTATAATAATTCCATTGTGTCCATTATATAAGGATTCTTTGATATCATCTTTACACCAGGAGTTAAATCAAATAGAAAAATCAATTTCCCGCTCCAGAGGATGTCCAGGTAAATCCTCTAGAAAAACATAAATATATTATTTCAAAATAGGTACATACTCAATTTTAATATTTCTCTCATCACCCATTGAATTCTCATCCTCCCCAAAAATATCATTCAATAAAGATACTGGGGGTGGATCTAGATAATAATCATATTATGATGTTTCTGCTCTAAAAATAAGGTATTCTGCATCATTCTCAAAAACTTTAACCTCCTTATTCTTAAAATATATCTTCATATCATAATTTTAAAGCCAATCCTTACCTAGGATTATATCAAATTCAATCATAGGTATGATGATAAGGTTATCAACTACATAATGTTTATGTGTCATAAAGGACACTAATTGACACATCTTTGTTGTAACGATACTTCCCTTAGAAGTTTTGACTAATAACTAATTTATTAAATAAAATTGGAAATATTTAATTTTTATGGAAAAATGGGAAGATATAAAAGAATGTGATTATCCAGAATCAAATAAATAATTTTCTATGTTTGAGTAAATGATTAAATTACCTTCCACCACATCATTAGAAACTTCAAACTCAGCAGTTATGACCGTATAATATTGGTCTTGCTCCCTTATCCTTATTTGAGGAAAGTTTCCTTTACTCATAGGACAATCATTCTCATAATGTCCCAACTCTTTTCAATTTTATCATTAAACATTGGTAGCTTATTTCTTTCCCTTACAATCACAAGTTTGGTGGCCTTTTCCTCCATACTTGTAACAAAAACACATACCCTTCAGGAAAGTACTGGGGTGTTTCTTCCCACAATTATCATAGGATGGAAAATCAATTATTTCATTCTTCCCATTTTCCAAATTTACTTTTCTACAGTGTTAAGTAGCCCTATTATTCTATTTCATTCCATTAATTCCATAAGACTTAGAGAATTATTTTTATGTTTGATGGAACAAGAGACTATATCTTCATATGATGAGAATGTTTGGGAGACTAGTACCCTTTGTAGGAATGGTTTTAAACCGTAAAATGATAGATAAATATTTCTCCTTAGATTACATATGTATTTCACAGCATGCCTTGATAACCTTGTAAAATTGGATTTATACTTCACAACTTTTTCATCCTCTTTTTCTTTCAAACTCAAGAATTTACTCTCTATATCTGCTCATTGTTCTCAAGGAAAATATATGTCTAAGAATATTTACTCAAAGTACATCCATTCCATTTCTTCTATATCTTATAACTCTCTTTTTTTTTGAATTAATGACCACCACTGATCCATATATCCTAATAGATGATAAAATACCATGACAACCTTCTCCCTTTTGTTACATCCTAAAGTCAGAAATATATACTCTAAAAGACACAACCACTACTCCGCTACAAACAGGTTCATAGTCCCATTTAATTATGGTGGCTTTTGTCTCATATATAATTCTAACATTTATCCCCCACATTGTGGACTAGGATGCTCCATATGGGTAAGGTTATTGTTCATAACCTGAGTAAGTTGTGCCGGTATAGTAATAAGTTTCTCAGCACTAGTCGCAGCTCTAGAACCAATATCATTATATTGCATAGGTGGGAAATCCCTACATGGGATACATGAATTCATGTGATTTAAATTCCTTCCACTATGTTCCATTTCTAAATAATGGAATACACTAGATTAGGTTAGGGATCATATTTCATAATCTCAACTATAAAAAATACTTAACATAACTTGAAATCCTTTCCATATCTAATCTCATAATCATAAACATCATTTATTTGGGGAAAAATTTACTTTTAAATCCTTAATAATGTATTTTTAAGAAAATTTGAATTATCCTAATCATATAATTAAGGCCCATTTTCGTGTACTAGGTTACCCCACGTTAGTCCCAGAACACCTTGTTGGAGTTATTACTCCTAAGTAAATTTATGCCAGAACCACATCCACTTGTAGTTTTCAGATGGGGATGTATTTATAAGAATATCCACATAAAATCATACTTACTAAAATTCTAGGATGTTCTTGTATGAATATCCTCAAAGTCTATCTTAGGGTATTCTTCACTAATATACATTTTCTCAATTTAGTTTCCGTGGTTTCTACTAAACTTCCTCTGATACAAAATATACTGAATCAGCCCTAGTTTCCCAGATTCGGTGCCTTATTTCATTACATTTTCATATAAACAAGGAATAATTATCTCAAAGGACTGAATAGTTTTGTAGTTTTGGAAGACAAGATACATACATAAGTTAAATATTACAACATGAAATAAAAATACAATATAGAAAATTCAATATTAACTCCCATTACTCCAAGATTATCCATTCATGTCATTTATAAAATACTTCTTCACATCCTGGGAAAAATAAAACATAAGAAAGATGTGATATTAGATGCTCAATAATGGTAATTGAAATATCATAAGCATAAATATAAGTCATGGTGAATAACTAAATGTATACATACGGTTAAAGCATAATCTTGAGAATAATATGGAATGGATAAAATATGGATAAATAAATCCATAATAAAACATAACCGTGGATATTATACTAGTATAATAATCACCTGGACTATAAATTATTGTATTCATAATAAAGTAATTCATAACATTGGACATCATAATCTTACCATCAAGGCCTCAACCAAGACACCAAGCATAATGGGTAAAAACCCAGGCTAGATTATCTCATGAGACCTAACAATACTTCAAGGGGATATAGAAGGCCCTAACCATAAATTAATAATTCTAATTCATTCCTCATGAATGTGGATAAACATAAACAACATATACATTTATATTTAAAAGAAAATATGAAATTTAAATAACTTTCCCCAGTCATTAAACATAAACACTAACAATTTGGAGTAATATGGTGAATGGTATCAATATAGCACATCCATATTAAAAATAATCATAAAACAATAAATAAAATATGGTAGATGATATCATAAAATATTAATCTAAATTAAACATAAGAATCAATAATTGTGTTGAAATATATGAAACTACTTTTATAAAATCATTGAGTAATTCTTGAGAGAAATACTCTTTTACTTTGAAAAGACGAGTTCTTTCGGAAAAATATTTGTATAAAACCAAATGTGAACTAATATAGTTTTTTTATAATTAAATTTGTGGTTTTATAAAAATGTTGGTGTATTAAAATATATTATATATTGTATTTTAATATAGGTACAAATTTGAGAAGTTCCCTTGAATCGAGATTGTTTATCGGGAAGAATTTGAGAGAGATCCTTTTAAAAAATGTAACTAACCATAAAATAAATAAGGATTATGATTATTAAATACATATAGAACATTAAAACATAATTTATTAAGAGTAAATAAGAATAATTATGAATTTAATTTGGGTAAAGAGAGAAGAATATTAACCCGAAAGAAAATGGAGGTTCAGGTAGAAAACCCTCGCCTTATGTCTGAATGAGTTCTGTACTTGACCATAAAATCCTATAAAATAAAATTAAATACATTAATTAATTAATTAATAACCTTGTATACATGTATTTGATTTATTATAATTTTATTAAGTTTATTTATGTCCTTTTTTATGAGTTATAATTAATAATTTTATCACTTGGGAGTGTTTGTTTCTTTGGTTTTCACAATCGGTATACTTGTATATGAGTATAGAAGTTCATGTGGAATGGGTATAATTATTTCAAATTGAATTTATATCATATTAATTAAAATAAATAATATTAAATTGTTATATAATTCATTTTATTATATGTTATAAAGATGATTTATTAGATAAAACATTAGTGATAATCATTTAGATTATTACAGCGGCATTTTGATCATCTCAAACTAGTTTTGTCGTATGAAGTAGTATTATATATATATATATATATATTGGTTAAAAAACATTAAATAGGTTATAATAGCTATATTATAGTATATTTAAGAAATAAAAATGGGTTTATGACCATCCTTAAAGGATAAATTGAAGAGCGAAGGTCCGTCATCCACAAAGGCTCTAAATCGGCACCTCTCATACGATGATATCATTTTTCAAATAAAAGAGAGAGAATAATGGGATTGATAATAGTTATTCCATTAACATGATATAATTATATTATATATATGATACTTAAGTTATCATTATAATTTTTATAGAGGAGGTGAGGAGAAGATAATAAAAGAAAGTAAATTCAAAATGAATGAAAAAAGAAGATGGTTTACCTCTTGAATTAACCTCCTTAAGAACCTCCTTAAGGAAAGGGGTTTTGGCCTTTTAGATAGAACAAGATATCCTGGACATGGGGAGATATTATGGAAGAGGATTTGGTTATAAATTGGACAATATTTAAGGCATATAGTAGTTAAAAGAAGAAGGGTTGAGGGATGTTTTTTATAGTGGAGGAGGGTGATTTTTCATTATTCTATTCATTATATTATTATTTTACTAAAGGAAACCAATAGTATTGATTATTGTGACCAAAAATAGTAATAAGTTCATGTTTTTTTAACTAAGTGTGGTTACATCATCCATACATCACTTATCACAAAATAAATCATGTTGTTTGCATTTATTATAAATTATCACATTTTACTATTCACCAAAAATTAAAGTATTTTAGAAAAATATCAAAAATTTAGCCCGACCATTTCTTGAAGTGTAGAATTAAAAAATGAACTCAGTATTATGAAAATAATTTTCTAAATATGAGGAATTTAATTTTTAATTAAAATCATCATTTACTCGAAAAATATAGTTTTTAAAAATAAAACTTATTTTATAACACCCTAAAAATTTAACTAAGGTTTTATTAAATTATCCTAAAATCATAGGAACAAATTTTTATTAATGAATAAATTTTATGAAAATTAATTTTCCTTTAAATAAATTTATTAATTATATAATTGTAATTAAATATTTATTATTTACAAAAATACTAACACTTATTTATTATTATTTTTAAAATATTCACTTACTTATACCATAATATAATTCTATCATAATTTAATTTATAAGGTGAATAAATTTTATTTATACTTCCATGGGTGATTTTACTGTTAATTAGGCTGATTTACTATTCATAAGGGTCATATTACTATTTCTAAGGTCAAGTTACTTTTCACCAAAAATATAAGTTGATCCTATTAGGATCTAAATATCTTACTGATAGCAACTATGTATGTACATTTTTTGAAATTCAAATCATAGAGGATGTAAAATTATGTTTAGTAGATTAGTTATAATAACAAACTGTTGTTTCTCATAAACTCAGTGTGGCATGCATTATATTCTATATTAAATTTATTTGTAAAACCTTGGGGTGTTATAATTATGGATTCTGATACTGAAAATGAATTAGTTTGGATTCACAACTTTGTCTAAGATCTTTATGTGGTACCTAGCAGTAAATACCCTCTCACAGTTTACTATAATAACATTACAGTGGTGGCTCTCTCCAAGGAACTGAGGTCACACTAAAAAACAAATCATATACTTTGGAATTCTAATATCTTGAGGGATTTTTCTCAATGAGGTGAAGTTATGGTGGGTAGAGTATCCATTGTTGAAACATGGAAAAACCCCTAACCAAGGATTTATCTTAGTAGAGGCATGAGTATCATCTGAGAGTTAGTGGACTAAAAGTTATTTTTGGTTGCATCTAGTGAAAGTGGGATTCTGTTAGAGTCGGTTCCCTAAAACCAACTTATTTAGTACTTGATTTCATGTTTTTCATTATTAATTAAGTTTTATTATCACATTATTGTTGTTCCAATGCACAAAATTTTTATGTGATAATTTCTTAAGAATATATTTCATGGTGAAATTTTATAGAAATTATCCACTATAATGAGAACCTATAAGTTCTATGACATTATTCTTGAACCTTGTTCTGTGGCTAGATGATATTTTCTGATAGTGCATAGAAAATATATTCTATAAGAGGTAGAATTATTATAAGATATTTAGAAACATTCTCATAGTGTTCACCTTTGGTAGTCTCCAAGATAGATGTTTATGAGAACAAACTCATCAAATAAGAAATCCATATGTCCATATGTCATTGTATGTTCCTATATAAAAACATGTGTATTGAATCTTATACATTAATATTGTACTTAATGGATATTATAACTCGTGTTCTTTGATTTATTAAATAAAATCAAGATGACATATTCTTGCGGTGTGTTAAGATATGTTGGGTACAACACAAGTGATATTTCATTAATGGATAATGTGAGAAAAGATGTATCCCATACATCCCTTGATAGAATTTTATATCTCAAGCCCTTTGATGGGAATGGAATTTCTTGTATAAATCCATGTACATTTTTTTCAATGGTCAAGTTATTTACAAAAATTCAAATAAAGATATATCAATCATATAGATTGATGGAACTAGTATCCAAACTTCTTGATTAGAGATATCATGGTAAATGAATTATATAACATGGTAAGTGATTATAAGAGGTTGGATGTCATTGTGACATTAACTTCAATATATATGGTATTCTTTGAATTTTTATATATTATAACTTTGGAATTTAGTTGATTATTCATAATTACACTAAGAAAGAGGCATAGAGTGTCACACACTTAGTGTATCTGTAATCTCAATTAAATTCTTGTAATAAATTTAACAAGTTATAATAAATAATATTTATTCAGTTTGGTTTATCACAATAATTTAATCATAAGTTATTTGAAAAAATAATTGAGTTAAATAATAATGATAAATATTTATTTGCAAGTTTGGAGAATATAAATATTTATTATATTTATTATAGAATAATGCAATGAAATTTATTTATTAAATAAATAGTCATTATTCAAAGTTTGGTAAATATTGAGGAGGGAAAGTGGATTTAGAATAATGGCCTAATTGAAAATAATATCAATGATATTTGTTTATATATTCTTAAATATATTTCACAAGCCAAGATATTAATAATATTATTATTATTATTGGAAATGGGTCGATTAGTAATTACAAAGATGCAAAGGGTTAAGTGTTCCATTTTCCAACCTTAAATCTACCATAATAAATTTCTAATTATATCACTTTCCAAAAACACATTGTTTGGGCACAATAGATAGAGAGATACTATCTTAATAGCTAGAGAGAGATGAAGAGATATAGAGTTCTCTATTCCCCTCCTATCTAAAGACAACATGATAACATCTGAGTTCCTTCTCCCTTGATAAGAATTCTGTTGTGATCAACCATGAAAAATACTAGTGATCAGGATCAGTCATGCTAGCATGTGGTGATTCTACGGCGATGTTTAGAGATATTGGTGCATGTGTGGATCACCAATATAGGGATTCTATACTTGGATCCTATAATGAAATGATATTATAATGATATATAGTCATCTAGATCATTTATGAAGAGATAATTACAAGTTGATGTAATTTTTTATCTATTCATAAATTAATTATAAATTACATGTGAATATCCTCCTCTTCTAGTTTTGGTGTTTTAATCTAGTCAAGTAATGTACATTTTTTTTTGTACATGGTATTTTAAGAGTGTGTGGAAACAATTACATATAAATTTAGAATTAAATTAGAGTTAGTCTTACCATAAAAGGATGCTTTCACTATGCTTGGAACCTATAAGGAATGAGAGAATGGGTGGATATTTATACCAAAAGATGAGGGTTAGTTTATTAATTTCTAAACATATTTTTTAGACTCTAAGTTATAAGAAATTAAAACCCATTTTCCTTATCATGGTTTTATCCCATGGTATTTTCCAAGGGGAGTTGAATTTTAGTATTTTAATAGTTTATGAATAGAACACTTTTAATATATATTTGTATAGATGTGGAAAATATTTATATTCAAAAAAAATTAAAAAAATTAAAATATACTTTAGTTTTTTAAATATTAATTATAGGTTTTAAAAATTAATTTTATCACTTTAAAATGAATTATTTTCCTGAAAAAACGCATTTTTGGTTGATAAAGAATCTATATTATTTATTACATCACTTTTATGTCATTTTGATGTCATAATACTTGCCATATTTTTATACCATACTTTACTTTTTACCCAAAAAATCAAATAAACTATGAAAACGTCACCATTGGATAATTTTTACAAGATAATTTTAAAAATGATATCCATTTTGTCAAAATAATTTCTTAAATTTGAGAAATTAAATTTTTTAAAATAAATTACTTATTTAATGAAAAATGTTGATTTTTATAACATGATCAAATTTCCAACCCTTAGAAAAACTATATATTATTGTAAAAAATTATATAGTGTTTATATATGAATAAATATTATTTTTTACATCCATTTATGAAAAAATAATTTTATTTCATATTTATGAATTTGTCACAAAAATATATATTTTAATGAAAATTAAATATATACAATTTCTAAAAAAATAAAATTATGGTTTCTTTGTATTAAAAATAAATTTTATCATATTCATCCTCTAATAATGCACATTTTATATTTTATATAAGCATATTTTAAATAAAATTGTGAGATTGGTATAAATACAATTCTATTTCTAAAAGAATTTTATGCTCTCATATAACTTAAGGTCAAGATACAACACCCATTATTACACCAGCATAATCCCTAGGGGTAAGTTGTGCGATGGTGGTACTCTCATGTGGTGGTTTCTCCAATATTTATCTAGTGGTGATCTATACAAACTTAAACTTCTCTCATATTAAATTTATTTACAGCCTCAATTGTTGAATATCTATTTGTAATTGGTCAAGTGAAAACCCTAGTGATGGTACCTACCACTAAAACTATGATAAATGGTCTTTAAAAGGCATTATCTAACTAGTTGAGTCTATATATCATTCAATATACTTCAATTATCTCTTTCCATTACCCCGTATATACATTAATTCTAATGGTGACATTATTAACATCGGTCATAAATCATAATGTCCATAATGTCCATAGCTCATATTGTCTAACAATCATAACATCCAACTGTAAAATCCTAACAATCTTATTTCCCATTACACACTATATATACTATTCCATTCTAATACTTCATTATTCGCTAATTCACTTGTGAATGTTCAAAACATCCCTTTATAATGTCTCTCATATTCCAAACGCTTTTTTTTATTTGTATCATTTTTATAGCAAGAGTGATATTCATGGGATAATTTGAATCTATAGAGTTTACATTAGTGTGTTTATTATTCTTCAGTGTTTATCTTTATATAATATTCATAGATATTATAGTCAATATTATGTCATGATGTGTAATAGTATCTATATGTAATTATATTATAAAATAAAATATAATAGTCATTATGAAACATGATTTCTTTTATTAAAAAAATTTAACTATTACATTCTCTATATCTTGTGCCACTGTATATGAATATATTTCTTCAATATTTTAAATTTACTTTATATTAAATAAATCTCCATTTGTGGAAAAGAAAAAATAAATTTCATTATTTTAGAAACATTTAAGGTTTTCAATACTATTTAAATTCTCCTTATAGACCTCATAATGTGTTTTTTTAGGAACACTTAATTTGTTATTTCTTATAGAACATTCTCCTCTATATTGGGTTTATCAATTATACTCACTAGTTTTATTTTTTAAGGATTCTTATCCATATATAAAACATTTATAACATGTTTCGAATATGTTTCTAGCCTGTATTAATCCTTATTATTTGATTAGTTCTTCCAAACATCAATTCTAGTTAGTGAATTCACTGTTGGCATGTGTTATTTAGTCATTCTCTTTATATTAGTGAATGCATTTAGTTATTGATTTTCTAGATCTTAGAAATATAAAATATGTATCACCTATATCTCACACTATTATATAAGAGGATAAAGAAATAATAATGAATTAAATTTTTTATAAATCAACCCCCTTTGTTTTAATTCTCCTACTAATATTGGAAACACTTCTTTATTGAAGTGGAAATCAATAAAATGTATTGTAAATACATCCCTAGTTTAGATTTCAGGATATCTGATGATAGATGGGGATTAATATCCCACATATATTCTCAAATTTCAATGATTTCCCTTTTTTAAACATTTTAAGGGAGAAATTTGTACAGGTACTACACAACCAAAAAATATTAAATGGGAGATATAAGACTCTTTGTTGAGTGTTTATGATATGCACTTGCTCTGATATGAATTAAATTCAAAGCATGTGATATTATATGTTACATAATAATATTTTAAATTATATTTATTTTAAACAAATTTAATCACTTCAATATCTTTTGGTATACAGAACCACAATAATTTAAAATAACATTATGATTGATAGCATATACGACACGCAACACCGAGCTTAAACAACCTACAAAATATATTATTTAAATATGGTCATTATAACCCAGTAGTTGAATTGGTGGGAACAAATAGGATTAAATGAATTATGAAATATATATAAATTTTAAAATAAAAACAAATCTATTAATAACAATCACTCAATTTCTAGAAAAGTCTATTTATTCTTCAAAATATATGTTTTCATCAAAAATAATTTTTCACTGATTTTTTTGAGAAAATAATATAATTTTCTCTTTTAATTTTATATAATTTATTTGGAAAAAAGAAATAAATATTTAAAATATTCATAAAAAACTATATTAGGGTGATATTTTGGAATTTTTCTTAAAAGAGTGATTTTCAAGGACTAGTGAAAAATATCGCTTTTTGTAAAATTTTCATTTCTTTTCAAAAATTAAGTTATTAAAATATCCCATTATGAATTTAATTTTATATAAAAATTAAAAATAAAGTATTATTTAGTAATATTTAAAATACTTAATTCCATTTTAACCTTATTTATACCCAATTTTGGTATAAGTTTATTTTTATACTTAAAAACATATTTGTCTGAAAGCTGTTTTTAAATGAATAATGTTCTTCCATTTTAATTTGTTAAAATAACCACTAATAAGGAAATATTTAAAGGAAATTTATATATTATATATGAAAATATATTAATTTAAATTCATATAATTATTATCACCAGTTATATAGTTAATGTAGGATCATCTTATGCTTGAAAATGCATTTCTTGAAAAAACATTTCTCAACACGATTTGTAGGTTTATTTTTAAAATAAATTTTAAAAATTATGTGAATTGAATTTAATAAAATTTATTTCATATTTATAATAAAAATTATTATTATTATAAAATAATTTAAAATTAATATTTTTTTAAAATGACTAGTAAAGGCGGTAAAATTTATTTACCGCTGTTAAGGTTAAAATGAGGTTTTGCATGTTACATGTTCCAGTGTTAAAATTATGTTTCCACATATATAGAATTTTTATTTGATTAATTTTATTTAATATTTATTATAATTTATTCCAAATTATCTAATAATTCTCAATTTATTTCTGTATTAAAGGATAAATTACCAAGGTTTAATAAACTAATTCCCATGGTGAAAAAAATGGTAAAAGTAAGAAAACTTATAGGATAATGAATAAAATGTTTAAAATAAGTTTTTTTTTTGTTTTTGAGGTGTTTATAAAACATAACTGCCCTCTACTCAATTATTTATCAATTTTGGAGTCACATGGGGTGAGATTGACTTCCCATTACTGAATAGTTTTTGGAATTTACAAAAATTCCACTCTTCCCCAATCATAAAAGGGAACTCCCTCCCCTCACTTATTCACACCTATAAAGTTACCAATACCTAAAAAAATATCTCCAATAGATACTTATACACATTATAGATCTTCTATTCTTCCCAAAATACTAAACCAATGGTCCTTAATAAGATATCCAAAGGAGGTTCTTCTAAGCCAATGTAATTGTCTTTACGAAGCTCTTTCTTTTTTACTTCTTCTTTTACCACCTTTAATTATATATTAACATTTAAAATATAATAAAAAATTTATATACCATATAATTATATATTATTATGTTTTCGAAATAATATTTATCCATATCATTCTCGAAAAAATGGTAAACAAATCCATCACTCGTGTGTTCGGAAGACTATAGCCTCACAAACCGATGTAATTTGTTTTCCATCACCGAATCACATTAATAGTTATAATGATGGAAATAATGAATAGTTATAATAAAATTAACATGATATTAATTATATAAAATTAATATATCATACACTTCCTAACCCTTTCACTCATTAAAGGAATGATATCATTGTTCGTGTGTACGTACGACCTACCATCTCCATGAAGCGATGTGATTAATTTTCAATATCCAACTTTCAAGAATGGTTCTAAAATTTTATATAATAAAAAATATTATATTTATAACATTATTATAATTTTTTATATTATTTAACTATATAATATACACAATAACTATAACTTTCATGAAAAAATACGCATGAGAAAACAAGGTAATTAACACCTAAAACAATGAAAATAAAAAATATTATTAATGAACTTGTGATAATATGTTATAATAAGTTCATATATGATATTGTAAATATCAATATGGTTTTTTATACATTAATAACATTTTTAAAACCATTATAAATGAATTTAAATCATGTTCAAATGGAAACATGAGGTAAGTTATTTTGTCACAATTTCCTTTCATTGAGGAAAATTGTAATGTTAAGCACCAAATTTATATTATATGGGGTATGTAATACCCCTTTCATATGTAATAACAAGGATATTTAATAATTCATGGTATTTTAAGTTTCAATTTGAATTACTTCATACAATAGTATTTTAATTGAATGTTACCAAGTGATAAATAATTTCATCACTTAATTTCATTTCATTAGGTTATATTACTTGTTTATTGTATTTGATATATTAAGATTACGTGTGAAATTTATTTTCATTACCCTATGTTTTATTTCCACTTATATTATATATATTTACATTTTATGCACGCAATCTATTCATTGATTAATTCTCACTTCAACAGTATGATCATTATAAAATATTTTATCTCAATTTATACTCCAATGAGACAAATTTTTTATTATACACCTATTTATTTTTATGAGGTGTATCTACTGCACCTTTGATATATTATATCATTAATATATTAATATTTATGTTATTTAATGATTTATTTGAAGTTATTATTTCATGGGGCTTAAGATTCAAAAGTCACCAAATTGGTAATGGTTAATTTCACAATCTTATTTTAATCAAGATTATTTATGCTTGAATTTCCATTGAAGATAATTATTTAATAATTTTCTAATAAAATAAATTAATTTTATTATCATATAGTTATTCATGATGTTTTAAAGTAATATTACCATTTTTCTCACTTTTTTACATAAAATGATTGAGAAACTGTTTTAAGAAAATACGACTTTATTTCTCCCTTCAGTCGAAATTCCATTTTCGTTGAAAACCATATTTTCTAAAAAAAGTTTTCATGTAATGTTTTTGATATTATTCTATGATTGTTTAAAGTAATTTTTTAAACATTATTGGATTTCAAAAAAAAATTAAATTAATATTATTTTCATTTTCCAAACAGGGTACCTTTTAACTTTTCATATAAAAATGTCAAAGGAATCTTTATTCTAACATACACGGCATGAATGGAACTTTAAAACTATAATAATAACTTATTTATTTAAATATTACTTCACAATTTTCACTAATTATTTCAAATAAAATGTTTTTCCTAATATTATTGAATTTTTTAGTTTTTAAAATTTATTTTCAAAGAGAAAAGTATATTTTTCTCAAGAAATTTTTTAATGATATTTTTATGGTATTTGTATTCATAAATGAAAAAAACCTTTATTTTACCTATAAAATACTGATAATATATTGAAATTATACCATCCTTTTTATTTATTTTGATGGTTTATGATTGGTTTGACAAAGGAAAGTATTGGAATTCACTTTCTTGATTAATTTTGTATTCATTAACATTCCCTTGAAACATTTAATTTAATGTAATCATTTTACATTAAATTTCTCCTACATATCAATATTATTTATCATAGATATTATTATTGCGTTAACAATATACAATTTATACATATGGTTTCTTATTTGGAAGTCATTTAATTGACTGAGTAAATATTGATAAACATATATTATTTACTCAATATGGATATTTTTTATAAGAAATGTTATTCATGAATTAAATAAATCATTCAATATATGAGGAATGTTTTAGACATTAAGTGATGGATGGGCCCTGAAATTATATATCCCATTTATACATCAATAAGTCTCATGAGAAATATTATTAAGATGATATTAAATGGGTCTTTACCCATAGTTTTAAATTTCTTTGTGAAAGGTCTTGACAGTATAGATATCATGATGTCTGAGATCATGATGTCAAATATTAATCAATTCCTTTAGAATTTAGTTATCATTATCCTTGAGATTATTGCATTGATATTATCCATGGATGAATTTTTTGCTCAATTTATTGATTAAATAGAATTTTTTTAGTTATTTATTTTATCATATTGATTATGCCTTTTCTAATCATGATAATCAAGTTGTTGATTGACTAGAATGTGTTAACAGTTATTTACCTTTCCATATTGATTATGCATTATTTATTCATGACATAATCCATTATATGTAACCCTTACTAAACATTTTAGTTCAACCTTATTTT
This sequence comes from Viscum album, assembly GCA_963277665.1. Taxonomy (NCBI): domain Eukaryota; kingdom Viridiplantae; phylum Streptophyta; class Magnoliopsida; order Santalales; family Viscaceae; genus Viscum; species Viscum album. Next base: position 16,212,880 of record OY728128.1, read on the forward strand.
GTTTCCCTTCCCCTGGTTATGAAGAATAAATCTTCGAAATATTTCGAGGATGAAAATTTTTTACTCTCACTATGTTGTATTTCTTGTTTTTAAATGTAATGTGAGATTAAATTATGTATCTAGTTTACCAAGTCTAGTAAATAACTCAGTCCTTTGGGATATAATACCTTGTATCTAGTTCCAATGTAATAAAGTAACCACTGAATCCAAGCTACTGGGGTCGAGGTCCTTATATTTAGTATCAAATAAATTTTAGTATAAACCTTGAGAACTATATTTAAGAAAAAATAGATTAGGAAACATAACCCTATGGTTTAATTTGAGGATACATATATAATAATGACCTAAAGTTTTGGTATAGAGGAGATTATGTGGTATTTCTTAGAAATAAATCCATATCTAGATACTACAAGTGGGCGTGAATTTGGAATATTTGTATCTAGGGGTAATAAACTTGAAAAGAGATCATTGGGTTTTGAATCAATCATCACTTGGTGAAAAACAATGACCCTTACTACACACTTGTTTTGACACTATCAGGGGATATGCTTAGGTCAATTCACATTTTCCTTATAAACCATTATTAAAATTTTTAATAGATGATGACCATGAATGACCTTGGTTAAAAAAATTGTCTTAGTTTGAAAAGAGTAAGATTTATAATAATTTTAATGGTATAGATTCCCATTTTTAGGTTTTATATGATGTTATTTTAAGATTATTAAAAATATTTTTGGAAACATTTATGGGAATATAACCATTTGGTTTAGTATATTTTTAATGGAAAGTTTGTTTGAAGAATAATTCTATTATATTTTATGTAAATAAGTTTAAAGTTATTTATAAACTTTAGGTTTAATATAATCACTGATATTGAAGTAATAATATTCAATTAAGACTATTTTATTTTATTTTTTGAAAAAAATTAAACTATATAGATTAGTGGTTAAAAAGTAATTTGATGATAACGTTATTTTTGAGTATGTTCATCATATTTTTTTTGAAAATTATAGGAATTACATTAATATTGTTGTATAATAAATACAACATACATTCCAGGTGACAACCCATTGCATCCAGTAAGTTCATGGGTAATGAACCCACAACTGAAGGGAAATAAGGGTGCAGTACTTACCACTATCCAACATGATGTCCAGGATAATATGAAATTACGAAAATGATTTTATGAATAAATATTAAATTTCATTTGGGAAATTATTCATTGGTTTGAGGTATATGTACCTATTAGGTTTACCCTATGATTTAATTTGAAAAATTATTTAAGAATAACGCAATTTAAATTTTGAATGTTGAGGTTACACTACTAGAAAAATGACTTATACCAATGATTTTGAACCATTGGTATAGGCTGAAAAACAGTTAGTATAGTCTATACCAAAGGTTCTATAAACCATTGGATATAATTTTGTGGTTATAGATCTATACCAATGGTTTTCAATAAACCATTGGTATATGTCACCCAGGATAACAGTTTACCAATGGTTTGATGAAAACTGTTGTTATAGGTTTATACCAATGGTTGAAAAACCATTGGTATACCCTTTTTTTACTCAACTCTTTAAAAATGTATTATTTAAATTGATGTTATATCCTTCATCTAAATTGGTATCTAGAAGCTCCCCCACCTTTTCCCAAAAACTTTAAACATATATTCATTAAAAACTAATTCCATTCAAAACACCTTCAAACACCAAAACACATGAACCCGAACCACTTCCAAAAATATAAAAAAATATAGAAACTAATTATTGCATTCAACCCATGATAACACACATTTAAAAATTGAATATATGCATTCACATCCAATAATAAAACATAATGTGTCTTAAATATCAGTAAAAAAATGTAAAGGATTAATCTCTCTCTCTCATCACCATCATCATCATCATTATCCTCAACATCATCCTTAGCATCACCATCACCAGGAACATCATCATCCTGACCATCACTGGGACCATCACCACCATCTATTAGTGATTTATATAATTAATTAATCTTTTAAACTTATGTATCAAAAACCATGGATGTTTATTGTGGAAGTTATAGAAATAAGGTCACTATAACTTTCATAAATTTCCCATTGTCTATTTTACTCTATTCATTCTCCCACATGGCTTTTTTTTGTCAATAATACCACTATACGAGCCTATTCTACCTATTTATGTGTAGTTTCCAACTTAGTGATACCATAACTAGAACCTAAAGTGGGATAATATCTAGTAGGGATAGTACTCTTCCTCGGTCAATATTGTACTCTCCCATGGTGCTCATCTCCTAATACCTAGTGCAAATGATCATTCATACCAAATTTTTCAATCTTCTAGTCATAAAGGTCCTCTAAAGCAGTATGTTTCAAATGTAAATAAACTATTTAGTTAAAAAATAGATATTATAATTTAAAATAAATAAGTAAAACTTATAATCTACTTTGGTGTTGGTCCGTTTACTACACTTCCATCCTTCTTCTTTCTGCTTGATCAAACCATTTTTGTTCAAGGGACACATCCTTCAATATTCAATACCACCCTCTAATTTAAAATTTAATATAGAAACACATTAATAAAAAAGTATCCAGGCATGAGTATGATAGTGAAAATAGATATAACCAATGGAAATTCAAATTTTCATGAGAAAACAGATCATGAGAAATGCTTATAAAAGTAACCCAAAATAACAATGAACTCAATAGTCAATATGTATTTCAAACAAACAATATTATTTTAAATTTATAGGATGTACAGACACAGTGAAGTTTTTATAAATATATAAATTATATCACAGTACATTCACAAACATTGACTAATGAATAAAAAATAAAATAAAGTACGAACCCATAAAGTAATAGAATGAAATAAATTAGAAAATTTCTCCCCATGCACAAAATTTTCATTAACAATTAAGTTATTTTATTATAGATTAAAAACTAATTTCAAAGGTATCATATGTAAGTTTTCATAGATATAAAATCCAAAATATAATTATATAGAAATTAAATCTCCCTTGAGTTTAAGCTTAAGTACTTTGGTTTTCCTTTTATTAATTTGTGAGTATATGATTTAAATGACTATTATTTTCTTATAACATGGTCTATTGTTTTATTCAAGGATTTATTTCATATAAAATTTCATTATTCTTTAATTTATTACAATTTTAAAATATATTTTATAGTTATTTATTTTATATTTTTTTATATTACTAAGGTTATCATCTCCCCAAATGGGTTGTTAGTACTAAGGAAATTAAGGCTATAATTCTTAAAGTGATAGTCATTTAAGATATTCTAATGGGTTTTATAGGAAATGGGGAATGTTCCATGTATGATCATATTCTTTATGGTATAATGATTCCATACAATTTATCATCATCATCGTCGTTCTTTATGATGAAGTCTTTGGTATGACATCAGTGTAGTAGGTAAGGGCCTGAGAGGTCTTTATGTTGATAAAATCCGAATAACAATCATAATTGTATCCTTTTTGGTAACTTTAAATGGTTTTGTAATGGATTATTGTGTAAAATATTTTGAGCTATATATACCCATTTGGAAGATCCCCATGATCAACCTCCTTAACCTAATTCTGATATAGTGGCTCTATGAGTACCTTCAGTAATATATTTTCTTTCTTAATCTAGTTAATCCAATGTTTCTTTTAATTGAGGTGGGAGATGTCAGGAAGTAGTTGTATTCTTAATGATATGTTTAGAGTTATTTGGATTCATAATTATATTGTTTATCCAAAGAAATTTTTGTAAGTAGTTGGATTATTAATGAGATTTTTATGAAATGAATTTACTACTATAATAATGAAATTATCTAGAGAATATATTTTGGATAAGTTTGATATGGATGTTATTATTGTGTTTTCTTTTTTTCAAAATAAGGGGAAACTTTCTAGAGAATTTTTAGGGAGATTTGATCAACTTTCATTCAAGGAGAGTTAGTTAAATATGGTTTAGAATTCAAATGAAACATGTAGTGAAACAAGTGGTGTAAAACTAATTTTGGATATTTTGGGGTTTTTTGTGACAATTTGTGACAAGAATGTTTTTGAATTAATAGGTGATGTATAGTGTGGTAGTAAATTATTTTGTAAATTCTTTGCTACCAAGTGGTGGTTATACTAAAGTATGATGATCAATGATGTGTTTTGTCATTAAATTTTAATTTTACTCTTATTTCTCACATAGATCGTGAATAATTTGAGCTTAAATTGAATGATTATTGAATCTTTGAGTGCACTATTCTACGATGTAGTTTTTATTAGAGTAATGATGTTTAAAGATTAATTATTTTGATAAATAAGTTTTCTCAACAAACTCAAAGTTTAATACTGTTAGTAAAAAGCCTTAGTTTCATTATAGAGTTTTATTTAAAAATAAATAAAGGATTAAATACTCTAAAAAAATCAAAAAAAAACATTTTGTATTGGTTTCATGGTGTTTGGAGAGGTTTGGAGGAAGTTAGGTATGTTTTGTACTTTATGGGGAGAAAGTATAGAGCTACATCATATTAAAGTGAACTTTTGAAAGGTAATATAAGATTTGGTTAATTAATAAACAGGTTGCACAAGATTAAATTGAGAAATAAAAAGGTGGTATATTAGTATGAATATTTTAAATGTAGGAATGTAAGAATAATTGGATTTCTTAAAATATCACATAAGGATTCCCAAATGTGATGTGAAGGTAGAAATCTAGTAAGGAAATCACGTACAATTAAATTGTGAGTTCAAATGGTGATATGAGATTAGTTGAAAGGATCATATATTCAAGTAAATAATTCATTATCTCATATAATATTTGATATGAAGATTTATAATCTATGTAATAACAATCAAGAAGTTATATGATATTAAATATGAAAGTTCCCATCACATCTAAGAGTAACATGATTTTACTACTAGTGATTTATGAAAAAAAAAATCAAAATTCATGAAAGTTATATATATAGGTTTTATCCATGACAGATCATTTAATAAAGTTATAGTAATTGTTAAAAATATCACATGACAATTTTTATAGAGATTTAAATAAAGAAAAAAATAAATTATTTCAAGGGAGCTTAACTTGAGACTTCTAGTTGATTAGATTAAAGGATTGGATGAATGATACTTTAGAACACTTAAATATGTATTAAAGGAAAACCATGGATATATACCCAAGGTTTTCACATTTAGATGGCCTAAGGGATCCATATATTATACCATCATAATAGTTTCATATAGATAATAGGATTATGCCTTAATTGTGGTTTATCTTGGAATAAAAATAGGTCTAACATAAGTTTTTTCAATAGGTATAAATTAGTTAATCCTACAACAAAACAATTAGTATCAAATTTGTGTTCACTAGTAATTTTTTTCTCTATTACATGGGCATCTAAATTTTTATCAAAAATCTCTAACTATATCAAAAGATTTGTTTTGAACTAATTCCATAATTGTTTGTCTACTTAATCTTATTAATTTCTTGTCAAAGATAAATTTCATTGTGTTGTTGAGTTTATTATTAAAATAATACTGATCAAGGATTTAAATTTTCATGAAATATTCATCTGCAATAATTTAGTTAGAATTTAATTTTTAATATGTGACAATTTTATTGTTTATAATGAAGTAAATTTTATAATTTATTTACATGTTTTTCATAATTATATTTAATAGTGAATTTAGAAAATAATTGTAAAAAAATTAATACAAAAAATACAAAGGTTGATTATTTCAATTTAAAGGATAATTCTTTTATCATTCATATTGGTGATAATAACACATGAGATAAGGAAATCATAATTTGTTAGGATGATTCTATAAAAAAGTTTTGAATGTTTTGATCATGTTGTAATAGTGATGCTCTCACATGGAAATCATCAAAAAAATACCACCTTTCATCTAGATATATTACAAGAAGATGGATGAATGTTATAGTATTAAAATTAAGATAATAAGTAGAATTACTTAAAATAAAGAAGAAAGATAAAATCTAAAATTATATTATTACAGAAATAGAGAAATTATTCTACAAATAAATGTATATCTGATTTTTCGGATTACAATGAACCACTACATATAGAGGTTAATAAAATTTAGTAAATTTTATCTATGAATGTAGTGATGTAAAAAAAATATCCCCAATAAATTGGTGTGAAAGGTGTAATATTGTGATGTTTTAACAGAAATAATCAAAGGTTAAGATGTGTTTCAGATGTAATAAATATCTTTATAGAATCATAATAATAGGTTCTAAAAAATTAAAGTTTTCAAATGAGTAGAATGAGGATCTAGGTGTGAAATTGAAAAAAAACAAATATCATATCAGAAATATTATAATGAAAATAAATTATGGTCAATAAAATTACTATAAATATATCTGATCTAAGAAGATTCGTGGGTATAGTTGCATCCCTTGTCACTTGAGGATCATCAGCTTGTATAGTAGTATTGGGGTCTAATGTCTACTTGTGAGGATCAGAATGTGTTAGAGTAGAATTCAAGTATGAACATATAAGTTCAGGGATAATGAAATATGAGTAAAATAAGTGGTCATATACTTCTATAGAAAGGTATAATATAGATGGGGGGTAGGAGCCATCATTGAATAAGGGAAATAAATATGAGGAGTATTAGATGTAAACGGTAGTGAAAGTATAGGTGGCTTAAATATCCTGAGTTCCTCCAACAACATTATGGTATAAGAAAGTGTAATATATGGTATATATGATGATGTTTTAGGGTGTTAATGGGTATAAAAAGTGGTGTGAGTAACTCTAGTACCCCCCCTAGCATCATCTGGTTGAGCACCGCTGCCACTAGTTTCATCGGAGAATAATTGTCTCCTGGGTGGTGGGTGCTGATTAAAAATTAAAAACAAAATTAATCACATTACATTATATGTTATTGATATATATATTTAAAATAAATTACTCACAAAAGGAACCAATGGTGAATTCTCATCTCTCTCAGACGGTTATAATTTACTAACTTCATCTTCCTTTATACCTCTTTAATGTTTTTCATTTCCTACATTTAAAAAAATATGCATTTAATTAGAAATCCATAACTAATGGGTAATCAAAATAATTAATAAGATGTGACATGACTTGATTATGGATTATAAATCATCAAACCAAATAAATTATATATACTAACATAATAAAATCATATTACATTTAGTGGTAAGAATGCCAAAAACATAAAAGTCATGTCATAGAAAAATCAAAAAATAAAAATTTTCATGTTTAGCATGGGTATGATATAGTTTTCTTCTTCTATTTTCAATTCAATCCAATTTAGTTTTAGTTATGTCATTTGGTTCATTTTGGTCTATTGATTAGGTCATTTTTATCATTTTTGGGTTAGGATATTTGGTTTATATTTTTTATTAGGTCAATTTTTAATTTTTTTTGTTAGGTCATTCTTTTCATTGGTTTTTATTTTCATTCTAATTATTTTAATATGTTTCAGTAAAATTCATCGTATTTTTTGTTATAATTGAATTATTTCAGATTTTTTGGGTTTTTTATTTTCTAATATAGTTTAATTCAATATTATAAAATAAATCTAAAAGAAAACTATAACCAGTATATATTGAAAATTCATATGAAGTTAAAGCTAGATACAAAATATTTATAATCAATACTAAAGAAATTTTAATAGTACTAACCTAAAAAACCCAAGTCGAGATAAACCAAAAGAATTGAGAATAAAAATTGATGATTCTATATATTTCCCACTATAAATTCAAGTTGATAATAAACTCTGAACATTGAACTATTAGATTCATTATAAGTAATAAACTGATCAGGAAAAATGGGCATAGGGATGTTGTCAATTTCATCCCCACCTTCATCAAAAATATACCATTTCATTACTTCAATAATGACACAAAATTTAGGTTGTGGATGATCATTAACATAAAAAAATTCAATGATAAAAATATATGTGGCTTATTAGTAGCAAGAGTGTGACTCATGTCAATAACTTGAAGTCCAAAATAATCAATAAATGTGTCATCTCATCATCGAATCATATTACCTGATTTTCATCATAGTGACTCGACCATGAGAGTAATAATATAATATTATTATTTTTCCAATGAATCCATAATAAGATACATTTTAAAAGTGAGTTCTAATATTTTATGTACTGTAATAATATTTTGTTGTGTCAGTTACCATAACACCATCATGTTGTGTTGTCATGTTCATTTATCACTCAGTGATAATAAATTTTTACCCATTGATCATAATTGATTTAAATTCATGAACCACATAATTATAAACAAAATCCAAAACACTAATTTTTTTAGAGATATAGTAAGTGGGAAAACTCAATACTTAAAATATAAATGAATATTAAAATTAATTTAAAATTAATTTAATTATTTTATTATAGTAATAATTTTACCTTTAATTTCAACCAAGAAGAAAAATATTTACTATGAAAAGTGTCTCTCTTTATAAAAGATAAATAATGATAATTTCTATTTATAATTTTTTTATCTTCCCTATATAAAAAATAGAAATATTTTAAAACATATGTACAATTACATGGGATAAGATAACAAAGGAAATTTCAATTTATTGATGTATTCATCAAACAAATCATAGTTAAACAAAACTATATTATATTCTATATCCCTGTATTAAAGGATTAATATATTTAAAATAAATGGTCCAATAATTCCCCCTGTTTGGGGAAGTAATGAAAAACTAGGTTAAATTTTCTCATACTAATCTTTTTAAATTCTCATTGTTCTATTTTGTATCGTGGTAACATCAAGAAAATACATTGATCATAAATCTATACATTATTGAGCCAAGTAACATTTTAGGATAAAACCTTTAGGATGATTTCTATTCCAGACATAATACTTCAATGTGTATATATTTATTTCAGTGGGATACATATTACTGAAATTAAAAGGTCCTCCCAAAATTATTTTGGCTAGAATATGGATAGTTATGTAATGACCTGAAATTTTATAAATAAAATCCCTTTCATGATTGAATTAAATTCCCTATTATGATTATAGAAAAAACATGCACATATTTGGTTTTATTATATCCTATCATATTTAAAATAATATTAATAATCATAACTTTTGATAATATATCCATTTAATAGGGATCATATAATTAGTATAAATATAGTGTTATGATAAATCAAATTGACATAGAAAAAAATTAATGGACTCAACCAGTAGGATTGTACCCTATGAAGCCAATTTATTAGAGCTTCTGAGGGAGATATATTCAATAGTATTTTCCATTGACCAATCCCAATTCAATATCCACAACTAAATCATGAGTGAAACCATTTATGGTAGAAGTTCAATCTCATCGAGATCATGGCCTAAACTATTTAGGTTGAACCACCCCATAAAAATCTCACCATTATGCACCTTACCCTCAATAAGTTTACTAGTTTATTAAATGGATATGTATCAATAGCATAATAATAATATGTTTTATTTTCAATATAATAATGGTTATATTTACTTCTTATTGTTGTTACTTTATAAATGATTCTGATTTTGATATGATAAAACAGAAATTATATTTTTGAGTAATATGAAATTTCAATTAAGACATTCATTTTAATGAGATAATGAATTTTTAAAATAAATTATATTTTAATAAAATATTATTATTAAATAATATTTATTAATCATATTTTATAATGTAATTTTACAAAGTCAAAAATATATTTTATAAGGGTTCGAAAATTGTTATTGTCAAAAAACCCATCATTTCTCAATAAATGTAAAATCTTGTTTTAAAAGTAAAAATTCACATATTTATAAAATTATTTTGATAAATTAATTATATTTTTTTGAATCATTACATCAAAATTATCCAAAAATTAATTTTTCATAATTTTTTTAGAGTCAAATTTTAAGGTAAAAATTAAATATGGTATAAATATACAGTGTGTATTATGACATCAAAATAATTCAAAAGTGTAGTAATAAATTCTATAAGGGTTATCCATGACCAAAAATAAGTTTCCATTTTAAAATAATTTTTTTAGGTTATTTGATAAATTTTATAAAGCCTTTATGAATCCTCCAAAACCTATATTGTGTTTTAAGGTTTAAAAATCAATTCTTTATGAACATGACTCACTTCCACATCAAAAATGGTGATATTTTATTAATTTAATCCCTTTAACTTATAAAATAAATAAAAACACTCCTATTTTGAAGAAACCATGGGAAAAAAAATGTCAAGGTTTGTGGTTTTTATGATTTTATTGGATTGGGTCCAAAACCTAAGTTTGGGAAATAATAAATAACTCATCTCTCTATTCCTATTTAAACCCACACAAGATAAAATTCCTATTCACTAAAAAAACTAGGATCACGTCCTCAATCTAGCCTCTCCTCTATAGAGTCCTCACAAGGTGACTCAAATCTCTTAATATTCTTCTCCCAAGCTTTTTGAATCACCCACTCAAGGTAAGAGATACACTCTTTCTCCTCTTTATTAAATCACCTTATTTATATAATACACTTTTTATTTCAATTATTATTGATGGGGTTAAATTTTCCATATCCTTATTACTTAAAATATTATTTCAAAATGATGAGTGGCCCATCTAACTCTCATTAATCCCTTCCATGATTCATAATGTACCACCATTATGCTGCCAAATTTATCCGAGTATTTTTCCATGCCATGTTTTTATTTAAGAACCCTCCTTGTCTTATGCCTATAAATTCCAAAATTTTCATGTTTTATTTTTTTATTACATATCCCTAATGCATTCCATTTTACTTATAAGTTATGGCATACCCTTTTATCTTTAATTGAACCATTTATGAATCTTTATGTACTGTCATTATGTTTTTGAAATGTCAATATTATTTTCCATGGTGAACATTTATGTAGTGTATACCCATACCCATTTCCACTCAAGGGTATTCCCCAAGTTTCACCTATGCTTAATTTATTGGGGAATTCAATGTATCTAACCCACAATCCTTAATCATGGGATTAAATGTGATGAAATATGTTCTTATGTTATATGGTCTATGTGAAACACTTATGCATGTATATGATATGATTATGATGGATATGCATAGATAGATCTCCAATGCATTGGGTAATGTTTTAGTCTCATGAGACACCATGTAACATGCATGGGAGGTTATCTAAAGAACATTATGTTATTATATCCTGGTGTTTAACCTTAACTTGTGCTTATTATGTCATGTTTATAGTTTTTGACACACTCCCATATTTCCTTTATGTTACCATGTTATATCATGACTCATTATTCATGTTTATGATTCTCACCCCATTTATATCCCACTGAAATGATTATTTTCTAACATGTAATTCCTTTTTCATGTTATTAATTGTTTATTATCCTACTTGGATTCATATCTCACCCCTTTCTTATGTATGTCCATAGGTTATACCATGTAGTTTAAAGTATAATGGAATATTATGAGCATGTTAAGGAAGATTTCAATAATGTTCATGTACACCCTATTTTATGTTGTTATGTAATGTACCTAATTACCCAAAGACACTAGAATTCTATATCTTCTAGGTTTTATTATGTGTATTCTTATGTAATAAATCATTAATTTATGTGTAATAAATACAAGGGTAGTCATAGTCTGTATCAGAAAAGAGTTTAGTTATTTTTGGGATTAAGATATGGAAACTCTATCAAAAGATTTAGGTATAATAATAAACATAAGAAGACATCCCTAAATCTTGGGAAAATATAAAGTAAGTGGTTTAGAAGAAAATAATTCTCTGTCTAGATTTTACAAGTGGATGTGGCTCTGGCACAGATATACCTAGGGGTAACACCCGAAAACATCGTATTGAGATAGACTCGATTGAGAACCAGTGCATGAAAATGGGCCTTGCTGCCCACCTAGTTTGAAACTCCCATGGGATATTCTTTAGTGAATTTACATGCTCGTTATGAACTTTTATTAAGGTGAAAATGACTATAATGGTCTATGTTTGGAAATTAATATGGATAACATAGATTAAATCCTATAAATTCATAAGTAAATAAAATACCTGAAATTTATAAGTTATCCCTTTAATGATATTGGATTCTCATTTATATGTTTAATAGTTTAAAAATAATCTCCCTTAATCACTAATACAAATAGGGCTTTTAAAATCCCTAAAAACTGCCTTTAACAGTGCTTTTCTAGCACTATTAATCACGGTGAAGATAAAAGGGGGTCCCCTTTAACTGTGATAAAAAAAGCTAATAAAGGGTTGCCTTTATCCACCCTAAAAAGCACTGATAAAAGTCCCCCTTTATCAGTGCGTTGTTAGCACGGATAAAGGGGTCCTTTATCAGCACTTTTTTGAGCACTGATAATAGCCCCTTTTATCAGCACTATTTTGAGCACTGATAAAGGACACCTTTATCAGCTCTATTTTGAGCGTTCATAAATAATTCCTTTTTCAGAGCTATTTTGAACGTTGATAAAAGGGGCTTTTATCAATACTCGATTAGCACTAATAAAGACCATGTTTCCTGAGCAAACCCATAACCTGCACAGAAGCTTCACACCAGAGACAGCACCTACCCACAAAATAGCTACACAAAACAACACCTACACCCAAAGAAAGCATAGAAAAACAAAACAGGGTGCACAAGAGTTTCGCAAATAATTCTATATACATTTACCTGAAATCATGAATACAAAAAAAACACTACTATATATATTTCAAACAATGTTTTATATGGTTACAATTATAATTATCCAAAAACAGTTAAAAACATTAATGTTTCATCTTTTTTGCATCTGTGATCCCCACTCAAAAATTATCATCCATGGTATTAGCTACCAAACAAAGCATCCAAACTTAAGAAAAAAATTACACCTATATAAGAAAACAAATATTATATTAGTAATATAATAATGAAATAAATTGAACATTAATACGAAAGAATACATTAATAAAATGTCAATTTTTTAAAAAAAAAGACACATTTGGGTAGGTTGGGGGCCATAAGACTGGATGATACTTGATAATTGACATTGATATGGGTAGGTAAGAGGCTGTGATAAGCTACTAGAGTAATGAAAAGTAAAAAAGTCCACAAATTACAACAATTAATTATTTTTAGAGGTTTCTTAGTGTATGTACTTTCCCACTTTATCTCATTAGTCCTCTTAGAATAAGGAACTTTAAAATATAACTTGATGTGACAAAGGTGGTGGTGATGGAGGCATGAATGGAGTTTCCTTTGGATCAGAAACAACCACATTCATGAGATCCATCTGACTTGGACAGCCCTAATCATCAGCCTCTTAGTCACTTTTTGAACAAACGTTGGCCACCGGGTCCCTAGGAAACTAAACTGGATAGGTGGGAGGTGACCAAATTTTACTAGTCTCTTGAAATATCCAAGAGAAAAGGGATAAAAGCTTCTCCCCCCACAATTATGGGGACCTCCAAGAAAGTCCCTCCCCCACCGAAGGGGGAGGGACCTCTATCATCCTCTAATATAGTGATAACCTCTTTATCCCCATTCTCCAAACCCAAGCTAGTTCCCTTTCCTAAAGAGCTTCTTGTTCCCTAAGGTTCTCGAGATCTATGTAGGGAGCCCCACTCTTCCTTTATCGATCGTGGAGTTTAAGAATGTCTCAATGCTCCTCAAGAAGACCCTAGTATAGCATTTTTCCCACATAGAAGACCATCGGTGGACTCCTTTGATAGGTTCATTTTTGGTTCTTGGGATCTACAAGAGAGGGAAATGGTGGGTCTTTTCAACAATAGATGCATTTTTATCTGTTTCGCATCAAAGGATGACCTAATCAAAGCTCGGTCTAATGTGGATCACAACTGTAATAGGTACTGCTTCTTCCTCCAAATATGGTCTTATGACTTCCATATAAAGCGGGACTCCCCTTCGGTGGCGATCTGGGTGAGTTTCCCTAATCTCCCACTTCCTTTTCAAAATACTTCAATCATTAGGATTTTTGGGAACCTCGTAGGGAGGTATTTATCCTTTGATCCCTGAATCGTTGTTTTGTACCATCCTGTTAATCCCCATGTGTGCATGGAAGTGGATTCCTCGATGAAGCCTTCGGATTTAGTTTTGATTACCATAGGAGAAGAATATCGGTGTAGAAATCAGGTCGTGTATGAGTCATGGGCTGACTTCTGTTCTAGTTTCAAGCATTTGGGACACTCATCGGTGACATGTAGATGTGGGTCTGGACACTGGATTTCTACTAAGAAGAATATTGTCCTAGGTGAGGTTGTTGTTCATGATAGCCCCTCACAGATCTATTGAACTGGCCAAAATGCAGAGTTGAAATTGGATACTCCTTATCAATATCACTTTCAAGGTACTGGGAGTATAAGTTTGCAAGAGGCAGATAGGGGGTGTCCAAGCAAGGAGTGGGGATCCCTATCGGCATTGAGTCATTTTAGTGTGCTACATAGGATTTAGAGGATGTATTTGCCTATGGTTATGACCTTAATGAAGGTGTGGAGACATCAGACTCTCAGTATCCCTCTCAATGTGTGGATTTCAAACCAGATAGAAATCTTAATTCAGTTGTGAAACACATTGTCTTCCGTATTTCTGATCCTCCATGTGATGAATTCATAGTTCCAAATCCATCTTTAGTTTCTTAGAGAAGGAGCTCCACATGGATGCTACAATGATGTTGCATAGTGAGGAGGTTGAACCTCCAGGGAACATATTGTAGGAGGTGCCCTTTCTGACTATTGTGGTGCCTCCACATAACAAAGGGAGGCTTGAGGAGGGGAGTGTAGCCGAGCCTCCTAGAATATAGGATTTTCACCAGTTATCTATAGTAGTGTCTCAGCCTAGAAAAGGGATTCAGGATGAGGGGAGTGTCTTGGTCCCCTTGGACCCAAACATTTTTTTTGTTCAAAACCCCCATATTATCTAAAGTATGCATGTATAGGTAAGAACAAGTAGATCCCTAGTGACTTGGTCAACTATTTTGGTCCGAGTCCCCCCACGAAAGGCCCAGGGGATGAGTTGAAGAACCATTTTGATAGTCTGTCTATTCAAGATCAAGTTGTGTCTCATGTTGAGGATGATTCAAGTGATGATAGTTATAGCTAACTCTCAGTGGACAGTTGGGGCCGTTTCTAAGGGAAAGGTCCTAACATCCCTAGAAGGAAGAAGGGACTAAAAGCGAAGCGTGGCCCCAAGAAATGCATTTTCGTCCAGCAAAAAAAACCCTAAGGGATGTAAAGACTGTTATTAATTTTTCAAACCAATGGAAACTAGGTTGACCAAGAAAGATGGGATCAAGGAAAGAAAAGACCTCTAAGATGGGTAAATTGGTGATCCAAGAAGAGATCCAAATGTCATGGAAGAAGAGGTAGTGGAGTGAATGAATCTCATATTACACTCTAAGGAATAAATTATTTAAAAAGTCCTTTAGCCCAACACCTAAAATTAGGATATTGTAAGAATTTTTTATTCTCTAAGCTAAGGGTGTGTAATGGTCTTGGCCTTTGACAGAATGAATCACCACACTAAGTTCTTGGAGAAGTGATTTGACTTCAATGGTCTATTGTTCATATAAGATTCTTTTGGGAGTGATCACACTCCCAAATCCCTATAAATCTATTTCCACTTGACAAAACACTATACAGCCATCTATGGTCAATGTATTCCTCCTCTAGTTGTCCCATTATTGTAATTTTATGGGAAACAACACCATAATTAGAGAAAATCCCCCAACGACTAGAACTTATTTCACGGGAACCCCATACATTGATACCAAATAGATTGGCACCCTCATTGTTGATGTTGTTGGATCTAGGTGCCTCATTTTCTTCTAATACATCTAGAGATTTGTGGGTGTTATGGAAGAATTTTTTTGTCTTGAATCTAAATTTTTGATAACACTAGAGCCCCTATGTAGGGGAGGAGTGGGTAATTTCATATGAATGCACTGAATTATCTCCCAATGTGGTATGATGCATACCACTCGTCAATTAATCCAAGTGGATAAAACACCCTCACATATGGATAAAAGATACACTTAGGCTAAAGGATCACCCTTTACATTATTGGTAATTTCACAGGTTGGTGCTCTGTATGGTATAAAAAAATGATCATACAGGTTCAATTTTCTATTAATCTAATAGTTCTTTAGTGTGATTAGCCAAACCCCACAGATACTTTATAGAAATTTCCTGAACTGGTGACTTGGAATGTTGTGAGTATTAAGTAACTCATATCCACCAATCTCGGCCCCCATCCAACCCCACCATAGTTAGAAGGGGATAAATTTGCTCATAATAATTGTATCCTAAAATCATCGCACCATAGATCCTTTTAATGTATCATATACTGATGTCAAACTCACAATACATAAAATGAAATGTGTTCATGTATTGACTCTATAAACTAAATAATTATACCATCATAATTTTTTTACAATAAGTAAAAGTTTGGTAAGCCTAAATAGATTCATAAAATCCTATCTTTTTCAGCTCAACCACAAACTCTGTGGAAGTACACTTAACCAAGAAGGGACAACCCCGGTTCATCCCAAAGCTTCCACTAGATCAATAATCCATCCAAATAGCCACCCAAACATATAATTTGATATATAATTCAACATTTTTTATCTTTAAATATGGGTTTAAAGTTCGAAATTATGTTGTAAGAATTTAAAATCAATCCACATAGGCTTCAAAATTAACTACAAGACTTGTTCAAAGTCATGTGATCACATGGCCATAACAGAATCACATGATCAAATGAACCAGGAAGATTTATACAATTACACGGCCCTTGAAGCATTATTCAATCATGTAAATCATACAATAATACACAAATCATGTTTCAATTGAATTACTTTGATTATGTGATATATTTATGTGATTTGATCATGTGATGAGATCACATGATCAGTTCACATGGAGCATTCATACAAAGGAGCTTATGTGACACGATCACATGAAGATGCTTATGTGAAGTAGAGAAAAAACCAAAGAGTTCTCATAGATCTATGAAATATTGAGTCATTAGTGAAATATATTTCCCATTACTCTCTTATCTATAGGAAATTTCATAGAATACCAAGAGTATTTTATAATATTAAAAGAAAAATAGATGGCCCAGGGAATAAGTTAGGTATTCACTCCCTTATAACAAAGTCCTTTTTTCTTATTCTTTAATTTTTATGTGAGATGTGTATGCATCTGGGAATTGATGTGATTCAAGTTCTATATGATGTTCATAGGAACCGAGATTTTGATGGTCATGCATATGTATATATGATGAAATTTTATTTAAGAAATTGTAGATATGAAATATCTATGGAAAATGATTTTACTGTGCAAATATCAAGATTACCTCTGTGATTGAGTAGACACAGTGTGGTTTCCCTTCCTGAAAAGGCATGTCACATAGATAGAAATATTCTAAAATAAACTAACCCTGCAAGGAATAATGAAAATCAAATCAACGTTTTGTTATATAATTTTTCATTAAAATATACATATTATATCGTAACACTACCTTTACATCTTTTCAAATGGTTTATTTGGTCCAAATATAAGCTAATAATAGAACTAATTATTCTTTGTGCACTTTACTACTGTTTGTTAACTATTGCTTAGCATAGAATCTGATCTGGACTTCCGATCTGGAAACCCCATGAAGCTCTCATCTGACACCATCTCTAGGATATCATCATTCAGCGTTCACTTTTTCTTCTCTTCTTGCACTAATTTATATAGTAAATGGGTGAATGAAGAGAAGGAAAAGTGAATGGAGAATGATGATATCATAGGGATGGTGTCGGATGAGAGCGTCATGGGGACACTAGATCTGAAATTTAAATCAAATACTATGCTAATAGGTAGTTAACCAACAGTGGTGAAGAATCCTCAGTTTTGTTTTTAAATTTGTGAGTGGTGCACAACCAATATTCTTCCAACACATTGTATCAGAAGAAATAGCTACATAAATGACCAAAAATACAAAATATAAATTATTCATGCCATAATAGTTTAAGTCTAGTGCTTTTGGAAACATGGAAACATAAAGAACTAGTTCATAAGAGTCTCTCATTAAGTTATGATTTACTAGAAATACAATTCATTTCTAAAACCATTCTTCATAACCTAAGGATATAAAACATAATAAAGGGTGATCATATGTTCTCAATAAGTGTAAATAAGGGAGATATAAATGATCATATAAGGATAAAATAATTAGTAGGAATTCACCTTCATCCTATTTGTAAACAATCTTCCAATAGGTATGTTGCCCATTCATTTCTAAACACATCTATATCATCTTTTGAATGTGAGTTTTTGCGACAGTCATGGTATTACTAAAAAATATAAATACACAAAGGAATAATAAATATTTTAAATTAACTCATAATTATTTTTGAAAATACCTCTCTAGGGATGCTAGTTTGTTGATGAAATACGATCTCTTTCATAAATTTACAAATATAATAACCACAGTACTTTCGGTTTGTTTGTTTTGGAAACTGCAGAAACATCAAGAAAAATAAGTAATTTTTTTGTATGTGTCTGGATAGTGCAATGTTATTATATATACAAGGATACTTTTCCAATTATAGATCTTGTAGGTGTTCTTGTCCTTAGGCCCTGAATTCATTCCATTAAGTAGATGATATTGATACACAGCCCTATCATAATAGAGTACTCATTAAAAGATAATATAAATTATATAACTAGATGTTTAGTTATAAAATGTTAGATCTAGTGTATTACAAATTCACAAATACCATCATGTCTGGTCAGTTTGTCGCATATCCATGCATTGAATCCAAAAAATAAATCTTTGGAGTATCCAAATTGACTACAATCAGCATCCAATGCTTCCTAAAAACACAAAAAGGAATAAGAAATGAAATAAATAAAAATATAGTTGATATGATTAAATTTTTCAATTTTACCCTTGCATCATTGGTATTAAAAATATTTTGTCATCCATAATTTTTTTTCAAATGATTTGAGTAGGGATGACATTATGGAAGCCTCTTTATCAGAATCTATTTCTTGTTTTGAAGAGGTTATGTGAGGACTAATGAGTCCATATTTTTGTTCATGGGGAAATCCCTTTAATTTTTTTTCATATATATTCTTGAGAAAAATATGAAATTTATTTATTAATAATTATCATAGTATATCAAATTTTGTAAAATCAAATCATGAAAACACACCGCATGTATAAATTTACAACTGGCGTTCCAAGCCATTTATACTTGAGGATTTCATTTACATTTTCAGCACTAATGAAATCCGATTTTTCCTCTGTACATATTTTTTTCAAAATCAACTCTGTGAGTATTTTCATCTATCAACTTTGTATCAACATGATCTTGTAATGATATTAACTGTGGATATAGAATGAGTGGGGTGAAGGTGCTCTCAATGGACTATTTCAATCGGTTGGTTGATCCTTGAGATAGTTTTGAGATGATATTTCATTTCACCCCTTCCCTTTTTCATTCTGTAATAACATTCATCAGTTTAGACCTTTTTTTATTAAATGTTAAATGTCCATCTTGAAAAATAAACTGGAAATGCATTCCTCCTTATCAACATATTTTTTGACAAGAATTGACGGGCATGTGATGAAAGTTCCAATAGCTTTTCTGACTGTATGAATGTCATCATCATAATTTGGAACAGGTATCTCAGCACTCAGGTCATTAGATATATTAATCGACACTCTGACATGATCTCTTGGAATTTGTCTGTTGTGTATCATGTCATTCTGCATATTGAACACCGTAACCTCGCAACAAGGTGATAGGTGGGAGTTTATAGTTATAAATCACAGTCATTTTCACCCTATAGGATATTATTATAGGAACGGTATCAGTGTCTATGTGATTCACATTTCATAGAAACAATTATTATAATGTTGGTTACCTCATGTAAGTCAGGTTTTCGAGGGGAATGGCTCACCTCAAAGATAGGGAGTGGGGTGGGATCTTCACACATGGGTTGTTGTTGAGTTGTTTCTTCTCTTTGCCTCCCCCCATCAATCTTTCTATCATCTCTCTTTGGTATTTTAATTCTTATTGAAACATAGATATTTTTTCTCTAATTTTTTTCATTTCCTCAATTTGATCCTCTGATTGTTTTTCTATGTGAAAATATGTTCGGGTTGTCCCCCCAAAACCCGCCCCTCTGATGCGGCAATACTATTTTTGATGCTTCAAGGCCGTTGAAAGTATGTCTGCATCTGGTGTGGGTGTTTTTGATTCCTCTGACTATGTCAGATAGAAAATATAGAAAAATAAGTAATCATTGTTATGTAATAGCAATTTAAATCAAATAAAATTTATATTATGTCATACTTACACATGTTTCGCACACTTTTTGTGTTTTTTCATATATCAGTATCCCCTCTTTATTTACATGATCCTCCTTCCATAGAACATGGCGTGGGATGGAAGTGGATTTGATTTTGATTGATTAATATTCATATAAATAGAGGAACATGGTTATGGTGTTGTTTTATGTCACATAAAAGTATTATGGTAGATTTAATATACGTACCAATTTTTTCTCAAGTGAATCATACCACATCCTTACTTTACGGTAGGGGTATGCTGGTTTTGTTGTCTGTTCTTTATTTTCAGCACTAAGTTGTTTTAAATAAATAAAAAACTATCAATCAAAGTGTTGAATATAAGAAAAGTCAAAAAATGTATTACCAAACACAATGTACCAGAAAATTATGCTCCCCACGACGGTTTTTAAATGCATCCCATGCTCCTTGGGATATCAAGTGTGCATAAAGAGGAGGTGGGTCCGGCTTGATTTTCCCTTCAGCATCTTTAAGATGATATTTCATTAAAATTGTGTGGACGCCTCTATGAATCCTTCCTGAAACTCCTAATACATATTCCTTGTGTGAGGCATCTGCTATTAATGCACTCTGCAATGGATTATGGAGAGTAACTCAATTTTTTAGTATTTTATTTATTTTAATAAATTAAATAAATGATATCATAATGTTACCATAATCTCTTCACAGATTAGTGTCTTAAGCCCCGTGACAGCATGGTTCCATGACTATACATTAATCTGCATGCATTTCTGAGTGACGATTCCAATGTAGCTACTAAATATGGATTTGTTGGGGTTAACATTCTGGCCTCGCTTATTCTATCCCGCCTCATATTTGAAGACTTTTTCTTTTGCCTTAAATATTTTGGCTAGCACTGTAAAACTACGGTGCTCTTTTTTTGCACCGTCAAGGTTTCATTTCCGACCATTTCCTTTATAAGTGTCATCATTATGTTCCTCTGGAGCACTAGCATCAACACTAGGACCAGAAGTAAAATGTTAAGAAACTTTTTGTACCTCAGCACTCGGACTAGTAGCAATAGGTTGAGAAACTTGTTATTGCTATACACTGGGACTAGCAACAACAGGTTGAGAGATCGGTTGTGCCTTAGGATTGGACACATCAGTAGGTGAAAAATTCATTATCTATAGAATTGGTTTAACATTAAATTTAGATTACATAAAAGAATTAGCAAATAGATAATAACATAATGTAACACAATGTATATTATAATAAACAGATTACCTAATTAGTGAACTATTTTATTTAAGGATGAAGATATTTTACCCCTCTATCGACTATGTAAATCTCTTCATTATGGTCTCCTCTAACATAAAAAACTTTGTCTACATTGGAACCACTGTGAAATGATTATGAAGTCCCAATTAAAGGGTCATCCTCCGTTGAGCTTTCATATGACCCTTCAGTTGTTTTCGTCAATAATAGAATAATTGACCAGTTTTGGTTTACAGGATCTGGAACATCAAATACATGCACTGCCTATGATTCCAGTACAAATGGTTTTTATTTTTCCCCTTAATAAAATCAACTTTCATGAATCCTAATTCATCTATTCTAACATCACTCCTATTATCAAACCACTTTCATTGAAAAATCAGCACTTAGAATTTCATATAATCCAACTCCAAAAAAATTCTGATGACACCTAAGTGTGACATATTCTCATAAATTGGATTTTTTTCCTTAGCACCAAAAACATGCATCGCTTCAGCCACAATTATAACCCCACTATTCTTTATGGTACTTTCTTCATCAATTTAATTAGTATAGAATGTATAACCATTAACTACATAAGCATTGTAATATAATACATACACACTTTCTCCTCTATCTATCCATCGAAGTCGTTCTGAAATTGAGTCCGGATTTTAATCTAACTTCTTAAAAATATGGTTCTAAAACCATCCTCTAAACTATCGATTATGTGTATATGATATCCATTTTTCATCCCTATATGGATTCAAATGCCTAATAATTTATTTGTGGGTTTGAACATATGGTTCAATGTCAAAATTGTTATGAAAAATGTAAATGTGGGTCTGCACTTGATCTGTAATATTGATTGTGACAACCTCTCTTCCAGAAATTACATTACCCTCAAGCTGTCCAGTGTGATGAGATTTAGGTAGGCCAATGATTTCCACACCATACAAGTATTCGGTACAGAATTCAACGGCTTCCTCAACAATATATTTCTCCATAATACAATCATCTGTCCGAATTTAATTTTTGACATACCCTTTCAAAATCTTCAAATACCATTCTATGTGGTACATCCAACTATAATTTATAGGACCACATATTCAAATCTCTCTCACCAAATGAACCATTATATCAAAGAATGTCGGTGGGAAGAACATTTACAATTCATATAATATGATGGCAATTTCTATTTCCATAGCTAGAAATTTCGCCAGTTCTATAACTTTGCACCATATAGCTTTGAAGAAGAAATGGACTTTCATTCATGTATAATAGATATTCTTGGGAAAAATTCAATGTAAAGCAATAGGAATTAGATCTTGCATCAAAACATGGAAATCATGTGATTTCATACCCTTTAACTTTAAACCGTTCATTGAAATGATGTTCTTGATATTTGATGAATACCCCTCTGGAACCTTTACATTATTCAAGAAGTTTCAAAACTTATATCTTTCATGCCTAGAAATAGTATAAGAGGTAGGAGGAAGAAATGTTTGTTTTTCACCCTTCACTAGTACCTACTCTTCTTGTATTCCCATATCAACATTATCTAATCTAGCCTTAATTACATACTTTGTTTTTTCAGTTTCATTTAGCAACATGCTGATGACACTGTCACATACATTTTTTTCAACATGCATAACATCAAGAAAATGTCTGACATACAGAAAATTCTAGTATAGTAATTCAAAAAAATTGATCTCTTTTTCCAACCGGTTTTTATAAGGTTTTTCAAAAATGTTTTACCAAAAGTAGTGTCCAAATATTTTACGTTCACAAAAAATTGATCACCTATTATTGGAGACGGTGTTGTATGTTCTTATTAACTTTCATCGAATAATTTCATCCAAGATAGGTACTTAAGTCATCGGGGTAGAAATCTGAAATTTCCTAGAAATACGGTTTTTTATTAATGTTTCAACCTAATGGAATGTGTACCTTGTTCACAAACAAGACAACCTTGAGTTCCTTTAATGCTATATCCTGACAAATTTCCATAATAAATAAAGTCATTTATCTTCCTGTAAAACATGGCTCTCAAAGTGAAATATTCATTTTTTAAGCATCATACAACGTAACACCTGAATCACATAATAATTTCAAATCCTCGATCAATGGAGCCAGATAAACATCAATATCATTACCCAGTTGTTTTGGTTATGATATAAGCATAGATAACATGATGTATTTTCGTTTCATGCATAACCATGGTGGTAAGTTATAATTTACCAACATAACCAGCCATGTACTGTGACTACTTCTTTGAAAACAAAAAGGATTCACTTCATCTGTAGATAATGAAAGACGAAGGATTCTCAACTCTTTTCCAAATTCATGATACTCATGATCAATTCTCTTCCACTAAGGAGAGACTATCGGGTGACGTAGTTTCCTGTCATTAATTCTTGTGTCTGCATGCCATGTCAATTGTCTTTCAGTCTCCTCACTTCAATATAGGCGCCAAAACCATGGAATTATGGGAAATTACCATACTAATTTCATTAGACGGGATTCATCTTTCTTGTATCAAGAAGCACCACATTTGGGGAATTATTTAAGTGATTGGTGGTCCTTCAAAAATAATATACAGTCATTCGGGAAAGAATGTATTCTTTCAGAGATCATAACCATCGAGTGTAGCATTCATTTGGCATCGTATTTTCGGCTCGGGAGCTCATTATCTTCTGGGAGAATGTCATTTAGGAGAGAAAGTAGTTCCGTAAAACTGGCTTCAATTCACCCGTTTCCTACTTTCGAATTATACAGCTTCAGTATGGCTGGAAATTTTGTATATTTAGTGTAACTAGCATAAAATGGTGTCTTTTCACAACTCTTTAACTTCTTAAACAATTTTGGTCAATCATGAAGTTCATCTTCAACTATCCTTGTCATTTCCTCAATAGGATCTTCATCATCATTCACACCTGTAATCACATCCTCCATATGATCATCTTCATTGTTCTCACTTGTAATCATATCAGATGATCTATAAAATGTAGTGTTATCCCAACCACTACCTACATTCATTTTTCCCCATGTTTATTCCAACATGTATAACTTCAATCTATTCCGTGACAGATTAGGTGTTCTTCCAACTCCTCTAGACTAATTTGTCTTGAATAACAACAGTGTAAACATGGAAAAATGATTTGAGAAGGGTCATATGCATGGTCTTTTAAAAACTTGATAAACTCTTTCATGCCATCTTCATACTATTTTTTCATCCGATTGGCATTCATCCATTCTTTATTCATATTCATCCTATTTGATATAGTAATATTAATATTTAACAAAATAATGACACAAAATATGTTCAACTAGGTTCATCATCCAACTACAATCAATGGAACTAGCTATCGTAAACAATACCCTTACCTCTCCATGCATTACTTAGGACCAAAGTAGATCACACCCATATTCCCAACCACCAGATCAATGGAACTATCTATTAGAATCCCTTTCACTAGAATGTTTTAGTATCCCACATGTGATCTATATAAATTGTTGTAAACTCGTTTATTAGTGTTTCTCTACAAACATAATGTCTCTAGTCAAGAACTATGGTACTAAACTAATATATGGTATGATTTTAAATAGACTGATTGTGGGTGTAAGGATTCATTACATGGGTTGTTATGATTATTTGACTAGGGTGTCCATAAAGTGTCTTATAGATTCCTCTAGTGAAGTGATTTTCTAAGATTCAATGGAATTGCACAAGTAACAAAGTGGTGGTGCCATTTAAATGGGTAAATCTTGTATTTATATTCAATGGTGGAAGAACTAAAACATAGAAAACAAATGGCATACCAATCATTCCAACAACTGAAACACCATAGAAACACACAATCGTGCTCACAATCACAACACCATACAAACCAAACAATCACAATTTCAGATTTTACAAATCATCCCTTATTCAATTATGTTTATTAATTCAGGGGTTATCACAGAAGTTTTATCATCCTGGGGAATTCATTCATTAGTTAGTATATGTAAATTACTTATTTTTATATTCAAATGTTCAACAGAAACCAACCAACATTCAATTAATTTAGTATGCAAACAAGGACCACCAACGGACAAGATTTTCAGAGGGTCATTTAGCCCGTAAATTTCACAACTTAACCATCAATATCAAATATTAATAACATGAAAAAAAAGAAGAAACCAATTAGTAGAAGGAGAAAAGTCACTATGAAGGTGTCGTTTAGTGTGCAGCAGAGGTGCATTCATGGAAGAGTACAGGCACGCGGTAGATGAGATTTCCAACTGACAAGAAAACATAAAATGAGAACTCACATGTTAAACAATTTTATTGGTCAATAGTGTGATTTTATTTTCCATATATGATATCTACTTCCTATTTATTTATTTATTGTGTATCTACTATTTTCCTAGATGTTCAACTTATGAATGGTACATGTCTTCTTTTTAGGAGAAAGATAATTTTTAATTTACTATAATTTAGGGGTAAAATATTCCACATTAATTGTATTTTTCTTCCTAAGTTATTGTTACTATCCTGTAGGGATAATGAAAACCTCTTAAGTTAGTGGAAATTCATATTAGTTGTTGATTATGATACCAATTTGGTCTGTATCATTACATTTCCAATTGTAATTGACCCATGTCCGTTTAAATATAGGATTTGGGGGTGGGGATCAGACAATAACATATAGAAGGAATAAGAGAGGTAAAAATTATACTAGGCTCTCTAGTACAAGTGATGAAAGATAAAACATGCACCAGGTGAGGGAGAACCACCCTAGAGGAGGGGAGGGGGAGGTTAGCATAGCGAGGAGGGAGTATAAACTTATGTTTTTATGCATTACTAAGGCTATGCTTTTCTCTCATAGATTGTGACTGATTATTGATGATTTCCCACTATTGTGAATATTTTTTACATGGATACATGTATCCAAATTTACCTAAGGTTGAATATCCTCCACCAACTCAATATTCTTTCTACCTCCCAAAAAATTCATCACCTTGTTAAAAGTCATAATGCATTAGATTAAAATATTTTAATTCTTTAACATGAATTGGTTGGGAAGATCTATGGTGACTAATTTTAAAGGTTTTTGTTGTAAGAGATAATGAATATGTTGTTCACAAGGGAAAAAATAATTATAGAGGTATAGGTTGAGGCCCAGGAACATTTATTGCTAGGGAAATTAGAAAAAGGGAGTTGAGACTAACTCTCTACTAGACAACACATGAACTACTTTGACAACTGAGGAAATCCATCCATGTACTTTCCCTTCAATAATTTTTGATGGATTCACTCTTGAGATGAATAGTTTTATACTAGAATAATATCTATTACCTTATAATTTTATAGAAAAAATAATATATTGGAAAAGTAAATGGGGTGAGTTGATTTTTGATCTCTAGTTGCATCGCCTAATAAAAATACCACATCCTATAATCCTTTTAAGGAATAATGTTATAAGTATGGAAAAGAATATTCTTAAAATAAATTCCAAACTATCATATATTGGATCTCCCCTATTAGATAGAAAAAACACATGTCATTGTTTCTCCTTCAATTCCAAATAAATGAAGTCATCCAATTATTGACTAAAAAACATCTCCAATGATATCTCTGGATCCTCATAATCACAAAAGAAACAAGATCCATCCCTAATGAAAAGCTACCAGAAACAAGATAATAAATAATGGAATCCAATGTTCCTTTATATAAAGAATAAAAGTAAAACAAATCTAAAAAACCTCTAACCATATATCTATCTTCTAATTATGGATATTTAACTCATAATTAAATAAGAACTAATGCTGAAACTCACAAAATGAATTCCTCTTGGAGTTATCCTACTTAGGGATCACCCTTATACAATCAATTGAAGCATCCTGAATCACCCCACCCAACTCAACCACAAGTATAATCCAATTATCATAAAATTACATATCACAATGCCTGAAAAAATACATAAAACATTGTTAATGGTTTGAAACCACCAACCTCAAAGTGGTGGAGGATGATTCGGTAGTCAGAGGAGGAGGAGGAGGCAACAACGGTGGAGGACGAGGAGAAGCAGGGTCACGACGGAGGAGGGATCACGGTGGAGGAGTAGGAGAAGGTAATGTTGGAAGAGGAGGAGGAGGAAGGTCATGGTGGGGGAGGGATAATAGCAGAGGAGGAGGAGAAGGAAACAACGGTGGAGGAGGAGGAGTACAGTCTTAGCGGAGGAGGAGGACAAGGCAGCAGTGGCAGCGGAGGAGGATGAGGAATCATAGCGTAGGGTTCAGCTTCCGCGAAGGCTTGAACATGTGCGACGGAGGAGGGGCCTATTAAGGTTATTTTATAAAAAACACTGGAACATTTATTAGCGCTGGTTAAAACTGTTGATAAATGTATGTTTTATCAGCACTAAAATAAAAGCACTGATAAAATATACTTTTATCAGTGCTAAAATGTTAGGGCTGATAAATAGGTATTTTATCACTACTTTTTTAATGAGGATAAAGGCATATCTTTATCAAGGCTAAAAAGCACTGATAAAACAAATATTTATCAGTGATAAAATTATAGCGTTGATAAATACTTATTTCATCAATCATTTTTAATTACAAATATATATATATATTGAAAAGTATTATATATTTATAAATATATTAAATATAAAAAATATAACGAATACAATGAATTAATCTAATAAATATAATAAATCTAATACGCATTATTTTTTAATATAAATATAATAATTTTATATAAATTAATAATAAAAACTTTTATCATCTCTAATAATAGTGATGATAAATGTACACTTTATCAGCGCTAAAAAAACATTGATAAAGGGTACACTTATATCAGTGATAGTTTTAGAACTGATAAAGTCTACATTTATCATCACTTTTAGCTAGCACTGATAACGGCCCACCCCTTTATCAGCACATTCTGCTTAGCGTTGATAAAGGGTAGTGCTTCCCTTTCCCTGTTTTGTAGTAGCGAATTTTTCCTTAATTCTAGCCAATGGCCGGAAATAGGAGGAACCAAGTAAAAAACCAATGTGATGGTTAATGTAATGACCACCCAAATAATATTCCCAACCAGATAGGAGAAAGAATCATGAAATTTGTGATGATACTCTTTCAGTTGATTTGGGATCAAAATTGAAACTTAAATTAGGAGGAATTCCCAAATCCCCCTAATAAATAACAAGCTACAATAGATACCTTTATGTAACAAAGGCCTATAACATTCAATGGATCATCTAATCCCTTAATCATTGAATAATGGATCAACTTCATTGAGAATATCTTATCCATCCTTCAATAATCCAAGCAATAGAAGTTTACACTATTTTTTTATCATATAGTGGGGGAATTTTATCAATGGTGGACATTAATCATGAATATGAATCCAGAGGAAGATATCAAAGTGACGAGATGGGAGGAATTCGAGAAAAAAATTCAAAAAAAAATTTCCTCACACTCTCTGACTTAAAATTGAAATGGATTTCATTTCCCTTAAGAAAAAAGAAGATGAATTCATAGGGTCACATGAGGAAAACTTCACAATACTTGTATAATAAGCCTAAATATTTTTCATTACCTCGAAGGAAAATTTGAACGCTTCTATGGTAGGAAAAAATGGAGCCTATGAAAATCCCTAGTGATTCAGGACTTTGAAAACTATGAGGAAATTTTCTGATTTTCCCTCAAAGTCGACATGGAGATCAAAAAATATCAAGGGTATCAAGGGGATAAGAATTGGAAAGTGGATTTTAATTCCAATAGTTTGATGTAGAAATCTAAGGGTGGTAATAAATTTCAACATCCCACTTGTGAAAAGTGTAGAAAGAATCACCCCAGAAGTTTCCAAAAGGGGAAGAGGAATTGATTTAGGTGTATAAAGGAAGCGAACATAGCTAGTTATTACTGATGGTAGAAACCCACCAATGTAATAGAAGATAGGAATTCTTCATTCAACCCTCAGCCTATTTTCTAATGATTCAACTACAAGTAAAAAAGTACACTATTAAAACCATTACCCTAATCCAAGGGTTTTTTGAGACAATCAATTCTAAAAACCTCCAACAGTAATGGTGAGAATATTCCATCACAATAGTGAAGGTAGATCCCAACAATGAATTGGTGATGGGTATTCTAGTTATTCATTCAAGAATAGTGAATGTGCTTTTGGATTATGGTTCTATGCATTCTTTTATATCACACAAGTTTAGTAGAACTATTAAAACACTAACATAAAGCATGGTAATAGAGTTGTCAGTGAAAATTAAAAATGGCGAAATTTTTTCATCCTAGGTATATAACTCCTTCCCTGTCAAAATTTTTTCTCTGAACTTCCCAGTGAACCATGTGATACTCCATTTAATGGAATTTGATGTAATTTTGGGTATGGATTGACTTTACTTATATAGTTCCAACATAAATTATTGTGAGAAGTAAATCATTCTTAGTATCATGAATTATCCTCTGATTCTATACAAGTGCAAGGAGGAGGATGAATCTTCTATAGCACCAATATCTCAAGCATGGATATTATTTCCTTATGAGAAATTGTATTTAGCTAAATGATTTATTATAAGGAAAAGATCATCCATGAATACATTCCCATTTTCAAATAATATGTTAATGTTTTTATTGAATAATTCCTTGGACTTACTACTAATCGAGAGGTTGAATTTTCTATTGATCTTGTAACAGGGGATTTGTTATTATTAAAAAACTCCATATAGAATGGATATTGTAGAACTTAAGGATCTGAATAAGCAACTACAGTATAATATAGATAAAGGGTTCATCACCCAATTTATTCACTTGGTGGTTCACCATTCCTCTTTTTCAAGAATAAATATGGGTTAATGCGCCTTTTCATTGATTATCATGAGCTCAAAAATGATAAAGATAAAGAACAAGTATATTATACCATGGATTTATTACTTATTCAATCAGATATGTTGTGCCCAATACTTCTCCAAGGTGGATCTTTAGTTGGGGTATTATCAAGTAATAGTGAAGAAGGATTATATCCCCAATATTGATTTCCTTACAAGGTACGGGTGTTATGAGTTCATAGTAATTCCATTCAGACACACTAATGCTCCAAAAATCCTTATGAACATGACTAATAGATTCTTTAGAGATTACCTCAATAAATTTGTGGTAGTATTTATAGATGATATTATAACATACTTCAAAAGTAAGGAGGATCATGAGGAGAATCTAATAACTATTCTAAAGACCTTATAAAAGTAGAAGTTTTATGAAAAATACAACAAATGTGAGTTCTGGTTGAAGGGAGTCTCATTTTTAGGGACTGTTATCACAAGTAATGGGATATCTATGGACCCATTAAATATAGAATCAATTAATGGATGGTTGAGGCCAACATCTGAGATAGATGTCTATAGTTTCTGTGGACAGGATGGGTATTATCAATGATTTTTGAGAAATTTCTCATGATTTTCAAACCCTTTAACCAAGATAACTCAAAATGGAGTCAAGTTTGTTTGGAATAATGATTGTGAAGTGAGATTCAATGAGTTGAAAGGAGTATTATCACTACACTTGTACTTATGATACCTAAAAGTGGGGAAATTTTAATGGTATATAGTAATTATTTGAATAAGGGCTTGGTCTATGTACTAATGAAGAATTAAAAGGTGAAATCCTATGCCTCAAGGTAATTGAAAGTTCATGGATAGCACTACCCAACG
This sequence comes from Viscum album, assembly GCA_963277665.1. Taxonomy (NCBI): domain Eukaryota; kingdom Viridiplantae; phylum Streptophyta; class Magnoliopsida; order Santalales; family Viscaceae; genus Viscum; species Viscum album. The sequence goes on from OY728128.1 coordinate 16,244,171, forward strand.
CATGATCTAGAGTTGGTTGTAGTAATCTTCATGTTGAAAATATGGTGGAATTATCTCTTTTGGGATAAGTTTGAAATATATACAGATCATAAGATCCTCAAGTATATATTCACACATAAATAGTTGAATATGCGCCTATGAGTATGGCATAACATCCCGGCCCATATCACCACTAAGACGGTGGTTGGGTCATTCGCCACATGGCCTCAAGCGTGTCTTCTCATACACTAGAGGCTACCGACAAGCAGCGAGGGTCTATTGGTGGTACGGTGGGGATACTATGACCTCTAGATCAGAGTAGCATGTCGGTTAATTAGATAATAAATATCAAATAAATGAGGAAATAGTAATAAAATAAAGGCAAGCAGTGGAAGAATAATATAATATATGAATAAAAATAGCCAATTACAATTTACAAAAATACATGTATGATAGATAATGATTCAATTATAAGCAGTATAAATTTACAAAATAAAATAAAATACAAATGTTCAACTCCTTGAGCATCCTAATCAAGAGATCGGTCCTATGCTCCCTAGCTCCCATGTACATGGCACAACACAATCATTGAATCCAAAGACCTGCAATCAAGAAGATCAGTTTGGGTGCCAAAGAGCCCTCAAGCGGGGTGTGATATATAAATCTCAGTAGGCCAACACCCATGGTGTCTAGCGCACTCTATTACATGAAATTAATAATAAATGAAAATGTGACACACATTATAAATGCGAAGTGATAACAAATTAAATAATATCAACTTGGTCTAGGATCCTAAACGGGCACCCGTCCCATACCACCTACTTCGTCCTAATCCAGATATCTATGTCTATAGGTAGATCCTACTACATTAGGATAAATCACTCAGAATATACCATAACATATGGAATCTTTCCTCATGATAACCAAAACCTCACCCTATGGAATAACTAGAATCTCTCCCTCAGGCATCATGTGATTGTGTATTTATCCCTCATGCATCTGACATAATCATATACTCTTCCCTCAGGAATTTAGTACCAGTGTTCCTAACCCTCAGGTGGTATGAAATCATGAACCAATCCCTTAGGTATCAACACCAATTAGGAGTACTCAGACATCCCATATAATCATATACTCTACCCTTAGTAATCAAGTGCATGTGTGCCTTTCCCTCAGGTAGTATGAAAGAACATGCACCAAGACCTTATGCATCAATATTAAGCTTGAGTCATATCCAGACAAACTCAGTATTCCAAATCAGTATCAAACCCTCAGGTATCAATCGCATCGATATCACATAATCTCAAAATCTAAACAAAATCACAACTTTATTATCCAACATACCATATTTATCTTCATAATACACAAAGATCAATTTATAAAAAAATTATCATGTTTCAAAACAATTCATTTCATTAATATAGGTTCCTAATTATCATCATAATTATATCAAACCATTTTAATAAATCATTTGACCCTAAGGTCAATAATATATTAATTTATCAGATTATCCAAAATTATTATATCATAAGAAATCACGCAATTTATTATTATTCCAATTTAAAGTCTAAGACAGCAATAAAACAATTTATCCAAATTTATAATAGGGCTTTAAAAACAAACAGACCAAGTATTAATAACGTCCAAATATGGAACACCAATCAGGTGGTCATAGGTCTGAGTCTCCATGCCTATAGACCCAAGGGGATCCAAGGGTGGTTTAAAATGAAAAATTATAATTTAACATAATTATTCAATTTATCTGGTTGTGTCCATAGCATGATCACATGATCCCACATATCACAATTACTATAAATGTCTCAAAACTGGTCATGATATCAATAGTTGTGGGAAGCTAGACGTTCCTTCTCCAAAGCAGATAAAATCAAAATGGGTGGAAAAAGTCTCCAAGATTTCTCCTAAATCACAGGATCCTCCTTCCAATGTTCCAAGCACCTCTAAGGAGTCTTGTCAGATTGCTGTGGAAATTAGAGCCACTTGTTCTGTGATTAAGGATGTCACAAATGATACTTGCATTTCAGAGAATCAAGTTGGAGATTTTGTCAGGGCGGTGCAAGATGCTGTAGTACCTCTGAATAGGGGTACTCAGCAAATTGTTGTCACAGATTCTGCTCTCCATGTATGTCCTTCCCTTAAAATTAATGCAGAACATGCGGAAGGAGAAAAGGAGAAGAATGATGAATCTGATAAGGACTCTTCGATGGAGGAAGAAGACAAATCTGGACAACTAGAGGAAGTGTACCTAAATTCCATGGCTAAGAAGGGGAAAAACCCATTGGTAGACGCTGATGGTTTTATTTCCCCGATATCAAAGAAATCTAGAAGGCGTAAGGATTACTCACAAATGGAAAGGAAAATTTCTACTAGATTGATGGAGGACAAAAAAAAGGCTACCTATGAAAAGGAGAAAGAAAAGTCAGAAATTAAAGAATCCGAGCAACAAACTGAAAAGGAAGTTCAACATTTTATACCAGCTTGTGAAACTCCTGTTCCTTTGGCGGGACTCAGTGATGAAAACCTCTAAAATTATTTTAGGAAAGGAGAGATCACTAAGAGCGCCTACTTGGCTGCAAAGCAAGAATTATTCAATGAAAGAATCAGGAAAGAATTCTTGAATTGATCTTGTCTCGTATGTCCCATTTCCAGCTTTCTAGAGTTTTCTCTGAAGCTTTCTAGATTCTGTCTGGAGTTCAACTTTTGGCCAGAATGCTCACTCTCTCTTTTGGTTTTCTATTGATGGTCTTTCTTTGCCTTCTTGGTATACTGTTTTCTTCCCAGAATAATGGATGGAAACTGATAGATTGGTTCTCGATTTGTCCTAATATAAATGATGTTGTCCAGCTCTGCTCTGATGATGTGGTGGCGTCATTTTTTTCTTTGAAGCCTTTATCCACCTGCCTTGAGCATGCTTGGTTCTTTTTTTTTCAGGAATGGAGAGTGTGCTTCTTATGTTGGTTTGTAATTGTCTCTTCCAATCTGTCACACTTCTTAAACTATGCTTTTATTCTGTTCTGTTTTGTTCACTGGTGGATTTCTGTTTGGATACTCTGGATATGCATGAATATGGAAGTATGATGACTTGATGAATGGTCTTTTTGGTTATGGAATCATCTCCCAGTTGAAGCTTGGGACGATCTAGGCCAGAAATAATCTTTTTTGAAGTCTGTTTGATCTAAATGAGCAGAATAGGGTTCTATGACTTTTGGGTCTGCTGTTATCTGTTTTGTATGGGATAAAAGATCGTGGCTTCTGTTTAGATGAACCTGCATTTGGCCTGCTTCTTATTTGATCTGCTTTGATCTTATGGTTTCTTACCTCTGTTGAAGGATACATCTGCTTCTGACTGTTATCTCATTGGATGTCCCTGATGCTGGACTCTCGGTTCACTACATGCAATTGGAGTTTACAGTTGAAGATTGGGATGATCTTCTTCAAAGTTGAACCTTCTTGATTTCTGTCTGCTCTATGCTACAAAGTACCATTGTAACTTGTTGTTTTTCATGTTTTCAGATGGTGTAAATTCATTACACCACGAGATTAATCTGTAAACCTTTTTTGATTTAATAAATTCCTTCAACATGAATTGGGAAACCAATTCATGTCATCTTTTTGAAAAAAAAACAAGAGGTGTGGTCGTACCGCCCTAATAAGTTCCATTTAATTTAATTTATTTAAAACTTCAAGGAAAATAAGTCACCTTGAACATGTTAAACGAGTCAAGGCATGACATTTAAAAATTTAAATAAGGAAATCCATCATGTGAAATCTAGTTCATTTAATTCAACCCACTCAATTTTCATTATGACATGGAAAAAATCAAAGAGATTAATCCAAATAAATATTTAAATCACTAATAAATACTTTTTGGTTTAGAAGATAGTGCATCTCATCCAAGAGATTTTATTATAAAATCATTACATTGTTTATTAAAAAATTAATTTAACATTATAAAAACATTTTATTTAAGTATGAATAATTAAATTTGTCAAATAAAAACTCAAAGTATTATTAAATTTAAATGGAAGGTGGTAAGAGAATTTTATGGTTACACACGCACACCAAAAAACATGTCAAGAACCCTTATATTACATGTGAAAAAGTTATGTAATTTTTACCTTAGGTGCAATGATGACCGATGACGTGTTTTTATATCTAAGTTTAACTATACCACAAAAACCTTATTCTTTTCATAAACAAAAAATATCTTTAAGATTCTTATTATCAAGATGAATCTAACGACACTGACAGTGCTTCAATCCGATCAATATTTTATGAGATATCAATGATTGAAGATTGGAATAAATTATGAAAATAAAATTAAAAAATAATAATATAGGAGTGAGGGGGTGAGAAAGTGGAGTGACTTGAAATGTGTGGGAAAAAGTGATATGCATGAGAAATACTTCGGTGCCTCCTCATTTCCACCAATATTTAAATATCAATTTTTTTCTTAATCCACAATTAATAAACTTCTCTATCTCTTAAGGGATTACACCATTTCATTTTAAATCCTCCATTTATTATTCTTAGCGCCTCTCATGGAACACCATTATTATTTTGTTATTATTTTTATAATTTTTATTATGTCCTCTTAATTCCATTTAAATACACATTACATATATATATTAAAATTTTATCCCTATATATATACACGCATATACCCCTACATATATATTTATTTATTTATTTAACCCACCTATATATACACATATTATATATATATATATGAACACTATATATATATACATTTACACTTGTACATGCATATACATACATATACATATTTAACACATTTTATTTTCCCAAATTAATAATAACAACAACAATAATAATATTTTATTATTATTATAATTAATTATCTTACATTAATGTCACCATTAACATTTTAAAAACAATAAACATTAAAATCCTATAATAGATAATAAATTAATATTTATTATACATTTTCATTTAACTTTCATAATTAATAATATCACAATTATTACATTTTCCACTTATTATTTACACCGCAACACAATTTATTAATTGTGAAAGTATATTTTAATTTTTATTTTCAACACAAATAATAATATTAATAATAAAATTATTATTATTATTATTTCTAATTGTACAAGAAATTATTTATAAACTAATTAAATTATCTCCATGTGCGATCTAACCAAATGTCTGACACTTGCAAATGTTATACCCCGCCTAAGGTAAAACCCACATTTCGGACCAAATGGTGGTCTTTGATTTCTCATATCACGTGGAGTTTGTGAGAAATTAATTAATTATTATATAAAAAATGAAATAATAAATTAGTTAAAAATAAAGAGGGTATCATCTCATGCAAGGTTTTCAAACATCCAACACACATTAAATTTATACACTTCCTAGGGTAAATACGGTGTTCAGGACCTAATGTTGGTCTCATATTTATCATACGATGAACCGTTTATGAGAATTTAATTATTTATTATATAAAAAATGGAATAATAAATTAATTAAAAATAAAGAGAGTATTATCACATGAGAAGTTGTCAGACAACCGATGCACATTAAATGTATACTCTACATAGGGTAAACCGGGTGTTCTAGACCTAACGGTGGTCTCAGATTTCTCATACGCCACACCATTTTTGAAAAATTATTATTTATTATTTAAAAATGGAATGATGAATTAACTAAAAATAAAGAGGGTGTTGTCACATGTGATGTTTCCAAATACTCTACGTGCAAAAAGGTTATATCCTGCCAAGGGTAAACCCCATGTTCCAGACCTAAAGGTGGTCTCATATTTCTCATACGATGAATCATTTGGGACTTATTTAAATTTTTTTTGGAAAAAAAATTCACACACATATGAATAAAATATATTTAATATTTTCATTCTTTCAATGTCGAGGGTCTAGAGGCCTCAAAATCCCACACTAATTCAGAATATTACTCTAAAAATATTTCATAGAATATTTTAATGTGCTAAAGAATAATTTTAACCTTTGGTAAATCCATAATAAAAAAGTATTGAAAAACTAAATTTTCACACCAAAAATACTTGTAATTTATTAAAAAAGTGGGGTTTTTTATCATTTAAAAATGAGTATTTTATATATGGTTATCTCTAATTAAGGACTATGAATACTCAATACAATATTATCCTGAGAAATGAAATAAAGTTGAATATGATCTAAGTAGAAAGGATCGAGTAGTTTTATCATTGATAAGAATTGAGATTGATTTTTTCTTCTTATACTTGAAAAGGATGTACATGGGAATAATAAAGGAAAGAACATCATAAATACTTTCATAAATGATTTCTCAACCATCCATTCTAGAGAAGATAAAGGGTTCTCAAAGAGGTGATATAGAAATTCAAAAGAAGGTGGAAGATAAGAGAAAAGGTAAATCATCAGAGTTCAAAATTAATGAAGGATTTGAAGATTTGGATCATGACTATGTGTACCATCAAATCCTGAGTTAAAGGAGCTATTGGATGATACACATAGTTGGAACTTCTTCATCCATCCAAGGAGTATGAATATGTATCAAGATCTGTGAGGGTACTATTTGTGGGAAAATATAAAGAATGAGATCGTGGAATATACATCCAGGTGTCTTATAAGTCATCAAGTGAAGTTTGAAAGGAAAATATCCAAGGGTATTATACAACCATTACCCATACCTATATAGAAATGGGAAAACATAACCATGTACTTTTTCATTGGTCTTCCAAATACATCAAGAAGAAATAATTATATATGGGTTGTGGAGGATTATCTTTCAAATACTACTCACTTAATTTATATCCTAGAGGACTTCTCACTTGATCAACATGAAAGGATATACATTATAGAAGTGGTGAGGCTTCATGGAACACCACTATCGATTGTATCTTTTTGAGATCCAATATTTACTTCCAAGTTCTGGAAGAGTGTCCAACATGATTTAAATGATATGTTGAACTTAAACATGGCTTGTCACCCTCAAACTTATGTTCAATATGAGTGGACTATCTAGACACTTGAGGAAATTTTGATAGAATTATCAATAGACTTTAAAGGAGTATGGGATCAACATCTTCCTCTGGTCGAGTTCTCATACAATAATAGTTTCCACTAAATCATAAAAATAGCTCCTTATGAATCCCTTTATGGGAAGTGGTGCAGAACACTTATATACTAGGATGAAGTTGATGAATGAAAACTACTGGGTCCTGAAACGGTCTAGGAAATGGGAGAAAATGTCAAGACCATTAATTAGAAAATCAAGGCTGATCAGAGTTGATAGAAGAGCTATGTTGAAAATTTTTTATGAGGTATGGAGTTTGATGTTGGAGATAAGGTATTCCTACTCATATATCCATAGATTAAATTCATAATATTTGGTAAAAGGGAAATCTTAGTTCAATATACAACAGTACCTTTTAGATCCTTAGTCGCATCGGATTGGTGGACTGTCTACTAGCACTCTCAGCTAACCTATCTCAAGTTCATGATGTGTTCTATGTATCCCTCTTTAGTAAGTACATACTATAACCCTCACATGTTTTAAATCTAGATATGGTTCCATTATAGAATGATCTTTCATATTAATATCATTCAGTTAAGATATTAGATTGTAGGGAAAAAGTTCAATGAAATAAGATAATACATCTGGTCAAAGTGCTACGGAGAAACCACAAATTTGACAAAAGTGATGTGGTAATTGGAGGAGGTGATGAAACAGAATTACCCACATATTTTTAAAGTATGAAATGAAAATTTCAAGGTTGTAATTTTTTAAGGGTTGAATATTATAATGACCTAAACTTTTATAAATAAAGTCACATTTGTGATTGAATTAAATGCCCTATTATGGTTATAGAAAGCACATAAACTTATTTGGTTTTATTATATCCTATTGGATTTAAAATACCATTAATAATCATAACCATTAATAATATAGTCATTTAATAGTGATCATATGATTATTATAAATATAAGGTTATGATAAATTCAATTTACACAGACAAAAGAAGTAATGGCCCCAACTAGAAGAATCATACCCTATGAATCCCATGTACCAGAGATTTCATGGGATATATCATTGATATTTTCCATTAACCAATAAAAAACTATGATCTAACAACTAAATCATGAGTGAAACCATTTATGAGATAATTTCAAGCTCATCAAGGTCGCGGCCCAAACCATATATGTCGAACCACCCCATGAAAATCTCACCATCGCATGCCTTACCCTTAGGGAATTTGTTAGTATAATAAAGGTATATGTATCAAGACACTAATAATATAAATATTTATATTTTATCATTAATTGAATAATTTCTATATTTACTTCTTCTTATTGTTACTTTGTAAAGGATTCCAATTTCGATATGATAAAACACAAATTTTATTTTTGGGTAATATTCAATTTAAATTAAGACATTAATTTTGATGAATTAATGAAATTTTGAAATAAATTATATTTTAATAAAATATTATTATTAAATAATATTTATTAAGTATAGTTGGTAATATTATTTTATGAAGTAAAAAATAAATTTTAAAAGGGTTTTGAAAACTATTATTGTTCAAAAAACCGGGCATTTCTCAATAAATGTAAAATATTGTTTTAAAAGTGAAAATTCACATATTTATAAAATTATTTGTCATGACCCATCCCCGGGGCCCATGCTGTGACTACCCCAAGCCCGCCTTCCATAGGCCAGGGGTTGGCGACTAGCACCAAAGGCGTAAAACCCGATAACAGGGAAGGCATTGCCTTTATAAAATAAAACAAGCACCACAGAGTAAGCAAGCGGAAAACGTAAACACTAAGTACAAGAGAAGTGCTGAAAAGAAAATGGGCCAGAATACAAACCCAAAAGAAAGTACAACTACAACTGAACAAGTACAACAGAAAAGATAACAGCTGGAAGGATGGAAGCGGCTCCTGGGTCTTCCTCCTCGGATCCTACCTGAAGGGTAGGTACAGATGGCACAGCTCATGGTCGTCCACCACGGATCCTACCTGAAGGGTAGGTACAGATAGCCTCCTCCACGCTCTCGTCCGTCAACCTCCTCCATGTGTCGTCTCGTCGTGTAGTCCACCTCCGGGTACTGACTCGTCGTGTAGTCCACCTCCGGGTACCGTCCAGTCCTCGAACACTCGGCCTCCGTCAGCACTGTCTATCGTCTGCAACCAACACAACGAGGTGCGGGCATAGCCCGTGAAGGGGTGAGTATAATGATACTCATTAGGGACCCTGAGACCCTAAAGGTCTCACTAAACCAACAAGGATAACCACAAAGAAGATCTCAATAGATAAAAACTACTTAGGTATATGCCCATACATATACCTAAGTTATCAAGTAACCCATCTAAATCATGAGGAAACACAAGGATTGTGAAATCAACGTGTAACACCCCAAGATTTTATAGTATGTTATTTCTTCAAAACAATTCAATAACTTTCACTACACCCAACACCAAGTTCAATCGCACCATGACTTACCAAACAAGCTGTTCAAAAGGGGTTATGAATAGTGTTAACTAAATTTTAAACTTTATATAATCCTTATAATTTTGGAATCCATATTATGAGTTTCTTAGACATAATGTAAGAACAAATTCATTTTCAGTATTTCACTTTTACCAAATTTTAATAGTGAACCCTTTTTAGATACTATATTTTAAACTTTTTGACTAAATGGGGACATCAAAAATTTAAAATGAAACATCCCAAGCTTCCACGGTACGCTAGCGTGTGTTGTACGCAACACCGAGTTCTAACACACCGTAACCAATCAAACTAGCCGCTATGAATAGTAATACCTACTTTTTAAAATTATATATATTTTATATTTGAAAATGGACTTCATTTTTGGATTCGGAATATCAAATTTAGCCTAAGGTGAAATTTTTGTACATTTCGGATAACTTTCATATTTTGATGAATAGTGAAAATTACTAAATTTTAATTAAAAACAACTTTTTTAATCAAAATATTTAATAGTGATAAATTATGAATTTGAGTGGTTTTAAAGTATATTTAGAATATATTTTTACCATTTAATATAATGTTGGTCATTGGACATAATTTTACAATTGAACCGAACATAAACGAGTGTCAATCTTTTGATAGTTATTATCTCTTAAAAACACGCTTTTTGTTTTGACAGCGGGAATTAATTTTAAATTAATTTCTGCCACTTCTGTGTTTTGAATTTAGAAAAATGGATTCCATATTTGGAATCAGGATGTTCAAATTGTGTAAATAGGTAACTTTTATTTTTAGACATTTTGAATAATTACTGCGGTAAATATTTTATTTACCATGGTTAAAGGGTAAATCCGGTAAATAAGGGTTAAAAAATAATATTATAATTATACTAAATTACCCTAAAACGTGTCTTAACCCTATTGGTTGATAAATGGTCGACCATGGGCATCTTTTTGTCAATTTTGGGACCCCATGGATCCACTTGTAATTGATAATGACACTTTATTTTAATTAAGTCAAAATGAATACAAAAATGACACAAGCATATATCTTTTAGCAAAACAATTGTTACATAGAGTTATATAAGTTGGATTTTAGATTATAAATATTCATTAGAAAGATAAAAAGATTTCCTACATAATGATATTTTATTTATAATTTTTAGACATTAAATAATTTATTTTATTTATGACACAATGATGATGCAGTAATTACTATAATAGTGAAAAATCAAAATAATTGATATTAAAAATACCCAAATAAATATAATATGAAACTTTTAATGAATTAAACTAATTTTCTAGGATAATATGATATATTAGGATTGAGTTAATTGACTTTTTTCGAAGTAATCAATCTGTTATGAGTTTCACAAAAATCAACTATTGAATAGTGTCAAAATTGACATAAAAGAGTTCTTAAAACAAATATTATATTATTAATTGATATTAAATTCCTAAAAATCTAAGGTTCGGCCAAGAGACTTATATCATGATAGGTTCATCATTAATGGACCACTTGGGGGTCGATTGTATGTATATGGTAAGTTTATTAACCATATAATATAAAAATACAAAGAGACATTGTAAAAGTGAAACTAATTAACTTAGAGTTAATACTTAAAGATAAGGTTAATATAAGTAACCAAACCTGTCTAAATTCTATTGGTTGAGTGGTTTTCGACCTATCCCCACCTTAACCTTAGAATAATAAACTTTTTAGCATTTAGAAACCGAATATGAATTTAATATAAATTAATATTTCTAGTTTTTCCAAAGGTGCCCCTCACCCCTCTTATAAAAGGGAACTCCTCCTTCTCTTTTCCTCACACCTCTCAAGCCACTTGGCTCGTCCAAACTCTGCCCAAATAAGCTCCCCACATCCCTCTCCTCCTCCTTGAAGCTTCCCCTTAGGCAGAAATCATTTCAAGAAGTCCTTTGGTTCCAACCAAAGTGAGTTACCTAAATTAAAGGAGGTTAACCTACCCCAACCAAGGAAAAGTACAAGGTAAGGGTTATTTCACAATCTCTTCATTATCCGAGGTTGTTTATACGTAATAATCTACTGGGATCTCTTTATCATCCACATCCATGTTTTCTTAAAAATGTATTTCAAAACATTTTTACTATTTACAAGAATATGGGTTAAAGTCATTTATACCCTTGTTTGACTTTTTTATAAGAGGTTTATAAAGGAATCTTTCCGTCGTTTTCAAAACAATGTCCTTTTTAACCTTTTCGATAGAATTGAGGTAAGAATGTTTTTTTTTAACTTATACGGCGGGTGCGGTTATTTTCCGCCGTTATAAAATCGTCGAAGATTTCCTTACAAGCTTATAAGAATATTTTCAAAGAAAATGTTTTATTTTATATGGATCTTAAATGATTTCAAAATAAAAGGAGATACTTCTTTTAAAAGAATTTTGATTTTATCTATGTCAACATCCTTTGATGGATTTTAAGATTATTTGAAGTTGATTTATTATGATACAAAACTTCTATATTGTATTGAAGGTTTTGTGATATGTTTGACTGTGGATGTGCTATTTTTATACCATTCATAGTTTATGGTGAAATTATTGACATTTCGTCTGCTAGTTTTAATCCGAATGTTTATGTTATATTTCAAACTTTTCTTCAGATGAATGTGCTAAACAAGTATGTTCCGGGTTGGGGACCGGTAAAAGTAAGCCCTCCAGGTTGGGGACTGGTAAAAGTAAGCCCTCCAGGTTGGGGACTGGTTAAAGTAAGCCCTCCAGGTTAGGGACTGGTAAAAGTATGCCCTCCGGGTTGGTGTCCGGTTATTAGAGGCACTCCGGGTTGGTGTCCGGTTATTAGAGGCACTCCGGGTTGGTGTCCGGTTATTAGAGGCACTCCGGGTTGGGTTCCGGTTAGAAGTAACCCCTAGGTCTTGGGATGAGGCCTAGACAAAGAAATTAACGTTTAACATTATGCATTCCAACATTATGAAAGTGGTTATTGATTTTTGCATGTGATTATTCGATTAATAGAATATCCATGTGAATAGGTAAATGGCATTATTTCATTTTACTTTTTCCATACTATGTTGAAGTTCAAGTTTAAAAGGCTTTTGTTTTAGTTATACATTGCCTTAAATGTTTACGCTTATTTTGAATGTTCCGCTATATTTTTATCCTTACTGGGCATTTGAGCTCACCCCTTTTCTATGTTTTATTTTTCCCAGGTAGTGAAGAAGTAAATTATGAATGACTTGCAGGGATATTATGAGGGGTTAATAGTGTGGACGTTGGAAACATTATGTTGTTGTAGTAGTTTTTCATTTTATGATGTAATGTAAAACTTATGAATATATCTAGTGTTTCCAAGGCTACTAAACTAATCGGTCTTTCGGGATTTGATCTTTCTTGTGATCATGCCAATGTTATGTAATAATGCATCGACTCTGGGTAGCTGGGGTCGGGGCGTTACAGTTGGTATCAGAGGAAGTTTAGTACAAACCTTGGAAGCTAGATTTAGATAAACTCTGATTAGAGCATGTAGACCTAAGATGAACTTTGAAGATTAGTATAGAAGAATTTCCTAGAATTTTGGTATTGTAGAGATTTTGTGAGTTTTCCGAGCAATACATCCCTGTCTGGATACGAGCAGGTAGAGGCGGCTCTGGCACAGATGTACCTAGGGGTAAAACCCGAAAACACCGCTTTGAGCTAGACTCGAACGGGAACTGGTGCACGACAACGGGCCTTGCTGCACTCTTGGTTACGACACTCCCGGGGGATATGCTTAGGATAACTCTCATTTTCTTTACAAATCATTTTGAAGGGATTATGAGTATATACTTCCTCAAAGAAAACATTCTTATGATTATGGATTATATCCATAAATAGTTCAATTTATGTTAGGTGTTTTATAAGTATGGGATTATGTATTTTGATTCATAAACTGATCTAGTTTATGCCATTGTTTATAAATGGCGCCCAGTAGAAGGAATGAGAACTCCAGAAATGCACATGATCCAAAGTGAAGGAAGGATCATATATTTCATGGTCTTAAGCTAGAATTTATAAGAGAAATAGTCTCCCATGTATTATCATCATATGAAAAAATAATATCATGTGTTGATAAGATAAGTAAAGAGTTTACTGAGTCCTATGGATTTGAAGGGAAGCAAGAGAAGAAAAGGATGGAAGAGAGAAAGATGGATAAAGGGAAGAGGGAAAAGAAGAATTTTCACATATGTGGTAACTGTGGAAAGAAACACCCTGGAACTTGCCTGAAAGGAATGGGAGTTTGTTATAAGTGTGGAGGAAAAGGGCACAAAGTACGTGACTGCAAGGGTAAGAAAATGGTTTCAAATGTACAATGCTTCATTTGCAAGGAGTTTGGACACTACGCGAACCTATGTCCCAGTCATCAGACTATGCCGCAAATGATGCTATTGGATAATAATCAAGTTATGATACTACCAGAGATGAAGAGGAATGATTAGAGTTCTTATGTTGATTGTGTTAATTGAGTGTTGTATCAACAATGTACTTGTTATAATAATTATGGAGTATATAAGGATTGTACTGCAGTACTATTTCATTAAGGACTTAAGATGGTGTAGAACAAAGAAAAGTGACTCAGTAGCAGGTTAAATGTTTGGAAAATATATGGTTGAGAGCAAGATAAACCATAATATGGTTCAGATACTGAGGTGGTGATTTTAGAATAATACATGATGGATTTGGATAAATTATATTGGATATTATTGACTACCTTGGAACTGATTAATGATTTGTATATTCCATCATTGTTGGGGTTTAAAACATTTTTGGATTAATGAAGTATATCCAGCATTCTATATGGAATAAGGGAGCATGAATGTAATCAATAAGGAATATGGTAATTCAGGATGTTTCAGTGTATTAAAAGAATACATGATGAAGGTATTCATATGCTATTACGGGGTAAAAAGAATCTACATTATGCTTACCTTCCTTATAAATGTTGGACTATGAGTTTGGACAGAAGTATTTTGGATAGTTCTAGTTTGGATTATTTTGGATTGCCATAAAAGGACAACCCGGAGGTCGGGCGGCAACCCGTCGCGTCCGGCAAGGCTGCGAGACTTGAACCCGCAACCGAAGGGCGACAAGGGTGTATCACCTACCACTGTCCCAAGAGATGTCCTGGATTAAATAATGTAGTTTTTTTTTAAAAAGATCTGGTAGATGAATTATAAATTCATTTATTTTGGAACCCTATACGAATAGTGTAAATAGAATTTTTTTTACATTCTATTATCTTTTAGAGTGAAAGATGAGTTTGTGGTAGAAATTTATTAAAGGATAAAACTATAATTATAAAGTAAGTATATCTCCTTATGATCTTATCCAATATCATAAATAAATTCCCCAACATTAATAAAAGAAACATAGAACAAAAATGTTGTCCTAGATGGTACCTTAAATCATCACAAATTTATGGCTTTGGGATTTTTGGCCTTTTCATAGCCATGTTCTCTACCACTCTCCCTCAGATAATTGATGGTTAGATTTCTCTTCCATATCCATATTTTCCTACATGGAACCCTAGTATGTGTTATTTTCGGTAATGTTCATACTTTCCACTCTTTATTTTAAATAGAGGCCTCATTAATTCATTTTTCGATGTGGGATTTCAACTAGGATATTTTGAAACGTCAAAAATGTGTTATCCTAATACCCTATGTTTTATTGAACCGATGGTATTTCAATTCATCATAGATTGATGAATTTAAGGACCTCAATTTTATACTTGTTTGTGATTGATGACCTCAATCACTACCTATAAATATTTACGTTTTTCCTCCAATTATATGTCTCTAATTGCCACCAATGTTCTCCTAATCGAGATCATAATTTGGTGCTGACCCTTTGATTTCTCTTTTCCTCATATTAAGACTAAATTTTAGTAACCCAATTTCCGATGTGGGTTTTCCCACAAATATATTTTCTATTTTCAACCTTTTATTTTCGAAGAACAATTTCAAATTGCGAGGACGCAATTTATTGAAGGAGGGGAGAATGTAACACCCCAAGATTTTATAGTATGTTATTTCTTCAAAACAATTCAATAACTTTCACTACACCCAACACCAAGTTCAATCGCACCATGACTTACCAAACAAGCTGTTCAAAAGGGGTTATGAATAGTGTTAACTAAATTTTAAACTTTATATAATCCTTATAATTTTGGAATCCATATTATGAGTTTCTTAGACATAATGTAAGAACAAATTCATTTTCAGTATTTCACTTTTACCAAATTTTAATAGTGAACCCTTTTTAGATACTATATTTTAAACTTTTTGACTAAATGGGGACATCAAAAATTTAAAATGAAACATCCCAAGCTTCCACGGTACGCTAGCGTGTGTTGTACGCAACACCGAGTTCTAACACACCGTAACCAATCAAACTAGCCGCTATGAATAGTAATACCTACTTTTTGAAATTATATATATTTTATATTTGAAAATGGACTTCATTTTTGGATTCGGAATATCGAATTTAGCCTAAGGTGAAATTTTGGTACATTTCGGATAACTTTCATATTTTGATGAATAGTGAAAATTACTAAATTTTAATTAAAAACAACTTTTTTAATCAAAATATTTAATAGTGATAAATTATGAATTTGAGTGGTTTTAAAGTATATTTAGAATATATTTTTACCATTTAATATAATGTTGGTCATTGGACATAATTTTACAATTGAACCGAACATAAACGAGTGTCAATCTTTTGATAGTTATTATCTCTTAAAAACACGCTTTTTGTTTTGACAGCGGGAATTAATTTTAAATTAATTTCTGCCACTTCTGTGTTTTGAATTTAGAAAAATGGATTCCATATTTGGAATCAGGATGTTCAAATTGTGTAAATAGGTAACTTTTATTTTTAGACATTTTGAATAATTACTGCGGTAAATATTTTATTTACCATGGTTAAAGGGTAAATCCGGTAAATAAGGGTTAAAAAATAATATTATAATTATACTAAATTACCCTAAAACGTGTCTTAACCCTATTGGTTGATAAATGGTCGACCATGGGCATCTTTGTGTCAATTTTGGGACCCCATGGATCCACTTGTAATTGATAATGACACTTTATTTTAATTAAGTCAAAATGAATACAAAAATGACACAAGCATATATCTTTTAGCAAAACAATTGTTACATAGAGTTATATAAGTTGGATTTTAGATTATAAATATTCATTAGAAAGATAAAAAGATTTCCTACATAATGATATTTTATTTATAATTTTTAGACATTAAATAATTTATTTTATTTATGACACAATGATGATGCAGTAATTACTATAATAGTGAAAAATCAAAATAATTGATATTAAAAATACCCAAATAAATATAATATGAAACTTTTAATGAATTAAACTAATTTTCTAGGATAATATGATATATTAGGATTGAGTTAATTGACGTTTTTCGAAGTAATAAATCTGTTATGAGTTTCACAAAAATCAACTATTGAATAGTGTCAAAATTGACATAAAAGAGTTCTTAAAACAAATATTATATTATTAATTGATATTAAATTCCTAAAAATCTAAGGTTCGGCCAAGAGACTTATATCATGATAGGTTCATCATTAATGGACCACTTGGGGGTCGATTGTATGTATATGGTAAGTTTATTAACCATATAATATAAAAATACAAAGAGACATTGTAAAAGTGAAACTAATTAACTTAGAGTTAATACTTAAAGATAAGGTTAATATAAGTAACCAAACCTGTCTAAATTCTATTGGTTGAGTGGTTTTCGACCTATCCCCACCTTAACCTTAGAATAATAAACTTTTTATCATTTAGAAACCGAATATGAATTTAATATAAATTAATATTTCTAGCTTTTCCAAAGGTGCCCCTCACCCCTCTTATAAAAGGGAACTCCTCCTTCTCTTTTCCTCACACCTCTCAAGCCACTTGGCTCGTCCAAACTCTGCCCAAATAAGCTCCCCACATCCCTCTCCTCCTCCTTGAAGCTTCCCCTTAGGCAGAAAGCATTTCAAGAAGTCCTTTGGTTCCAACCAAAGTGAGTTACCTAAATTAAAGGAGGTTAACCTACCCCAACCAAGGAAAAGTACAAGGTAAGGGTTATTTCACAATCTCTTCATTATCCGAGGTTGTTTATACGTAATAATCTACTGGGATCTCTTTATCATCCACATCCATGTTTTCTTAAAAATGTATTTCAAAACATTTTTACTATTTACAAGAATATGGGTTAAAGTCATTTATACCCTTGTTTGACTTTTTTATAAGAGGTTTATAAAGGAATATTTCCGTCGTTTTCAAAACAATGTCCTTTTTAACCTTTTCGATAGAATTGAGGTAAGAATGTTTTTTTTTAACTTATACGGCGGGTGCGGTTATTTTCCGCCGTTATAAAATCGTCGAAGATTTCCTTACAAGCTTATAAGAATATTTTCAAAGAAAATGTTTTATTTTATATGGATCTTAAATGATTTCAAAATAAAAGGAGATACTTCTTTTAAAAGAATTTTGATTTTATCTATGTCAACATCCTTTGATGGATTTTAAGATTATTTGAAGTTGATTTATTATGATACAAAACTTCTATATTGTATTGAAGGTTTTGTGATATGTTTGACTGTGGATGTGCTATTTTTATACCATTCATAGTTTATGGTGAAATTATTGACATTTCGTCTGCTAGTTTTAATCCGAATGTTTATGTTATATTTCAAACTTTCCTTCAGATGAATGTGCTAAACAAGTATGTTCCGGGTTGGGGACCGGTAAAAGTAAGCCCTCCAGGTTGGGGACTGGTAAAAGTAAGCCCTCCAGGTTGGGGACTGGTTAAAGTAAGCCCTCCAGGTTAGGGACTGGTAAAAGTATGCCCTCCGGGTTGGTGTCTGGTTATTAGAGGCACTCCGGGTTGGTGTCCGGTTATTAGAGGCACTCCGGGTTGGTGTCCGGTTATTAGAGGCACTCCGGGTTGGGTTCCGGTTAGAAGTAACCCCTAGGTCTTGGGATGAGGCCTAGACAAAGAAATTAACGTTTAACATTATGCATTCCAACATTATGAAAGTGGTTATTGATTTTTGCATGTGATTATTCGATTAATAGAATATCCATGTGAATAGGTAAATGGCATTATTTCATTTTACTTTTTCCATACTATGTTGAAGTTCAAGTTTAAAAGGCTTTTGTTTTAGTTATACATTGCCTTAAATGTTTACGCTTATTTTGAATGTTCCGCTATATTTTTATCCTTACTGGGCATTTGAGCTCACCCCTTTTCTATGTTTTATTTTTCCCAGGTAGTGAAGAAGTAAATTATGAATGACTTGCAGGGATATTATGAGGGGTTAATAGTGTGGACGTTGGAAACATTATGTTGTTGTAGTAGTTTTTCATTTTATGATGTAATGTAAAACTTATGAATATATCTAGTGTTTCCAAGGCTACTAAACTAATCGGTCTTTCGGGATTTGATCTTTCTTGTGATCATTCCAATGTTATGTAATAATGCATCGACTCTGGGTAGCTGGGGTCGGGGCGTTACACAACGGATAACCACTACCCAGGTATATGCCCATAAATATACCTAAGTTATCAAGTGACCCATCTCAATCATGATGTAAACACAAGGTCAAAAGTCTCAGCTCATACCAGGATTTTCATTATCGAAACCGTAACTGCTGAAGTGCTCCGTCTCTAGAGTGTACAGTGGTCTTGTCACGACTCCGAGGTACTCCTCACTAACCTAAGACTACTGAGGTACTCCTCCTGTCGAGTACCGCGGGTCAGCCACCCAAACACAGTAGTGCTTCCCGTCGGGGTATGTCACCCAAACACAGTAGTGCACACCCCCAAGTAGCCTGCTGAGGTACTCTCCGGACAAGTACCGCGGGTCTGCACTGTCACACAGGTATTGCTCCATCCGCCATGGGTCTGCACCTCAAAAAGTAGTGCTCCGTCCACTGGGCTAGTCGACTCACTCCAAGTCGAGTCGGTCAAGCAGTCGTCAGGTCTCAGCCAGCTACACGGTCTCCGTAATCTACACGCTCGTCACTGGGAGGGTCCGCTCCATGAGCTACAGGTCGATACTCCAAGTATCTCAAAGTCCCACGAAGAAGTATCTCAAAGGAACGCCTCGTCATAGGGGTCTCAACGCAACATACGGCGCGTCATTCGGACGCCCGGTCTGTTAGTTACTAGCCTATTCGTCCCAGGGGCCCAGTTGGTTTCGTGTGCGAACCAAAACCGGCCATAACTCAACTGTACCCCTAACTCTCATAGGGTATACTCATATGGACCGTTTCTCGACGTGATCAACAACGCCGCTGACGGTTCGTCAAACGGGCGTCCTGTCTGAAATATATCAGCTTTTCCGTTCCAAGGGCCCGGTTGGATTTCGGGTACCATCCAACCCGGACGTATCTCAACTGCATCCAAAACTTGGGCGAAGTATGTCAAAAGTTCCGTCTCAACAAGAGGAAAACAACGAGACAGACGGCGCGTCAATCGGACGCCCGGTCTGTGAGTTATTGGCTTTCTCGTTCCAGGGGCCCGGTTGGTTTCATGAGCGAACCAACCCAACCGTACTCCGACGGCATCCAAACCTCGAGAGGAGTAAGCCAAAAGATCTGTCTCACTAACAGGAATCCAACAAAGTCGACGGCACGTCAATCGGACGTCCGGAGCTCAAGTTACGAGCGTTTTCGCTCCGAGGGCCCGGTTGGTTTCGTATCCGAACCAACCCGGTTGAACCCAAAGTAATCCGAAACCTAGAGTGCGATATACCAAAACGACTGTCTCGATCCAAATATCGTTTTGCCCCTGACGGAGAGTCGTTTGGAGGCTCGTAGCCCAAGTTACGGGCATTTGACCGAAAGTGGTCCGAAACGGGGGGTCTGGGCCCGGGGCGACCCGGCCCGACCCCCCCTGGGTCGGCCGAACCGGGTCGACCCGGACCTGCTCGGAAAATCCGGCCCGGCCGGCGCGGCGGCGCGGTCCGGCGCGGCGGAGCGGTCCGGCGCGACCGGGGCGCCGTGTGTGCGCCGTGCGCGGGGGGCAAGCCCCCCCCCCCTCCCCCTCATTATGGGGGGCCGGTTTGCTGGCCAGGGGAATTAAATTCCCCCGGTTCTTGTCCCTTCCGGCCGGCCCGACCTGGCCAGCCAGTTCTTCCTCAATGGGACCGGAAAAGGCCGGTCCCCTTCCGGCTTCCGACACCGGCGGCCCGGTCCGGCCGCTGGTCACCTTGCACCGCCACGGCCCGGAACCGGCTGCGGCCTTCGTCATCCGGTGTGGTGCGATGGCACCACGCCCCTCCGCCGCGGCCCCGCTCCGGCCGCGGCGCCTTCAATTTCTCTTGACGTGGCGCGATGGCGTTGCGTTCTTGAATTTCATTCCTCGGCGCGGCGCGATGGCGTCGTGCAATAATTTTCATGCGATTCCCGCGTGGTGCGACGGCACCACGCCATCCCGTTCCATCTGCAAGGAAACAAATATTAACATAGGAGGGGGGGTTCAGCCGTGTTTGAGCGGTCCGGCCCCCCTCTCGTTAAACGATAACATTTATTCGTTATCCTCGAAGTTCGACATTCTAGAATCAAGAATGGAAATAATTAAATAAAACAACAACAATCCCCTACATCGATAAAAGATGTCGCACGTTGGGCATCGCGGAAACGGCGTCGTTCCGTCAACGTTGGTGGAAGAAGCGCTCGGTGAACTCGAGTCGAGTCGAGTCGACACTCTCATAATACTTTTTGGATGGCGTTTCTTCCCTTCCTTGCTCCGATTGAAGAAGGTAGAAGGTGTTGCTTCACGTTCTTTGGAGATGTGGATCGTTCTTCTTCGAGAGGTTGAAGGTCTTCTAAAAGTTCTTCTCCTCTCCTTAGTTCTCCCCACAAAGTTTATGCCAACCCAAAGAGAAGAATAGAATCTCTCATTTTAAAGTTGGCAAAATGATTTCAAAAGAAATCAAACACTCAAAGTAATTAATTAAGTTGGTTTAATTAATTAAATGCAAAGTGTTGGAAAGAATTTCAAAAGATTGAAATTCAAACAACTCAACTCAATTAATAACCCAAGTTGTCAAGATATATTTGAGAGGAGTTTTTGGGAGTTTAAAGGGAATATGAAGTGTTAGGGTTCGTGTGGTCCCCACCACACTTAATCCTCTCAATGGAGGTTAAGTGGATGTGGGTCCCACCACTAACTCCTTTTGGGAGGATACAACCATCATGGATAAAAATAAAATGTGTTTCCACTTTTTATTTAACTTCTTTTTAATTCCCCCAAAACTAACTCTCAACCCGCATAAAACCCAACCTTGGAAAAGGTCTCCTTAAGCGAAAATCGGCGTTGCGAGTTCATCGGTGCCCTCGGAATTCGATTCAGGGCACCGGTTCAAAAGTTAGAAATTCCTGCTCGCTCGTTCACTGAACGTACCCGAGCCAAACTTCGGAAATTAATTCCGGGCACACCGGGCCTCGAAATCAGGCGCCGTCAGAAACTGCGTTCTTGTAAAATTCCAAGGAAAATTAAGAAAAAATTTCCTTGAAATTTATGGGTCTTTACATTACTCCCACCTCAGGGATTTATGTCCCCGTAAAGTTTCAACACAAACTAGGGTCACAAAAGTGGTACAGAGCACGCATCTGAGCCTTCTACTCCCATGTGCTTACCTGGAGGTTCCGTACTGCCAAAGAAAGTGCACCCGAGGAATCGATCGTCCTCGTAGGATCTGCTCCTATCGATCCTA
The DNA here is from genome assembly GCA_963277665.1 of Viscum album. NCBI lineage: Eukaryota > Viridiplantae > Streptophyta > Magnoliopsida > Santalales > Viscaceae > Viscum > Viscum album. The sequence goes on from OY728128.1 coordinate 16,266,411, forward strand.
GATCCCCACTGGAACCTCTGTGAAAGACACCCCATCGCCATCGTCCAGCTCCTCATGGTCGATGATATGCGAAGGGTCGAGCACGTATCTCCTTAGTTGAGATACGTGGAAGTCATCGTGCACCTGGTGCAACTGCGGTGAATGGGTCAAGCGGTAAACCACCCCGCCTACCCATATGAGGACCTAAGAAGGTCCGCTGAACCCCGGAGATAACTTTCCGCCTTGGCCACATCTCCGTAAACCTCGTCGAGGTGAGACCCGTATAAGGACGTGATCGTCATCTTCAAACTCCAGAGGTCTCCATTTTCTGTTAGAACTGGAACTCGAAACGACTTTAGCTACGAGGGTAAGGTTGACCGAATCAAGAGTGATCGGTCGCACCCTCCTGTGAAAGAGTTTATCTTGCGCTGCCTGGGGTTTCCTTTTCGCCGACCAAGGAAAACCCATCCCGACGTTTGCCTAAAACCGTCAATTTGAGTATGAACAGTTATTGCCCATTCCATACTCAAACTAACGTCATAAGGCCTCGACGCTGCCACCAAGAGATTCCAATCGGAACTCTCGCCTCGAGGTTCTGACCACACCGTCGGCATAAGTGTGATTATCGAGTCTCCTCCCAAGGTATCTCCAGACGTGAGGGTCAAGTCCATGGCTTACCGGAAACTCTAGGTCTGGAACAAGATTTGTGGAAGCAAGGAATGATTCATATCAACGTCCATTACTACAGCAGCTAATAGTGGACACAGACTGTCCCTTGAATCATTTCTAGAGCCATTGGGTCACACTCCTTGACCGCATGCAGCCGCACTCTTCCTTCGGCCTCCATCTCCCTGAGCCTGACAGGAATAACTAAGGCGGGTGGTTGTACAATGTTAGGATGTACACCACCTCATGCTGCTCCCCTAGCTCTGCCTCCACATCTGCTGCTTCGTAGACTCGTCTCTCCTTTAAGCTTCCTCTTCTTAACATTTAACACGCCCGAGTCTCTAAGACTGGAACCGGTTTCCTGTTTCTTACTGCACTGTGCAGTCTTCATCCGCTTTTGGATGACCTGGACCTTCTTTAGTCTCACAAGAGCTGCTATGATTTCTTTTTTTCCGATAAGAGAAACCTAGTCTCATCCCCTGGATGAACCACATTCGTTGCCTAATACAGTCAATCCCAACATGAATGATGCATTCATGCCATGGATGACGTCGTAAGGCCTCGACGTAACTACCAAGAGATCCAACTGTCACTCTCGCCTCCAAGGGTCGAGTCACACTGTCGGCATCAGTGTGAGGTCACTGGGTCTTCTCCAGTAGAAATCTCGAAAGTGAGGGTCAAGTCAACAGTCTTAACCAGGACCACTCAGTATTAACCAAAGAAAAGGGCAGGAAAGAAAACATCATAAGATAAGTGTCTTTTTATTATTGCAGCTCATAGTACAAAGACACGAATACAAAAGTAACATGGAACTAGAAGTACAAAGGACGTATCCACTAGTTCCTCTCCTGCACACCTGCTCTCGGAGCTCTACTGCTTTGTCCATTTCTCGTCTATTGCTCAAGCACCAGCCGCTGCTTCTGTCTCGGTGGCTCCTCCAACACCCGCTGATCAACCATACGAGGATTCGGACAGTCACATACCAGGTGACCCTTTCCTCCGCATGAGTAACACAACCTGCTTCTGGCACTCCTAGCTCTGCTCCTACCCCGGGTGCCCCACACCACCGGTCCTAAAACCCGAGATCGTCCAACTGCTGGTCTAGTCCTCTTGTACCTCTGCATCATCTGTCTACTGCCCATAGATGACTCGGCTACTGATCGAAAAACACGAGGTAAAGGCAGAAGCTCCTATACACGCTCGGGGTGTAGATCTACTGGCACAAACTCCACCCTGAATAAGGTCTCGAAGTCTTCCCATGCGAAGTTCATCCCATCGCAAAACTGGAACAAGTGGCTCCACCACCTGCCTGCTGCTGCCTGAAGGAGGCTGGTAGGAAAAATCACCATGAAGTCTGTCGGCGTCCCCACTAGCCCGAAGACTCTCACCACAGCCTCTAGCCAAACCTCAGCCGCCTTCGGGTCTGTCTCTCCCTGGAACTTGGGTGGCCTCTGGCGCTGGAACTCGTGCAGTGCGCTCAAGCGTCGTTCATCGCCTACTGCTGGGGCTGGTGGCATCGGTGGCCCAACGGGTAGTAGTACTGCTGGTGCCTCCGCTGGTGTCTCAACTGCAAGAGGGCCCTGTACCAAAGCCTCGTCGCTCGGCAGGCTGTCAGTACGAACATCCCTCTAGGCTGTAGCTGGTCGTCCGTGAAAAGGCATCCTGAAAGAAACATCGTGGCACGGTCAAACGATTATACCTGGTGAGTTGACCTGGTTTGATCTGTTTTAAGGGAAAACCTTTGAAAACACACACGCAATCAGTGTTTTCGTGCACAAAGTCGGAAATCAGTTGTTAGGGTCCTAGTGTATGGATACGTCGTCCGCCCGCACCAACACTGGACTCCTTGAACTGAAAACCACACTCGGTACTCTTAACACTATTTCTTCACAGAAATAAAATATCAGAGTTATAAGTTCTGCGGTAGAACCGACTCCTCTGATACCAATTTGTCACGACCCGTCCTTGGGGCCCGTGTCGTGACTACCCCAAGCCCGCCTTCCATATGCCAGGGGCTGGCAACTAGCACCAAAGGCGTAAAACCCGATAACTGGGAAGGCATTGCCTTTATAAAAGAAAACAAGCACCACAGAGTAAGCAAGCGGAAAAAGTAAACACTAAGTACAAGAGAAGTGCTGAAAAGAAAATGGGCCAGAATACAAACCCAAAAGAAAGTACAACTACAACTGAACAAGTACAACAGAAAAGATAACAGCTGGAAGGACGGAAGCGGCTCCTGGGTTGTCCTCCTCGGATCCTACCTGAAGGGTAGGTACAGATGGCGCAGCTCCTGGTCGTCCACCACAGATCCTACCTGAAGGGTAGGTACAGATAGCCTCCTCCATTCTCTCGTCTTTCAACCTCCTCTGTGTGTCGTCTCGTCGTTTAGTCCACCTCCGGGTACTGACTCGTCATGTAGTCCACCTCCGGGTACCGTCTAGTCCTCGAACACTCGGCCTCCGTCAGCACTGTCTGTCGTCTGCAACCAACACAACGAGGTGCGGGCATATCCCGTGAAGGGGTGAGTATAACGATACTCAGTAGGGACCCCGATACCCTCAAGGTCTCACTAAACCAACAAGGATAACCACAAAGAAGATCTCAACAGATAACCACTACTTAGGTATATGCCCATACATATAACTAAGTTATCAAGTAACCCATCTCAATCATGAGGAAACACAAGGATTGTGAAATCAACGGATAACCACTACCTAGGTATATACCCATACATATACCTAAGTTATCAAGTGACCCATCTCAATCATGAGGTAAACACAAGGTCAAAAGTCTCAGCTCAAACCAGGATTTTCATTATCGAAACCGTAACTGCTGAAGAGCTCCGTCTCTGGAGTGTACAGTGGTCTTGTCACGACTCCGAGGTACTGCTCACTAACCGAAGACTGCTGAGGTACTCCTCCTGTCGAGTACCGTGGGTCAGCCACCCAAACACAGTAGTGCTCCCGCCGGGGTATGTCACCCAAACACAGTAGTGCACACTCCCAAGTAGCCTACTAAGGTACTCTCCGGACGAGTACCGCGGGTCTGCACTGTCACGTAGGTAGTGCTCCGTCCGCCATAGGTCTCCACCTGAGAAAGTAGTGCTCCGTCCACTGGGCTAGTCGACTCACTCCAAGTCGAGTCAGTCAAGCAATCGTCAGGTCTCAGCCAGCTACACGGTCTCCGTACTCCGCACGCTCGTCACTGGGAGGGTCCGCTCCACGAGCTACAGGTCAATACTCCAAGTATCTCAAAGTCCCACGAAGAAGTATCTCAAAGGACCATCTCGTCATAGGGGTCTCAACGCAACAGACGGCGCGTCATTCGGACGCCCGGTCTGTGAGTTACTAGCCTTTTCGTCCCAGGGGCCCGGTTGGTTTCGTGTGCGAACCAAATCCGTCCGTAACTCAACTGTACCCCCGAACTCTCATAGGGTATACTCATAGGGACCGTTTCTCAACGTGATCAACAACGCCGCTGACGGTTCGTCAAACGGACGTCCTGTCTGAAATATATCAGCTTTTCCGTTCCAAGGGCCCGGTTGGATTTCGGGTACCATCCAACCCGGCTGTATCTCAACTGCATCCAAAACTCGGGTGAAGTATGTCAAAAGTTCCGTCTCAACAAGAGGAAAACAACGAGACAGACGGCGCGTCAATCGGACGCCCGGTCTGTGAGTTATTGGCTTTCTCGTTCCAGGGGCCCGGTTGGTTTCGTGAGCGAACCAACCCAACCGCACTCCGACGGCATCAAAACCTCAAGCGGAGTAAGCCAAAATATCCTTATCACTAAGAGAAATCCAACAAAGTCAACGGCACGTCAATCGGACGTCCGGAGCTCAAGTTACGAGTGTTTCCGATCCGAGGGCCCGGTTGGTTTCGTATCCAAACCAACCCGGCCGAACCCAAAGTAATCCGAAACCTAGAGTGTAATATACCGAAACGACCGTCTCGATCCAAGGATCGTGTTTCCACTGACGGCTAGTCGTTTGGAGTCCTGTAGCCCAAGTTACGGGCATTTGACCAAAAGTGGTCCGAAAACGGGGGGTCTGGGCCTGGGGCGACCCGGCCCGACCCCCCCTGGGTCTGCCGAACCGGGTCAACCCGGACCGACGACCCGGCCCGGCTCGGAAAATCCGGCCCGGCCGGCGGCGCGGTCCAGCGCGGCCTGGGGGCCGCGCGCGCGGGTCAAGCCCCCCCTGGTGAACCCCCCCCCCCCCCCCCCTCATTATGGGGGGCAGGTTTTCTGGCCGGGGGAATTAAATTCCCCCAGTTCTTCTCCCTTCTGGCCGGCCCGACCTGGCCATCCGGTTCTTCCTCAATGGGACCGGCAAAGGCCGGTCCCCTTCTGGCTTCCGACACCGGCGGCCCGGTCCGGCCGCCGGTCACCTTGTTCTGCCACGGCCCGGAACCGGCCGCGGCCTTCGTCGTCCGGCGCGGTGTGATGGCATCGCGCCCCTCCGGCACGGCCTCGCTCCAGCCGCGGCGCCTTCGATTTCTCTTGACGTGGCGCGGCGGCGTCGCATTCTTGAATTTCATTCCTCGGCGCGGCGCGACGGCGCCACGCAATAATTGTCGTGCGATTCCCGCATGGTGCGACGGCACCACGCCATCTCGTTCCATCTGCAAGGAAACAAATATGAACATAGGAGGGGGGTTCAGCCGTGTTTGTGCGGTCCGGCCCCCCTCTCGTTAAACGATAACATTTATTCGTTATCCTCGAAGTTCGACATTCTAGAATCAAGAATGGAAATAATTAAATAAAACAACAACAATCCCCTACATCGATAAAAGATGTCGCACGTCGGGCGTCACGGAAACGGCGTCGTTCCGTCAACATTGGTGGAAGAAGCCCTCGGTGAACTCGAGTCGAGTCGAGTCGACACTCTCAGAATACTTTGTGGATGGTGGTGCTTCCCTTCCTTGCTCCGGTTGAAGAAGGTAGAAGGTGTTGCTTCACGTTCTTTGGAGACGTGGATTGTTCTTCTTCGAGAGGTTGAAGGTCTTCTAAAAGTTCTTCTCCTCTCCTTAGTTCTCCCCACAAAGTTTATGCCAACCCAAAGAGAAGAATAAAATCTCTCATTTTAAAGTTGGAAAAATGATTTCAAAAGAAATCAAACACTCAAAGTAATTAATTAAGTTGGTTTAATTAATTAAATGCAAAGTGTTGGCAAGAATTTCAAAAGATTGAAATTCAAACAACTCAACTCAATTAATAACCCAAGTTGTCAAGATTAATTAGAGAGGAGTTATTGGGAGTTTAAAGGGAAGATGAAGTGTTAGGGTGCGTGTGGGCCCCACCACACTTAATCCTCTCAAGGGAGGTTAAGTGGATGTGGGTCCCACCACTAACTCCTTTTGGGAGGATACAACCATCATGGATAAAAATAAAATGTGTTTCCACTTTTTATTTAACTTCTTTTTAATTCCCCCAAAACTAACTCTCAACCCGCATAAAACGCAACCTCGGAAAAGGTCTCATTAAGAGAAAATCGGCACTACGAGTTCATCGGTGCCCTCGGAATTTGATTCCGGGCACCGGTTCAAAATTTATAAATTCCCGCTCGCTCGTTCACTGAACGTACCCGAGCCAAACTTTGGAAATTAATTCCGGGCACACCGGACCTCGGAATCAGGCACCGTCAGAAACTGCGTTCTTGTAAAATTCCAAAGAAAATTAAGAAAAATTTTCCTTGAAATTTCCGGGTCTTTACATTATTTTGATAAAAATAATATTATTTTTGAAATAAACATATTGAAATTATCCAATAATGAATTTTTCATAATTTTTTGAGACTGTTAAATTTTCGGGTAAAAATTAAATACGGAATAAATATATGGTGTGTATTATGACATCATAATGACCCAAAAGTGATGTAATAATTGATATAAATGGTATAAAAGTCCAAATATATTTTTATAATTTAAAATAATTTTTTAGGTTATTTTATTAATTTTATAAATCCTTTATGAATCCACCAAAACCTATATTATATTTTATGGTTTTTAAATCAATTATTTATAAACATGACTCACTTCTACATAACCAAGGTTAATATTTTATTAATTTAAGACCTTGGAATTATAAAATAAATAAAACCACTCCTATTTTTTAGAAACCTTGGGCAAAAACCATGGTAAGGTTTGTGGTTTTTATTATTTTATTGTATAGAGTCCAAAAACCTATGTGTGGGAAATAATAAAGAACTGACCTCTCTTTTCCTATATAAACCCATAAAATATCCCATTACACTTCACTATAAAACCTTTTATCACATCCTTAATATTTTCTACCCGATATAGAGTCCTCAAAAAGTTCCCCCAAGATCTGAAGAAGATCCTCCCAAGATTTTGGAGTCACACTCTCAAGGTAAGGGATCCTCTCTTTCTCCTCTTTATTCAAGAACCTTATTTATGTAATACACTTTTTATTAAAATTACTATTTATGGGATCAGATTTTACACATCCCTATTAATTCCATTATTATTTCCAAGTGATTATTTACACCTTTCACTCTCATTAATCCCTTCCATTATTTATAATGTACCCTCGTTATCCTGCCAAAATTATCCTGTGATTTTTCAATGCCAAGTTTTTATTCAAGCACCCTCATTGTCTTGTGCTTATTAATTCGCTAATTTTCATGTTGGATTATGTTATTAAATATCCCTAATACTTTATTTTTTATTTCCAAGTTATTATATACCCTTTTCTCTCTCATTTAACCATTTTATGAATCTTTATATATTGTCGTTATGTTGTTGAAAAGACACTGCAATTTTCCATGTTGAACATTTATGTGGTGTATACTCGTACCCATTTCCACTCAAGGGTATTCACCTAGTTATACCTATACATAATTTATTTAGGACTCCCATTTATTTAATGCACAATCCTTAATCATGGGATTAAATGTGATGAAATATGGTCTTATGGTATATAATATATGTGGCACACTTATGAATGTACATGATATGATTATGATGGGTGTGCCTGGATAGCACTCCAATGTAATGGGTAATGTATTACTCTAATGAGATGTTGTGTATGGTGCAATATATGTTATCATAATCACGTTATATTTTGATGTCTTGGTGGTTAACCTTGACTTATTCTTATGATGTCATGTTTAAATTTGTTTTCACATTCCCATGTTACCTCTATGTTATCATGTTATATCATGCCTCATTGTTCATGTTCATGATTCTCACCCCCTTTATGTACCATTTAAATTACTATTGTTTAACATGTTATAACTTTTTCATTTTATTCTTTTTTTATTACCTTGATGGTCTTTATAGCTCACCCCTTTCTCATGTATGTCCCCAAGTTATCCTATGCAGTTTTAAGTATGATGTATTATTATAATAATGTTAAATAAGTTTTCAATAATGTTGATGTATCCCCTATTTTTGGTTGTTAAGTAGTGTACCTAATTATCCAAAGACACTATACTTCTTGATATTCTGGGTTGTATTATGTGTATTTTTATATAATAAATCATGAATTAATGTGTAATAAATACAATTGTTGTCATAAGTTAGATGCAACATACATATAAAAAATAATGGAGGAAAAATTTTCTCTAACTCACACAAAATTAATGGTTACTCTTCATGAATTTTTTACAAGAAATACTTTTACAACTTATTAGCACAAATATCTTTATAAAAATTGCACAATCGAATAACTACCACCCTTATATTACTGGATAGTAGATGTTGTATTGCTATTAGAATCAACTCATGTAGAAGGATGTGATAATCATGAGTCTTCAAAGATTTCATCTTCAAATCTCTTATGTTGACCCATTTTGATATGTTTCTTGAATATCTATAAGGAAGTTTTATATTCTCTAGTTCTTCCAAAAATTTATTTTTTTCTTCTGGTGTCATCACATAAGAAGTACATGGAACTTTTCATTTATTTTCAATGGTATTAATAGGGTGAAATTATGGTATGATACCCCAATCCACCAACTCATACTGAGATCATAAGTCATATTTTCTTATTTCCCTTGAAATTTAGAATAATTGAAAGCAACATTTCACATATATTGCATTTCAATGTAAATTATGTCTAATCAATTATATAACAAATTGGTTGACTAATAAGGAAACTCAAAAAAGATGAATTTATTCTTCCAAATGTAATTTGATTTAGTGGAAACATTATTTCTCTTTTTATATTTCATCTAACCTTTCCCAAATTAAAAATTGACATCTTATAATTCATTAAGCACATCATTTCCATACATACACTGAGGTGGATTTTCAATCTCCATGGTACTATAAAACATTCAATGATTATTCCTATATGGATTATATATTGGTAATAATCATCAATGTCCCATAAAATTTAAAATACGGTGATATTTAAGTCTTCTAGATCGTGTATTCTTCATACAAATAGGACTTGAATTTTTTTCTTCTTTGCTCCATCCAAAAACTGTTTCATAAATAGGAAAATCATTTATCATTCACATAAGCACAACATGCATCTAAAATATGTATTTCGAACAATCACACTATTGGAAATTTTAGCTTTACCAATGGTTTAAAACCATTGGTAAAGGCTGGACAACCATTGGTATAAACTATACCAACGGTTGTCCAAACCGTTGGGTCTGGAGCCATAGGGATAGACATATCCCAACAGTTCTCATAGAACCGTTGGGATATGTCTGAAAAATTCAGTATATACCAATGGTTTTAGTAAAATGTTGGTATAAATTTTTCCCAACAGTTTTAAATCGTAGGTAATAGGAAGAATTCTATCTATACCAATGGTTTAGAGAACCGTTGGGATAGAATTTAACTAATGGTTTCCCAAAAAACATTGGTAAATATGAAGTAAAATTATCTATCCCAACGGTTTACAAACCGTTGGCATATACTTATACCAATGGTTTATATAAAACTGTTGGTACAAGCTCTGTTTTTACACATATGTCAATGGTTGTAAACCATTGGCATATCCTTTGTACCTACAGAAGCCAAATTGATGGCCTCCCCCTGTGCAGTTGCAGCAACCCCTGTGCAGCTGCAGCAATTCCATAAAAATTCATACACAACAGACCTGCATAATACATACACACCCAACAAGCTATATAATACACAATTTACAAGTATTCCTCTATAATACATACATAATTTTGTATAAATTTATACAGAATTCATCCAATGCATAATTATTACATAAATCTGAATACCTACAATTCTATATTTAATTACCATCTACAAACATACCAAATTAACACATAATTCATAAGGTAATTACAGAAAGTATACACATACAACAAGTATACACAAGCACCATTAACACATATTTCATTAGTTAATTAAATACATAAGAATTAAATTCAGAATTCAGGGTTTGGGGGTTGTTCAGGGGTTTGGGTGGCTGTCCAAGAGGGTAGGGGTGTCCATGGGTGGGGGTGTCTGGGGGATGGGGGGATGGGGTTGTCCATGGGGGTGTCTAGGGGGTGGGGTGGTATCCAGGGGTGGGGTGGTGTCCAGGGGGTTGGGGGGCTTTACAGGGGTGGGGGTGTCTAGGGGGTGGGGGTGTCCAGGGTGGTGGGGGTGTCCAGGGGGTGGGGTGGTGTCCACAGGGGGTGGGGGTGGTCCAGGGGGTTGGGGGGTTGTCCAAGGGTAGTGCGGTGGGGTCCAAGGGGGTGGGTGTGGTTGTACATGGGGGTGGGGGTGTCCAGGGGGTGGGGGTTTCCAGGTGGTGGGGTGGGGTGGTGTCCCGGGGGTGGGGGTCGTCTAGGGGGTGGGGGTGTCCATGGGGGGTGGGGGTTATCTAGGGTGGGGGTTGTCCATGGGGGTGTCCAGGGGGGTGGGATGGTGTCTAGGGGGTTGGGGGATTTCCATGTGGTGGGGGTTTCCAGGGGTGGGGGTTTCCAGGGGGTGGGGTGGTGTCCAGGGGGTGTCTAGGGGGTGGGGTGGTGTCAAGGGGGGTGGGGTGGTGTCGAGGGTGGGTAGAGTGGTGTCTAGGTTGGGTGGGGTGGTGTCCAGGGGGTTGGGGAACTTTCTAGGGGTGGGGTGTCCAGGGGTGGGGGTGTCCAGGGTGGTAGGGGTGTCCAGGGGGTGGGGTGGTGTCCAGGGGGGGTGGGGCGGTCCAGGGTGTTGGGAGGGGGGGTGGGGGCTGTCCAAGGGCGGTGGGGTGGTGTTAAAGGGGGTGGGTGTGGTTGTCCATAGTGGTGGGGGTGTCTAGGGGTTGGGGCTTCCAGGTGGTGGGGTGGTGTACAGGGGGTGGGCTGGTGTCCAGGGGGTGGGGGCGTCTAGGGGGTTGGGGGTGTCCATGGGGTGGGGGTTGTCTAGGGTGGGGGGCCATGGGGGTGTCTAGGGGGGTGGGGTGGTGTCCAGGGGGTTGGGGGATTTCTAGGGGTTGGGGTGTCTAGGGGTGGGGTGTCCAGGGGGTGGGGTGGTGTCCAGGGGGTGGGGAGGTCCAGGGGGTTGGGGGGATATCCAAGGGGGTGGGTTGATGTCCAGGGGGTGGGGGTGGGGGTGTCCAGTGGGTGGGGGTGTCCAGGTGGTGGGGTGGTGTCCAGGGGTGGGGTGGTGTCCAGGGGTGGGGGTCGTCTAGGGGGTTGGGGGTGTCCAGGGGGTGGGGGGGCTATCTAGGGGGGGATATCCATGGGGGTGTCTTGGGGGTGGGGTGGTGTCTGGGGGGTTGGGGGCTTTTGAGGGGGTGGGGTTTCCATGGGTTTGGGGTGTCCAAAAGGGGTGGGGTGGTGTCCAGGGGGTGGGGTGGCTGTCCATGGGGGTGTGGGTGTCCAGGGGGTGTCCAGGTGGTGGGGTGATTTCTAGGAGGGGTGGGGAGCTGTTCAGGTGGTTAAGGGAGTGTCCAGAGGGTGTGGGGGCAATCCAGTGGGGCTTTCCATGGGGGTGTCCAGGGGGTAGGGTGGTGTCCATGGGGTGGAGGGGGGATTTAATGGTTTTAATGGAATGAATTTTATGGATTTTAATATCATTGGTATTTTTAAAATGGTTTTGGAATAGTTTTTATTTCAATAGTATGTGTTTCTTTAGGAAAAAATGAATGCTTTTGGTGTGTATAGTAGGAAGGGGGATTTGGTTATTAGGAAATGGATTACATTATTATTATGGGACAAAAATAATTTATGATTTTTGAAATGGAACCTTAAAATATATTTTTATAAACCTTTGGGGAGTTTTAAATAGAGTGAAGTCTCTATTTTGTGATTTTGAAATGGTTTTATGAAGAATTATTTATGATGTATCTTTATGGGATTTGTGATTTTGTGTCCCTTATTTTAGAACATATGATTATTGTACTAAAGGTTTTATTTTTGATAATTCTTTATAATGTTACCACTATAAATGAATTAAAAATTCTATAAGGGTATATCTCAGATAGTCATTCTTGTGATCCAGTTGTTGTCTTCCTAGTCTTGGTCTCTACTCAAAGTCTGCTGGAAGTGGAATATCCATGTTCTTCTCAGATCATTTATTATTCATGGGAGTTTCTAAAATACCATCCACTATTTTTTATTGGTTATCAGGTATCCCAGGAGTCAATGAAGTGGGTATCTATGATTAATGGGATCTTGAAGTTGTTAGAAACCCTATAATCCACGGGGGTGGGGGCTGTCCAGGGGGTGGAGGGGCTTTCCACGAGGGTGGTAGGGCTGTCTAGGGGGTAGGTGGGGCTGTCCATGAGGGTGGAGGGGATGTCCAGGGGGTAGGGATGTCTAGGGGTGGTTGGGGATGTCCAGGGGGTACAGGGTGTCCAGGGGGTGGTCAGGCTGTCTAGGGGGTGGTAGGGTTGCCCAAGGGGTAGGGGTGGGTGTGCTGTCCATGGGGGTGGGGGCTGTCTAGGGTTGGTGGGGCTGTTCAGGGGGTGTGCATGGTTGTCCAGGGGGTACAGGGTGTCCACGGAGGGAGGGGCTATCCAGGGGGTGGGCAGGCTGTCCAGGGGGGTGGGTGAGGCTATCCAGGGGGGTGGTTGGGGTTGTCCAGGGGGTGGGTGGGGCTGTTCAGGGGGGTACGGGGTGTCCAGGGGAGTGGGTGTGGCTGTTCAGGGTGGTACGGGATGTCCAGGGGGTGGGTGGGCTGTCCACGGGGGTGGGGGCTGTCCACGGGGGTGGGCGGGCTGTCCACGGGGGTGGGGCTATCTACGAGGGTGGTGGGGTTGTCCATAGGGGGAGGGGTTGTCCAGGGGGTGGGCACGCTATCCATGGGAGTGGGGGATGTCCATGGGGGGAGGGGCTATCCAGGGGGTGGTCGGGCTATCCACGGGGGTAGTGGGGCTGTCCAGGGGGTATGGGGTGTCTAGGGGTGGGCAGGCTGTCCACGGGGGTGGGGGCTATCTAGGGGAGGGGTGAATCAGTCATATCAAATCATCAAGTCAAGTTTTATTATTTATAGATAAAACAATAAAGATAATGTGACCCACCTTGTCATGCATATATTTAGGCACAACAAATCAATAAGCATCAAAGGTCTGTAATATCAGTCAAAAATATAACGGATCAATCTGTCCCTCATCACCATCACTATCACCACCATTATCATCATCCTTACCCTCATCCTCATCACCGTCCTCATCATCATCCCCACCCTCCTCAACTCCCTCCTCATCGCCCTCGTACTCAGCCTTGGCCTCCTCATCTCCCTCCTCCTCCGCCTCACCCTCCTCCTCACCCTCCTACTCCACCTCGGTCTCCTACTCACCCTCATCCTCCTCCACCTTGGCCTCCTCCTCTCCATCATCTTGACCTCCACTAGAACTACCACCTATTGCACCATATATAGGACACATCGATGAAATATATTCATCACAAGATGTGCTGGCCTTTGGTGGAAGTGTAGGACGTAAAACTTCCATCAGTTTCATAAATACAGTTTTTGCCCAAGCAAACTGTTCCACCGTATCTGTGGCCCTTTTTTAAGCCTGTTCTGCCTGTTCCTTAACCTAATAGAACTTAGTGGCACTATAACTCTTACCTGGGTAGGGCCAATACCTCATCGGAACTATACTCTTCCCAGGTCGGCAGCGTACTCTTCCAGGGTGCTCGTCTCCCAACACCTTATGTAAGTGATCATTTGGCCCAAAATTGTCAGGTTTCTGGGAATCAAGGGCCTCTAAAGTAGCTTGTTACAAATATAAATAGATTATTAAGTTAAAAAATAGAGATTAAAATTTTAAATCTACAGAGTAAAAATTACAATCTGCTGCTGAGTCAGTTCATTAACTGCACTTCCATCTTTCTTCCTTCTACTTGAGCAAAACAGTTTTGCTCAAGGAACACATCCTTCTATATTAAATTAATGCCTCTAAAATGACATTGAAATTAGGAAACCATAATTAAGAATAGGATACCAAAAATTAATTACATAACTAAAATTATATAACAACTTTAGGAATTGAATAAATTATGGAGGTAGAAATAGAAAGTGTAATTCGTAAAGAAAAATTATAAACTGTCATACCTTCTACCTCCCATGATCTGGAATCATAGTAAGTCCTAATGTGTGGATATATTTTTTATAATCAATATTTTTTTTATTTCTTCCAGAAGAATCCAAAATAAAATTAAATAATTATTATTAATGAAAATTTTCATTTAAATACCTATAATGTGATTAATACCTTAAATTGGCTAGTCGTTCAATGAGTAATCATCTGTTGATACTGTTCTAATGGAAAATAATCCATGAAATGGACCACCTCTAACTATGTGCCCACTATAGCTAGCCATCCAATGTACAGATTGTGCTTATAATCTTTCCAAATCTCACCTAAATCCTTTAGACGTGCTGGTTGTGCCCCCCCACCATCGGGGAAATTAAATCGTAGCTGACACCAAAATATTAATTTATATAAATACAAAAAATAATATATTGCATTAAATACAACAGACTTTTTTACCGATATCTCTTCCTAAGATTTATCCTTGACTTCATTAGGCAGGTGTCTCCATGGGAGCGGGCTTACAGGAATGATGTCGGAGTATTTGGCAAGTGTCTCCAAAAAACTCTGACATTGCTGCCCTAATTTTTCAATCATTTGACTATCTTAATTGTAGTCCACCATCAATTGGGTGTAGCATTTCAACACTACACGCATGCGCGTACTCCCCCGCCCGCACCTCCTATCAGTAGATGTATCTGTTTTGAAAGAAAAACAAATATTTTATCAATACATGTTTTAATGAATATAAATAATGGTGTAAAAATTTATTGGGGTTGTATAAGTATACCTGCGATAGTCTGATCAATGGGCATTGCTAGATCCATAGAAACTGAAGGAATGCCTTGTACAGATGGAGTGGGTCCTAATGTATGCTCCGTAGGGACAGACTCTGGTGGAGCAGGAGTCGAAGAAGATGGAATATAAAAGCCCGGAGAGAAGGATGCATAAGTAAAAGAAGATGACGGGGATGGATGGCCGAATGTTGGATGGGAAGTGGGAATCATCATCGGATATGGTACAGATGGGTGATGAGGCTCATATGTAAAGGGTGGTGAAAACATGGGAGAAATAAATATCTCGTGTGTCCCTAACAGCACACCGGGATCAAAATGTAGGATAGATGGTATGTCAGTGGGAGGGGCAAGGTCTAATCGGGTATGCCGACCAGATCGTCTAGCTCCCGTACCTCCCCCCTCGTATGAACACCCTGAGTACTAGGACCATTACTAGGTTATTCATAAAATAACTGTCATCTAATAGATGGATCCTGAAAAAATGTTTAAAAAAATTAAACACATGACATTATATATTATTTAAATAAATATATTTGAAATAAAATACTCATTGCATGCACTAGTGGTGGAATGCCCAACTCAGTCATGCGACGATTGTTGTCCATAATCTATTTTCATCACCTCTCTTCAATTGGTTTCATTTTTTCATTTGAAAACAAATATGGAAGTAAATAGAAAAGGATAACTAATGTGTAACCCAATAAACAAAATAAATGAGAGGGAAAATGGGAATTCAGGGATAATTTAACTATCCATTGTTTTAGGTTATCTTGAAAAATTATATAATGAAGGTAATAAATCGTACAATATGTAATAATGAAATTTAATTTTTAGTAGGATGGTTATTTACTAAGTGTCATCAGTCTATTAAAATCATGGAACATTTATTATACTGGATTCATAAGGGGTAAAGCAGTTGTAAAAATTAAGGAAAAATTTAATTTCTTTAGCCCAGGTAGATGATGCAGGTTTCAATATATGTTTTGCAGAAGAATAAAAACCATCATGTTCATTACCTGGTAAAATGTTAAAGAGAGGTCTTAGAGTTTTACAAATTTTATACAAATCACAATTGAATCATTGAAATGTTCACCGAGTTTGAAATGTTTGTTTCATAGGTTTGAATAAAGTTCAATTCCAAATTATAAAATGCTATTCAAATAAAATTTCAACCAATAAAAATTGAAAATTCACATAACGGTCTAGTCGAATACAACATATTTGTAATCAATATTAAATCAATTTGAATAGTACCAACCTTAACAGCCCAAGTCGAGGTAAACTAAAATAATTGAGAACATGAATGGATGATTTTATATATTTCTGACCACAACTTCATGTTCACAATCAACTATGATAATTGAGCTAGAATAGTCATAAAAAGTAATAAATGGATCGTTTCCAATGGTAGTAGGGATGGTATCAATTACATAATCACCATCATCAAAAATATTTCTTGGAATTACTTCAATAATGACACCAAATTCAGGTCGAAGATGGTGTTTGACATAAAAAACTTGTTTCTCCATTGATGTCAATACATATGGTTCATTGGTAGCAAGCTTGTGAGTCATATTAATTACTCAAAATCCAAAATCATCAATAAATTTTCTTGGCCTCATCATCAAATCAAACCACTAGCATTTCAACATCGTGACTCATCCATGAGAATAATAATCCAATATTATTATTTTTCCAATGAATCCATAATAACCTACATTTTCAAATCACGGTCTACTGTCTGATGAACTATAATAATAGTCTATTGTGGCAGTAAACATAACAACATCATGTTGTGTTCTAATATCCTTTTCTTGTTCGGTGATAATAAATATGTACCCATTAATAAAAATTTATTTACAGTCACGAACCACGGTATTAGGACCAAAATCCAAAGCTCTTATTTCCACAAATACAGAGTCAGCAGGCAAACTCAATACCTGAAATATAAATCAATATTAAAATTAATTAAATATTTTTTTAATTATTTTAAACAATAATATTATTACCTTAAAATTTAACTAAGCAGAAAACTCTTTCTTATGAAAAGTATCCCTCCTTCTCAAAGATAAGGAATGATCCTTCATATTTATTATCGTTTTATGTTCCCGGTAGATAAAAATAGGAATAGATTAATAGATATATATATTTATATATATATAATATACATATTGAATTTACTTACAATATGTTGTCATCAAAAAAATCACAGTTGAACAAAATTGTGTGATGTTCCATCTCCCGCTCTTCAAGGATTAATGTTGTCAATGTATATAATCCAATAATTCCTCCTGTTTGAGAAAGTGATGGAAAATCGGTTCAATTTTTTCATATTGTTCTTCTTTTTATCTCATTGGTATTTTCATTCTTGTATTAAGATCAAAAAAAAATACATAGAGCAGAAATCCATACATTCTTGAGCCAATTAACCATTCACGATAGAACCTTTAGAATCATTCCTATTATAGACATAAGACTTTAATGTGTACATATTTCTTTTAGTAGGATACATCCAATGAAAATAAATAGGTCCTATGAGAATTATTTTAGTTGGAATATGGACAGTTAGAAGTAGCATTCATGTGAAAAGGGATAGAAGAAATATTTTCTCTAAATCACACAAAATTAATGGGGCATCTTCCAACACTTTTTGAAAGAAATACTTGGACAACTTCTTAGCAAAAATATCTCTAAACAAATGTCACAAGTGAATAATACCCACCCTTACATTATTGGAAAAAAGATGACAAATTTCTATTAGAATAAACTCATGTAGAAGGATGTGATAATCATGAGTCTTCAAAGATTTTAGCTTCAACTCTCTTCTATTGACCCATTTGGATATGTTTCTTGAATAGCCATCAGGAAATTTAATAGTATCTAGTACTTCCAGAAATTTATTTTTTTCTGTAGGTGCTATCACATAAGAAGCACATGGAACTTTCCATTTATTTTCACTGATACGTACATGATGCAATTCTGGTCTGATTCCCCAATCCACCAAGTCATGTCGAGACCGTAAATCATCTTTTATCTTTCCCTTAACATTTAAAATAATTGAAAGCAACATTTCACATATATTTTTTCAATGTGAATTACATTTAAGCAATGATATAACAAATTGGTTGACCAATAAGGCAAATCAAAGAATATACTTCTCTTTTTTCAATTGTAATGGGTTTCAGTGGAAACAATCTTTCTATTTCTAGATTTCATTTGACCTTTCCCGAATGAAAAACTGAAATCTTTCAATTCATTAAGCACATTAGTTCCAGACATAAACTAATGTGGATCATCAGTCTCCATGGTATTGTCAAATCTTTGATGATTATTTCTATACGGATGGTCCATTGGAAAGAATTGTCTATGTCCCATAAAACTGAAACTACAATGATGTTTCAGTCTTCAAGATCATGTATTCTTCATACAAATAGGACATGATAGTTTTCCTTTCGTGCTCCATCCATACATCAATGCATAAGCAGGAAAATCATTGATCGTCCACATAAGCGCAGCATGCATCTGAAATATGTATTTCAAACATGCATCGTATGTGCACACACCCACATCCCAAAGAAATTTCAACTCTTTTATTAAAGGTTGCATGTATACGTCTATATCATTTTCAGGATCATAAGGGACATATATGAGTATACTCATGAAAGTGAAAGGTTTTTTCATACAAAACCATGGGGGAATATTATAAATGTGTATAAAAACCGGCCATGTGGTGTGCGATGTAAGCATCTTCCCAAACATATTAAACCCATCACATGAAAGACCCAACCTCACATTACGCACGTCAGCTACAAAATTAGGATATTGAGAATCAAATCTCTACCATGAAAATCCATCTGTAGGGTGAACCAACTCATCATTAGTTTTCTTTCTCTCGGTATCATGTCATTTCATTTTTATTGATATTCCATCAGGCATAAAAAGATTTTGGAGTCTGGGGATCAATGGAAAGTGCCACATTACTTTCCATGGCACACGGGATGATGTTCCATCATCTTTTGGCTTCCAGAGGGATGTGCCAAATTTTATACAATCATTTCGTTCATCATTTTCCTCCCAGAATAAACTGCAATATTTTGGGAAATCATCAATTTTGTTTCTTGAAAGTCCAAGTTCCTCAACTAACTTTCATTCTATATAGTGGTTTGAGGGAATATCTACATCATCTGGAAGTAGTTCCTTCAATAAGGTAAGAATGTAATTGATGGTAGTATTAGAAATCTCATACATAGTTTTCCCATGAAATATTTGGATTAAAAATTCCAGCTTTTTCATTTTACCGCATTGTCGATATACTGGAGTCATGGAAGCATCATTCAATTTTTTCACCCTGACAACATCATCATTTTCATTAGATACATCATGTGTTCTCATATCATAATCTTCTTGGGTAAAAATCCTTTATTTTTCATGATGATGAATAAATGGAAACCTATCATATAACAAATTCTCCAATCCAATCCCCTCATTTGGATCATCAACAATTTGAGATTTCATTTTCTCCCCATTGTGATACCACACATAGTAGTTTTCTTGAAACCCATATTTGGTTATGTGGTAGGAGACTTCCTCATGGATCAACCAAGGTAATCCAACACAATTGTAATAGGGGCAGTGTATGTGACCACAATCTGAAGCATTGTGAAATGAAAAATCTAAAAATCTCTCCAAATTGTTTTGAAAATCACTTGAGATCCACTCAGTTTCATACATCCAAATTCTATCCATTCTGTAAAAAAATTTATAAGTCATTTTGTCAAAATAAATTCAATAATATTGATGTTTCATCGAAAATATATTTAAGTAAACGAGAATTGTTCACTTTATATGAAACCATAACTCACACACTACTATATATGAGAATCATAATATAAAAGACAAAAAAAATACTATATTTATAACAAAATATCTTTGAAGAACTATACATGAGTTTACAAGATCATGTACACTTGTGGAGGAGAATTATCCAGGGGGGGTGGGCGGGCTGTCCACGGGGGGTGTCTGGGGGGATGGGGGGTGTCTGGGGGGTGTGTGGGCGGGTGTCCAGGGGGGTGGGCAGGCTATCCACGGGGGTGGGTGGGCTGTCCACGGGGGTGGCGGGGCTGTCTAGGGGGGTAGGGGTGTCTAGGGGGTGGGGGGATTTCCAGGGTTGGGGGCTTTCCAGGGGGTACGAGGTGTCCAGGGGGTGGGCGGGCTGTCCAGGGGGGGTGGCAGGGCTGTCCAGGGGGTACGAGGTTGGTGGGCGGGCTGTCCACAGGGGTGGCGGGGCTGTCCAGGGGGTATGGGGTGTCTAGGGGGTGGGCGGGCTGTCCATGGGGGTACGGGGTTTCCAGGGGGTGGGTGGGCTGTCCACGAGGTTGGCGGGGCTGTTTAGGGGGGTTGGGGGTCCAGGGGGTGGGTGGGCTGTCCATGGGGTGGCAGGGCTATCCAGGGGGGGTTCGGGTGTCTAGGGGGTGGTCGGGCTATCCAGGGGGTGGTAGGGATATCAAAGGGGGTACGGGGTGTTCAAGGGGTGGGAGGGCTATCCACGGGGGTGGCAGGGCTCTCCACGGCGGTGGAAGGGCTATCCATGGGGGTGGTAGGGCTGTCCAGGGGGTGGGGGTGTCCAGGGGGTAGGGGTTGTCAAGGGGGTGGGGGGTGTCCACCCCCAAACTAGGGTCGTAAAATACAATATTTATCCAATTGTAGCATGATTTCAAGCCTATTATAGATGACTGAGAAGACTGTTGGTGTAAACCATGAGTATCATACATATAAATCACAACACACCCAATTGTAAACACACCACCAAATATCATACGTGGATCGGATTTTATGAGACATGTTTCAATGCGACACTACTTAGAGGAGTATGAGCCTTGTTATATCAAATTAGGAGGTGTGATATGGATTTGTATGAATGTTAAATTTGTATGGGACCAATATGGATAGTGGATAAGAACCTGGGTGAGATTTCTTTGCAGAAATCACTTCTTCTTGGAAGGGTAAGAGTGATTGTTGGTATGGAACTTCATGAAAAGTCTTAATGCATGAAAGAAACTATACATTGGTTGTATTTTATTCCTATTTTTTCTGTAGAGTATCAGAGAGGACAACCCACCCCCCCCCCCCTCCCTGGACAGCCCACACCCCTACATCCCCATACCCCCCTGCACCCCCCCCCCCCCCCCCCACCCGGATAGCCCCCCAACCCACCTGGACACCCCCCACCACAAAACCTGTATAGTCCACCCCCCATCCTCCCTGGGCAACCAACACCCCCCTCCCCCTGGACACCCCCCCCCCCTGACAGCCCACACCCCCTCCCCCACTTGGATAGCCCACCCACCACCACCCCTGGATAGCCCATCACCTCCCTAGATTGCCCAGACCCCCTCCCCTACACCCCCCCCCCCCCACCTGGACATCCCATGCCCCCCGCCCCCCACTGGACAACCCCCACCCCCCCCCCCAGAAATCCCATCCCCTCCCTTGACTGCCCACACTCCCTCCCCTACCTGTACACCCCACCCTGACGCCCCTAGACAGGCCACACCTCCCTCCCCAAACTGGACACCCCACCTTGACCCCCCTGGACAGCCCATACCCCTCCTTGGGGCAGCCCATACCCCCCTCCCCCACACCCCTATAGCCCCCCTACCCCCCTGCAGCCCCCTACCCCCTGGACAACCCACCCCCACCTAGATACCCCACACACACACACACACACTTGGACATCCCCCCTACCCCTCCTGTAGCCCCCCTTAGGGTAATTTTATTTAAAATAATTTTATTCATTAAGAAAGGAAAACCATCATGCATTAGCCATTTTATTCCAAATAACCCATTAAATATATCCAAACATGAAAAATTCAATTTATTAAAACATGAAAAATTCAATTTATCAAAACATGGAAAATTCAATTTATAAGGCTCTATGGGTTACTTAGAAAATGTCATTGGGGGAAAGGAGAAATCAACAACATTGTTAATTCCAATTTAAAAATTAGGCCAAGCACTTAGGAGGTACGTTGGTGTCTCGGAGGTGTGGTGGTGTCTAGGGGGGGTTGTCTAAGGGGTTGGGGGGAGTTATCCAAGGGATGGAGGGTGTCTATAGGGGTGGGGGTGGGGGGATATCCAAGGGGGTGTGGATATCCATGGGAGGTGAGGGGTTTCCAAGGAGGGTGGGGTGGGGGTGTCCAGGGGGTGGGGTGTCCAGGGGGTGCGGGGGAGGGGGCTATCCAAAGGGTGGGGGTGTCCAAGGGGGTGGGGGGAGGGGACTGCCCAAAGGGTGGGGTGTCCAAGGGGGTGGGGGTGAGGGAGATGTCCAAGGGGTGGGGTGCCCATGGGGTGGGGGTGTAGGGGGTGGGGGTGGGGGTGTTCACAATTCCAATCCATCACCCAACCAATGCCAATTTGTCCTCAATATAAATACCTATAAATCCAAAATCCAAATTTAATTTTAAACTAAACTAAAGTCCACATAAAATAACATATCACCCCACTAAACAAACCATTTTCCATGTTTGAAGTGTAGAACAAAAAACAAAAAAGAAATCAAAGGGTTCGGTACTTCACAGATAGCACGAACTCTAATTTAGCCGAAATCAAAACACCAAATAGAAAAAATAGAGGGAGAACATTAAAACTAACGTAAAACTTACTAATTTGAAGTGTAGAAAAAAAATTGTTTGATTGAAGATGGTTCCGTGACCGAGAAATCTTCTGGAGGAGATCTCAATTAGGTTCTACAATCAGTCGAGTGGGAGCTGGGTCTGGGTATTTAGGGGAAAACTTTCCCAAAGGTTTTTAAAATTCATTGGGAAATCCTCTCTTTACCAATGGTTTATTAAAATTGTTGGTATATCTTAGAGAAACTAAATATTTTCCAATGGTTTTATAAAACCGTTGGGAAACATTAAGTATAGTTACACATTACCAACAGTTTGAACAAACCGTTGGCAAATGTGGCCTTTTTTTTATAGTACAGCAATGGTTTCATCAAACCATTGCTATATATCCATTGGGAAAACATCAGATTCCTATAGTTTGATTTTATGTGCACACACCCACATCCCAAAGATGCTTTAAATATTTTATTAAAGGTTAAATGTATACATCTATATCATTTCTTGGATCAAAAGCTCCAGATATGAGTATACTCATGAAAGCGAAAGGTTTTTTCATTCACATCTATGGAGTAAGGCTATAAATGTGTATGAAACTTTACCATGTGTTGTGAGAAGTAAGCATCTGCCCAAATAGATTAAAATTGTCACATGATAGACCCAACCCCACCTTACGCATGTCAGCTATAAAATTAAGATATCAAGCATCAAATGTCTTTCATGATAATCCAACTGTAGGATGCAAATACTCATCATTGTCCTTATTTCTCTCAATGTAATTCCATCACATATTTATTGATATTTCATCAAACATGAAAATATTTTGGATTATTAGAATCAATTAAAAGTGCCACATTACTTTCTTTAGAAAATTATATGGTGTTCAATCGAGATGTGCCGCATTTTATAAAATCATTTCGCTTAGTAGTTTCCTCCTATAATAAGATATAATCTTTTAGGAAAGAATGTGTTGATTTTAGAAAATCTAATTTTGTAAACTAAATTACATGAAATATAATGGTTCAAGGGAATATATGAATCATTTGGAAGTAAGTCATTCAAAAAAGTAAGAATATAATTGATGGTAGTATTAGAAATCTCATACATGGTTTTACCATGAAACAGTCAGATTAAAAATTCTAGATTTTCATTTTACCTTATTGCTGATATACTGGATTCCTGGTAGCATCATTCAATTTTTTCACCAAATAAAAATCATCATTTTCATTTCATGAATCATCTGTTCTAATATAAATTTTTTCTTGGGTTGGCACCCTTTATTTCTCCTGATGACAAATAAATGGAAATTTTTCATCTAATAAATTCTCTCATCCATTCCTCTCATACAAACTATGAACATTTTGATATTTATTTTTCTCCCCATTGTCATACCAGGCAAAATAGTTTATTTGAAAATCATATTTAGTTATATGATGGATAACTTCATCATGACTTAAACAAGTTCTTCCAACATAATTATAATATGGTAAGTGTATAAGACCACTATCTAAATCATTATTAAATGAAAAATCTAAAAATATCTCCAACTTGTTTTGAAAACCTCATGAGATCTGATCGATTTCATACATCCAAATTCTATCCATTCTATAAAAAAATTTATATGTAATTTCATAAAATAAATAAAATAATATTAACGTTAACTCAAAAATCTAATTAAGGAAATGATAATTTTTCACTTTATATAAAACAATAACTGACACATTGGTATACATGAAAATTATAATATAAAATAAAACAAAATACTATATATATAACAAAATAATATATATATATATATATAATCATGATATTGAATTCCATTATATTTATGGGTTGATTTAAATGTTTTCCTGGACATATTTTTTTATTATCGGATCACTAAGACTTATAAAGTGTTAGTGATCTACATTAAGATTTATAAAACAATCACTAACTAGCCAATATCTTTTCCAATAAATAAGAAAAACTAGTAATAATTATTTAATTTATTTGAAAAGGCTGACTCAATTGTATACTATCACATTAAATTAGTATAGTTTGACTCACTAGTGCATTGTTGGTCAACTTATTAATTTATTACTCAATCTGAAAACATTTTGATTGCTTGAAAGATTGATTTTCTCAAACTAAACTTGTCAATGAAATGATGAAAATAAAAAATTATTAGTGGAAAAAATACAAAATATATTCAAATTAGGTTCTACATATCGAAAACGCAAGGCTAGTAATTACAGTAGGAAACCCATCACTAAAAAATTCCCATAAATTGATTGATATAAGAAAATAATCCACTGAAAAACTAAAATTAAATAGTTAACAGTAGTGAAAGTAGAAAATAATATAAATACAGAGAGTGAACAAGTATAAAATTAAGAAATTTTTTTTGAATAGAATTATGGAAAACCCTAGTTTCAATAGCACACAAGAAGAAAAACTTCTCCAAAATCAGATTATATGTCACTATAAAATTAGACCCATCCCATAATCTTATATCATCCCAAAAAAAATATAACCTTATAAAAATAGACAAATCCACCCACCCCCACATTATTCATACATTAACTATGTTAAACCACGTCCACCACAATAAGCACATCATCCTTAAAATTATAAAAATAGTTAGATATATCCAAGGAAAAAATAATAATAATAAGGATAACCAGAAAAAAAATAGAATAAAAAAATAATTACTACAACCCATGAGTACCACTACTAACCCTTTTTCAATGAATCTGGAAGAATATTTCTATAAAAAATTTAAGTTAGTGTTTTATACCTAGAAAAATAATGAAAATGGTTCTTGGAAAAAGATATGATGGATTTGGAACTCACCAATTTGATATTGAAGAATAGTCCAATAAAAACACAAAACAAGGATATATCATCATGTTTGGGGAATAAAATGGAAGGCTGGGATTTGTACGAAATTCTATACTAGTGGTTTTAAAAAACAGTTGGCATAGATTATATATACCAATATTTAACTAAAACCATTGGTATGCCATTAATGTTTATATTCTATACCATCAGTTATATATAACTATATAACTGTTGGTTTAGCCTTTCCCTATACTGATGGTTTTTTGAAACCATTAGTATAGACTTAAATAAAATATCCTATACAAATGGTTTTAAAAAATCATTGGTATAGGTCCTTTGGTATAGGTCCCTTTTTACTAGTGTTATTTGGGATGCAGGGTTATTAATTTATGGATTTATTTATGTTGAAATTTGTCTATAGAGATTAATATTAAGGAATATTCATTTTGGTAATTATCTTACCTTGTTCTTATGCTAACCATTTTTGGTTTTGGGTTAAAGCCTAAAGGTAGGGGGATATCTTGATATCATTTTGTGAAATCCTATGATCCATTAGAATTTTATTTCAGTGCATTAGGAATAAAAAAATCACCTTGGATATGCATTTCTTAGAGTAAAAAATGAATTGTAAATTGATTGAATCACAACCAAAGGATGGAATTATTATTATGAAATAAAAATATATTAAGTAATCATACTTTATGGTGTTCTATATTGAGATAATAAAATAATCCCTCAAATTTATGAAAAGGATTTTGAAACAAAAAATTTATCCAAACACCATCATATCTGATGAATCAATATCCTTTTAACCCATCATAGGTATATGGTTTTTTTGTCACTAACATTCTCTTGATAATTCACTTTTTTGTAATCAATGATCTATATCACTCTCCAGAATTTTTTACTCTTTTCTTCCATGTCCATATTTTTAATTCCCACCAATATTATCCTAAATGGTAACCTAGTTATAGGTTATTTTATATGAACCTCATATTTCTCATTCCCACTTCTAATAGAAATTTTGATTAAAACTTTTTATGATGTGGGTTTTCAAAAAATGTGTTTTCAAATATCAAGTCCTTTATTTTCAAGAAAAAGTTCAAATTTAAAAGATGTAATTTATTAAAGGTGGGGAAAATGTAATTGTTAGACCAATTGGGTTAAATACCCTAAGAGATGGTGAATTTGGTTAAGATTGATTAAAACTCTCCCCTTTGGATTATTTTTTGTCGTTCAACAAAACACTCTTATATACCTTTACAATAGAAATGTATGAGTAGAAATGAAAGCATGCATGCGACATTAAAATTTTACTTGTTCCACCCGAATTTGGATATATCCAAGGATCATACACAGGAAATGTGCCTATTTGCTAAATCTATTAAAATTAACTACTATTATAAATTTTTGAGTGGACTCACTTTCCCTCTTATTTTATAACAAATCGTAATTTTAAATCTCATAGCTCCGTCAACTGAAGTATACTCACTGCTCATTCGTAAGATTATTATTTTAAACACTTGAATCAAAAAAAATTAAACCTCATTTGGTACATCATTAAGTTTCACTTTCATCCACTTGATAAATACCACTTTACCAAATAATTTCTAGGAAAATCCTTATATTTCACGTAAGATCCACTTTCAAAAAATCATATTTCAACTTTCACGAAACTATCCAATTATTCACAAAACTATTCAATACTTCACAAATATTTTTATTTCATGAAACTAAAAAAATTTCATAAAACATTATAGGATTTCATAAAAATTCCTTCCTTCATGATACTAATGTTCTTACGAATCCTTCGTGTAAGGAAATATTTCATGAAATTCCATCATGGATTTAGTGCCTTTAGACTTTCATTAAAGATTCCTCTCTCAACTAAGAGAGGGGGTATCCACCTATTTATAGAAATTTACTCTCATTTACAAAACATTAAATCTTTTTACAACCTTTTCTCAAAACTCTTCATTAATGTTCACAAAACTCCCTTTTTAGTGAATATTTTAGGAAAATTTTCATAGTTTCAAAACTTATCATCTTTTATGAAACTTTTCTAGAACATTCGCAATCATGGAACTTACCACCTTTTTATTTAGTGTCTTAATGGTATTTCAGAAAAATATTATTTCACGAATCTCTAAACCTTCATGACTCAAAACCCTTTCCAATTTCATTCCTTTTCCATATTTTTATGAGGAATTCCTGGAAATCCATCTTTTGTCAAACTTGTCATTTCCTCCATATTCTGGACCTCAAAAATTTGGAAAACACTGGGAAATGATTTCATATTGTACAAGAAATTTTCATTACAAATTATAGATATTTAATACATTTTTATTAAAACTTTTTCAACATACCTAGTCAACAATCATATTTTAACTCCATAACTAACCTTGTCAACCCTTTTTTTAACTAACATAATTTATCCAAAAACACTACAAACTTACCTTGAGGGATTTATTCACAATAGTAACACCCTAATATTTTAAATTATATTTATTTTAAATAAATGTAATATCTTTGATGTATTTCATTAAACACAACCTCATGATTTTAAAATAATAATATTATGTTCTATAGTGTATAAGACACACAACACTGAGCTTAAACGACTTAGGAAATATATTATTTAAACATTACCATTATAACCTAGTTGTTTAATTGAAAGGTATGAATATTATTAACTATACTATTAAATAAATTTAATTATACTATTAAATAAAAATTTATTGATAATAATCACTCAAATTTTAGTAAATTCAATTTATTCTTTAAAAAATTTGTTTTCGTCAAAAATGTTTTTTACTAATCTTTGTGATAAAATACTATAATTAATATTTTTCAATTTTATAAAATGTATTTGGTAAAATTAAATCCATATTTGGAATAATAATATCAAAATTATCTTGTGGTGAAATTTTTGGATTTTTTTAAAAAGAGTGATTTTTAGTGAATAGTGGAAAATACTGCTTTTTCTAAAACTGACATTTATTTTCAAAAATTATGTAATTTAAAAGTACCATTATGATTTTAATTTGATTTAAAAATAAAAAAAAAGTATCATTTAGTTATATTTAAAATAATTAATTGCATTTTAATCATCTTTATACCCAATTTTGATATAATTTTATTTTTAGGATTAAAATGCATTTTTCTGAAAACTGTTTTTAAATTCATAGTGTTCTTCCATTTTAATTAATTAAAATAACCACCAATAAGGAAAGATTTAAATTAAATTTATACATTATATATATAACTATGTTAATTTAAATCCATATAATGTTGATCACTAGTCATATATTTAATGTAAGATCATCTTATGCTTGAAAAAATGAATTTCTTGAAAACCCATTTTTTGACACAATTTGTGGGTTTATTTTTAAATTAAATTAAAATAATTATATGGATTTAATTTAATAAAATTTATTAAATATTTATAATCATAATAATTAAAATTTTATAATAAGGTCAACTTAATACTTTTTCATAATGATTAGCAAATGTGGTAAAATTTATTTACCGTGGTTAAGTTTAAAATGAGGTTTTGTGTGTTGCATGCGCTTGTCATAAAATTAATTTTCAACACACATTGAATTTTTATTTTATAATTTTTAATTCATATTTAGGATCAATGGGTACCAATTATCTAATAATTTTCAATTTATCTTAGGTTTAAAGGATAAATTACCAAGGTTAAATCACTACTGGAAAACTAACCTTTACCAACGGTTTGGAACCGTTGGTATAGGCCTCCAAACCGTTGGTATAGCCTATACCAACGGTTTGGAGAACCGTAGCCAAGTAAGCCGTTGGGATAGGTCTATACCAACGGTTTTTGGAAAACCGTTGGTATAGACCTATACCAACGGTTTTGGAAACCGTTGGTATAGGTAATATGAAATCTATACCAACGGTAATGGAACTGTTGGTATATAAATTCCAAAAATAAAAAATCCGTTGGGATTTGATCCCCCGACCCCTCGTTTATAATTAAACGACTTAACCACTAAGCTAACATCACTTTTGTAAACATAATTTTATAAATATATATATGTATTATCATAATTATTTAAAATTTTGATTTATATAATGTTCTCGGTTATTAGACCTGGGAAAAAAATAAAGAACCTATCCCAACGGTTTTCAAAACCATTGGGATAGGTTAGTGCTGGGTTGAATTGTTTTCGACCGAATGTTGAATTTCTGGATGGTTTTTCCCAACGGTTTTGGTGAACCGTTGGGAAAGGCCACTCTTTCCCAACGGTTCACCAAAACCATTGGGAAAGAGGCTCAAAAGACAGCCTTTCCCAACGGTTTTGGTGAACCGTTGGGAAAGGGTCCCTCTTTCCCAACGGTTTTGGTGAACCGTTGGGAAAGGGTCCCTCTTTCCCAATGGTTTTGGGGAACCGTTGGGAAAGGGTCCCTCTTTCCCAACGGTTTGCCAAAACCGTTGGGAAAGAGGCTCAAAAGACAGCCTTTCCCAACGGTTTTGGTGAACCGTTGGGAAAGGGTCCTTCTTTCCCAACGGTTTTGGCAAACCGTTGGGAAAGGTGGGGAAATATATGGATTTCCCAACGGTTTTGGTGAACCGTTGGGAAAGGCCACCTATACCAACGGTTTTTACAAACCGTTGGTATAGAAGTGTTGGGAAAGATCATCTTTCCAGTAGTGAATAAACTAAATTCCATGGTGAAAAATAAAATGGTAAAAGTAATAAAACATAAAGGATAATGAATAAAATGTTTATTTTTATGTTTTTGGGGTGTTTATAGACCTTAAAATCCCTAAAATGCATTATTTATCAATTTTTGAAGTACTTGGGGTGAGAGTGACTTCCCATTATTAAATAGATTTTGGTATTTACAAAAAATGTCACTCTTCCCCAATTATAAAAGGGCACTTCATACCCATACTTATTCCCACCCATCAATCCATTTGGATAAACCAAAACCTAAATAAATCTCCCCCCAAAATCATTATACACATTATAGAGATTTTGTTATTACCAAAAGACCAATCCTAGGGTCATTAATAATATTTACAGAGGACGTTTTTCTAAGCGAAGGTAATTTTATTCATAAATCTCTTTCTTTTTACTTCTTCTTTTACCAATTTAAATTATATATGAACACTTATAATATAATAACACAAATATATCCCATATAATTGTATGTTATTATTTTTATTACATAATATTTATCCATCTCTTTCTCCATCAAATGGGAAATAAATTCATCGCTTATGTATACGGAAAACTACCGCCACGCGAACCAATGTAATTTGTTTTCCATATCTGACTCACACAGATAATCATAAGGATATAAATAATTAATATATATAATATATATGACAATATATTGATTCTATAAAATTAATATATCATTCACTTCCTTACCCATTCTCCCATTAAAGGAATGATATCATCACTCATGCATACATATGGCCTATTGTCTCCATGAAGCGATGTGATTCATTATCCATGTAAAACTTTAAATAAGGTTATAAAAATTTATCTAATGAAAAAATATTATATTTATAAAATTAATATAATTCTATAGATTATTTAACTATAACATATACACAAGAACCATAACTTTCATTAAAAAACACACATGAGAAAACAAGATAATTAACCCCTAAAACAATGGTAATAATAAAATATTATTGATGAACTAGTGGTAATATGTTATAATAAGATCATATGGGATATTATAAATATTAATATGGTTATTTTATAAATTAATAACATTTTTAAAACCATTATATTTTATATTAGATAACATTCAATTAAAGGGAAGTGTGAGGTAATGGATTTTGTCTCAATTTCTTTTCAGTGAGGCATATTGTAATGTTATGCACCTAATTTCTATTATATGGTGTATTTAATGAAAATTTTATATGTAATATCCTGAATACTTCATAATTCATGGTTTTTTAAGTTCCAAATTGAATTATTTCAACCAAGGTTATTTGATATTAATGTTACCTAGTGATAAAGAATTTTATAATTCAATTTCATTTCATTGGGTTATATTACTTCTTCATTGTCTTTAATATTATAAGATTTTGCATGTAATGAATTATGATTACATTATTTTATATTTAAAATTATTTTATGTCTATTTACATTTGATACACATAATTGATTCATTGATTAATTCTCACTTAAATTTTGTGATCATTATAAGATATTTTGTCTCAATTTCCACTCTATTGAGACATATTTTGTATTATCCACCTATTTATTTTTATGAGGTGTATATAATACCCATTTGATATGGTATATCATGAATATATTAATATTCATAGTATTTAATGATTCATTTTAAGTTATTCTTTCATGAGGATTAATATTCAAAAGTTACCAAAGTGCTAATGGTTTATTTAACAATCTCATTTTAATCAAGATTGTTTATACTTGAATTTCTATTTAAGGAAATTATTTAATAATTGTTTAAAAACCATTTAATTTTATTATCCTATGGTTATTCATGATTTTTTCAAGTAATATAACTATTTTCCAACCTTTTTTACTTTAAATTATTGAGAAAATGTTTTTAATAAAATTTTACTTTATTTCTCTCTTCGGTCGAAAATCCGTTTTCTTCAAAAATCAAATTTTCAAAAAATATTTTCAAATATTGTTTTTAATATTATCATATGATCGTTTAAATTCATTTTTTAACCTTGATTTATTTTTTTCATAATTTTTTTGAATTAATATTCTTGTTCTTTTCCAAACAATTTATTTTTAACTTTTCTTATAAAAATGTTAAAGGAATCTTGGTTCTAACATACTCGGTATGAAAGGAAATTTCCCACTATCTTGAACACTCATTTATTTGAAGATTATTTCACAAGTTTTAATAATTATATTCAAATAAAATATTTTTCCAAATATTCTGGAATTTTTTGTTTGTTAAAAATTATTTTTAACGTGAAAATTATATTTTCCTCAATAATGTTTTTAATGATGTTTTTATGATATTTATATTCATTAATGAATAAAACCCTTTATTTTACATATACTCAACTAGGAATATATTTTAATGATATCATCCTTATTATTTCTCTTGATGGTTTATGATCAGTTTTACTGAGAAAAGTATTGGTATTCACTTTCTTGATTAATTTTGTAGTCATTAAATTTCCCTTGAAATATTCACTTTATTTTTATCATTATACATTAAATTTATCTTAAATATCCATATTATTTATCATGGATATTCTTATTTCCTAAAATTTATACAATTTATACATATAGTGTTTTACTTTGGAAGTCATTTTATTAACTAAATAAATATTGATAAATCCTTATTCTTTACTCAATACGGATATTTGTTAATAAGGCATATTGTTCATGAATTAAATTGATCATTTAATATATGACGAATGTGTTGGAAATGCAGTGAAAAGTGGGGCATAGAATTATATAGCCCCTCTATGCATCGATGGGTCTCATGAGACAAATCTGTAAGCTAGAATTAAATGGTTCCTTACCCATAGTTTTAAAATTTCTTGTGAAAGGTATTGATAGTACAGATATCATGATGTTTAAGGTCATGACATCTATTATTAAGCATTTCTATAATAATTTAGTTATTATTATCCATGTTATTATTTCATTGATATTTTATATGGATGCATTTTATGCTCAAGTTATTGATTAAATGACTTGTTTTTATTGTTATTTACCTTTCTATATTGATTATTCCTTATCTAATCATGATAGTAATGTTATTGATTAAATGGAATATGTGTATAGTTATTTAAATTTCCATATTGATTATGACTTATTTATTCATGATAGATTCCGCTATGTATAACCCTTACTGAACATTTGAGCTCACCCTTATTTTTTTCACTTACCCATGTTATGAAGAAGAAATATTTGAAATAATTTAAGGATACAAAATTTTTACTATCACTTTATTTCATTTAATGTTTTAAAATTTAATTCGAGATTTAAGTATGTATCTTGTTTACCAAGAATACTAAACTATTAAGGCCTTTGGGATGCGATTGTTTATATCTTTCACCAATTTAATAAATTAACCACTGACTCTGAGCTACTAGGTTTGAGTTCATTACATTGTATAACCCCGTATATAGCTTAATAATTTTTTTCTCATTGTTAATGGACTAACAATAAACTAGAGTTATTCTATCAATGATTCAACTAAACCATTATGAGTATACACATAGGTTATTTGACGATCTACTATAATTTTCATTTCCATAAAATAATCATTGAAATATTAAGATGTAGATTCACTAATATTATCAAGTCTTAATTTATTGATGTCATAGTCAAAAAATTGTGCTCTCGATCGAATTATTTGATCAAGAAATCACACAAGCACAACATTATAAATTGATAGAAAACATGCATGTGACTTGGGCTATATTGTTGGAGATGCTTCCCTAGAAAAAAATTTTGTGTAATTTATGATAACTTGTATTCATAGTTTTGAATATTAATAAACTCCTAATCACATCATGATTGTTCTTTTATGTAAAATAGTATGTGATAATTTCCTAAGAGTAGTTATCACACTAAAAGGTTGTAGTAGTTCCCAACTATGATGAGAACCTAGAAGTTCCATGACAGTATTCTTAAATATATAATATACAGTTGGATGATATCATTTGAGGGAAATAAATTATACATTATATCAGGGTTGGAGACTCATAGGACTTTGAGGCACATTCTCATGGTGTATGACCATAGTAATATCTAGTGTAGGATATTATGAGAACAAGACCCAGTAGTAGGAAGTATACACTTATATGTTTCATTGGATGTTCTTATATCCAGACATGTGTATTGATCCTTAGACTTTAATATTATTATTAATGAGTATTATAAGTCTCATACTTTGATGTATTGATGAAAACCATGATGAAATATGTTTTTGGTGAGGTAGGATACATCGGGTGTGTCACGAGTAATATTTTATTAATGAATAATGTGAGAAGAATTTTTCCCTTTTGTTCTTTAATGGAAGTTGATATCTTAAGCCCTTTGATAAAAAATATATAAACTAAAAAATTAGTGGCCATGGTTTTCTATAGGAAATTTTTATTTCTAGAAAGTCAAAGAAAGAGACCTAGAGCATATAGGTTGATGGCACCAGCATACAACCTTTTTGATTAAAGATATCATGATAAAAGGATGATATTATACAGCAAGCTTCTGTATGAGGTATTATATCATTATGGAATTAAATTCTTACTCTATAGGTATTTCGGAATATTTCTAGATTCTAACCTTGAACTTTAGGATTCTTTGCCTAATTCCACTAAGAAATATGCCTAGAGGGTCACACACTAAGTGTATCCAAAATCTCAGTTAAATAACATATTGTTATTTATTATTTAACAAGTTGAATAAATATTATTCTTAAAAGTGGTTTAATAATTATTCATGTTTTCTTGATCACATATATTCCTCCACCAATTATTCAAGATAATTTTATGTGAGCATAGTATTTAATATATTTTTATTTACTATTTAGTGAATATAATATTTATTTATTTATTTATTAGTGAATAATTAAATGAGGTTTATTTATTAAATAAATAGTCATTATTCAAGGATAAATAAATATTATGGAGGAATTTAGGACAGAGTATAATGGTCCAGTGATAAATAATATATATTGAATATTATTTGAATAAATAATATTTAATTTAATTCATGAGTTTATCACATGTTATGAAATAATAATATTATTATTATTATTATGGACATGGGGTTCTGTAGATATTAAATAAATAGTAAAGATCACTTGGGTAATTATTTATTTCTAACCCTAGTGGTATATAAACTCAATTATATTATTTTTCAAGAGATTCAATTCATTTTTTGTGTACAGTGACATCTAGATAGAATCCACTCAATCCATAGAGAGTTCCCTCTCCAAAAACTCCCCCAATAATAAAGAGTGATCTTCCTCCACATTTTACTCTTAGGTCTAGATAGATTAAGTAAAATCCTTTAGAAGTGATTCTCAGGGTGATCAAAGGCAGACAACACAAGTGGTAGGATCTATCGTTCTAGCACTCAGAGATTCCTACGACAACATTTGGAGATTCATGGACTATGTTTAGATCACCGCTAGAGGGAATATAATCTTGATTCTTACAATGAAATGACAATATGACATAGATCCATTTTCAGATCCATAAAGGAAGAAATATTTTCACATAAGGTAATTCTTTAATTTCTTAAATTAATTATAAATAATATGTGTTGATCTTGAACTTTAGTTCTGACATTTATCTATTATCTATATTATTTGATTCAATTATATAGATCATGACATTTATCATCATGTAAATCTTGGATTAATCGTTGATTATAACAAAAGAAAAGTTGGGCATGACCCATAAGATGCTTCTACTATACTCGGAAACTACAGTGGTATTGATGTGGCTGTTTTTCATTACACTTTGTCACATCAATTTTCATTTTTTTTCTTCTCTTTTTGTTATTAAAATAGTGATTTTTGTAAAATAATTATAAATTGTTGTCAAATTTGTACATAAAAATTCAAAATGTATTTTTGTGTCAAAATCTTATATTTTATTTATTATTTTTGTCATTTTTAATAATTTTAAAATAGAATAATTCATTATGATTGAATTTATTTATTTTGTTTTTATTTAAATTATAATTTCTCATTCTTTTTATTCTTAAATATCTTCATTTCTTTTTATTTTAAAAATAATTATTTTAGTTAATTCTTTAATTTAATTAATTATTTTGTAAATAAATATTTCACTTTTTTTTTAGATTATTTAATTAATTAAATTAATCTTAACAATTTAAATCATTCTTAAAATATTTTAATACTTACTATTATTCTAATTTTAATTTAATTATTTGATTTTATTAATTTATTATAATTAATTAATTGGTTAATTAATTTAAGAAACTAACTTTAAATATATTTTTAATTGTTTTAAATTAATTTTTTTAAATGATTTGTAATATTAAATAAATTCCTCGTTGAATAAATTTTAATTATTATTATTTTATTTTTAGCACATTCATTTAATTTGTCAATTAAAATATTTCACTCTTTCAATTTTGTTTAAGATAATTTATTATTGTTGGAAAATGACTAGTTTAATTTATTCATTTATTAATTTGTTTTCTTTTTTTATAATTTTAAATTTTATATAATTTATTGTTTCTAATTTATTTGTGTTTGTTTTTTTTATGTTTGCAGGTACCACCGCCAGCACCCTGCCTAACAGTGAATCAAGTCACCGTTGCCACTATAAACCACCAACTCCCAGTGGTAACTCATTGAGTCACCACCGCCACCAGACCCTTCCTAAAAGTGACTCCCTTATCCATCTCTTGAGTCACTATTCCACTCCAATGGTGATTCCACTGACACCGTTGAGCCATCCCACCCCTACTGCCAGATCATCCCATTCCTCTACTCTACACCTACAAACTTCTCCACACTCCAAATCATTGTTCCCTCCATTCTCATTCACCACTACACTCACAAAATATTAAATCAGATTCATCATTCCCATCCCACCATTCTACCACTACGCATTGTTTCTCCTCCATCCAGCAATCCACCGCCATCCATCCTCTTCCTTTTGGACTCACCGCCATCACAACATCATCAAAGAACTCCACAGCAGAATTGAAAATCAACCATTATAAGAAAAAACCAAACCCATAGAAGATAATGTTTTAAACTAAGATTTCAAAATTAAAAAAATCAACAACCAGATCTATAGAACACTGAACCCTTCCCTATCGATGGCCACCGCTTCTCACTAAGGCCTCTGTGAGCTCCCCATCAAAGCCCATATGGTCTCCACGGGGCACCCATACCCCTCCTTTTAGTTGAGCTCGCCACCCACCTCCTTCTCACCACTAATTCCCCACACCCCCCATCATCTCTCCACCAGCTATCACTGGCTTACCCTTCCGCTGAAGCTGGACACCCGCACCTCCCATCTCCTCTGCGTCTCTTCCTCTACAACTTGCACGAACCCCCCCTCCCCCACCCAAGCAATTTCTTATTTTATTTTTTTATTATATAATATAACATGTATAATAATAATAATAATAATAATAATATATACAAATATATAAATAATATTTAATACTTTTATTTCATAATAGTAAATATTATTAAAAAAATATAATAGTTATAATGTGTGTGTTTGTGTGTATTTCTTAATAAAATAGTTATAAAATATATATATATATATATATATTAGTAATATTTAATACCTATAAAAATATATATATATATATATATATATAATTAAATATAAATATTCATTTATATATATACACATAATTTTAAAAGTTGCATATTTTAAATGTTTGATGTATTTTTTTCTTCGGTTGTTCTGCACAGGGGGATGATCATGGGTGTTTAAAGGTGAGAAGATTGTGAGAAAGTGCAGTGGATAAATAGGTTGTTGCACGGGGATGGTTACTCTCACGGGGAGTTGATTAAAGAATTGGTGACGTTCACATGAAGGGAATGACACATGGATATAGATGTTGCAAGTTAGTGTCTTTTTAGTTTTAATTCTATGAATAATAGGAGAGATTCTCCTCTATTAAGAATAAGGGGACACTTTACATTCACACCCCTTCACTGCAGATTGGGGACTCACCTTCAACATTGGAGATGGGCACCCCGACCCTCTATCTTCATCCTTCCTCCACCTCTCTATTTTAATTTTCATTTATCAATTATGTTATTTATAAATACATCATACTTCTCAATCAGTAATTGTAATTGTGATGTTTTTTATGTGTCGTTCATTTTTCTCTCTTCGTTACGTGCTCATGATCTCATATCTCTAGAAATGGAAATCTAACTTGCAGGGCCAAATTCAGGTTAAGAAACCTGATGCAACCTCGAGATTTAGAGTCTCATTATGATCATCATTTTCTCTTCACTATTCCGAGGATATTGTGAAGGTTATTTGGGGTGTGCATGAGCACACTTTTTCACAACAACAGTTTCTTTCTCAATTTCCCTTGATCATTTCCCCTTCCTCTCTTGATTTTATTGATCGAGTAGTTGATTGAGGTTGTGTGTATTTAGATCCTTTGAGGATCAATACTGTCATGAAGAAATTCATAGTTGGAGTGATTTGATCTAGAGATGTCTCCACTTTGGGAGAGTGCTCGTGTGTTGGAAGTAATTTTGTGCATGAGTTCTCACTGTTTTGGTCAAGAGAGGTGTGTAATTTGAACCATCAGATATGAATTGAGTGAGTTGAGAATTGTTTATTTAATTATTTTTTATATCAATGATAGGTAGTCAAGAGTGAATTGACCTAAGTCTGGATTAGTTCTCATTAGCTCTTAATCTCTGTCTTTCTGTCATTTTTTTATTCTATATCCTTTTGTTCCTTGTTTTGTGTCTATTTTTCTATCTTTTCATCATAGTGTTTTGTTTCTCCTGTGCTTCTATTCATTCATTGTCTTTCACCTCACTGTGTAACACCCCAAGCTTCTACGGTACGCTTCTCTTTGAATAATGCGATAGCGTGTGTTGTACGCAACACCGAGTTCTAACAACCAATCAAACTAGCCGTTATGAATAGTAATACCTACTTTTTAAAATTATATATATTTTATATTTCAAAATGGACTTCATTTTTGGATTCGGAATATCTAATTTAGCCTAAGGTGAAATTTTGGTACTTTTCGGATAACTTTCATATTTTGATGAATAGTGAAAATTACTAAATTTTAATTAAAAACAACTTTTTTAATCAAAATAATTAATAGTGATAAATTATGAATTTTAGTAGTTTTAAAGTATATTTAGAATATATTTTTACCATTTAATATAATGTTGGTCATTGGACATAATTTTACAATTAAACCGAACATAAACAAGTGACAATCTTTTGATAGTTATTATCTCTTAAAAACACGCTTTTTGTTTTGACAGCGGGAATTAATTTTAAATTAATTTCTGCCACTTATGTGTTTTGAATTTAGGAAAATGGATTCCATATTTGGAATCAGTATGTTCAAATTGTGTAAATAGGTAACTTTTATTTTTAGACATTTTGAATAATTACTGCGGTAAATATTTTATTTACCATGGTTAAGGGTAAATCCGGTAAATAAGGGTTAAAAAATAATATTATAATAATACTAAATTACCCTAAAACGTGTCTTAACCCTATTGGTTGATACATGGTCGACCATGGACATCTTTGGGTCAATTTTGGGACCCCATGGTGCCACTTGTAGGTGATAAGGACACTTTATTTTAATTAAGTTAAAATGAATACAAAAATGACACAAGCATATATCTTTTAGCAAAACAATTTTTACATAGGGTTATATATGTTGGATTTTAGATTATAAATATTCATTAGAAAGATAAAAAGATTTCCTACATATTGATAGTTCATTTATAATTTTTATACATTAAATAATTTAATTTATTTATGACACAGTGATGCTGAATTAATTACTATAATAGTTAAAAATTAAAATAATTGATATTATAAATACCCAAATAAATATAATATGAAACTTTTAATGAATTAAAATAATTTTCTAGGATAATATGATATATTAGGATTTATTTAATTGACTTTGTTTGAAGTAATCAATCTGTTATGAGTTTCACAAAAATCAACTATTGAATAGTGTCAAAATTGACATAAAAGAGTTCTTAAAACAAATATTATATTATTAATTGATATTAAATTCCTAAAAATCTAAGGTTTGGCCAAGAGACTTATATCATGATAGGTTAATCATTAATGGACCACTTGGGGTCGCTTTGATGTATATAGTAAGTTTATTAACCATATTATATAAAAATACAAAGAGACATTGTAAAAGTGAAACTAATTAACTTAGAGTTAAAACTTAAAGATAAGGTTAATATAAGTACCCAAACCTGTCTAAATTCTATTGGTTGAGTTGTTTTCGACCCAACCCCACCTTAACCTTTGAATAATCAACTTTGGATCCATTAGAAACCGAATATGAATTTATTATAAATTAATATTTCTAGCTTTTCCAAAGGTGCCCCTCACCCCTCTTATAAAAGGGCACTCCTCCTTCTCATTTCTTAACACCTTCAAAGCATTTTGGTTCGGCCAAACTCTGCCCAAATACTCTCCCAACTTCCCTCACTACAACCTAGGGGCCTTAGTTTGATCAGAAAGCCAACCTAAGGAGCCCTTTTGATCAAATCAAAAGGAAGAACCCGAAGAAGAGGTAATGATTTCACCACCCTTTTCCAAGTTCATTTCTTCTTCCACTTCTTCTTCCTTTGTTGTTACCATTCTAAAATAATAACTCCAGTATCATATATATAATGTGATGTTATTATAAATATGGTACAACCATATTCAGTATTCTATCCACCCTTTGAATAACATGTCACCATACGTGCGTACGTACGGCTTACCGTCTCCACGTCGTGGTGTAATTGTTATTCAATATAATATTATTTGGATGGGTATAATAATGATGTTTAACTCATGTAAATAATAAATATAACATGTTAATGATTCTTTATATATGATATACCATCCATTTATATATTATTTTAATATCAAAAGAATGATATTGTCGCTCGTGCGTACGTACGGACTACCGTCTCCACGAACACGATGAGATTCATTCTCCATCGTATCCATTCAAGTATAATTATCATTTGATGATTTAAAAAATGATGTTTAAGGACTTTATATCATTCTGGATATGAATAATATACAACCTATCCTTTACAAACATGTCTTACGTAACAAAACATATAAAAGAAAACAAGTAAGTTAACACCCGAAACAACGATACTACTAAGATATTATTATCAAATCAATATTAAAAGATCATATATGAAATCATATTAATGTATATGATTCTTGTATAATTTAATAACAATTATTTCACCATTATATAGGAGGTTAACCTACCCCAACCAAGGAAAAGTACAAGGTAAGGGTTATTTTACAATCTCTTCATTATCCGAGGTTGTTTATACGTAATAATCTACTGGGATTTCTTTATCATCCACATCCATGTTTCTTCGAAATGTATTTCAAAACATATTTATTATTTACAAGAATATGGGTTAAAGTCATTTATACCTTTTTTTGACTTTTTATAAGAGGTTTATAAAGGAATCTTTCCGTCGTTTTCAAAACAAGGTCCTTTTTAACCTTTTCGACAGAATTATGGTAAGAATGTTTTTTTAACTTATACGGCGGGTGCGGCTATTTTCCGCCGTTATAAAATCTTCAAAGCTTCCCTTACAAGCTTATAAGAATATTTTCAAATAAAATGTTTTATTTTATATGGATCTTAAATGATTTCAAAATAAAAGGAGATATTTCTTTTAAAAGAATTTTGATTTCATCTATGTCAACATCCTTTGATGGATTTTAAAATTATTTGAAGTTGATTTATTATGATACAAAACTTCTATATTGTATTGAAGGTTTTGTGATATGTTTGACTGTGGATGTGCTATTTTTATACCATTCATAGTTTATGGTGAAAGTATTGACATTTCATATGCTAGTTTTAATACGAATGTTTATGTTATGTTTAAACCTTTTCATATGGGAATGCATTGGACTTAATATGTGACGGGTGGAGCCCGCTATAGCTCCTCAATGCATCGATAGGTCTAATGAGACAAACTAGTGTCTTGGCACAAGGCCTTGACAAAATCTTATTTGTAGTCTTGGCACGAGGCCTTGACTATGTGGTTATGATAGTCTGGCATTATACATTCCAACATTATGAAAGTGGTTATTGATTTTTGCATGTGATTATTCGATTAGTAGAATATCCATGTGAATAAGTAAATGGCATTATTTCATTTTATTTATGTCGTACCATGATGAAAGTTC
The DNA here is from genome assembly GCA_963277665.1 of Viscum album. Taxonomy (NCBI): domain Eukaryota; kingdom Viridiplantae; phylum Streptophyta; class Magnoliopsida; order Santalales; family Viscaceae; genus Viscum; species Viscum album. The sequence continues at coordinate 16,308,640 of OY728128.1, forward strand.
ATGTTTGAAAGGCTTTTGTTTTAGTTATACATTGCCTTAAATGTTTATTCTTATTTATCAAAGTTTCCGCTATATTGTTATCCTTACTGGGAATTTGAGCTCACCCCTTTTCTATGTTTTATTTTTCCCAGGAAGTGAAGAAGTAAATTATGAATGACCTGCAGGGATATTATGTGGGGATATGAGTTTGGATTATGGAGACATTATGTTGTTGTAGTAGTTTTTAATTTTATGATGTAATGTAAAACTTATGAATATATCTAGTGTTTCCAAGGCTACTAAACCAATCGGTCTTTCGAGATTTGATCTTTCTTGTGATCATACCAATGTTATGTAATAATGCACCAACTCTGGGTAACTAGGGTTGGGGTGTTACAGTTGGTATCAGAGGAAGTTTAGTACAAACCTTGGAATCTAGATTTAGATAAACTCTGATTAGAGCACGTAGACCTAAGATGAACTTTGAGGATTAGTATAGAAGAACTTCCTAGAATTTTGGTATTGTAGAGATTTTGTGAGTTTTCCGAGCAATACATCCCTGTCTGGATACAAGCAGGTAGAGGCGGCTCTGGCACAGATGTACCTAGGGGTAAAACCCGAAAACACCGCTTTGAGCTAGACTCGAACGGGAACTGGTGCACGACAACGGGCCTTGCTGCACTCTTGGTTACGACACTCCCGGGGGATATGCTTAGGATAACTCTCATTTTCTTTACAAATCATTATGAAGGGTTTATAAGTATATACTTCCTCAAAGAAAACATTTTTATGATTATGGATTATATCCATAAATAGTTCAATTTATGTTAAGTGTTTTATAAGTATGGGATTATGTATTTTGATTCATAAACTGATCTAGTTTATGCCATTGTTTAGAAATGGCGCCTAGTGGAAGAAATGGAAACAGTATCAATGCACGCACTCCATGCAGGGATTGCCCTCCTGCTCAAGATAATTATAGTGGGGCTGGTGATGCAACTGGTGCCGATCAGCTAATCACCATACTGGGACAACTTACTCAGGTTATGAATAATAACCTTACCCGTATGGAGCACCCTGATCCGCAGCGTGGAGGATCAATGTTAGATCGATTCATGAGGAAAAAACCACCAACGTTCAATGGGAGTACAAATCCCTTAGTAGCTGAGCAATGGATATTTTCCCTAGAGAAAATATTTCAGGCTTTGGGGAGCAGTGAAAGGGAAAAAGTTATCATGGTAGTTTACCGCCTCACTGAAGATGCTGATCAATGGTGGTCATTGATTCAAAATACAAAGGAAGATGATGAAGTATCAAATATGGAATGGAGGGAGTTCAAAGATCTGTTTTTAGAAAAATACTTTCCTCGCGACCATCGAGCAGATATGGAAAGGCAATTTCTAAGTCTGAGACAGAAGGAGGATGAGAATGTCACAAAGTATGAGGCTAACTTTACAAGGTTAGCAAGGTACGCTGGTGATTATATACGTAACCAAAGAAGTAAGATTGATCGTTTCTTTGATGGGTTAAAACCATTTCTCCGTCGAGCATTAGTCTCAAAATCCTTTTCATCGTATGAAGACATTGTCTCATGTGCTATCAATACCGAAAAGGAATTCTCTAAGTCTTATGACTTTAAAGCAAAGCAAGAGAAGAAGAGACCTGATGATCAATCTGGGAATGGAAATAAGGGGAAGAAGGGAAAGGTTGAATATCCATCTTGTGGTAAATGCGAGAAGAAACATCCTGGTACTTGCTTGAAGGGAATGGGAGTCTGTTACAAGTGTGGTGAAAAAGGCCACCAAGCTCGTGATTGCAAAGGGAAGAAGGAAGCCACCAACATTCAGTGCTACAATTGCAGGGAGATGGGACATTATGCGAATGAATTTCCTAAGCGTCAGGAGAACTTACCTCAGAAAAGGCCAAGGGATCAAGGCCAAGCTTATGCTATCACTACTGCAGAGGTAGAAGCTCCAAAAGACGTGGTGGTAGGTAATTTAATGGTTTCCTCAAGTTTAGAAAATGCATTATTTGACTCTGGATCGTCGCATTGTTTCATATCTTCCCAGTTTGCTAAGAAAATTAGAAATTTCTAATTTGATTTAATAAGGGATTTGTCAGTTAAAACTCCTAAGGGAAGTATCATTGCAACAAAGTTTTGTGAATCAGTCCCCATTAGAGCACATAAATTTTCTTTATCTGCTGATCTCATCATCATACCTATGATTGAGTTTGATATAATCCTCGGTATGGACTGGCTTTCGAACTATTATGTGAAGATTTATTGTAAGAAGAAAGAGGTTACGATTCTTGATGATAATGATAAGGAACACCTTATCTTTAGAGCAGAATCGTCACCACTTAATTCTTATTTAGATCCACCCCCAGCAGCTCAACTTAATTCAATTATTGGGGAGGAAGAGAATTAAATAACTGTCGGTGAGGAAAGGAATGTTCAAATAGAGGATGTACCTGTTGTGAAAGAATTTTTAGATGTATTTCCGGAAGATTTACCTGGACATCCTCCAGAACGAGAAGTTGAGTTTTCCATTGATTTGATTCCTGGATCAAGGCCTATATCGAAGACCCCTTATAGAATGGCCACTGTAGAGTTAGTCGAACTAAAGAAACAACTAGAGGAATTGAGTAATAAAGGATTTATTCGCCCTAGTGTTTCTCCATGGGGAGCCCCTGTTCTTTTTGTTAAAAAGAAAGATGCATCTATGAGGTTATGTATCGACTACAGGGAGATCAATGCTATAACGATAAAGAACAAGTATCCCCTACCTCGCATTGATGATTTATTTGACCAACTGCATGGAGCTCAATACTTTTCAAATATTGACCTTCGATCTGGATACCATCAGTTGTGTGTGAAGAAAGAATACATTCCGAAGACAGCATTTCGAACTAGGTACGGGCATTACGAGTTTACTGTAATGCCGTTTGGATTGACTAATGCACCCTCTATATTCATGGATCTGATGAATAGAGTTTTCAAGGAGTATCTCGATGAATTTGTGGTGGTATTTATTGATGATATCTTGGTATACTCCAAAACCTACGAAGATCATGAAAATCACTTGAGTATTATCTTGAAGACTCTGAGGAGGCATGAATTATATGGGAAGTTTAGCAAGTGTGAATTCTGGCTTCATGAGATTTCTTTTCTTGGCCATATTGTCTCTAAAGATGGAATCTCTGTTGATCCTTCTAAGACCAAGGCAATCCAAGAATGGCCATCACCTACGAGTATAACTGAGGTACGCAGTTTTATCGGTTTGGCAGGTTATTATCGACGTTTCGTCCAGAATTTTGCCCAATTGGCTAACCCATTAACGAAGCTCACACGTAAAGGGGTTAAATTTGTTTAGACAAAAGAGTGTGAAGAATTTTTTGAAGAACTGAAGAAAAGATTAGTCAATGCTCCTATATTGACTCTACCATCGGGGAATGATGGGTTCGTTATTTATAGTGATGCATCAAAGAAAGGACTTGGTTGTGTCCTTATGCAGAATGATAGAGTTATTGCCTATGCATCACGACAATTGAAAATTCATGAACAAAACTATCCTACTCATGATCTCGAGTTAGCAGCTGTGATCTTTTCTTTGAAGATATGGAGGCACTACCTCTATGGTGAAAAATGTGAGATTTATACTGATCACAAGAGTTTGAAGTATATTTTCTCACAAAAAGAACTCAACATGAGGCAAAGGAGATGGCTTGAATTACTCAAGGATTATGATTGTACGATACACTACCACCCGGGGAAGGCAAACAAGGTGGCAGATGCTTTGAGTAGAAAAGACCATGGAGTTTTTAACAATATGAGAATTGAAAGGGATCCAATTTTCATGGATCTAGTGAAGATGGACATGGGAATAACCAGGGAAGGTGAAACATCAATGCTTTTTCAAATGGTTGCCAAACCATCTTTACTAGAAAGTATTAAGAGTTCTCAGACCGATGATGAAGAATTCCAAAAGAAGATTAAAGCTGTGAATGATGGGATATTGAGAGACTTTGTGTATGAATATGGAATTTTGAAATTCGGGAAGAGACTTTGTGTTCCCGATTTAACTGATCTAAAAATGGAATTGCTGGATGATGCTCATAGTTCCAATTTCTCTATACACCCTGGGAGCACAAAAATGTATAGAGATTTGAAGGAACATTTTTGGTGGGACAACATGAAGAGGGAGATTGCTGATTTTGTGTCAAGATGTATGGTTTGTCAACAAGTGACAGCTGGAAGGCAACAGCCCGGAGGATTCATGCAACCTCTTCCCATACCGGAGTGGAAATGGGACAATATTACGATGGACTTTGTCATGGGGATACCAAAGACTCCTAGAAGGAATGATGCAATATGGGTTATTGTTGATCGTCTTACCAAGTCAGCACATTTTCTTGCTATAAGAGAAGATCTACCCCTGGAACGTCTAGCAAGACTATATATTAATGAAGTTGTGAGGCTTCATGGAGTACCCTTATCAATTGTTTCTGATCGTGATCCCCGTTTTACTTCAAGATTTTGGAAAAGTCTTCAGAAATCCCTGGATACTGAACTTCATTTGAGCACTGCTTACCACCCTCAGACAGACGGACAATCAGAACGGACTATTCAAACCTTAGAAGACATGTTGAGATCTTGGTCACTTGACTTTCAGGGTATGTGGGATCAATATTTACCTCTGGTAGAATTTTCCTATAACAATAGCTTCCATTCGAGTATTCAGATGGCACCATATGAAGCGTTATACGGAAAGAGATGTCGTACACCAACCTGTTGGGATGACGTCGGTGAAAGAAAACTTGTAGGTCCAGAACTGGTGGAGGAAACGATGGAAAAGGTGAAGGTAATCCAAATTCACATCAAAGCATCTCAAAGTAGGCAGAAGAGCTATGCCGATAATCGAAGGAAGGATTTGGAATTTCAAGTCGGTGATCATGTTTTCCTGAAGGTATCTCCATGGAAGGGAGTCATACATTTTGGTAAGAAAGGTAAATTGAGTCCCAGGTACATCGGACCCTTCGAAATTCTAGAACGAATTGGGGTTGTAGCTTACCGATTGGCAATGCTGCCAAGTCTCTCTAAAGTTCACGATGTGTTCCATGTATCTCTGTTGAGGAAATACATGCCTGACCCAACGCATGTACTCACCTATGAGGAATTAGAAATGAACCTGATTTGTCTTATTGCGAAGAGCCCGTCAGGATTCTTGATACGAGAGAACAAGTACTGAGAAACTGGACGACGCGTCTGGTAAAAGTTTTGTGGAGAAACCATAAGATGGAAGAGGCAACGTGGGAACCCGAGGAACTTATGATGAAGAACCGCCTGAGTCTTTTCATGTGATAAGTATTCTAGAAATTTCGAGGACGAAATTATTTTAAGGAGGGGAGAATGTAACACCCCAAGCTTCTGCGGTACGCTTCTCTTTGAATAATGCGATAGCGTGTGTTGTACGCAACACCGAGTTCTAACAACCAATCAAACTAGCCGTTATGAATAGTAATACCTAATTTTTAAAATTATATATATTTTATATTTCAAAATGGACTTCATTTTTGGATTCGGAATATCTAATTTAGACTAAGGTAAAATTTTGGTACTTTTCGGATAACTTTCATATTTTGATGAATAGTGAAAATTACTAAATTTTAATTAAAAACAACTTTTTTAATCAAAATAATTAATAGTGATAAATTATGAATTTTAGTAGTTTTAAAGTATATTTAGAATATATTTTTACCATTTAATATAATGTTGGTCATTGGACATAATTTTACAATTAAACCGAACATAAACAAGTGACAATCTTTTGATAGTTATTATCTCTTAAAAACACGCTTTTTGTTTTGACAGCGGGAATTAATTTTAAATTAATTTCTGCCACTTATGTGTTTTGAATTTAGGAAAATGGATTCCATATTTGTAATCAGGATGTTCAAATTGTGTAAATAGGTAACTTTTATTTTTAGACATTTTGAATAATTACTGCGGTAAATATTTTATTTACCATGGTTAAGGGTAAATCCGGTAAATAAGGGTTAAAAAATAATATTATAATAATACTAAATTACCCTAAAACGTGTCTTAACCCTATTGGTTGATACATGGTCAACCATGGACATCTTTGGGTCAATTTTGGGACCCCATGGTGCCACTTGTAGGTGATAAGGACACTTTATTTTAATTAAGTTAAAATGAATACAAAAATGACACAAGCATATATCTTTTAGCAAAACAATTTTTACATAGGGTTATATATGTTGGATTTTAGATTATAAATATTCATTAGAAAGATAAAAAGATTTCCTACATATTTATAGTTCATTTATAATTTTTAGACATTAAATAATTTAATTTATTTATGACACAGTGACGATGAATTAATTACTATAATAGTGAAAAATTAAAATAATTGATATTATAAATACCCAAATAAATATAATATGAAACTTTTAATGAATTAAACTAATTTTATAGGATAATATGATATATTAGGATTTATTTAATTGACTTTTTTCGAAGTAATCAATCTGTTATGAGTTTCACAAAAATAAACTATTGAATAGTGTCAAAATTGACATAAAAGAGTTCTTAAAACAAATATTATATTATTAATTGATATTAAATTCCTAAAAATCTAAGGTTCGGCCAAGAGACTTATATAATGATAGTTTCATCATTAATGGACCACTTTTGGGTCTCTTGGATGTATATAGTAAGTTTATTAACCATATTATATAAAAATACAAAGAGACATTGTAAAAGTGAAACTAATTAACTTAGAGTTAAAACTTAAAGATAAGGTTAATATAAGTACCCAAACCTGTCTAAATTCTATTGGTTGAGTTGTTTTCGACCCATCCCCACCTTAACCTTTTAATAATCAACTTTCGAATCCATTAGAAACCGAATATGAATTTATTATAAATTAATATTTCTAGCTTTTCCAAAGGTGCCCCTCACCCCTCTTATAAAAGGGAACTCCTCCTTCTCATTTCTTCACACCTTCAAAGCCTTTTGGTTCGGCCAAACTCTGCCCAAATACTCTCCCAACTTCCCTAACTACAACCTAGGGGCCTTAGTTTGATCAGAAAGCCAACCTAAGTATCCCTTTTGATCAAATCAAAAGGAAGAACCCGAAGAAGAGGTAATGATTTCACCACCCTTTTCCAAGTTCATTTCTTCTTCCACTTCTTCTTCCTTTGTTGTTACCATTCTAAAATAATAAATCCAGTATCATATATATACTGTGATGTTATTATAAATATGGTACAACCATATTCAGTATTCTATCCACCCTTTGAATAACATGTCACCATACGTGCGTACGTACGGCTTACCGTCTCCACGTCGTGGTGTAATTGTTATTCAATATAATATTATTTGGATGGGTATAATAATGATGTTTAACTCATGTAAATAATAAATATAACATGTTAATGATTCTGTATATATGATATACCATCCATTTATATATTATTTTAATATCAAAAGAATGATATTGTCGCTCGTGCGTACGTACGGACTACCGTCTCCACGAACGCGATGAGATTCATTCTACATCGTATCCATTCAAGTATAATTATCATTTGATGATTTAAAAAATGATGTTTAAGGACTTTATATCATTCTGGATATGAATAATATACAACCTATCCTTTACAAACATGTCTTACGTAAAAAAACATATAAAAGAAAACAAGTAAGTTAACACCCGAAACAACGATAATACTAAGATATTATTATCAAATCAATATTAAAAGATCATATATGATATCATATTAATGTATATGATTCTTGTATATTTTAATAACAATTATTTCACCATTATACAGGAGTTTAACCTACCCCAACCAAGGAAAAGTACAATTTAAGGGTTATTTCACAATCTCTTCATTATCCGAGGTTGTATATACGTAATAATCTACTGGGATTTCTTTATCATCCACATCCATGTTTCTTCGAAATGTATTTCAAAACATATTTATTATTTACAAGAATATGGGTTAAAGTCATTTATACCCTTCTTTGAATTTTTATAAGAGGTTTATAAAGGAATCTTTCCGTCGTTTTCAAAACAAGGTCCTTTTTAACCTTTTCGACAGAATTATGGTAAGAATGTTTTTTTAACTTATACGGCGGGTGCGGCTATTTTCTGCCGTTATAAAATCTTCAAAGATTCCATTACAAGCTTATAAGAATATTTTCAAAGAAAATGTTTTATTTTATATGGATCTTAAATGATTTAAAAATAAAAGGAGATATTTCTTTTAAAAGAATTTTGATTTCATCTATGTCAACATCCTTTGATGGATTTTAAGATTATTTGAAGTTGATTTATTATGATACAAAACTTCTATATTGTATTGAAGGTTTTGTGATATGTTTGACTGTGGATGTGCTATTTTTATACCATTCATAGTTTATGGTGAAATTATTGACATTTCGTATGCTAGTTTTAATACGAATGTTTATGTTATGTTTAAACCTTTTCATATGGGAATGCATTGGACTTAATATGTGACGGGTGGAGCCCGCTATAGCTCCTCGATGCATCGGTAGTTCTAATGAGACAAACTAGTGTCTTGGAACAAGGCCTTGAAAAAATCTTATTTGTAGTCTTGGCACGAGGCCTTGACTATGTGGTTATGATAGTCTGGCATTATGCATTCCAACATTATGAAAGTGGTTATTGATTTTTGCATGTGATTATTCGATTAGTAGAATATCCATGTGAATAAGTAAATGGCATTATTTCATTTTATTTATGTCGTACCATGATGAAAGTTCATGTTTGAAAGGCTTTTGTTTTAGTTATACATTGCCTTAAATGTTTATTCTTATTTATCAAAGTTTCTGCTATATTGTTATCCTTACTGGGAATTCGAGCTCACCCCTTTTCTATGTTTTATTTTTCCCAGGAAGTGAAGAAGTAAATTATGAATGAACTGCAGGGATATTATGTGGGGATATGAGTGTGGATTATGGAGACATTATGTTGTTGTAGTAGTTTTTCATTTTATGATGTAATGTAAAACTTATGAATATATCTAGTGTTTCCAAGGCTACTAAACCAATCGGTCTTTTGAGATTTGATCTTTCTTGTGATCATGCCAATGTTATGTAATAATGCACCGACTCTGGGTAACTAGGGTCGGGGCGTTACACACTTTGGTTTTCATCACTGCTCTATTGTTTTTTTTTTACTATTTTTGTAACACCCCAAACATTTTATGGTATATTCCTCTTAAATACTTTCTATTCCTTAGAAATCCAATATTTAAGGAATCACTAATTCTCTTTGAAACAAAAAATTATAGGATAAAGTTATAACCTATCCATTAAACATAATTTTTCCACTTCTGTGTTTTTGAGATTCAAAAATTGGTCATCTATGGTTGTGACCAGAAAGTTATTTAGAGTCTGATAGAACAAACTTGTTTTTTGATGAATAGTAACATACCCATGTGAATAGTAATGTGAATAGTAATATTAACCTTAGGAATAATAAACCATATTATTATTTTATTTTCTTAAGGTTATAAGGTAATGAGATGTTGATTAATTTTTCAAGATGTTGAAAATGAGTTATAGATTTAAAATTGTTATTATTGAATAAATTATGATTTTATTTAAAAATTAAATTAAAAATATTTAGAAAATTATTTTCCAAAAATTTAGTTCATTTTTTAATTCTACACATCGAAAAACGGTTAGGGTGAATTTTTTATATTTTTCTAAACTACTATAATTTTTTAGGAATAGTAAAAAATACAGTTTTGAGTTTTCGGTAGTTTAATGAAATCATAATGATGTTATAATTAATATAAAAGGATGGTAGACTTGTATACAGTAAAATATGACATTATGTGTCCCAGGTGTTTAAAACCATGGGAAAATACCTTGGGAAATCTCGTGGTTTTGCAAAAACCACTAATGAGGTGTCCATTGAAATTAATAAAAAAATCCCTCTTATTTACTATAAATACCCACTCATCCCTTCATTTTATTTCATTCCAAATCCACAATACTCGGAGATCTGGTATTTTTACCTCTATAGGAATACTCCTAAGGTTTCTTCAAGCCTCAAGGTCCCAACCTTCAAGTTTGGGTAATTACTCTTCAAGGTAAGGGAATCTACCACCCTTCTCTTTTCTTAAAGCTTTCATTTTATGTTTTCTCTTTTATTTTAAAATGTATTATGTCGGGATATGCCATTATATATTACCCTTTCTATCCATATTATGTAAGAGTGATCAGAGACCCCCTTTCTCTCATCAAACTATTTTATGAAATTTTAAGTGATGTCGTTATGCTACCAAATTTTCGTGAGGGATTTCTCAATTTTTCTTTTATTTTGAGTTACTTTATTTTCTTTTTATTTACTCATCTCCCCTCATCCAAAAGATATGATAATTATAGTAACTTACATGAACTGTAATTTTATTATTCTAATAGAATATTTCTTCATCCTCTCTCTTTCCCCCTCATTTTATACAAAAAATGTAAACACTCTTCGAGATGTGTTAATTTATCACATTCAAAGATGACAGGTTCTAAATTTTTATTACCATATTAAATTCTGGTCATGAAACCATTTTTATAGTTTAAAAAGATAATAATATATTAATTTCATATTATTAAATGTTTTTTAATCCTTACACACTCATAATATAAAATAATATTACAAAACAAGTTCATTATGCACAAAACCGCCAAGTAAATCAAGCGTTTATCCTTATCTTTTATCAAAAAATTAATCCTCATGGTATGTGAAAAAAAATCATTATGATGTCATTTATATATATTTAAGTTTCAATAATAATATATATTAAAAATTCTATATGCTTAACCACATTACAAATGAACTTCCATTCATGAATACACGTAAACCGATCATAAAAACCAAGGATGAAAATGCATCTAAAATAATAAAATTAAACCACTTGAACCCATTTAAAAGGACATTAATGAACCTAATAATGTTAAAATAAATAAAATAAATGTGTATTATATTCTTTAATTATTAATTAATGAGTATAAATTTGATTATTCAGGTCATTAAGATTAGTCAAAGAACACTTCCAGGCATAAGGAAAGGGGTTTCTTATCTCATTTTTAATTCTGTGAGATTTTCATTGTTCACCGCTTATTTATTTCATGTGGTGTCTTGTGTACAACCATTTGATATATATTACCATTATTCTATTTATATTCATGGTATTCTCTTATTCATTTTGTGGTTATTAATTTTTTGTCATAAGACTCGATTGATTACAATGTAGTAAGGGACTTTGTCTCAATTTCCATTTCATTGTCAATTACTTGGTATTGTGAACCTAATATTTATTATGTGGTGAATACACCACCCATTTGAGATCATTTTTCATTTTAAATGGTAAATATATTATATATCCATATTCTGGTTTCATGGATATGGTTATTGTCTTAAGTCGTATACCCTTGTACATACGGTGTTTATTCGTATTGTTGTTTTAACTATGGAAATATTGATGAATCTATATCCTCTAATATATACAGATGTTGAGAAGGAATATTTTACTTGTATTAAATCTATGTATAAATAATTATTTGGACTTGAAGTGATGGGCAGTTCCTTCTATATCCTTGTAATGCATTGACAGGTCTCATGATCCAAATCAGTTGGCGACAAACCCTTCGAGTTTATTTCCAAAAATCAAACAGTTTTCAACCCGTAGACTTAAACCGTTTTAATGGTATTATGGTATCATGTTTGAGTTACATTATTTCCAATTAAATAGAATATCTTTGAGTTTTTTATTATGAAAAAATCTATGGATGCAGTTTCATTTTCAGTTTATCAATGGCATGTGTTTTTCATTTATTCACCATTCCATATTGACTATGAAAATTTGATTATGATTAAATTATTTTTGATTCATTCTTCCACTATTTGTAACCCTTACTGGGCATTTGAGATCACCCCTTTCACTTGTTTACCTTTAACATGTTATGAATAGGAGACTATTTATTGAGTTCTTGTGGATGCAGTTTATTAGTTTTTTTTTGTGTATTGTATTTTGTTATATTTATCATTGTAATATGAGTTTCATGTATGTATCTAGTTTCTTCAATACTACTAAACTAATTGTTCCTTTTGGTTTTAATTCCTCTTAATCATGCCAATGTAATAAGTAATTCACTGGCTTTGGGATTCTGGTGTTGGGGCATTACAGTTGGTATCAGAGGAAGTTTAGTAGCTAACTTGAAAACTAGATTAGAAAATATAAATTAGGGAACAAAGACCTAAGGTAGAATTTGAGGAAAAACATAAAATAATGTCCTAGAATTTTGGTAAGGGGTAGATTTAGTGTATATTTCTAGGAAATACATCCCTTTCTGGATACAAATAGGTAGATGTGGCCCCGGCATATATGTACCTAGGAGTGAAAAGTCTGATAAGGAGTTTCAGGCTTGACCTGGGGTATCTTGGAACACAACAATGGGCCTTGTTTCACTCTTGTAATTTACACTCTTGGGTAATATGCTTTGGATAATTCAAATTTTATTTACAAGACATTATGAATGATTTTAATGTAACTTTTTCCTTAGAGAACCCATGTTTATGAGATTATCTATGCATAGAATTTTAATTTATGCTAAGTACTTTTCTAGTTGAGATTATAAATTTGGATTAATAACCTAATATAGTGTATGAAATTATTTATAGATGGTTACAAATGAAAAAGGGGGAATCAATACTCATGGTAAATATAGGGATTTCCCCACTAAGTAAGTCAACATAGTCAATGTTGGAGTGAATCAGATCATGACCATATTAGGACAACATACTCAAGTTTTGATGAATAACCATGATACACCTATTTTGGATCATTTCATGTAGCAGAATCCCCCATATTTTAGTGGGACTATTAATCAAGTGTTAGCTGAGCAGTGGATCAAGTCCCTTGAAAATATATTTGTGGCATTAAGATGCAATGAAAATGAAAAGTCAGTGCTAAAAGTATATTGTCTCAAGGGTGACGCTTATCAATTGTGGTCTTTGATCTAGAATACCACTAAGTAATAATAAATAAAAGATATAGAATGGAGGACTTTTAGTGAAATATTCTTCGAAAAATATTTCCCTCATGATCAACGAACCAAAATGAAGAGGAAATTTCTTAGCTTAAAGCGAAGGGGAGAAGACAGTGTTGCAGAGTATGAGGATACCTTCACAATACTAGCCAGGTATTTTGTAGATTACATATGAGACTCAGAAGACAATATTGATCATTTCTTTTAAGGTCTTAATCCAAGTCTTTGAAGGACACTGGCTTCTCAAACATTTTCATCATATAGTGAAATTGTATCAAGTGCCATCAAAACATAGAAGGAATTTTCTAGATCAAATTTTTTCAAGAGAAACCAAGATAAGAAGAAAGTACTCCGATAACCAAGGAAAAGGTGAAGTGCCAAAGAAGAACAAGGGAATGAAGCAATTCCCATTATGTAAGAAATATGGAAAGAATCATCTAGGGAAATGCTTGAAATGCATGGGAGTCTTCTATAAGTGTGTAGAAAAGGATAATCAATCTAATGAATGCAAGGGGAAGAAACAAGTCGATGATATTCAATGCTACAGTAGTAGAGAAACAGGACACTATGAAAATGAGTGTCCTAAGAGCTAAGGAAACTTGCCTCAAAAAATGCCACAAGAGCAAGGGAAAGCTTATTCAATTATAACCGCGAAGGTTGAAGATCCTAATGATGTGGTGGCATGTACTCTAATTGTTTCCTCAAACTTATCCAATGAATTATTTGATTCTAGATCATCGCATTCATTTATATCTTCCCAGTTTTACAAGAAAATTAGACATTTCCAATTTGATTTAATAAAGGAGTTATAATTCAAAACTCCTAGTGGATGTATCATTACAATAAAGGTGTGTCGATCGGTCCCCCTCATGACACATAAATTCACATTAGTTTCTAACCTTATCATCATACCAATGATTGAATTTTATATAATTCTCAATATGAATTGGATATCAAATTATGATGTGAATGTCTATTGAAAGAAGAAGGAAGTTATAGTTTTTTAAAATGCTATAGAATCCCTTATCATTAGAGGAGAAACCTCACCATCATATTCTTATCTAGATCCACCCCTAATAGCTCTACTGAATGAAATTATTGGAGAGTAAGAGAACCCAATATCTATGGGTGAGGAAATAAATCTTCATATTGAATATTTGCATATAGTGCAAGGATACATTGACATATTTCCAGAGGATTTACCTGGATATCCTCCAGAGCAGGAAGTTTATTGATTTTTTATATGAAGGTGTAATTTTGAAATTTGGAAATATGCCTTGTGTTCCCACTATTACTGAGCTAAAGAGGTAACTATTGGATAATGCTTATAGCTTTAATTTCTCTATACACCCTGGTAGAAAAAATATGTATAGAGATATATAGGAACATTTTTGGTGGGACAATATGAAGAGGGATATCATTAATTATGTGTCGAGAAATTTGGTTTGTCAACAGGTGAAGACTGGAAGACAACATCATGGAGGAGTCATGCAACCCCTTCCTATACCTATATGGAAATGGGATGATATTATACTGTAATTTTTCATGGTGCTACCAAAGACTCCAAGAAAAAATGATTCAATAAGGGTCATTGTTGATTGTCTTACAAAATCAGAACATTGTCTTGCTATAAGAGAAGATTTATGACTTGAAAGTTTAGTAAAACTATATATTAATGAAGTTGTAAGACTTCATGGTGTACCCTTATCAATTATTTCTGATCATGATCCCCATTTTACACCACAATTCTGGAAAATTCTTTATAAGTCCCTAGATACTGATCTTTCTTTGAGCACTAACTACCACCCACAAACTGATGGACAGTCATAATGGACTATTCAAACTTTGGGAGACATGTTAAGGTCTTGTTCACTTTAATTTCAAGGTATGTGGGATCAGTATTTACCTCTCATGGAATTTTCCTATAAAAATAGCTTCCATTAAAGTATTCAGATGGAACCATATGAAGCATTATATAGAAAGAGAATATGTACACAAACTTGCTGGGATAATATTCGTGAAAGAAATCTCGTAGGCCCAGAACTTGTTGAGGAAACAATAAAAAATGTGAAGATTATCCAAAACCATATCAAAACATCTCAAAGTAGGTAAAAGAGATATGATGATAACCAAAGGAAGGATTTGGAAGTTTGAGAAGAAGATAATATTTTCTTAAAGGTGTCTCCATGGAAGGGTATTATACGATTCGATAAGAAGGGTAAATTAAGTTCAAGGTACATCAGACCTTTTAAAATTCTGGATCAAATTAGAGCTGTAGATTTCCATTTTTCAATGCCTCCAAGTCTCTCCAAAGTTCAAGATGTATTCCACATATCAATGTTAAGGAAATACATACCAAACCCAACACATGTACTCACACTACTACAAATAGGGACTTTAAAAGAGCTAAAAACTGCCTTTAACAGCGCTAGAAAAACACTGTTAATCACAGCGAAGATAAAGGGGGTTCCCCTTTAACAGTGCTAAAAAAGTGCTGATAAAGGGTTCCCTTTATCCGCGCTAAAAAAAGCACTGATAAAGGTCCCCCTTTATCAGCACTTTTTTTATCCCTCATAAAGGATCCCTTTATCAGTGCTATTTTGAGTGTTGTTAAAGGACACCTTTATCAGTGCTATTTTGAGTGCTGATAAATGCCAAGTTGCCTAAGAAAACACAACACCTGCACAGAACCTGGACACTTGAGACAGAACCTGCACACACAGCACAAAACAGAACCTGCACACAAAATAGCTTCAAAAAACAACACCTATACACAAACAAAGCATAGAATAACAAAATAGAGAACACAAGAGTTTAAAAAACAATGCTATATATATTTAATTGAAATCATGAATACAAAAAAACACACTACTATATATATTTAAAATAATTTTTTATATGGTTACAATTACAATTATCCAACAAACAGTTAAAAACATTAATGTTTCATCCTTTTTTCATCCATGATCCCCTCTCAAAAATTGTCGTTTGTGGTATTAGTTGCCGAAAAAAGCATCCAAACTTAGGAAAACAATTCCACCTATATAAAAAAACAAATATTGTGTTATTAATATAATAACTAAATGAATTAAACATTAATATGAAAGAATACATTAATAAAATGTCAATTTTTAATAAAAAAGACACATTTGGGTTGGTAGGGGTCCATAAGACCTGATGAAACTTGATACCTGACCATGATATGGGTAGGTAAGCAGCCATGATAAGATACTAGAGTAATGAAAAGGAAAAAATTACACAAAGTACAACAATTAATGATTTTCAGAGGTTTCTTAGTGTATGGACTTTCCAACTTTCTCTTCTTATTCCTCTTAGAGGAAGGAACTTCAAAAGAAACTTGAGGTGCCAAAGGTGGTGCTGATGGAGGCACAAATGTTGTTTCCTTTTGATCAGAAACAACCACATCAATGAGCTACATTTAACTTGTATAGCCCTAATCATCAACCTCTTAGTCACTTTTTGAACCAACTTTGGCCACCGTGTTCCTGGGAAAGTAAACTAGAGAGGTGGAAGGTGACCAAATTTTACCAGCCACTTGAAATATCCAAGAGAAAGGGGCTAAAGGATTCTCCCCCCACAACGATGGAGACCGCCGATCTGATCCCTCCCCCACTGGAGTGGGATGGACCTATGTCGTCCTCTAAGAGAGTGATGGCCTCTTTCTTGCCATTCCCAAAACCCGAGTTCCTTCCTCCTTTCCTGCAGAGCTTCCTATTACCTAAGGTTCCTGAGATCTATTTAGGGAGCCCTAATATGCCTTTATGGATCAAGGTGTTCAACGATGCCTCGATGCTTCTCAATCAGACCCTGGTAGCACGTTTTCCACAGAGAATACCATTGGTGGACTGCTTTTATAGGTCTGTTTTTGGTTCTTGGGATCTACAAGAGATGGAGACGGTGGGTCTACTCAACAATAGATGCAATTTGATCTGTTTCGCATCGGAGGATGACCTAATAAAATCTTGGCCTAGTGAGACTCATAGCAGCAACGGGTACTGCTTCTTCCTCTAAATATGGCCTTATGACTTCCATATAAAGTGGGACTCTCCTTCGATGGAGATCTGGGTGATTTTCCCTAATCTCCCCCTTCCTTTTCAAAATCCTTCGATCATTAGGATTCTTGGGAACCTCGTAGGGAGGTATTTATCATCTGATAACTGAACCGCTACTATGTGCCATCCTGTTAATCCTCGTGTGTGCATGGAAGTGGATGCCTCAAGGAAGCCTCCTGAGTTAATTTGGATTACCATAGGAGAATAATACTGGTGTAGACAGCAGGTCGTGTATGAGTCGTGGGATGACTTATATTCCAGTTGCAAGTATTTGGGACACTCATCGGTGACATGTAGATGTAGTTCTAGACACAGGATTTCTGCTAAGCAGATTATGGACCCAGGTGAGGTTGTTTTTCGTGACAGCCCATCAGGGGTCTGTTGTAGTGGCCAAAATGCAGAGGGGAAATTGGATACTCCTGATCAATCTCACTTCTAGGGTACCTAGAGTATAGTTTTTTAAGAGGTAGGCAGGGGGTGTCTAAGAAAGAAGTGGGTATCCCTATCGGCACTAAGTCATTTTAGTGTGATTCAGGGGCTTTAGGGGATGGCTCTACCTATAGTTCTGACCTTAATGCAGGTGTGGAGAGCTCGGACTCTTAGTCTCCCTTTCAAGGTGGGGATGTCCAACCAGATAGAAATATTAATTCAGTTGTGGAATGCATTGTCTCTCTTGTTTTTGATCCTCCATGTGAAGAAGTCATGGTTCCAAATCCAGCATTGGTTTCTCAGAGAAGGAGGTCCACATGGATGCTACAATGATGTTCCACAGTGAGGAGGATGAACCTTCGGAGAACATATTGCAGGAGGTGGCCTTGCTGACTACCATGGTGCCTCTACATAACAAAGGGAGGCTTGAGGAGGGGAGTGTGGCCAAGCCTCCTGGAATGTAGGAGGTGCATCGGTTATCTGTAGTAGTTCCTAAACCTAGAAAATGGAGTCAGGATGAGGGGAGTGTCTTGTGCCCCTTGGACCCAAACATTTTGTGTTAAAAACCCCCATCCTATCTAAAGGATTCATGTATGGGGAAGAACTGGCAGATCCCCAGTGACCTGGGCAACTTTTTTGGGCCGAGGCCCCCCACAAAAGGCTTGGGGGTTGAGTTGAGGAACCTTTTTGATAGTCTGGTTATTCAAGATCAAGTTGTGTCTCATGAGGAAGAGGATTCAGGTGATGATAGTTATAGCTAACTCTCAGTGGACAGTTGGGATCGTTTCCAAGGGAAAGGTCCTAACAGCTCTAGAAGGAAGAAGGGACTAAAAGGGAAGTGTGACCCCAGGAAATGCATTGTGGTCTAGGGGGAAAAATCAAGGGACGTAAAGACTATTCTTACTTGCCTAAAACAAGGGAAACCAAGTCGTCTAAGAAAGGTTTGAGAATAGAAATCAAAGACCTGCAAGATGGGGAAAGTGGTGATCCAAGCAGAGATCCAAAAGTGATGGAAGAAGAGGTAGGGGAGTGCCTGAAGCTCTTATTCCACTCCAATGAAGAAATGATTGAAAAATTCCTTCATCCCAACACCTCAAATGAGGAGATTGTAAGAATTTTTCATTCTCTAAACTAGGGTGTTTAATTCTTTTGTCCTTTTATAGAATGAATCACCACATTATGTTCTTGGAGAAGTGATTTGGCTTCAATGGGTTGTTGTTCATAGAAGATTACTTTGGGAGTGATCACACTCCCAAATCCCTATAACTCTATTTCCACTTGACACAACACTCTCCAAACCTTTATGGTCAATGTATTCCTCCTATATTTGTCCTAGTATTGTAATTCGATGGGAAAAACCACCATAATTAGAGAGATCCCCCATGGACTGGAACTTATTTCATGGGAACCCCATACATTGTTATGAAATCTATTGGAACCCTCCTTGTTGATGGTGTTGGATCCAAGTGCCTAATTTTCTTATAAGACATCTAGAGATCTATGGGTATTCTTGAAGATGTTTTTTTTCTGGAATCTAAATTTTTGATGATGCCATAGCCCTCTATGTAGGGGAGGAGTGGGGAATTTCATCTAAATGCACTGAACTATCTCCCAAAGTGGTATGATGCATGCCACTTGTAGAATATCTTTTAGTTAATCCATGTGGATAAAACACCTTCACATATGGATAAAAGATAGGCTTATTCTAGAGGATCAACCTTTATATTATTGGTAATTTCACAAGTTGGTTCTCTGTATGGTATAAAAAAATGATCATACCGGTTCACTTTTCTCTTGATCTCCTAATTATTTAGTGTGATTAGACGGACCCCACTGATACTTTGTGGAAATTTTCTGAATTTTTAACTTGGAATGTTGAGTATTAAGTAACTCATATACACCAACATGTTCCCCCATCCAACCCCTCCATAGTAAGAAGGGTTTGAATTTACTCACCATACTTTTCTCCTAAAATCATTGCACCATAGATCATCTTAATGTCTCATATACTGATGTCAAACTCACCATACATAAAATGAAATGTGTTCTTGTATTTACTCTATAGACTGAACAAGTCTAACATCATAATTTTTTTCAATAAGTAAAGGTTTGGTAAGCCAAAATATATTCATAAAATCCTATCTTTTTCAGCTCAACCACAAACTTTGGGGAAGTACACTGAACCGAGAAGGGACAACCGCAGTTCATCCCACAGCTTCCACGTGATCAAATAATCCAGCCAAATAACTACCCAAACTACTAATTTGATATATAATTATACATTTTTATCTGTAAATATGGGTTTTAAGATCCAAATCATGTTATAAACCTTTAAAATCAATCCACATAGGCTTCAAAATTAAGTGCATGACTTTTTCAAAGTCATGTGATCACATGACCATAATAGGATCACGTGATCAAATAAACCTGGGATATTTTTATGATTACCCGGCCCTTGAATATTTATGTGATCATGTAAATAAGATAAGAATACATGAATCATGGTTCAAGTGAATTACTTTTATTATGTGATTTGTTTATGTGATTTGATCATGTGATGAGATTACATGATCAGTTCACATGAAGCATTCATACAAAGGAGATTATGTGACACGATCACATGAAGAGGCTTATGTGAAGTAGAGAAAAAACCTAAGAGTTCTCATATAGATATGAAATATTGAGTCATTAGTGAAATAGATTTCCCATTACTCTCTTATTTATAGGAAATTTCACGGAATACCAAGAGTATCTTATAACACTAAAAGAAAAATAGAAGGCCCAGGGAATCAGTCAGGTATTCACTTCCTTATAATAAAGTCCATTTTTCTTCTTCTCGGATTTTTATGTGAGGTGTGTATACATCTGGGAATTAATGTGATGCAGGTTCTATATGAGGTGCATAGGCACCCAAATTTTTATGGGCATGCATATGTATATATGATGCGGGTTTATCTGAGAAATTTTTGAGATGAAAGATCTATGGATAATGATTTTACTGTGCAAACATAAATATTACCTCTGGGATTGAGCAGACACAATATCATTTCTCTTCATGCAAAGGCTTGTCACATAGATAGAAATCTTCTAAAATAAACTAACCCTGTAAGGAATAATGAATATCAAATCAACATTTCATTATATAATTTTTCATTAAAATAGACATATTATATCATAACACTACCTTTACATATTTCCAAATGGTTTATTTGGTCCAAATATAAGATAATAACAAAACTAATGATTCTTTGTGAACTTTACTACTATTGGTTAATTACAACTTAGCATAGCATCTGATCTGAACTTCTGATTCGGCATTCCCATGATGCTATCATTGAACACCATCTCTATGATATCATCATTCAGCATTCACTTTTACTTCTCTTAATCCACCCATTTACCTAGTAAATGGGTACAGGAAGAGAAGGAAAACTGAATTCAGAATGATGATATCATAGAGATGGTGTCGGATGAGAGCATCATGGGGACGCCAGATCATAATTTCAGATCAGATGGTATGCTAAGAGGTATTTAACCAAAATTAGTGAAGAATCCTTAGTTTTGTTATTAAATTTGTGAGTGGTGCACAACCAATATTCTTCCAAAACACTGCATCAGTAGAAACAGCTATATAAATGACCAAAATACAGAATATAAATGATCCATGCCATAATAGTTTAGGTCTAGTTATTTTTGAAACATGGAAACATAAAGAACTAGTTTATAAGAGTCTCTCATTAATTTATGATTTACTAGAAAGACAATTAATTTCTAGAATCATTCTTCATAACCTAAGGATATAATACAAAATAAAGGGTGATCATATATTCTCGATAAGTGTAAACAAGGGAGATCTTAATGATCATATAAGGATAACATAAGTAGTAGGAATTCGCCTTCATCCTATTTATGTACAATCTTCTATCAGGTATGTTGCCCATTCATTTTCAAACACATCAATATCATCTTGTGAATATGAGTTTTTGCAACAGTCATGGTAGTAATGAAAAAATATAAATACACAAAGGATTAATAAATATTTTAAATGAACTCATAATTATTTTTGAAAATACCTCTTTAGGGATTCTATTTTGTTGATGAAATACGATCTATTTCATCAATTTACAAATATAATAACAATAGTCCTTTCTGTTTATTTGTTTTGGACACTACAGAAACATCGAGAAAAACAAGTAATTTGTTTTGATATGTGTTTGGATTGTGAAATCTTATTATATATACCAGGATACTTTTCCAGTTGTGTATCTTGTAGGCATTCTTTTCCTTAGGCCCTAGATTCATTCCATTAAGTAGGCGATATTGATACACTGCCCTATCATAACAGAATCCTCACTAAAAGATAATATAAATTATATAACTAGATTTTTAGTTCTAAAATGTTGGATTTAGTGTATTACAAATTTACAAACGCCATCATGAGTGGTCGGTTTGTTGGATATCCATGCATTGAATCCAGAAAATAAATTTTTGGAGTATCCAAATTGACTGCAATTAGCATCCAATACTGCCTAAAAACACAAAAAGGAATAAGTAATGAAAGAAATGAAAATATAGTTGATATGATTAAATTGTAGAGTTTTACCCCTGCATCATTGGTATTAAAAAGATTTTGTCATCCATAATTTTTTTTCAAATGATTTGAGCAGTGTTGACATTATTTCAGCCTCTTTATCAGAATCTATTTACTCTTTTGAAGAGGTGATGTGAGGACTAACGAGCCCAAATTTTTTTCATAGGGAAATCCCTTCAATGTTTTTCATATATATGCCTGTGAAAAAATATGAATTGTATTTTTTCACAAATATCATTGTATATCACCTTTTATAAAATCAAATAATAAAAACATCCCTCATGTATACATTTACAACTAAGGTGCCTATCAATTCATACTTGAGGATTTCATTTACATTTTCAGCACTAATGAAATCCGATTTTTCCTCTCTGTATATATTTTTTTCAAAATCAATTGTGTGAGCATTTTCATCTATCAACTTTGTATCCACATGATCCTGTAATGATATTAGTTGTGGATATAGAATGGGCGGGGTGAAGGTGCTCTCGATAGATCGTTTCAATTGGTTGGTTGATCCTTGAGATAGTTTTGAGCTGATATTTCATTCCACCCCCTTCTATTTACTGTTCTGTAATAAAATTCATCGGTTTAGACCTTTTTTCATTAAATATTAAAGGTTCGGATTAAAAAATAAATTGAAAATGGATACCTCCTTGTTGAAATTTTTTTTACTAGAATTGATGGCCATTAGATGAATGTTCCAATAGCTTGTTTGACTGTATGAATGTTTTCATTGTCATTTGGAATAGGTATCTCGACACTCGGATCATTAACTACATTAATCAGAACTCTAACAAGATCTGTTGGAAGTTTTTTGTTGTGTATCATGTCATTCTGCATATTGAACACCCTAGCCCCCACTATAAGGTGATAGGTGGGAGTTGATAGATATAAATCACAGTCATTTTCACCCTGTATAATATTAGTACAGTAAAGGTATCTGTAACGACCCAAAATTTCATTAATGGAAAATCCCTCTTGATCCAGTTAAATGTTTCTTTATGAAAAATGTTTTTATAAGATATCAACTTTTTTAGTTTTACTTTAAGATTTTTGACCGTTACTTTTATAGTCGTTGAACAGTGATCATCTGAGTAGTATAAATATAAGGCTTTAACGAACCAATTTTCTACTCAGACAAAGGAAGCGATGGCCTCATCCAGTAGAATTGCCCCTTACGAAGCCCATTTGTCGGAGCTCAGAAAAGAGGTGGTGTCTTTGGGCTTTGCCCTTGACCAAGCCCAAGCTGAGCTTCATCAATTCAAGCTCGAATGTGATCGTCTACGGGAAAAATGGAAGTTGATAGAGATTACCACTCGAGCGATGTTATCCGAGCAACCCCAAGAGTCTGTCACCATCGCACACCTTACCCTTAGGTCTTATGCGGCTATTTTAAGGGGTTATGTAACAAATAAGTAGCACCATGTTCATGTACATTATTTTTTTTTGTATATAATAATGAATATAATTTCTAGTCATTTTTGATACATTGTAATTAGTTTTTAAAGTACAAATGGTATTTTTAGTTATTATTTAATTAAGAATTATATTTTATTAAATTAAAGGATTTTTGAATTAAATAATATTTTAATAAAATATTATTATTAATATTAAATTAATTTTTATTAAATATAAATGATCTTATAATTTTATGAATGCAATTAAAAATTTTATTAAGGTTTGAAAGCCATTTCTGTCAAAACCCGTGAATTTTTTATAAATGTCGGTTTTTATTTTAAAAGTGAAAATTCACATATTTAGAAAATTATTTAGATAAAATAAATATTATTTTTGGAATCAGGATGTCGAAATTATCCAACGGTGAATTTTTCATAATTTTCTGAGACAGTCAAATTTTTGGGTAAAAATTAAATACCATTTAAATATATAATGTGTTTTATGACATCATAATGACCCAATGGTGATGTAATAAAATACCATAATCCTTATGTTCGGCCAATATATGTTTTATCATTAAAATAATGAGGTTTTGGGTTTGTTTGACTCACTTTTCAAAGCATTAATGGAGCCCTCAAGACTTATTCAACACTTTGCCTTTTTAAATTAATTTACATGGGAGTGTGACTCACCTCCACATAAGCAACCCTAATTTTTTAATAAGTTCGGACCTTGGACTTGTAAAATATTGTTTTCCTCTTTCCTTTTCCAGAAACCATGGGCAAATACCATGGGATGGTTTGTGGTTTGGATTATTTTAATATAAGGGGTCACAAACCTAAATAATAAAGAATTCTCTCACCTTTCCTATATAAACCCACCCAAGCTCCCACTTCCTCCTCACTCAAAGCCCTTGAAGTTCGTCCAACCTCTGCCCTACTCTCTCTAGAATCCTCTCAAGGTGCCCCAAGCTCCCAATAAGCCTCTCACAAGCCTCTCTATAGCCTTTGGAAGCACACTTCCAAGTAAGGGGTTTTCTTCCTTTCTCATTTTTTTTCAATTTTCTTTAAGTTGTATTGCCCTTTTTATTTCAATTATGAATATTGGGGTATGGTTTTTAGCCTCTCCCATACTGCCCTATTATTGTTTGAATGATGGGAGAACCCTTTCTCTCTCATTAAATGCCTCCCATGTACACCCGTTACTATGCCGAAATTCTGAAAGGAACTTCTCTCTCTTCTTTTATATTCAAGCAATACTTTTGTATCATGAATCTAAATTCCATTTCTATTGTTGGGACATGTATATATATGATCTCCTTACTTTCCATTACATGTAAATATGATGAGGAACCCATTTCTCTCTCATCAACCTTTTTATGAATTCTTATGTCACGCCGTTACGCTGCCGAAATCGCACCGATTTTCTAAGCCAATGTCTTTGTGTAGTGAATACCATGCCCATTTCTCCATCAAGGGTATTCACCTTTATGCACAGTTACATATTGATTATAAAGTTTCATGTATTAATTCCACATTCCTTTATCGTGGAAGAAATGATTATGTTTTATGAATCCATGTTTTAAGATCCATGTGGCACACTTATGCATGAAATGAAATGTTTAAGAAGGGTGTGCCCTTATAGCGCTCCAATGCATTGGGTAAAGTATAGTATCATGATACGTCATGTGAAATGAGTGTTGAATCATGCTAATTCAAGTGCAACGAGGGTTTACTCATGCTTCAAGTGCAATGAGGGTTTACTCATGCTCCATGTGCAATGAGCCTTGGCTCATGCTAATTCAATGTTAAGTGTTGTTGCCACATTTCCATATTATGATTATCATGCTTTATCATGCCTTTCTGTTCATGTTTTTATTTTTATCTATTGATATGCCTATTGCCTAACATGTATTTCACTCCTCATGTTATTCATTGTTTACTCCCTTACTGGGCTTTATAGCTCACCCTTTTCTTATGCATGTCCTCAGGTTATCCCATGCAATGCTAAGTACGAAGCAATGTAGTGGTCATGTAAAGGAAGTTTTCAATAAAGATGTTGTATTTCAAGTTTAAAGTTTTTATGTAATGATCCTAATCCCCAAAGACACTAAACCTCTCGATCTTCTTTGTTGTATCAAGTGAAGTTTTATGTAATAAAGCATGCTTAAGTTGTAATAAAAAGCAGGGTTGTCATAGTTGGTATCAGAGGATAGGTTTAGTTATTTTTGGGATTAGGAAACCCTAGTAAAGCCTTAGATACAAGACTAAGCATAATAAAAACATCCCTATGTTTTGGTAAATACTAAGTAAGTGGTTTATCAAACAAATACATCCCTGTCTGGATACGAGCAGGTAGAGGCGGCTCTGGCACAGATGTATCCTAGGGGTAAAACCCGAAAACACCGCTTTGAGCTAGACTCGAACGGGAACTGGTGCACGACAACGGGCCTTGCTGCACTCTTGGTTACGACACTCCTGGGGGATATGTTTTGATGAATTCACAATCTTAGTATGAACCCTTATTAAAGGAAAAATTCCCCTTAGAATATATTTTAGAAGGAAGATCATGAATAGCCTGGATTGAATCCTATAGACTCATGAGTTAAAGAGATTAAAGTTTATTTATAAGTCATAAACTTTTTTCTTTGGATTAACCTTTATGCGTTACCCCTAACTTTCTTTTATTCCAGCCAATGGCCGGTAATAGGAGAACTCGGGCTAACAACCGTTGTGAAGATCAGTGTGATGATTGTACTTATGAGATGCCCAATCCAATGGGAGCGGGAATCGCGAACTTTGTCACGCTTCTCTCTCAGCTAACTCAAGTTTTGAATAGAAACACTGGTCAAGAGGAACGTTCAACCCCCCCTAAGAAAGAACAAGTCGCTATTGAAAGCTTCATGAGACAAAGGCCTCCTACTTTTAGTGGATCATATGATCCCACGATCGCTGAACAATGGATCAACTCCATTGAGAAGATATTCTCCATCCTCCAATGCTCTGAAAAAGAGAAGGTTCTCCTGGAGGCTTATCGTATGGAGGGTGAAGCTGATCAATGGTGGACGTTGATCAAAAATACGAAGCCTGAGGAGGAGATCGAGGCTTTGGAATGGAAGGTATTCCGGAAGATGTTTTTCGATAAATATTTTCCACGCACCCTCCATCTTAAGATGGAAAGGGACTTCCTTTCCCTCAAGCAGAAAGATGAGGAATCTGTGGGAGCGTACGAGGCAAACTTCACAAGGCCTGCACGATACGCTTTCGGCTTTGTCGTTACCCCCGAATGCAAGGTTGACCGCTTCTTTGGTGGGCTGAAGCCTAGCTTGCGGAAAGAATTAGCGATCCGTGACTTCGACAGCTATGAGGAAATTGTCCGATGTGCCCTCAAGGTTGAAATGGAGATTGGAGAATCACAGGGGTATCATGGGGACAAGAAGCGGAAGGTGGACTTCAATGCTGGTGGTCCGATGGATAAATCCAACGGTGCTAAGAAATTCCAGCACCCCACTTGCCAAAAGTTTGGAAAGAAGCACCCTGGAAATTGCCTTAGGGGGACAAGAAAATGCTTCAAGTGTGGAAGAGAAGGGCACCTAGCTGTTAACTGTCAGCAAGAAGGACCCGCGGCTGCGACAGAGGAGAGGAACGCTCCATTAGAACCTCAACGCGTTGTTCAATGCTTCAAATGCAAAGAACCGGGTCATTTTGCGAATCAGTGCCCTAATCCAAGGGTTATCGGAGGCAATCAACAACCTCCAAGACAGCAAGGAAGAGATTTTTCCATCACTTCTACCGAAGTGAACCCCGACAACGAAGTGGTGACAGGTACGCTAGTTATTCATTCAAGAATAGCGAACGTACTTTTTGATTCAGGTTCTACGCATTCTTTTATATCTCAAAAGTTTAGTAGAATAATCCCTGCACCACCACAAATCATGGAAGTAAAGATGTCGATGAGTACGGCAAATGGGGCAATCATTGCATCCCATGAGTATAAGTCCTCCCCTGTTATAATCTGTGGATTGAATTTCCCGGCGAACCTCGTCATACTCCCTTTGGTGGAATTTTATACAATTCTTGGCATGGATTGGCTTTCCTTATATAGAGCCAACATAAATTGTCGGGAGAGGGAAATCACACTCCATATGGAGAATCGACCCCCGATTCTTTACAAGTGTCAGGAGGAAGATGAATCTCCTTTAGATCCATCATCTCAAGCATGGATATTACTGCCTTATGAGCATGCATATCTGGCTCAGATGATTAAGTCCAAGGAAGAAACCACCCTTGAAGAAATGCCTATTGTGAGGGAATTCGCTGAAGTATTTCCCGAGGAACTTCCTGGTCTTCCTCCAAGAAGAGATGTTGAGTTCTCAATTGAACTTATACCTGGGGCGCTACCAATATCCAAGACTCCATATAGAATGGCTGTGGTTGAGCTTGAAGAACTAAAGAAACAACTACAGGAGAATCTGGATAAAGGGTTTATACGCCCAAGTGCATCACCATGGGGTGCACCAGTCCTCTTCGTCAAGAAGAAGGATGGGTCAATGCGGCTTTGCATCGATTATCGTGAACTTAACAAAATCACGATAAAGAACAAGTATCCTCTCCCAAGAATCGATGACTTGTTTGATCAGCTGCGTGGAGCACAATACTTCTCCAAGGTCGACTTGCGGTCGGGATATTATCAAGTAAGGGTGAAGAAGGAAGATATCCCCAAGACTGCTTTTCGTACAAGGTACGGGCACTATGAATTCATAGTAATGCCTTTCGGACTCACCAATGCTCCAGAAATATTCATGGACTTGATGAATAGAGTCTTTAGAGATTACCTAGACAAATTTGTGGTAGTCTTTATAGATGATATTCTAATATACTCCAAAACCAAGGAGGACCATGAGGAGCATTTAAAAACTATACTAGAGACTTTGCGCAAGGAGAAGCTCTATGCAAAGTACAGCAAGTGTGAGTTTTTGTTGAAGGAAGTCTCATTCTTGGGTCATATCATCACAAGCAATGGGATATCTGTGGACCCCTCCAAAACAGATGCAATTGAGGGATGGATGAGGCCAACATCGGTAACTGATATCCGTAGCTTCTTGGGGTTAGCTGGATATTATCGACGATTTGTGAGAAATTTCTCACGATTGTCCAACCCTCTTACCAAGATAACTCGAAAGGGAGTAAAGTTTGCTTGGAGTGATGAATGCGAAGAAAGCTTCAAGGAGTTGAAAAGAAGGCTTATCACTGCACCCGTGCTCATTTTACCCACAAGTGGGGAGCTTTTTGTGGTATTCAGTGATGCTTCGAAGAAGGGATTAAGATGTGTGCTGATGTAGAATGATAAAGTGATATCCTATGCCTCAAGGCAGTTGAAAATCCATGAGCGAAACTATCCAACGCATGATCTGGAGTTGGCGGCGGTGATCTTTGCCTTGAAAATCTGGCGGCATTATCTCTATGGAGAGAAATGTGAGATATATACTGACCACAAGAGTCTTAAATATATATTCACACAGAAAGAGCTTAATATGCGCCAGAGAAGATGGATAGAGCTCATCAAGGATTATGACTGTTCAATACATTACCACCCTGGGAAGGCGAACAAGGTGGCGGATGCCCTAAGTAGAAAGGATCCAGCAATTATATCAATGATGAGAATTGAGAAGGATCCAATATTCTTAGACTTGATGAAGATGGACGTGGGAATCATAAAGAAGGGAACATCATCAATACTTTCACAAATTATTACTCAACCATCTCTTTTGGAAAGGTTAAAGGATGCTCAAAAGGATGATGCAGGAATCCAAGAAAAAGTGGAAGCTATCAAAAAGGGAAAATCCTCAGAGTTTAATGTTAATGAAGAAGGAATTGTGCGGTTTGGGAAAAGACTATGTGTCCCATCAAGTTTGGAGCTGAAGAAGGAACTTTTGGATGATGCACATAGTTCAAATTTCTCTATTCACCCAGGAAGCACAAAGATGTATCGAGATCTCCGAGAAAACTTTTGGTGGGATAATATGAAGAAAGAGATCGCTGAATATACATCAAAGTGCCTGGTGTGTCAGCAAGTGAAGGCAGAGAGGCAGAAGTCTAAGGGGATGATGTAACCATTGCCCATACCAGAATGGAAATGGGAGAACATCACCATGGACTTCGTCACTGGACTTACAAGGACATCCAAAGGCAACAATGCAATCTGGGTTGTTGTGGATCGTCTTACAAAGACTGCACACTTCATTGCTATTCGAGAGGATTTCTCTTTGGATCAACTGGCACGGATATATATCAGGGAAGTGGTACGGTTGCATGGAGTACCACTATCTATTGTGTCTGACCGAGATCCAAGATTTACCTCTAAGTTTTGGAAGAGTCTTCAACATGCTCTGAATACAGAACTGAACTTCGGTACGGCCTATCATCCTCAAACTGATGGCCAATCCGAGCGGACTATCCAAACACTTGAGGATATGTTGAGAGCGTGCTCAATGGACTTTAAAGGAGGATGGGATCAACATCTTCCTCTAGTTGAGTTCTCTTATAATAATAGTTTCCACTCGAGCATCCAAATGGTACCATATGAAGCCCTGTATGGGAAAAGGTGTAGAACACCAGCATGTTGGGATGAGGTCGGTGAACGTAAGCTGCTTGGACCAGAAATGGTCGAAGAAATGGTGGAGAAGGTGAAAACCATTCAGCAGCATATCAAGGCAGCCCAGAGTCGACGGAAGAGTTATGCAGATAATCGTCGATGAGACCTTGAGTTTAAAGTCGGAGACATGGTGTTTTTACGCATATCTCCATGGAAGAAGGTCATGAGGTTTGGAAAGAAAGGGAAGTTAAGTCCAAGGTACATCGGCCCCTTCGAGATTCTTGATCGTGTTGGGGCTGTGGCCTATCGACTAGCACTTCCACCTACTATGGCCAAGGTGCATGATGTCTTCCATGTATCCCTCTTAAGGAAGTACATACCAGACCCTTCACATGTACTCTCTTCCGAGGTGGTACAATTAGAAGACGATCTTTCTTATGAGGAGAAACTAGTGAAGATCTTAGATCGTAGAGAAAAAGTTCTACGAAATAAGACAATGCCCCTCGTCAAGGTGTTGTGGAGAAACCACAAGTTTGAAGAAGCAACTTGGGAGTCAGAGGATATGATGAAGCTAAGTTACCCACATTTGTTTTAGTTTGGGAAAAAGGAAAATTTCGAGGGTGAAATTTCTTAAGGGGGGAATGTTGTAACGACCCAAAATTTCATTAATGGAAAATCCCTCTTGATCCAGTTAAATGTTTCTTTATGAAAAATGTTTTTATAAGATATCAACTTTTTTAGTTTTACTTTAAGATTTGTGACCGTTACTTTTATAGCCGTTGAACAGTGATCATCTGAGTAGTATAAATATAAGGCTTTAACGAACCAATTTTCTACTCAGACAAAGGAAGTGATGGCCTCATCCAGTAGAATTGCCCCTTCAGAAGCCCATTTGTCGGAGCTCGGAAAAGAGGTGGCGTCTTTGGGCTTTGCCCTTGACCAAGCCCAAGCTGAGATTCATCAAGTCAAGCTCGAACGTGATCGTCTACGGGAAAATGGAAGTTGATAGAGATTACCACTCGAGCGATGTTATCCGAGCAACCCCAAGAGTCTGTCACCATCGCACACCTTACCCTTAGGTCTTATGCGGCTATTTTAAGGGGTTATGTAACAAATAATTAGCACCATGTTCATGTACATTATTTTTTTTTTGTATATAATAATGAATATAATTTCTAGTCATTTTTGATACATTGTAATTAGTTTTTAAAGTACAAATGGTGTTTTTAGTTATTATTTAATTAAGAATTATATTTTATTAAATTAAAGGATTTTTAAATTAAATAATATTTTAATAAAATATTATTATTAATATTAAATTAATTTTTATTAAATATAAATGATCTTATAATTTTATGAATGCAATTAAAAATTTTATTAAGGTTTGAAAGCCATTTCTGTCAAAACCCGTGAATTTTTTATAAATGTCGGTTTTTATTTTAAAAGTGAAAATTCACATATTTAGAAAATTATTTAGATAAAATAAATATTATTTTTGGAATCAGGACGTCGAAATTATCCAACAGTGAATTTTTCATAATTTTCTGAGACAGTCAAATTTTTGGGTAAAAATTAAATACCATTTAAATATATAATGTGTTTTATGACATCATAATGACCCAATGGTGATGTAATAAAATACCATAATCCTTATGTTCGGCCAATATATGTTTTATCATTAAAATAATGAGTTTTTGGGTTTGTTTGACTCACTTTTCAAAGCATTAATGGAGCCCTCAAGACTTATTCAACACTTTGCCTTTTTAAATTAATTTCCATGGGAGTGTGACTCACCTCCACATAAGAAACCCTAATTTTTTAATAAGTTCGGACCTTGGACTTGTAAAATATTGTTTTCCTCTTTCCTTTTCCAGAAACCATGGGCAAATACCATGGGATGGTTTGTGGTTTGGATTATTTTAATATAAGGGGTCCCAAACCTAAATAATAAAGAATTCTCTCACCTTTCCTATATAAACCCACCCAAGCTCCCACTTCCTCCTCACTCAAAGCCCTTGAAGTTCGTCCAACCTCTGCCCTACTCTCTCTATAATCCTCTCAAGGTGCCCCAAGCTCCCAAGAAGCCTCTCACAAGCCTCTCTCTAGCCTTTGGAAGCACACTTCCAAGTAAGGGGTTTTCTTCCTTTCTCATTTTTTTGTCAATTTTCTTTAAGTTGTATTGCCCTTTTTATTTCAATTATGAATGTTGGGGTATGGTTTCTCACCTCTCCCATACTGCCCTATTATTGTTTGAATGATGGGAGAACCCTTTCTCTCTCATTAAATGTCTCCCATGTACACCCGTTACTATGCCGAAATTCCGAAAGGAACTTCTCTCTCTTCTTTTATATTCAAGCAATACTTTTGTATCATGAATCTAAATTCCATTTCTATTGTTGGGACATGTATATATATGATCTCCTTACTTTACATTACATGTAAATATGATGAGGAACCCCTTTCTCTCTCATCAACCTTTTTATGAATTCTTATGTCACGCCGTTACGCTGCCGAAATCGCACCGATTTTCTAAGTCAATGTCTTTGTGTAGTGAATACCATGCCCATTTCTCCATCAAGGGTATTAACCTTTATGCACATTTACATATTGATTATAAAGTTTCATGTATGAATTCCACATTCCTTTATCGTGGAAGAAATGATTATGTTTTATGAATCCATGTTTTATGATCCATGTGGCACACTTATGCATGAAATGAAATGTTTAAGAAGGGTGCGCCCTTATAGCGCTCAATGAGTGTTGACTCATGCTAATTCAAGTGCAACGAGGTTTTACTCGTGCTTCAAGTGCAATGAGGGTTTACTCATGCTCCATGTGCACTGAGCCTTGGCTCATGCTAATTCAATGTTAAGTGTTGTTGCCACATTTCCATGTTATGATTATCATGCTTTATCATGCCTTTATTTTCATGTTTCTATTATGCTCTATTGATATTCCTATTTCCTAACATGTATTTCACTCCTCATGTTATTCATTGTTTACTCCCTTACTGGGCTTTATAGCTCACCCTTTTCTTATGCATGTCCTCAGGTTATCCCATGCAATGCTAAGTATCATGTAAAGGAAGTTTTCAATAAAGATGTTGTATTTCAAGTTTAAAGTTTTTATGTAATGATCCTAAGCCCCAAAGACACTAAACCTCTCGATCTTCTTTGTTGTATCAAGTGAAGTTTTATGTAATAAAGCATGCTTAAGTTGTAATAAAAAGCAGGGTTGTCATAGTATCAGTGTCTATGTGATTCACATTTCACATAAACAATTATCATAACATTGATTACCTCAGATAAGTTAGTTTTTTTAGGGGAATGCCTCACCTCAAAGCTGGGGGGTGGGGCAGGATATTCATGCATGGGTTGTTGTTGAGTTGTTTCTTCTCTTCCCCCCCCCCCCATCAAACTTACTATCATCTCTCTTTGGTATTGTAATTCTTCTTGAAACATAGTTGTTGTTTCTCTCATCTTTTTTCATTTCCTTAGTTTTATCCTCCACTTGTTTTTATTTCTAAAAATATGTTCGGGGTGTCACCCCAAAACCCGCACCACTAACATGGCCATACTATTCTGGCTGCTCAAGGCCATTGAAAGTATGTCTGCATCTGGTGTGGGTGTTGTTGATTCCTATGACTATATCAGATATAAAATATTGGAAAATAAGTAGTCATTTTTATGAAATATCAATTTAAATCAAATCAAATTTATATTATGTCATACTTACACATGTTTCCCACACTTTTTGTGTGTTTTCATCTATCGATATCTCCTCTTTATTTACACGATCCTCCTTCCATAGAATATAGCATGGGATGGAAGTGGATTTCGATTTGGATTCATCAATATTCATATAAATAGAGGAACATGGTTATGGTGTTGTTTTATGTCACATAATAGTATTACAGTAGATTTAAAATACGTACCAATTTTTTCTAGAGTGAATCATACCCCATCCTTGCTTTACGGTAGGGGTACGCTAGTATTGTTTCCCGTTATTTATTTTCAGCACTCAGTTGGTGTTTCAAAAATAAAAAAATATCAATCAAAGTGATGAATACAAGCAACATCAAACAACATATTACTAGACACAATGTACCTGAAAAGTCTGCTCCCCGTGACGGTTGCTAAACACATCCCACGCTCCTTGGGATATCAAGTGTGCATAAAGAGGAGGTGGGTGCGACTTGATTTTCCCTTCAACATCTTTAAGATTATATTTCGTTAAAATTTTGCAGAAGCCTCTATGAATTATTCCTAAAACTCTTAATAAATATTCCTTGTGCATGGAATCTACTATAAATACACTCTGTAATGGATGATGAAAGTAAGTCAATGTTTTAGTATTTTATTTTAATTTAATAAATTAAAGAAATTATATCATAATGTTACAGTAATATCTTCCCATGTTAGTGTTTTAAGCCCGGTGACAATGTGGTGCCATGACTGTACATCAATCGGAACACATTGCTGAGTGATGACTCCAATGTAGAAACTAAATATGTATTTGACGGGGTTAACATGTTGGCCTCACTTATTCCATCCCACCTAATATTTCATGCCTTGTTCTTTTGCTTTAAGGATTTTCGCTAACACTGTCAAACTACGGTGCTCTTGTTTTTTTACGCCATTAGGGTTTAATTTCCTACCATTTCCTCATAAGAATCATCATTATGTTCCTTTGGAGTGCTAGAATCGACACTAGGACCAGAAGAAACAGGTTGAGAAATCTATAATACCTTAGCACTGGGACCAGCAGTAATAGGTTAGGAAACCTGTTGTTGCTCTACACTAGGACTACCAGCGGTAGGTTGAGAGACCTATTGTGCCTTGGGATTAGGAGCATCAGTAGGTGTAGAAGTCATTATTTGCAGATGTGGTTTAATATTTAATATAGATTACATAAAATCATCCGTGAATAGATAATAACATAATGTAACACAATGTATATTACAATAAACAAATAACCTGATTATTGAACTCTTTTTTTAAAGGTTGAAGAGATTCGACCCCTCTATAGATTATGTAAATCCCTTCATTATGGTCTCCTCTTACATAAAAAATTCCATCTACATTGGTCTTACTAAGAAATGATTGTGAAGTCCCAATGAAAGGGTCATACTCTGTTGAACTTTCATCTGACCCTTCAGTTATTTTGGTCGATAACAAAAAAATTGACCAGTTTCAGTTTGCAGGATCTGGAAAATAAAATACTTGTACTGCCTGTGATTCCATTATAAATGGTTTGTCTTTCTCTCTTTCCTTACTGAAATCAACTTTCATGAATCCCAATTCATCTATTTTAACAGTACTCCTATTATCAACACACTTGCAATGAAAAATCGTCACTTGGAATTTCGTGTAATCCAACTCCCACATTTGTTTGATGATGCCAAAGTATGAAATATTCTCATAAATTAGATTTTTTCCTTATCATAGGAAACATGCATCATTTTAGCCACAATTGTAACCCCACAATTCTGTATGGTACTTTCTTCATCATGTTCATTAGTATATAATGCATAACCATTAACTATATAAGCATTATAAGATAATACATACACACTTACTCCTCTGGCTAGCCATTGAAGTCGGTCTGAAATTGAGTCCGTATTTTCATATAACTTCTTAAAAATATAGTCCTGAAACAGTCCTGTAAACTATCGATTATGTGTATATGATATCCATTTTTCTGCCCTAGATGGATTCAAATGCCTAATAATTTATTTTTGGGTTTGAACATATGGGTCAACGTCGAAACTGTTATGCAAAACTTAAAGGTGGGCCTGCTCCTGATCTTTAATATTGATTGTGAAAACCTCTCTTCTAGAAATTCCTTCACCCTCAAGCCACCTAGTGTGATGAGATTTAGGCAGTCCATTGATTTTCCCACTAGATAGGTATTTGGTATAGAGTTCAATGGCTTCCTCAACAATATATTACTCCACAATACAACCTTCTGGCCAACTTCAATTTTTGACAAACCCTTTCAAAATCTTCATATACTGTTCAATGAGGTATATCCATCAATAATGTATAGGATCACATAGTCGAATCTCTCTTACCAAATTATCCATCAAATGAACCATCGTATCAATTAATTTTAGTGGGAATAACATTTCCAATTCTCAAAA
Source organism: Viscum album (assembly GCA_963277665.1). NCBI lineage: Eukaryota > Viridiplantae > Streptophyta > Magnoliopsida > Santalales > Viscaceae > Viscum > Viscum album. The sequence goes on from OY728128.1 coordinate 16,344,948, forward strand.
TATGACCGAAATTTCTCTTTCCATAGTTGGAAATTTCACCAGGTTTATAACTTTGTTGCATATAGCTTTGCAGAATAAATAGAGCTTTATTAATGTACAATGGACATTCTTGGGAAAAATTAAATGTAAATCTATAGGAATTAGATATTTCATCAAAACATGGCAGTCATTTGATTTTAGACCCTATAACATTAAATCGCTAAATGAAATGATGTTCTTGATATTTGATGAATACCCCTCTGGAACCTTTACGTCATTCAAGAAGTTGCAAAACCGATATCTCTCCTTCCTAGAAAGAGTATAAGTAGCAGGAGGAAGAAATGTTCATTTTTTACCCTTTACTGGTGCCAACTCTTCTCGTATTCCCATCTCAACCATGTCTAATCTAGACTTAATTCCATCATTTGTTTTGTCGGGTGAATTTAGAAACGTGTCGATGACACTATCACATACATTTTTTTCAACATGCATAAGATCAAGAAAATGTCTGACATACAGACAATTTTAGCATGGTAATTAAAAAAAATTGATCTCTTTTTCCAACCGGTTTTCATAAGGTAGTTCGAAAATGGTTTACCAAAAGTATTGTCTACATATTTTACTTTTTCAAACAATTGATCACCTATTAGTGGAGACGGTGTTGTACGTTCTCCTGAACTTCCATTGAATGATTTCATCCAAGATCAGTACTTATGTCGTCAGGGTAGAAATCTTTGATGTCCTAGAAACACGGTTTTTTATTAATGTTTCAACCTAATTGACTTTATACCTTGTTCTCAAAAGGGACATCCTTGAGTTCCTTTAATGCTATATCCTAACAAATTTCCATAAGTAGGAAAGTAATTTATCATCCCACACAACATGGCTCTCAAAGTGAAATCTTCATTTTTGTAAGAATCATACAACGTAACACTTTAATCCCACAATAAATTAAAATCCTAAATCAATGGAGCCAAATAAACATCAATATCATTACCCAGTTGTTTAAGTCCTGATATAAGCATAGATAACATGATTTGTTTTAATTTCATGAATAACCACAGTGGTAAGTTATAATTTAACAACATAACCGGCCATGTATTGTGACTCTTCTTTGAAAACCAAAAGGATTCACTCCATCTGTAGATAACTCAAGATGAAGGTTTCTCGGCTCGTTTCCAAATTTATGATACTCATGATCAATTTTATTCTACTGATGAGAGTCTGTCGGGTGATATAGTTTTCCATCTTTAATTCTTTTATATGAATGTCATGTCAATTGTCTTGCAATCTCTTCACTTCCATTTAGGTTCCTAAACCTTCAAATGATTGCAAAGTATCATACAACTTTCGTAAGACTGGATTCATTTTTTTGTATCGAGAAGCACCACATTTTGGGTATTTTTTAAGTGATTTTTGGACCTTGTGAAACAATATACAATCATTTGGGTAGGCTTGTATTCTTTCAGAGATCATACCCATCAAGTGTAGCATTCATTTGGCATTTTATGTTTGGATCTAGAGCCCATTATCTTCTGGGAGCATGTCATTCAGGAGAGAAAGTAGTTTCGTAAAACTGGCATCACTCCACCCATTGATTTCTTTCAAATTATACAGCTTCATTATGCCTAACAATGTTGTATATTTAGTGAAACCAGAATACAATGGCATCTTTGCACAACTCTTTAACTTCTCAAACAATTTTGGGAAATCATGAAGTTCATATTTAATTGTTCGTGACATTTCCTCAATACGATCTTCATCATCATTCACAACTGTAATCACATCCTCCACACGATGGTCTTCATTGTTCACACTTGTAATCATATAAGATGATCCATAAAACACAGTGTTATCCCAGCCACTACCTGCATTTTTTTTCCCCATGTTTATTCCAACATGTATAACTTTGATATATTCCATGATAGATCAAGTGTTCTTCCTACTCCTCTGGACTAATTTGTCTTGAATAAAAACAGCATAAACATGGACAATGGATTTGAGAAGGGTCATATGCATGATCTTTTGCAAACATGATAAACTCTTTCATGCGATCTTCATACTCTTTTGTCAACCGATTGGAATTCATCTATTATTTATTTTTTTCATCCTATTTGATATAGTAATACTAATATTTAACAAAATAATTACACAAAAGACATTCAACTAGGGTCATCATCCAACTATAATAAATGGAACTAGCTATGGTAAACAATACCCTTACCTCTCCATGCATTACTTGGGACCAAAGTAGATTACACCCATCTTCCCAACCACCTGATCAATGGAACTAGCTATGAGAATCCCTTTCACTAGAATGTTTTGATATCCCACATGTAATCTATATGCATTATTGTAAACCAGTTTTTTAGTGTTTCTATAGAAACATAATGTCTCTAGTCAATAAATATGGTAATAAACTAATAGATAGTGTGATTTTAAATAGAGTTCTTGTGTGTGGAAGGATTCATTTCATGTTTCATTTTGGTTATTTGACTAGGGTGTCCATAAAGTGTCTCATAGAGTCCTCTAGTGAAGTGGTTTACTAAGATTTTGTGGAATTTCCCTAGTAACAAAGTGGTGGTTCCATTGAAATGGGTAAAGTTTAGATTGATATTAAATGGTGGAAGAACTAGAACATGGAAAACAAATAGCATACCAATCATGCCAACATCTGTAACACCATACAAACACACAATCGTGCTCACAATCGCAACACCATAAAAACCAAAAAATCACAATTTCAAAATTTGAAAAACATCCCTTATTCAATTCTGTTTGTTATTTCAGGGGTTATCACAGAAGTTTCATCATCTTGGGGCATTCATTCATTAGTCAATATACGTAAATTACCAATTTTTATATTCAAATGTTCAATAGGAACCAACCAACATGCAATTCATTTAGTGCGCAAACAAGGACCGCCAACGACCATGATTTTCAGAGGGGTGTTTAGTCCATACATTTCACAACATAACCATCAATATCAAATGGTAATAACATGAAAACAAGATGAAACCAATGATTAAAAGGAGAAAACTCACCATGAAGGTGTCCTTCAGCGCGCAGTAGAGGTGCGTTCGTGGCAGAGGAGAGGTGTGTGGTAGAGGAGATTTCTAACTAAAAATAAAGCATAAATTGAGAACTCACATGATAAAAAAATTATTGGTCAATAGTGGGATTTTATTTTCCATATATGATATCTGCTTTCTGTTTAGTTATTTTTTTTATATCTACTATTTTCCTAGATGTTCGACATATGAATGGGACATGTCTGATTTTCAGTAGAAATATCATTTTTAATTTACTCTAATTTAGGGGTAAAATATTCCACATTATTGCATTTTTTCCCAGGGGATCATTGTTATCCTGTAGGGATCATGAATGCCTCTTAGGTTAGTGGAAAGTCAGGTCAATTGTTGGTTATGATACCAGTCAGGGCCGTATCATTACATTTCCAATTATAATTGACCCATGTCCATTTAAATATAGGATTTGGGGGGATAGAAACTAATATATAGAAGGAATAAGAGAGGTCAAAATTATCCTAGGCTCTCCAATACAAGTGATGAAAGATGAAACATACACCAGGTGAGAGAAAACCACCCAAGAGGATAGGATGGGGAGGTTAGTGTAGCAAGGAGGGATTATAAACTTATGTTTTTTATACATTACTAAGGCTATGATTTTACCTCATATATCATGACTAATTATTGATGATTGATCTCTATTGTGAATATTTTTTACATGGATACATGTAGCCTAATTTATATAAGGGTGAATATCCCCCACCAACTCAATATTCTTTCTACCTCCCAAAAAAATTGATCACCTTGTTAAAAAGCATAATGCATTAGATTAAACTATTTAAATTGTTTAACATGAATTGGGTGGGAAGATCTATGATGGAAACTTTGTAAGGTTTTCATTGGAAGAGATTATGAACATGATGTTAATAAGGGAAAAAACAATTATAGAGTTATAGGTTGAGGCCTAGGAAATTTTATCTCTCGAGAAATTAGAAAAAGGGAGTTGAGACCAACTCCCTACTAGCCAACACATGAACTACTTTGAAAACAGAGGAAATCCATCCATATACTTTCCCTTCAATAATTTTTGATGGATTCACTCTTGAGATGAATCATTTTACACTAGAATGATATCTTTTACCTTATACTTTTATATAACAAAAAATACAATGGAAAAGTAAATGGGGTGAGTCAATGTTTGATATCTAGTTGTTTCGCATAATAAAAATATCACACCCTATAATCCTTTTAAATAATAATGTTATGAGTATAGAAAATAATATTCTTAAAATAAATTCCAAACTATCATATATTGGCTCTCCCCTATTAGATAGAAAACAACACATTTCATTGTTTCTCCTTCAATTCCAAATAAATGAAATTATCCAATGATTGACTACAAAACATCTCCCATGATATCTATGGATCCTCATAATCACCAAGAAACAAGATCCATCCCTAATTAATATCTACTAGAAATAAGATAATAAACAATGGAATCCAATGTTTTTTATATAAATAATCAAAATAAAACAAATATAAAAAACCTCTACCCATATCTCTATCTTCTAATTAGGGATATTTCCCTCATAAATAAATAAGAACTAATGATGAAACTCACAAAATTAATTCCTCTTATAGTTATCCAACTTAGGGATCACCCTTATACAGTCAATTAAAGCATCTTGAATCATCCCACCCAACTCAACCACAAGTATAATATTCTTTCCATAAAACTACATATCACAATGCATGAAACAATACATAAAATATTGGTAATGGTTTGAAACCACCAATCTCAAATTAGAGGAGGATGATTCAGCAGACGGAGGAGGAGGAGGAGGAGGAGGAGGTAGTGGCAGCAGAGGACAAGGAGAAGCAATGTCATAGTGGAGGAGGGATCGCGATGGAGGAGGAGGAGAAGGCAGTGGCGGCGAAGGAGGAGGAGGGTGGTCACGGAGTAGGAGGAGGACAAGGTAGCGGTGGCGACAGAGGAGGAGGATTCGCGGCCCAGGGTTCAGCTTCCACAAAGGCTTGAAGGATTGTGATAGAGGAGGGGCATGTTAGGGTTATTTTATAAAAAATTCTGGAACCTTTATCAGTGCTAAAATGTTAGCACTGATAAATAGGTATTTTATCAGTGCTTTTTTAGCACTAATAAAGGCATATATTTATCAGCACTCAAAAAGTGCTGATAAAACAAATATTCATCAGTGCTAAAATTATAGCACTGATAAAAACTTATTTAAGCAATCCTTTTTAATTATATATATATATATATATATATATTAAAAAGTATTATATATTTATAAATAAAATAAATATGATAAATATATTAAATATAACAAATAAAATAAATATAATGAATTAATCTAATAAATATAATAAATCTCTAATAAACATTATTTTTTAATATAAATATAATAATGTTATATAAATTAATAATAAAAACTTGCATCAGTGCTAATAATAGCATTGATAAAGTATAAATTTATCAGCACTTTTAGCTAGTGATGATAAAGGCCCACCCCTTTATCTGCACTTTCTGCTTAGCACTGATAAAGGGAAGCGTTTCCCTTGCCCTATTTTGTGGTAGTGTCACCTATAAAGAAATAGAACTTGAGCCTGATTTGTCTTATTATAAAGAACCTATCAAGATTCTAGATACCAGAGAACAAGTATTGATAAATCGAATGACTTGTCTGGTAAAGGTTCTTTGTAGAAACCATAAGATGGAGGAAGAAATATAGGATCCTAAGGATGTTATGAAGAAGAACCACCCACATCTTTTTAGAGGGATTTATACATAAAATTTTGAGGATGAAATTTCCAAAGGAGAGAATAATGTAACACACCAAACATTTTATGGCATGTTCCTCTTAAATACTTTCTATTCATTAGATAGCTGATATTGCATGAAGTACAAAGTCTCTTTGAAACAAAACTTTATAGGAGAATGTTATAACCTATCCCTTAAACTTAAATTTGTTACTTCTATGTTTTGAGTTTCAAAAAATGGTCATCAATGGTTGTGACCAGTAAGTTATTTGGATTCTGATAGAACCAACATATTTTTTTATGAATAGTAACATACCCTTATGAATAGTAATATGAACCTTAGTAATAGTAAACCATATTATTATTTTATTTTCTTAAGTTTATAAGGAAATGATATGTTGATTAATTTTTCAAGATGTCGAAAAATGAGTTATAGATTTAAAATTGTTATTTTTGAATAAATTATGATTTTATTTAAAAATTAAATTAAATTTTTTTAGAAAATTATTTTCAAAAAATGGAGTTCATTTTTTAATTATACACATCAAAAAATGGTTAGGGTGTATTTTTCAGATTTTTCTAAAATATTTGAATTTCTGTGAATAGTAAAAATACAGTTTTCAGTTTTTGGTAGTTTAATGACATCATAATGATGTAATAATTAATATAAAAGGCTGGTCTAATATTTTACAGTAAAATATGACATTTGGTGTCCCAATTGGATAAAACCATGGGCAAATACCATGGGCAAGGCCATGGTTTTTCAAAAATCACTAATGAGGTGTCCCTTTAAATTAATAAAAAATTCCCTCTTATTTTCTATAAATACCCACTCATACCTTCATTTTATTTCATTAAAAATCCATAATCCTTGAAGATATAGTATTTTTACCTCCCTGGGAATCCTCCCAAGGTGTCCTCAAGCCCCCAATGTCCCAACCTTCAAGTTTTGGGAATTACTCTTCAAGTTAAGGGAATCTACCACCCTTCTCTTTTCTTAAAGCTTTCATTTTATTTTTCTCTTTTATGTTCAATTGGATTATGTTGGGATATGTCATTAAATATTCCTCTTTCTGTAAATATTATGTAATATTTATTATAGACCCTCATTTCTCTCATTAAACTATTTTATGAAATTTTATGTGACGTCGTTAGGATGTTGAATTTTCGTGAGGGATTTCTCAATTTTTATTTTATTTTGAGTTACTTTATTTTCTTTTCCTTTCCTCATATCCCCTAAAAAATGCTATGATAATTACATTAACTTACATGAACTATAGTTTTATAATTATAATGTAATATTTCATCATCATCTCTCTTTCCCCCTCCTTTTATACTAAAAATGAAAACACAGTCTGAGATGTGTTAATTTATCACATTCAAAGATGACGAGTTCTAAATTATTATAAAAATATTAAATTATGGTCATTAAAACATTTTAATGGTTGAAACAGATCATAATATATGTATCTAATCTTATTAAATGTTTTTTAATCCTTACACACTCATAATATAAAATAATAATACAAAACAAGTTTATTATGCACAAAACCGCCAAGTAAATCAAGCGTTTATCATTATCTTTTATCAAATAGTTCATCCTTATGGTTTGTAAACAAAATCAGAATAAGGTCATTTATATATATTTAAATTTCACTAATAATATATATTAACAATTCTGGATGCTTAACCACATTACAAATGAACTTTCATTCATGAATACAAGTAAACAGGTCATGAAAACCAAGGATGAAAATGTTTCCAAAATAATAAAATTAAACCTATTGAACCCATTTAAAAGGCCATGAATGAACCTAATAATGTTAAACTAAATCAAATAAATGTGTATTATATTCTTTAATTAATAATTAATAAGTATAAATTTGATTATTAGGGTCATTAAGATCAGTGAAAGAACACTTTCGGGTATAAGGTAAGGGGTTTCTTATCTCACTTTTAATTATGTGAGATTTCCATTGTCCACCACTTATTTATTGCATGTGGTATATTGTGTAATAAAATTTGGTATATATTACCATTATTCTATTTATATTTATGGTATTCTGTGATTAATTTGGTGGTTATTAATTTTTGGTCATAAGACTCGATTGATTACAATGTGGAAAGGGACTTTGTTTCAATTTCCATTTCATTGTCAGCTACTTGGTATTGTGCACATAATATTTCTTACGTGGTGTATAAACTAACCATTTGAGATAATTTTTCATTTTAAATGGTAAATATATTATATATCTATATTCTGGTTTCATGGATATGGTTATTTTCTTAAGCTGTATACCCTTTTTCATATGATGTTTATTTGGATTATTGTTTTAACTATGGAAATATTCATGAATATGTATTCAATACTCTATACTAATGTTGAGAAGGCATATTGTACTTTTATTAAATCTATGTATAAAAAATTATTTGGACTTTCAACGATGGGAGGGGCCTTCTATATCCATATAAGAACCCTGGTTTTTTTAGAAACGGGTCAAATCCCGACCCTGTTTAAACTTTTGACATATTTTTGAGAAGTCTAGAAAATATGGGCAGTTTCTAGAAATTTTCAGACTACACTCCATGTACTTTAAGTACACGCCGTGTATGAGTTACCTGAGTGATTGTCCATATTCTCACCGAGTACATGTCGTGTGAAGACCGTGTAGAAATTTCTTACTACACGACGTGTATTTATAGACACGTCGTGTATCCCTTACCCGTGCGAGGCCAGGTACATGTCGTGTGGTGCCAGGTGTAAATTTCCATCTACACGGCGTGTAGCCTTCCTTGACATGTCGTGTACCTTTGTCCTGTGTGGTGGCCAAGACTTTGGCCGTGTGTTGACCATGTACAAGGTCCAGGTCGTGTGTTAGACTCCGCTTAAGTCGGAGTACGGAAACACATCTACACGGTGTGTACTTTGGAAATACACGTCGTGTACTTTTATTTTTATTTGAGTGATCTAGACGTCATCGCGTCTCATTCCCAGAAGTCCCTTCTTCTTCCCCTTTGGATGAACAGTTCGTCCAAGAACATCCGAAAAACTCAAACCCTCCCAGAATCTCCGTACGACCTTCGTTCTTCGATCTGTCGATGGCAGAGGGACTGCATCAGAAAGGCTAACCCCACGCACCCTTCTTCGTCTTTGATCCCTCACCTGTTCCTCCGCAGATTCCATCTGAACAGAATTGAAAAATTTGACAGAAACTCAGGTCTACCGCAATTCAGTCCGATTCAGAAGCTAAAATCAAAGGAGTGTCATCGTATGAGTACGAGGTGGGTGGTGCATACCTTCTTTCATGTTTTCGCAGACAATTTGGGGTTGCGACCTTCGGGCGCGACGTCGGGTGTTGAGAGAAACCCTGTTTATTTGTTGTTGATTAATTATCTACATTGTGGGATGCCTCTGGGTATTCCATGACCCTTGTTGTGCTATATTAAGGTCGGGTGAGAGGTCATGGATCATCTGGGGAAATTCTGTCGGGGGTGCCGAAATGCGTATGTTTTGGACCAGTATTTAAACTGCTGATTTAGACTGCTTTTGTTGCTGTTGGATTAAACTGCTGAGTTTGATTTGTTATAAGCATTCTAGTAATTGTTTAAGGCATTTAAGACCTTAGGTACTGGTATGGATTGGAGTAAGTTAGTGGAATTAATTGTTTACTAATTGCCTGTTTCAAGTAATGATTGAGTATAGTTATGAAATGTGTGATATTATCTGTGTTGAACTTCTTGTTGTGTTGGGCATGGCCCGGATATTTGTTGAGTGATGAGGATCACAGGTTGGGGATTTGGCTCGGATTACGTTGGGTGGTTTCTACCATGGGATTGGGCGTCATGGACGTCGGTTGAGGCAGTTGGACTGTCAGGTTGGGCTTGGCCCGGGTTACTTGGATGGCGAGCCCATCAGACTTGAGCGACAGGTTCGCAGGGATACTAGGTGTTAGAGGTGTTGTGGCTTGGGACATAATGAGGTGATTACCGCTCATTGAGTACTTTTGAGTAGTGTGCACATAGATAGACTCCGAGATGAGGTGGTATGGCCACTCGCTGGGTAGAGGCCCCCGGTAGATGCGGTTAGGTATATTTGGTTTGGGGGTGCTTTCCATAGGAAGCCACATGGAAAGTGATGAGACTTTGGGAGATAGATTTGAGGCGGTCAGGTTGGGGGCAGAGGCTCGTCGTGATTTGAGGTCAGACATCATTGTCCCTCCTGTTATCTTTTGAGGACAGGTATCGTTGTTCCTCTGGATGTTGTGTCATGGGCAGGTGGAGCTTCCGAGCTGGGTTACGATGGTTGGGTGTGCCTTAGGGACATCAGAACTTGAGACACATGGTGTCAAGTGGCATGAGGTGCCGAGCTACAGACCAGAGATTCCAGCGTTGGCTGAAGCAGGTGACACTTCCTGGTGGCTACTGAGCACCAGTGAAGTCTTTGTTTACTTTTGGGCATTGCACTATTACTGTTTTTCTTATTTAAGCATGTATGCCTAAACACTTATATTAGGTATGCACCTCTGGGTGGTATCCTACTGAGACTTGTCTCACACCCTACACGGGCCCTTTGGGACACGTGTAGACTTTATGAAATTGCGTGCAGGTAAAGGTTCAGCCTCAGGAGCTGGACTTTAGTGTTGTTGACATGGAGACTGGCATGGACCTTGAGGTCATGCTGTACTGGAGTTACTTGTTTAGTATTCTTTTTCTTGAATCAGCATGTTTACTTTATATTGTAGCTACTGCTGGTTATCCATTGGCTCCATTATATATATATATATATATATATATATATATATATATATTGATTGTATGACTTTCTTGGATGCATGGTTGGTTGTTTTAGTAGTTATTGCAGTTTATTGCTGGCATGATGTTCTGTTTGCTTTCCGCTGCTGTTGTTTCTATATTGCTTCCGCTGTTTATTATTATTGAATTTTCTTCCACTATGCGGGTCTAGTTCGAGTCTGCTGAGTTATTTATTTTTACTGCATCTCTACTGTTATAATTGAACCAGTACCATTACTATTATCCTCCGAGAGGGTATAGCCTCCCCAATATACCTATTCAGACCCTCGCTGCTAGTCGGCAGCCTTTGGTGTTCAGGAAAGGTGCACCTAAGGTAGTGACACTCGACCCGTTCGGCACTGTTCTGGTGGTTGGAAGGGTCTAGGTCGTTACAACGTGGTATTAGAGGGGTTCTTGACAAGGATTTAGTAACATTGCTTTGTTGGCTACTAATGAGTTTGAGACTTCTCTTTTTTATTTCTGTTGGTTTTACTATTTGGGATATGGTAGACTGGAGATAGGTTGTTGTTGGAATTTGATTTTTGAACTTGTGCTTGGGTGCCTGCAGCCCCATGTACGAGGGATGGATTGAGTTTCCGGGGCGGGAATTGCTGTTTGCTTTTTTCTCAGATTACAGTTGATATGATTTCCACCTCGGTGGCTCACTTGTTGTGCGATGTTATTTATTATGATATGTAAACCTTGGCCGGTATGGCAAGGGTTTCTTGTTTGGATTTTGATAGGCACATTTTAGGGTATTTCAATTTCATAACTGCACATATGATTTGTTAATTGATAATACCATGTGAATAAAATCAATTTCCATGCTATGTATTCTCTGAAATGTGAATAGGCGAAATTCCGGATAGAATTGCTTGTTTACTACAATGTGTATTCCATGCTTTGTATTTTGTAGAATTTCATGTGCATGATATTTGGGTATGGCTCTTATGAGAGCAGGAAGGTACTACGGTTGAGGTAGTGTAACTCTCAGGATTGGGCTACTTGGTCGTCAGAATATAGGAAACATTGATTGTCAGGATGGGCATGGCCCGAGGTAGTATTGATACTTGGCTCTGTTGAGGGTCGGTAAGGAGGCCGTGAGGTCGGGATGCCGAGGGCATGGTTTGCGATAGGGGAGAGTAAGGGTAGTTGTATGAACTACCTTTTACTGTTTTCCTTATCTGCGTAGAATATATTGTTATATATATATATATATATGGGTTGTCTGACCATTATGGTATTCAGCGAGTTACTCCTTCATGACATGATGGAGCGTCAGGCAGGAGAGGATGTAGTGTCGTAGGATCAGGTTCAAAGTCCGGTGTAGGCAGAGCATGAGCCACAGGTACAGGCTTAGGGACAGGATCAGGTTCAGGATCTAGTGCAGGCAGGGCAGCAGCCGAGTTTGGCAGCATTCGGACCGTGGCTTGACGAGCAGCTCCGAGCTAGCATGGTACGTGTCTTGCAGGGGATTGATAGAGGCACGCAGGGTGCAGAGCCTTCTAGGGAATATCTGACGTGGGAGTTCCAGTCACAGCACCCGCCGCTTTTTTAGGGTGAGGGTGGTCCGCAGGCGGTATAGAACTGGATAGAAAGTATGCACATGATCTTCGAGAAGCTCAAGATGCCTCTAGGGCGGAGGGTCAAGCTGGTGATGTACATACTAAGAGGAACGGCGAAGCGTTGGTGGGATGTACAGGTTCAGGATTGTAGGCACAAGGGATTGGCATGGAAGGACTTTGAGGACAGTTTCTTCGAGCACTTTTATTCGGAGACTTTGAGGGCAGAGAGAGCTCAGGATTTCATGAGTATTCAGCAGGGAGATATGCCCATCATGGACTACGCAACTACCTTCACAGAGTTTTCCCATTTTGCACCTGGTATGGTGAGCGATGACGCAGCTAGGGTGAGGTGCTTTGAGGATGGTTTGTGGAACACCATTCAAGTTCAGGTGAACATTTTCAGGTTGGGCTTCTTCTCTGAGGTGGTGAACCAGGAACTTATAGCAAAGGGAAACGAGAGAGAGAAGTCTCTCTTTGGCAAGGTGACAACCCCAGGCGATGGTTCGGATAGCAGGAAGCGAGGCAGAGACGAGTTCCAGAAGGGCGGGCAAGCCAAGGACTCAGGTAGACCACCTCGTGGCAGTTCAGCGGTGGTTTTCTTTCAGTGTGGACAGTCGGGACATGTTCAGGCTCAGTGCGATAAGCCCCCGAAGGAGTGCCGAGCGTGTGGACAGGTCGGACATCTGGAGAGGTTTTGCAGGCAGCCTTCTCAGATAGCCAGTAGGCAGGGACCAGGACAGACTGTGGCGTCAGAAGTTGGTTCAGGTTCGGTACTAGGAGAGGGTAGCCGAGGTTCAGCTGCATGCAGGGGACGTGACAGAGATAGTAGGACCCAGCTGAGGGGTCCGTGGCCAGAGACTGGAGCACCACCACAGGGAGGTCAGGCATTAGGCAGTCGGGCTTCAGGCTAGGTGCATGCTGTGGAGTTACCAGGGATTGAGCAGGCTGGAGAGCCGACGATGGTGGCAGGTACACTGTAGGTGTATCCATGAGTTTCTTTGTTTTCTTTTTTCATGGCCTCTTGAGGCGTGTCTGGTTGAGTGCACGAGTTGCATAGGTTACTTGTGGACTGACTAGAGACTAGTTAGTGGGATTGGCATCATATCGGATGCGTTATATAGTTTATTATATATTTTAGATGCGTGGAATCAGTATCATCAAGGATTCAGGTTACTTGGGGTGTCGTGGGAATCGGGGCATTGTGGATGCGGGTTACTTGAGGTGCATGGAACCAGGTTTGATTGGAGTATCTATCAGATGTAGGACCTCAGGGAGGCGAACACTGATGCGGTGAGGGTTATGTTGGGTGTCGGAAGCAACATGTGAGAACCAAGGAGGTGCAGGGGTGACGATGCATCACGGGAGGACCATGGGTCCGGGAAATAGGTTGTTGGGCCTTGCTTTTTTATTTAATTTGCTTTGAGCTTTGTTTGGGTTGAGATCGAGTAGTCAATTCCTAAGGTGGGGAGCCCTTTTGGGAATTTAGCCAGAACCTTGAGACCGGGGTATTCTGAGTTGTTTGACTGGGATGGGCATGTTCGGTGCCATCTCCTGGTTTCGTTCGGTAGCTCAGGGACGAGCTACGTTAAGGTGGGGAGTTTGTACTAACCCGGGTTTTTTTAGAAACGGGTCAAATCCTGACCCTGTTTAAACTTTTGACTGGTTTTTGAGAAGTCTGGAAAATCTGGGCAGTTTCTGGAAATTTCCAGACTACACACCGTGTATGAGTTACCTGAGTGACCGGCCATGTGCTCGCTGATTATATGTCGTGTGAATACCGTGTAGAAGTTTCTTACTAATCGGCGTGTATTTATAGACATGTCGTGTATCCCTTACCCATGCAAGGCCAAGTACATGTCATGTGGTGCTAGGTGTAAATTTCCATCTACACGGCATGTAGCCTTCCTTGACACGATGTGTACCTTTTTCCCGTGTAGCGGCCGAGACTCTGGTTTTGTGTTGACCGTGTACATGGTCCAGGTCGTGTGTTGGACTCCACTTAAGTCGGAGTACGGAAACACATCTACACGGTGTGTACTTTGGAAATACACACCGTGTACTTTTATTTTTATTTGAGCGATCGAGAAGCTGTCGCGTATCATTTCCAGAAGTCCCTTCTTCTTCCCCTTTGGACGAACAGTTCGTCTGAGAACCTCTGAAAAACTCAAATCCTCCCAGAATCTCCGTACAACCTCTGTTCTTCGATCTGTCGATGGCAGCGGGACCACATCGGAAAGGCTAACCCCACGCACCCTTCTTCATCTTTGATCCCTCACCTGTTCCTCTGCAGATTCCATCTGAATGGAATTGACGAATTTGATGGAAATGCAGATCTACCGCGATTCATTTCGATTCAGAGGGTAAAATAAAAGGAGTTTCATTGTACGAGTACGAGGTGGGTGGTGCATACCTTCTCTCGTGTTTTCGCAGACAATTTGGGGTTGCGACCTCCGGGCGCGACGTTGGGTGTTGAGTGAAGCCCTGTTTATTTGTTGTTAATTAATTATCTACATTGTGGGATGCCTCTAGGTATTCCATGACCCTTGTTGTGCTAGAGTAAGGCCGGGTGAGATGTCATGGATCGTCTGGGGCAATTCGGCCAGGGGTTCCAAAATGCGTATGTTTTGGACCAATATTTAAACTGCTGATTTAGACTGCTTTTGTTGTTATTGGATTAAACTGCTGAGTTTGATTTTTTATAATCATGCTAGTAATTTTTTATGGCATTTAATACCTTAGGTACTGGTATGGATTGGCGTAAGTTAGTGCAATTAATTGTTTAGTAATTTCCTGTTTCAAATAATGCTTCAGTATAGTTATGCAATGTGTGATATTATCTGTGTTGAACTGCACGTTGTGTTGGTCGTAGCCCGTATATTTGTTGAGTGATGAGGATCATAGGTTGGGGCTTTGGATCGGGTTACGTTGGGTGGTTGCTACCACGAGATTGGGCATCATGGATGTCAGTTGAGGCAGTTGGACTGTCAGGTTGGGCTTGGCCCGGGTTACTTGGATGGCGAGCCCATCAGACTTGAGTGACAGGTTCGTAGGGACACGAGGTGCCAGACGTCTTGTGGCTTGGGACATAATGAGGTGACTACCATTCACCGGGTACTTTTGAGTAGTGTGCACACAGATATACTCTGAGATGAGGTGGTACGACCACTCACTGGGTAGAGACCCCCGGTAGATGTGGTTAGGTATATTTGGTTTGGGGGTGCTTGCCATAGGAAGACATGTGGAAGGTGAAGAGCGTTCGGTAGATAGCTTTGAGGCGGTCAGGTTGGGGGTAGAGGCTCGCTGTGATTTGAGGGCAGACATCGATGTCCCTCCGGTTATCTTTTGAGGATAGGTATCGTTGTTCCGCCGGATGTTGTGCCATGGGCAGGTGGAGCTTCCAAGCTGGGTTATGATGGTTGGGCATGCCTTCGGGACGTCGGTACTTGAGACACATGGTATCAGGTGGTACGAGGTGTCGAGCTAAAGACCATAGATTCCGGCATTGGCCGAAGTAGGTGACACTTCCTGGTGGCTACTGAGCACCAGTGAAGTCTTTGTTTACTTTTGGGCATTGCACTGTTACTGTTTTTCTTATTTAAGCATGTCTGCCTAAAAACTTATATTAGGTACGCACCTCTGGGTGGTATCCTACTAAGACTTGTCTCACACCCTACACGGGCCCTTCGGGATGCGTGTAGACTTTATGAAATTGCGTGCAGGTAGAGGGTCAGCCTCAGGAGATGGACTTTAGTGCTATTGACATGGAGACTGACATAGAACTTGAGGTCGTTCCGTACTGGAGTTACTTGTTTAGTATTATTTTTCTTGCATCCACATGTTTACTTTATATTGTAGCTACTGCTGGTTATTCATTGGCACCATTATATATATATATATTGATTGTATGGCTTACTTGGATGCATGCTTGGATGTTTTAGTAGTTATTGCAGTTGATTGTTGGCATGATGTTCTGTTTACTTTCTGCTACTATTGTTTCTATATTGCTTCCGCTGTTTATTGTTATTGAATGTGCTTCTGCTATGCGGGTCTAGTTAGAGTCTACTGAGTTATTTATTTCTGTTGCATCTCTACTGTTATAATTGAACCAATACCATTACTATTATCCTTCGAGAGGGTATATCCTCCCCACTATACCTATTCAGACCCTCACTGTTAGTCGGCAGCCTTTGGCGTTCAGGGGAGGTGCGCCTAAGGTATTGACACCCAACCCATTCATCATGGTTTGGGTGGCTGTTCGGGTCTAGATCGTTACAATCCCCTCGATGAATCGATAGGTCTCATGTGACAAATGAGTTGGCAATAAACCCTTCGAGTTTATTTCCAAAAATCAGATGGGTTTCTACCCACAGACTTAAACCATTTTAATGGTATTATGGTATCATGTTCCAGATACATGACATCCAATTAAATATCATATCTCTTTATTCATTTTTAGTTATTACTATCCATGAGTTTTTCACTATGAAAAAATATATGGATGTAGTTTCATTCTCAGTTTATTAGTGGTGTGTGTTTTTCATTTATTCCTCGTGCCATATTGACTATGCCAATTTGATTATGATTCAATTATTGTTGATTCATGATTCTGCTATTTTTAACCCTTACTAAGCATTTTAAATCACCCCTTTCACTTTTTTACCTTCAACAGGTTATGAAGAGGAGGCTATTTATTGAGTTCTTTTGGATTCAATTTATTATTTTTTGTTATGTATTGTATTTTGTTACCTTTATCATTGTAATATGAGTTTCATGTATGTATATAGTTTCTTTAAGACTACTAAACTAATCATTCCTTCAGGTTTTCATTACTCTTAATCAAGCCAATGTTATAAGTAATGCACCAGCTCTGGGATTCTGGGGTTAGGGCGTTACAATTTTCAAAATATAAAAAAATGACAAAAATATTTTCAGAAATACTACTTAGTTATTCGAAACTTCTTCCTTGAGATCAACCCCGAGGTTAGCCAATGTGCTATATCTTGGGTTTTATAAATTTAAACTTGACCATCCTCATGACAAGAATGATGTTAGGTATCAAAATGGTTGCATATTTATTTATAATTATTTAAATATCATTGATTGATTTAGACATTTTCAATTAGTTTTAAATTATAGATTAATCATTCTTTAATATAAATTATGAGATCTTATTTCTTCATCTTATTTTCTCATAAATATAATCAAATTGATTAATTTTATGAACAAACTAAATTCAAAGATCTCATTCAGAGGTACCAAGGAATTTTTCTGGATAACACAGGAGTACACATCATGTAACCCAGAGGTATACATCATGTACTAGTGTTAAATTCAATAATAATTAATTTATAATTAATTCAAGTCATGTGAATTTATTACATGTGATAAATTTAATTATACACTGCCTGTTGATTGGGCTAGCTTGGCACATGGTCAGCTGGAATGTTGTGTAACTTCCGTACAAGGTGTGTAATCCTTTAGCCATAGACAATTTTTGTATATTCTTACACGGTGTACATTATTGGTGGTCATGTAACTCAAAGACCACATTCCATGTGGCCCATGTACACATCGTGCACTCCAAAATTTTCCATGGCATAGTTATGTTGATTCAATAAGTTTTCCTTATGAATTTTTCATTCCTCTATGTCTTTAAAATCACAAACACATTTTCTTAAGAAAAATTATCTTTCTCTAAGAATTATTTTCTTAAGGAAAATTTTATTTATCTAAGAAAAGTTTTATCCTTACCCTTGGTTTTTAATGCCTTATGTAATGTATTCTCAAACCAAGTCTAACATTTTTTATTAATCCAAGAAATTCAGATCCTTATCAAAAAAAACTCAAATATTATAGTTCCTTAGCTAACAAGTCTTACTATTTTCAGACTCCAGATTCTCTAAAATTCAGACTCTGAATTCTTTAAAATTCAGACTCTGAATTCTCTAAAATTCAAACTCTGAATTCTATGAAATTCAGAATCTAAATTATTTGAAATTTAAACTCCCAATTACTTTAGAATCCGAATTTCTCAGAATTCTGACTCTGAATTCCTTAGAATTAAAACACTAAATTCCTCAAAATTCGTACTCCAAATTCTATAGAATTAAAACTCCAAATTCATCAGATTTCTGACTCTAAATGTATATTTTTCCAGAATCTGATTGTTTGTATATTTAGACTCCAAATTCTATATTTCCTAGATTCTGATTATTCATATTTTTTTAAGCTAATTTACTTTCCTAACATATTGTTTCAATTTTAATGGATCATAGTTTCTTAAACATAATATTATTTTTCCTTACATATTATTGGTTCTTAATCATGATAATGTCTCCCAAGTTTTCCTTACATAAAACTATGTCATAAAATTTATTTCTAAATAACCATTGGTTGAGTGAAACATGTACAAGTCCCTCTAAAATTCAAGGAAAAAATGAATGTTGGAGGAGGGAGATGATCATTGGAATACTTGCCAATAAATAGGATCTCATTTGAACGATCTCACAAGATTCAAATAGATTATAAGTTGTGATG
Organism: Viscum album; assembly: GCA_963277665.1. Classification (NCBI taxonomy): domain Eukaryota; kingdom Viridiplantae; phylum Streptophyta; class Magnoliopsida; order Santalales; family Viscaceae; genus Viscum; species Viscum album. The sequence continues at coordinate 16,363,627 of OY728128.1, forward strand.
TTGTGAATTGATTTCTAGAGAGATAGAATCTTGTGCATTGTGCGATTAATGAACATATTATTCATCCATTAACAACTTATTTAGCTTGCTTTGTGTGACTCTGATTTTTGCTGTGAGAAATCGAGGGCTTCCAGGGATAAGAAGATAGAGGTACCGACTATCTTAAAGTTTGAGGGATTCTATGTATAGGAATACAAAGGTGCCGACTACCTTAAAGTTTGAGGGCTTCAGGGGATAGGAAGGTAGAGGTGCCGATTACCTTAAATCTTGAGGGCTTGTGGGGATAGTAAGACAGATTCTGATATTATTATTGAGGTATTACCCTGATGTGGGTAAGACAGACTTTCATGAAAGTATAAATCAAGGGAACTTTCTCCAAGGCTATTGGATACCCTTCTCTTTGGGTTAAAATATTTCTTACTTGTTTTTTTGTTACAAGTTTTATTTCCACTGTATTTTGTTAAAGAAAGTATAACTTTATTATACTTTCTTTTACTTATACTTACTATGATAAATAAAGATTCTATATGCTTTAAGGTAGAATATTTACCTAAGATAAACTTGATTAAGTTTTCTTAAGTTTTACTTGTTTAAGTTTAGGTTTCCTATAATTGGACTCAGGCCCTTCCAATTATCCCTTTGATCTAGAACCAAAGAGGGTTTGTGAATTTATCTTGTTTAACTTTTTTAAACATAGATGTTATTAAGGTTAAAAATTAAAGTTTTTAAAATTACAATTCACCACCCCACCCTCTTGTAATTGAGCATCTGTATATTCTATTTCGATCCTACATTTGGTATCAGAGTAGGTATCTAAAATACTTATACTTATATATAAGTTTTCTTTCTCAAGTTTTACTTGCTTAACTTTTCTTGCTCAAATTTTCCATAAATATTTTCTTTATAAAATATTTTTCTACAAATCCTTTTTGTGTAAAAGTTTTCTTTTCTTATATAAATGGTAGGAATGAATATCAGTTCAATAGAAAATATTAATCCTACCAGACCTCCAATCTTTAATGGTAATGATTATGAGTACTTGAGAGATAGGATGAAGACTTTTGTTATAAACAATGAAGTGGAAATTTTTTTTATGCTCGCTAGAGATTACAAAATTCCAGACAAGGAAGTTAGAACATTCACCAACCAAGAAAAACAAGAATATCAACTAAATTATAAGGTACGCGGTACTTTTTTGTGTTATATGACCAGGAATATATAAATTCAGATATCATCATGTGAATCATCCAACTTTATTTGGAAAAAACTTTAATTCACACATTTTGTAACTTCTAAAGTGATAGAAAATAGAAGAGGTATATTAAGATATGAATATCATAGATTTTTATTTCCTTATGGAGAACCTATTTGCAAAGTGCAACAAAGATTTATGAGCAATGTCAACAGTCTTCAATATATGAGAGAGAAAAATCTTGATAATGAATTTCTTATGGAAAAGATAATTAATATTATGCCCAATGAGTGGGAATATAAAAGGACAACTATTGATGAAAATAAGAAAGTATCTAACATTACTCTTTATGAGTTATTTGGAACTCTTCTTCAATATGAAACAATAATGAAGAGAGATGTTGATTTCAACAAGAAAAAGAATGGTAATGGAAGTGTAGCTTCCACTACTACACCTAAATACAAGACTTCTAAAAGGGTAACTATATCTAAAGCTATGAAAGTTATTGTTATATCTGAATCAAGGGACAGTGAACAGTCTGAGAATTAATTAGCCAATATTGCCCGAAGAATGAACAAGATTATGGGAAAGAAAGATTTTCAATACAGATATAAGGAGAAAGATAGAAAGGAAAATAAAGATTATGAAGTAACTTGCTATGAAAGAAAAATAAATGGAAATATGAGACCCGATTTTCCTATGCTAAAGAGAAAAGATATAAAGGAAATTCATTTTGAAATGAATTGAAAGAAGTACTAGAAATATAAGGCTAAGAAAGTCTTGAAAGCTAATGACACCTAGAGTGCCAGTGGTGGTGACTCTTTATATGAATCTTCATAATATGAATCTTCTAGTTAGAATAAAATTGGTCTTATAACTAGATTACTTATTAAAACCCATTGTATTATGGCTAAGGTACGCAATAATGAATATTTAACCAATATTTCTTTAAATTATAATTTTCCTAATGAAGAATGTTATGAATCTTTGGATGATGAAACTTCCTCATCAGAAGATAATAATTTACCTTCATTTGAATAAGTTTATAGATTTTATAAATTACTTAAGAATGAGAACTATGAGATAAAAAAGAAGTTAGAGAAACTAAATTCCATAATTTCTATTTTAAAAAAACAAGTATCAGATCTTTATAAAGATCTTGATCAAAAAAAAAATTAAATAATTTTTAAAAACCTTAAGGAAGATAATTCTGAGAAGGATAAACTTTATAAGGATCTTGAAAATGTCATTTATAAGAAAAAAATTTTAGAGGATAACTCAAGTTCTAAGACTAATGATTTTGAGGAAAATAATTTACTCACTAGACTAAAATCTAAAATTTTTTCCTTAAAGAAACTTTTATCAAATTTTACTTTAGGAAGGAAATAATTTGATAAAATATATTCACAACTTCATCCTCTTAGGAATAGTTTTTGATTTGGTTATACTCACTCAAAATCTATTTTTATTCATAACTATTTTTCTCCCCAAAGTTCTTATTTTTGCACTAAGTGTGAATGTGGTGGAAATTGGGAGAAATGATTATTATTTAAATAAAACCCAATCCTTAAGTTTTAATAAAGCTTATTTTTCAAAGAAAATATGGATTCCTAATATTTTACTTTCTGAATTTTCTGAATCCAAGAAATTTTAGATTCTAAAAGTCTAACTATTTTATTTTTAGGAAAATAAAGGAAGTACCAACAACAATACATGGTACATGGATAATAGATGTTCCTAGCACATTACTGGTAACAAAAAATTCATTGAAAAGATTATCACGATGAAAAGAGGAAAAGTAAATTTTATATATAATGTTCAGGGAGAGATTATTGGTATAGTTAAAATTGTTCTTATTGGAAAAGCTTTAATTTCAAATGTTTTATTTGTTAAAGGTCTTAAGAAAAACCTTATAAGCATAATCCAATTATGTGATGAAGGTTTCCCTGTTAATTTTAGGAATGATAAACGTAAAGTAATCTTCCATATTAACTTTTTGTTGAAACCTATCCCCTCACATTAAGAAATTATTTTTCATAAGGAGAGTACATTTGTTTATTCTTTAAAAAATGATTTTTTTGGAACCTAAAAATTTTTCTTTCCTTAATAAAAATTTTTCAAACCTAAAAATTTCCTTTCCTTAATAAAATTTTCCAGAATCAAAGAAGAACCTTATTAATACTGAATATTATTTCTTATAAATTCGGAAGGTATGTTTCCTTAATTAAATCTTCATAATTGTATTTTTTACCTGTTGGTATTTCTATCTTGTTTTAAGAAAAATCTATATGATTCCCTTTCCTTAAATCCTATGTTTTCCTTAAAACCTCAAAATATTAGAACCTACCAAATCCTTTTTCGGCATTCATATCAAATGTCAGATCATATTAGGCTTATTTCAATCGTTTTATTAAATTTGGAATTCAAACCATCGCCAAAAAGCCTATATAAAGGCTCCCTATATTCATGTTCCACATCAGTTTTCAAAAGTTTTTGCACTAAATCTCTACCACAATACAAATCATCCAATCATATTCCTTAGTTTACTTACATTTTAGATGTCTCTTGAAATATTCTCTCAAAATTATATAACCTCAAATAAGGAAATCAAAGATTAAAAAATCTAAAAAGAAATTTTGGTTGAACCAAATTTCTTTCTGAAGTATAATTCCTTGATTTCGAAAGTTATAAAGAATAATAGTTGGGAAATTATTTATATAGCTAATCTGAAGAATCAGGATCTCATTTATCCTGATATTCTTGTAGAATTTTATGATTCGGTAAGTTTTCATGAATATGGAGGGAGGGAAAAGTTTTCCTTTAAGAGCTATAGAAAAAAATATTCATTATCCTTTAACATGGATGCAAACATTCTCGGTATTTCTTATGAAGGAGAAGAAATATTTTTCTCTCACAAGTTTCTAGATAAGGTAGGAAGTTTTGAGAAGGTAAAGGAAATTTAGTTCCTTGGACTCAAGGATGTCAAGTTTCCAAATATCAACTATATTACAACCAACTATCAATTGTTATCTTTTTGGATGAAGGTATTTATTATTCTAAGAAATAGAGACAAGTAATCTCTTAAGAAGGGTGATATCTTTATGATGGACTTCTTGGTTAATATTAAAATGGTAAACCTGATCAATTACATCCTTATGACCATTAGTAAAATAAAGAATGGAACCCTCAAGTCTCAGATAATCATGTATAAAGTGATCTTGTTGAAGATCATCATTATTTGTTTAGAATCCTTTAAAATTCTCTACAATTCAAATCCAAGAATTTTCAAGATTATGTTGTTGAGTGATGATACTCTAAGGAGGATGAAAGTTGGGTTTAGTATCATGTTAGTAGAATTTTATGATCTTCATGAAAGTGAGATTAAATCTTTAACCAATAAAGGGGAAATAGGGAAAACTTCCAAGAAAACCTAGAATAAAATAAAGGATAAAGAACCTGAATCCAAAGAAAATAAATCATTCCAGAAATCCATTCAGTTATACCCAAGCCGAAAAAGAAAAATACTTTTTCTGATGAAGTGGTAGAAAAGTAGAGAGATAATAAGGAGGAGGAGGAGGGTGACACTAGCTTTGGATTAGACCCTACTGAGGAAAATTCCTTGAAAATTCAAGCTACTGAAGAACTTGGAAGGTAAGAAAAATAGAATAAGTTGAAGTAGAAAATGTTATAATTTGAGATCATCCAAGGCCTTCTTAAAGATATTGAGAGACCATCCAAACAGATCCAGGTACTAGAATCCTTCCATTTAGATTCAGTTCCAGTAGAAACTCCGGGAAAGAGATTTTCAATACCAAAACCCATTGTGGAATAATAAATAACTCATAAATAAGAAGAATTAGAAGAATAAGAAGAAGAAGAAAAAAGTGAAGATGTGATTAAATAGGTTGAATAATACCAGGAGAAAGAAATTATTTCAGACAAGTTATCGATCAGAACTTCCCAAGATGAATCAACCAAAACAATCTCTCAAGGGAAAGATGATGATGCATAAGATGATGCTGATAAACCTTCTGATTATGGGAGCAGCAACCATGATTTCATTCATCCTGATGATATTAAAGAATGTGTTGATAAAGAAGATGTTGATGAAGATAAGATAATACAAGTATTAGATAGTGAACATGGAACTCCAAAAGATGGGAAGGAAATATCTAGATTAGATAAAGGAAAGCAATTGGATGGTTTTTTTTCCAATAAAGTTGTGGTTGTGAATGCCAAGAAAGATATTTTTGAAACTTCCAAAAGTAAAGCTAAAGACCTTGGCAAAGTTTTCTTGCCAGTAAAGGAATTAGATTCTGAATGTTCATCTTCGATGGGTTAGGATTTTGTTGCTCAGTATTTAAAGAAGTTAGTGAACATGATAAACTTATTTCCAAGTATTGATTCTAGATGTCAGTTGCTTCAACATTATTTCAATCAAAAGTCAGATTTGATAAGCATGCTCATGGAAAATTTTATCAAACTTGAAACGGAGTTCAAGAATTTTCATATTGGTTATGATGCTCATAGGATATCATGTAAGTAAATAACCAAATGGTCTAAGAGAATGATTTATTATATTAAAATCATGTATGACTTCCAAGATTCAATTAAAGATGATTTTGATAAGTCTGATGACATAATAAAAAACCTTACAACAAGTTTTTTAGATAAGTTGAATATCGAGAAAGTTTTCCATATTCAAGAATATAGAGATATGAATGGAAAGATGAATTTTTTTCTCTAAATTTAAAGAGAGAAAGGGAACTTAGGGAAGAGTTGGAAGAAAAGTTCAAACATCAAGAAGAGGTAATAAAGTCTCAGGAAGAAATTCTAAAGCCTCAAGAAGAAAGAATCAAGGATCTTAAAAAGAAGAATCAGGATCAGGATTAGTTTCCCAAGAGGTTTGTGTATAATCAAAAAGAGCTAAAGAAGTTAAAGGAAACCTTGATTAAGCTCATGCTGAAGGAAAATAAGGATTAATGATTTCCCTGAAAATCCGATCATTTTTTGTATTTTTCCCTCTAACAAATTTTTCCAATCATAATGAAATTTTTCTTCCATTATTTTGTCTTTTATATTTCTAACCTTCTAGGTAAATTTTTTTTATTCCATCCATTTCTATTTAAAATCACAAAAGGGTAGAAAATAAATATTAAAAGAATATTAAGTAAAAATTAGATAATGCCCTAAAAAGAGGGCGATTAAGTAAGAGGGAGTCTACTTATAGAATATTTTCTTAAGAAAGAAAAAGTAACTTCTCTAAAAAAGAAAACAATACAATCCTTTGGGATTTCAAAACCTAATGGGGAGTTAGTTGTATTCATCATAAGTCATAATTAAAGGGAGATAAGTATTTATTTTAAAGTTTAAAAAGAAAAATCCTTATTCCTTATATTATTTTTCAAAAGGTTGTTTGTGCTTAACAAAAAGGGGGAGATTGTAGAGTCAATAAGGTATCCTTATAAATTTTCCATTCCTCTGTGATTTGAAAATAATAAAAAAAATTCTTAAGGGAAATTATCTTTCTCTAAGAATTATTTTCTTAATGAAAATTTTCTTTCTCTAAGAAAAGTTTTATCTTTACCCTTGGTTTTCAATTTCTTATTTAATGTCTTCTCAAACCAAGTATAACCTTTTTTTGTTAAGCCAAAAAATTCAAATTCTTATCAAAAAACCTTAGAATCTTATAGTTCCTTAGCTACCGAATCATGCTATTTTTAGACTATGAATTCTCTGAAATTAAGAATCCTAATTCTCTAATATCCTGACTCTAAATTTTCTGAGATTTAGACTCTAAATTCTATGAAATTCAGACTCTAAATTCTCTCAAATTCTGACTCTGAATTATTTGAAATTTGGACTCTGAATTCTTTGAAATTATGACTCTGAATTCTCAGAATTCAGACTCTTAATTCCTTAAAATTATGACTCTAGATTTCTTAGAATTCAGACTTTGAATTCCTCAAAATTCATACTTTTAATTCCTCAAAATTTAAAATCTTAATTCCTCAGAATTCAAACTCTAAATTCATCATATTTCTGACTCTAAATATCCAGTTTTCCAAAATATGATAGTTCATATATTTATACTCCGAATTCTATATTTTCTAGATAATGATTATTCATATTTTTTAAGCTACTTTACTCTCCTTTCATATTGTTGCAATTTTATCAAATCATAGTTTCTTAAACCTGATATTATTTTTCCTTGCATATTATTGGTTCTTAAGCATGATAATGTTTCCCAAGTTTTTCCTATATAAAATGATGTCGTATAGTTTATTTCTAACTAACCATTGTTTGAGTGATACGTGTATAGGTCCCTCTAAAATTTAAGGAAAAATATGAATGTTGGAGGAGGGAACCAACCATTGGAATCCTTACTTATAAATAGGATCTTATTTGAATGAGCTCACAAGATTGAAAGATATTACAAGTTGTGATGCTATGAAGTGATTTCTAGAGAGATAGAATCTTGTGTCTTGTGTGATTTGTGAACATATTTTTTAGTTATGAACAACTTGTTCAGCTTACTTTGTGCGACACCGATTTTTTCTGTGTGAAATCTAGGGCTTTTGAGGATAGAAATATAGAGGTACCAACTACCTTAAAGTTTAAGGGATTCATGGGATATGAAGATAGATATTCTGAAAACCATAAATTTAAAGGGATTTCGAGGATAGGAAGATAGATGTGCCAACTACCTCAAAGTTCGAGGGCTTACTAGGATAGTAATAGAGATTCCAATATTCTTATCAAGGGCTTACCCTGGTGTGGGTAAAACAGACTTTCTTCAAATTAAAAATCAAGGGACTTTTATCCAAGGTTGTTTGATACCCTTATCTTTGGGTTAAAATATTTCCTACTCAGTTTCTTATTTTTGTTACAAGTTTTATTTCCACTATATTTTTTTAAAGAATGAAATTATAACTTTCCTATACTTTCTTTTACTTATACTTTCTCTAATAAATAAATATTTTATATGCTTTATGGTAGAATCTTTTCCAAATATAAATTTTATTATGTTTTATTAATTTTAACTTGTTTAAGTATAGGTTTCTTATAATTAGACCTGAGCCCTTCCAATTATCCCTTTGATCTAGAACCAAATAGGGTTTCTGAATTTATCTTGATTAATTTTGTTAAACATAGATTTTCTTAAGATTAAAAATGAAATTTTTTAAACTTACAATTCACCCCCCCCCCCTTATTGTAATTGATCATATGTATATTCTATTTAGGTCCTAGAATTGGTATCAGAGCAAGTCTCAAAAATACTTATACTTACATATAAGTTTTCTTTCTCAAGTTTTAATTTCTTAACTTTTTTTTTCTCAAATTCTCCTTAAATATTTTCTTTATAAAATATTTTACTACTAATCCTTTTTATGGAAAAGTTTTTTTCTTATATAAATGGCAGGAATGAATTTCGGTTCAATAGAAAATATTAATCCTACTATACCACCAATATTTGATGGTAATGATTGTGAGTACTGGAGAGATATGATGCAGACTTTTGTTACAAACACTGGAGTGGTCAATTTTTTTATCCTCACTGGAGATTACAAAATTACAAAAAAGAAAGTTAGAACTTTCACCAACCAATAAAAACAAGAATATCGACAAAATTATAAGGTATGAAATACTTTTCTGTCTTCTATGACCAGTAATATATATAGTTAGATATCATCATGTGAAGCTACCAATTGTATTTGGAAGAAACTAGAAGTCACACATTTTGGAACTTCTAAAATGATAAAAACTAGAAGAGCTATATTAATATATGAATATCATAGATTTTTATTTTCTTATGGATAACATGTTTGCAAATTGAAACAAAGATGTATGACCATTGTAAACAATCTTCAATCTATGGGAGAGAAAGGTCTTGATGGTGAAGTTTTTGTGGACAAGATAATTGATATTATGCCCAATGAGTGGGAATATAAAGGGACAGTTATTGATGAAAATAAGAAGTTATCTAACATTACCCTTGATGATTTATTTGGAACTCTTCTTTATCATGAAATAATAATAAACATAGATGCTGATTTCAACAAGAAAAAGAAAGGTAATGGAAGTTTAGCTTTCACTACTACATCTAAATCCAAGACACCTAAAAGGGTGACTAGGTATAAAGCCAAGAAAGATGTTGTTATATCTAAATCAAGTGACAGTGAATAATCTGAGAATGAATTATCAAATCTTTCTAGAAGAATGAATAAGATTGTGGGAAAGAAATATTTTTCAGTACATATATAAGAATAAAGATATAAAGGACAAGAAATATTCTGAAGTAACTTTTTTTGAATGCAAAAGGGGTGGACATATCAGAAATGATTGTCCTATGTTAAAGAGAAAAGATAGAAGGGAAAATCATTTTGAAGGGAATAGAAAGAAGTAATACGAATCTAAGGCTAAGAAAGTATTGAAGTCTAATGAAACATGGAGTGACAGTGGTGGTGACTCTTCAGATGAATCTTTGGAATATGAATCTTATAGTTAGAATAATATTGGTATTATAGCCAGATTACTTATTAAAAACCATTTTATTATGTCTAAGGTACATAGTGTTGAATATTTAACCAATATTTATTTAAATGATAATTTTCCTAATGAAGAACATTATGAATATTTAGATGATGAAACTTCCTCATTAGAAGATAATACTTTACCTTCATTTGAATAAGTTTCTAGATTTTCTAAATTAATTTAGAATGAGAACTGTAAGATAAAAAAAATAAGTTATAGAAACAAAATTCTAGAATTTCATTTTTAACAAAATAAGTATCAGGTCTTTCTAAATATCTTGATCATAAAACACTTATTTTTTTAAGCATTACTAAAATCCTTAAGGAAGTTAATTCTGAGAAGAAGAAACTTTCTAAGGATCTTGAAAATGTTATTTATAAGAAAAATGTTTTAGAGGATAACTCAAGTTCTAAGACTAATGACTATGAGGATAATAATTTAGTCATTAGACTAAAATTTGAAATTTTTTCCTTAAAGAAAATTTTATCAAATTTTACTTCAAGAAGGAAAAAATTTGATAAAATGTATTCACAACGTTTTCCTCTTAGGAATAGTTCTGGATTTTGTTATACTAACTCAAAACCTATTTTTATTCATAACTATTTTATTCCCCAAAGTGATACTCTTTGAACTAAGTGTTAATGTGGTGGACAATGGAAGAAAAAAATTTCTTTAAATAAAACCCAATCCTTAGGTTTTTATAAAGATTATTTTTCAAAGAAAATGTGGAACCCTAAGATTTTACTTTTTGAATTTTCCAAATCCAAGAAAGTATAGATTCTGAAAGTTTATCTATTTTATTTTTAGGAAAATAAAGGAAGTACCAAAAACAATACTTGGTACATGGATATTGGATGTTCCAGGCACATTACTGGTAACAAAAACTTCTTTGAAAAGATTATCAAGATGAAATGAGGAAAAGTAAATTTCTGAGATAATGCTCAGGGAGAAATTTTTGGTATAGGTAACATTTTTATTCTTGTAAAATATTTAATTTCAAATTTTTTATTTGTTAAAAGTATTAAGAACAACCTTATAAGCATAATCCAATTATGTGATGAAGTTTACCTTATGAATTTTAGGAATGATAACCGTAAGTTAATATTCCATGTTAACATTTTGTTGAAACCTATCTCCTTAAATTAAGAAACTACTTTTCATAGGGGGGGTACATTTTTTTATTATTTAAAAATAAAAATATTTGATTTTTTCGGAACTTAAAATTTTTCCTTTCTTTGATAAAAATATTTAGAACCTAAAAATTTCTTTTCCTTAATAAAATTTTCTAGAATAAAAGAAGAACCTTATTAATACTGATAATTCTTTCTTTGTAATATGGAAGGTATGTTTCCTTAATTAAATCTTTGTAATTATATTTTTTACCTGTTGGTATTTCTATCTTGTTTTAAGAATACTCTATCAGATTCACTTTCCTTAAATCCAGTTTTTCCTTAAAACCACAAAAGATCAGAACACACCAAATCCTTCTTCAGGATTTATCTCAACCATCAAAACAGGTCAATATTATTTAACCCATTAGATTTAATTGGGAATTCAAACTATCCCCAAAAATCCTATATAAAGGCCACCTATATTCGTGTCCCAAATCATTTTTCAAGAGTTTTTACATCGAAGCTCTGCCGTCCTACAAATCAGCCATTCAGATTTCTTAGTTTCTTTATATTCCAAATGTCATTTGAAAGTTACCCTCAAAATCAGATGACCTCAAATAATAAAATAAAATATTAAAAAATCTACAACTAAGGTTTGGTTGAAACAAATTTCCTTATGAAGTATAATTCCCTGATTTTGAAAGTTATAAAGAAGAATAGTTGAGAAATTCTTTGTGTGGCCAAGCCAAATAATCAGGATCTAGTTTATCCTAATTTTCACATAGAATTTTTTGATTTGGTAAGTTTTTATGAAGAAGGAGGAAGGGAAAATTTGTCCTTCAAGAGCTATGGAAAAACCTATTTGTTATCCTTCAACATGGCTTCAAACATTCTTGGTATTTCTTATAAAGGTGAAGCAATATTTTTCTATCACAAGTTGCCAGATAAGGTAGGAATTTTTGAGATGGTAAAGGCAATTGAGTGCCTTGGAATCAAGGGAGTAAAGTTTCTAAATATTAACCATCTTACAACCAACTATTGTTTGTTAGATTTGTGGATTCAAGGATTTCTTATTCCAAGATATGGAGACAAGGACTTTCTTAAGAAGAGTGAAATCTTTAGGATGGACTTCTTGGTTAATCTTAGAAAGGTAAACTTTATCAAGTACATCCTTCTGACCATCAGTAATATAAATAAGGGAACCGTCAAGTCTCAGATAACCCTGTATTCAATGATCTTATCGAAGATCATCATTCTTTTTTTTATAATCCTTTAAAATTATCTACAGTTAAAAACCAAGAATTTTCAATATTATGGTGTTGAGTGATGATACTCTAAGGAGTATGAAAGTTGGGTTTAGTATCAAGTTAGAAGAATTTTATGATATTTCTGAAAATGAGATTCAAGCTTTAACCAAGAAAGGGGAAGTAGGGAAAACTTCCAAGAAAACCTAGAATAAAAGAAAGTAGAAAGAACTAGAAGATAAAGAAAAAGAAACCATTATGAAAACCATGTCAGCTCCACCCAAGATAAGAAAGCAAAAGACTTTTTCTAATGAAGTGGTAGCAAAGTGGAGAGAGTAGAAGAAGAAGAAAAAGGAGGGTGATTTTATCTTTGGGTTAGACCCTACAAAGGAAAAGGCATTGAAAATTCAAGCTACTAAAGAACTTGAAAGGAAATAAAGGTAGAATAAGTTTCAGAAGAAAATGTCAGAAGATGATATCATCCAAGCCCTTCTTAAAGATACTAAGTGAGCATCCGAATATATCTAGGTACCGAAATCCTTCCTTCAATAGTCAATTCCAGTAAAAACTTCGAGAAATAGATTTTAAATACCAGAACCCATTGTATAAGAAGACATATCTTAGCAAGAAGAATAATTAGTAGAAGAAGAATAAGAAGAAGAAGAAGAAAGTGAAGATGTGATTAAATAGGTGTAAGAATAACATGAGAAGGAAAGTCCTTCATACAAGTTATCGATCAGAACTTCCCAGGTTGAATCAACCAAAATAATATCTCAAGGGAAAGATAATAATGCACAGGATGAGGTTGATAAACCTTATGATGATGAGAACAGCAACCATGATTTCATTTATCCTGATGATATAAAAGAAAGTGATGAGAAAGAAGATGTTGATAAAGATAAGATAATCTAAGTATTAGATAGTGATCATGGAACTCCAAAAGATGGGAATGAAATCTCTAGATCTGATAAAGGAAAGAAAGTGTATGATGTTTTTCCCAAGAAAGTTGTGGTTTTGAAATCTAAGAAAGATTCTGGTGAAACATCCAAGAGGAAAGATGAAGAGCTTGAAAAAGTTTCCTTGCCCGCAAAGGAATCAGCTTAAGAATCTTCATCTTTGATAGGAAATGATTTTTTTGTTTAGTCTTTGAATAATTTAGTGAAAACAATACCCTTATTTCCAAGTATCAATTCAAGATGTTAGTTGCTTCATCATTATTTCAATCAGAAGTCATATTTGATAAGCATGCTCATGGAAAAGTTTATTAAACTTGAAACGGAGTTCAAGACTTTTAATATTGGTTATGATGCTCATAGGAGATCTTGTAAGGTAATAACCAAATGGTCTAAGAGAATTATTGATGATATTAAAATCATGAAAAAATTACAAGATTCAATAAAAGATGGTTTTAATAATTCCGATGACACAATCAAAAACCCTACAACAAGTTTTTCAGAGAAAATGAATCTCGAGGAAGTTTTCCGGATTCAAGAAGACAAATATCTGAAAGGAAATCTGAATTATGTTGCTCTAAATTTAAAGAGAGAAAGGGAACTCGGGGAAGAGTTAGAAGAAAAGTTCAAACGAAATGAAAAGGTAATAAAGTCCCAGGCAGAAATTATAAAGTCTCAAGAAGAAAGAATAAAGTCTTTTGAAAAGAAGAATCAAGATCGGGATTAGTTTCTCAAGAGGTTTGAGGATAATCACAAAGTGATAAAGAAGTTAAAGGAAACCTTTAGTAAGCTCATGCCAAAGGAAAATAAGGGTCAATGATTTCCCTAACCATCCGATCATTTGTTTTATTTTTCCCTGTAACAAATTTTTCCAATCATAATGAAAATTTTCTTCCATTATTTTGTCTTGCATATTTATAACCCTTCAGGTACATTTTTTCATTCCCTCCATTTCTTTTTTAAAATCAAAAATGGGGAGAAAATAAAGATCAAAAGAATATTAAGTAAAAATAATATAATTACCTAAGAAAGGGGAGATTAAGTAATAAGGAGTCTACATAAAGAATATTTTATTAAGAAAGAAGAAGTACCTTCTCTAATAAAGACAATAATATGATCCTTAGGGATTTCAAAACCTAAGGGGGGTTATTTTTATTCATCATAAGATATAAGTAAAAGGAGATAAGTATTTATTTTAAGGTTCAAAAGGCAAAATCCTTATTCCTTATATTATTTTTTAAAAGTTTGTCTATGCTTCCCAAAAATGGGGAGATTTTTGAGTTAATAAGGTTTCCTTATAACTTTTCCATTCCTCTATGTTTTTAAAAATCACAAACACATTTTCTTAAGGAAAATTATCTTTCTCTAAGAATTATTTTATAAAGGAAATTTTTCTTTCTCTATGAAAAGTTTTATCCTTACCCTTGTTGTTCAATGTCTTCTTTAATGTATTCTCAAACCAAGTCTACATTTTATTTGTTAAGCCAAAAAAATTGGATCCTTATTAAAAAACCTCATAATATTATAGTTCTTTAGTTACCAAGTCTTACTATTTTTAGACTCTGAATTCTCTGAAATTCAGACTCTGAATTCTCTAAAAATGAGACTCTAAATTCTCTGAAATTCAGACTCTAAATTCTCTAAAACTTAGACTCTGAATTCTTTGAAATTCAGACTCTGAATTCCCTGAAATTTATGCTTTTAATTCTTTGAAATTTGGACTCCTAATTCTTCTAAATTCATACTCTGAATTATTTGAAATTATGACTCTGAATTCCTCAGAATTATGACTCAGAATTCCTTAGAATTCATACTCCAAATTCTTCAGAATTCAAACATCGAATTTCTTAGAAATCAGACTCTGAATTCTTCAAACTTCTGACTCTGAATTCATCAGATTTATGAACCTTAATATCCATTTTTCCATAATCTGATTGTTCGTATATTTAGACTCTGAATTCTATATTTCCTAGATTATAATTATTCATATATTTTTAATCTACTTTACTTTCCTAACATATTGATTCAGTTTTATCAGATCCTAGTTTCTTAAACATGATATTATTTTTATTTACATATTATTGGATCTTAAGCATGATAATGTTTCCCATTTTTTTCTACATAAAATTATGTCATACAATTTATTTCTAATTAATCGTTGGTTGAGTGACACATGTACAAGTCCCTCTAAAATTTAATAAAAAATATGACCGTTGGAGGAGGGATCCAACCATTAGAATCCTTTCTTATAAATAGGATCTCATTTGAACTATCTCATAAGATTTAAAGAGATTACAAGTTGTGATGTTGTGAAGTGATTTCTAGAGAGATACTCTCATGCCTTGTGCGATTTTTGAACATCTTGTTAAGCCATGGACAACTTGTTCAGCTTACTTTGTGTGACTCTAATTATTGTTGTGTGCAATCAAGGGCTTTCGATGATAGAAATACAAAAGTATTGACTACCTTAAATTTCAAGGGATTCTGGGGATAGGAATACATAGTTTCCAACTACATTAAAGTTTGAGGGCTTCTGGGGATAGGAAGATAGAGTTTCCCACTACCTTAAAGTTTGAGGGATTGCAGGGATAGCAAGACAGATTCTGATATTATTATCTAGGGATTACCCTAGTATGGGTAATACAGACTTTCGTAAAATTATAAATCAAGGGACATTTATCCAAGGTTTTTGGATACCCTTATCTTTGGGTTAAAAGTTTTCCTACTTGGTTACTTGTTTTTGTTACAAGTTTTATTTCTACTGTATTTTGTTAAAGAAAAAATTATAACTTTCTTATACTTTCTTGTACTTATACTTACTCTAATAAATAAATATTCTAAATTATTTAAGGTAGAATATTTACCTAAGATAAAATTGCTTAATTTTTTTAAGTTTAACTTGTTTAAGTTTAGGTTTCTTATAATTGGACCTAAGCCCTTCCAATTATCCCTTTAAGCTAGAACCAAAGAGGTTTTGTGAATTTATCTTGTTTAACATTGTTAAAAATAGATTTTATTAAGGTTAAAAATGAAAGTTTTTAATTCAATCTCCCCCCCCCCCCTCTTGTAATTGAGAATCTGCAAATTCTATTTCAATCCTACAGGTTACATGCTGAGTCCCTAGGCATGTGTCACAGATATACAATGAGAATAATTTACACCGTATAAACTTCAATATACGCATCATGTAGTTTTTCCAAATTATGTAGAATTAAAAAATATTTTATTATAATGTGAAAACCTTATCAACATGTGTTTTTGTGTGCCTATTATGTTGTTAGGACACAACATGTGATGAGTTTTATATATATAAATATCTAATTAATTTCTTCATATTGTTCATATCTACAAATCATGTATAAGTCATATTACAGTTATTACTCTATGTGCATTAAATCATTACACGCTATTTAAATACCATGTGTTCTATGTGGTTATTAAGTTGATAGTTCATTCCATGAACTTACATGATAAGTCATATATGCCACATATCATAAGAGTAAATGGTATATGAGTATAGTATACATTGGGTAGTTTGGATGGGTACAAATTGTGTTTCCTCCAAGGTACATTTTTGTACATAGTTATTTTTAAATAAATTTTTTTAATTATGATGGATGAGAATCTCAAGGAAATTCTAATGAGAATGAAGATAAAATAATTGATTAATTAAATAAGATAATTAATTGATTTGAGTACAATTTATCTTAAACAATAATGGTTAAAATTGAATGCTAATTTTATTAAATGTTTAATTATTTGCATGTCTGTGGATGATTATGAGATTAAACCAGACATTTTTATGTGATTTTTTTTATTTAATTTATTATTAAATTAAATTTTTGGGTTTTGTGCCATATCTCCTCTCATTAGTTAAGGGTTTGTGTGCCCATAGTTTCTTTTATGTAAACCCCTTAAACAATCCTTTGGCTCCCCTCATTTGTGTGTGAATAAAAGAATATGTAATGGATAGAGATCCCAAGCTAGTGGAGGTAATTTAATTTTGAAGCTGAGGTGAAACCAATATAAGATATATACATAGGTGGACTGGTGGAAAGCTGCAACACGAATAATAAATGGTTCGTGGTTTTTTTCCCTTTGGTCGATGAATAATTTATCATCTGCTAGATAAACTAACCATTAGTAAAATATCATGATCATAACACTTTATTATTTTATTTATATCAATTTTCATGGTTATTTCATTATGGATGCCTTTTCATGATCACATGAATTAATGAATTAACAATCATGTAATATGGAACTAAAATAAATTATCTTATGCATAAATGTTATCTAATACATGTTTAATCATTTTAGTAAATCCACTTAATATTAAAAAGAAAGTAATAAAGATAACAATTGGAAATTTATGCATAAATATAAAATCCCTCAATTATATATATTAATTCAGTATAGTCTTCCACTACTTCGGTTAAAATTGAACCCTAGTTCAAAGTGCTTGACCAGCCAAAGTTGGGGTTCTTTCAATTATCCAGGAATTATAAATTGGAGTTTTGGGTTGTCTTAACTTAGTTCACATAAAGGTTTTACTTCCAAAGAAAGAATTGGTGTAACTAAGAGGCAAAGGTTGAGAAAATCCAATTTATGTATTATAGGATTAATGAGTCCACTCAACATATCAAAGAACTATGAGTTAATGTAGTTGGAATTTGAAATTACTACCTAAAACCCTTAAAATTGTATGACTATACAAAGTTGGGGTGATGAGAAGGGGAATATGGATCCTTTCCACTATAATGTCCAAGAAATAGGATATTTGAATCCAATGGTGAGGTATATTGGGTTTTAATAAAATAATTGGAGATTAATAAATATAAAATTTATTTATTTGTCTAAATTTTATCTGATAAAGTATTAAAATGTTGATCATATTATTTATAGAAACATTAATTTAAATGACTTTAAAAATATCACTATGATCCATAATTGAGAAGGATAACCTTCTCACCAGCACAAGTTTCCAATAGTGGAAAATGTGCTTATGTGTTATCTTATGCCATGAAAGAAAATTGTATGTGTTGGAATAACCTATTCATAATGTGAATGGTAATGAGACTAATGAGGAAAAGTTATCTCTCTCTGAGAAACATTAGAATGATTATACATATTTTTAGTGTTTCATGTTATCATCCATGACCAATGATATTTTGAAACAATATGAGTACAGGGATGTGTATAGAATGATGTCTCTCCTTTGGGATCTCTATCAAGAGAAGGTGAGGCGAGAGAGATATGAGATCTCCAATGCTTTGTTCACAACTAAGAATGGAAAGTAATCACTAGTAGGGCCTCATGTAGTCTGAATTATTGGATATATTGAATGCCTAGACATATTAGGGATAAAATTCCTAGATGAGTTGCACACAGATCTCATAATTTTCTCACTACCCGTGACCTTTTCTAGTTTTATTTTTAATTATAATATGAGAAATAATGAGTAGAGACTTTCAGAACATGTTACTATGATTCTCCAAATGGATAAGGACATGGGGTGTAACAAATTTATGGTTCTTATAGTGAATAAGAAAATAAATAACAAGGAAAAGGGGCCCAAGACTCATAACAAGTATAAATATTCCAAGGACTGTCCTACCATGAAGAGGAAGATCGAGAGGCAGGTCAAGGAAAAGGAGGTAGTATGTTTTTCACATGGAAATCAAGGAAACTAGAAGAAGAACTATATCTAGAAACAATGGGAAGTTAAAGTTGTGTTCGTTATCGAATTTAATATTTAAATATCTACACATTGGGTATTAGATGCAGGTTGTGGTGCTCACATATATATATCCAAATATAAGAATCAAGTAGATTCTGAAATATTTCTAGAGGAGAGGTGGATTTGTGAGCTACCAATGGTGAGAGGTTGGTATCTCTAGACATTGGTGACTACCACCATTCATTAAAAACTATAATGATTTTGGTTTTAAGGTATTTTTATTATGTACTAACTATTACCAAGAATAATATTTTTGTTTCATGCCTAAATGAATATGGTTTTATTTTCAAATTTGGATATAAAAGTTGTTTATTTTATAAAGACAACATATATTTTGGTATGGAACATTTAAATAAAGTTATTTATGTATTAAATTAAAAAAATAATGTATTGGTAATATATAACAAATCAAGTTCACACAACTCATATAACACCCATCTATGGTATCACCATCTTGGTCATGTAAATGAGATGTATTTGCAAAATATCTATCAAGATGGATATTTATACTCTTTTGAGATAAAAACACTTAACCAATGTCATGCTTTCTTACAAGTAAAAATGAACAAACCACCATTTGGTGGATAGTTTTAAAGGTCCACATATATTTTAGTATTGGTACACATTTATGTGTGTGGACCATTTCTACTAGAAGATAGAGGTGGGTATTCTTACTTCATAAATTTTACTGATGAATTTAGTAGAATGTCTAATTGATGAGGTATAAGTCTGAGTTTGTTTAGAAGTTAAAAGAATTAAAAAAAATACGTAGATATTAAACTTATAAATGAGATAAAGAATATTCAATCGACTCGAGGTGGTGAATATCTTAACCAAGAGTTCATTGATTTTCTATATGAGTTTTTGATTCTATCTCAACTCACTCCACCTTACGCACCACAATATAATAGTGTTAATTAATGGAGGAATTGTACCTTATTAGACATGGTAAGGTTGATTATGAGTCATGAAAATCATTCATTATCCTTTTAGGGATATGAATTAAAAATTGCAGCATACACACTAAATTGAGTACCAACTAAAGTGGAAAATGGAATTACCTTTGAGTTGTGGAGTGGAAATAAACATTTTTTTCACATACATGTGTATGGGGTTGTGAGGCATTTGTTAAAGAATTTTCTAGAAACAAACTAGCACCCTGGGGTAAAAAGTGTATCTTTATAGGGTATCCTAAAGAAACAAAGGGTTACTACCTATAAAACCCATCAGACAAGATAGTTGTTGTCACCAAAAAATTAATCTTTCTTGAGAGGGATCACATCCTCAAAAAGGATAGTGGGAGGAATATTGACTTCAATAAATTTTATGCTCAATATATACAAGATTTGGTATATGAATAGATTCTATAGGTTCCCATGGAAGAAGTATTTTTTGAAACACAAATACTGTATAAGAGCACGAGAGAGGTAATAGAACTAGAGATATATGGTTTTCTAGTCATTGAATATGGTGGATCATTATTAGTTGACAATGATGAACCTCTCACCAAAAAAGGTAGTATCAAAATCATAAGGTATAAGATGATAAGAATCCATGAATTCTGAAATGGATTCCATGTATCATAACCAAGTTTGTGTTCTAGTTGATATGCTAGTTGATGTAAATCCCATAGGTTGAAAATGGGTATTCGAGATAAAACTAGACATGGAAGGTAAGTTAAATGCCTATAAATCAAGGATAGTGGCTAAAGGGTTTAAACAACATCAAGTAATTAACTATGATGAAACACTTTCACCATTTTATATATTTAAATATGTCATAATTCTACTTGATATAGTAGATTAACATCACTATGAAATTTGGCATATGGAAGTCAAAATAGTTTTCCTTAATGGGAAACTTCGGGAAGATGTCTACATGACACAACCACAAGGGTTTGTGACTCCAAGTGATGCCAAAAAGATTTAAAAGTTGTATAGATCTATTTTTTGGATTTAATTAAGCATCTAGGTCATGGAACATTCAATCTGATGAATCTATAAAAGAATTTGGTTTCATTAATAATGAATGTGACCCATGTGTTCATAATAGGTTTAGTTGTAATGAGTCTGTTTCCTAGTAGTATATGTTGATGATATATTACTTATTGGAAATGATATATCAGTCTTATAGTCTATTAAAGACTAGTTAAACAAGTGTTTCTCCATAAATTACTTAGGTGAAGTAGCCTATATTATAGGGATCAAGATCATTTGTGCCCAAATTTTATTTTTTCCTTGATCGATGGTCAATCCAAGATTTACACAATGAAAAACATCATGGTCTATGAAATTGAATAAAATAATATAGATAAGGGATATAATTCTAGAACCAAGACATAGGATCATCGCATTTTATTTATAATTAATTTAATTAAATAAAGAATTACTTTGATGGAATTCCTTCTTTGTTGATGGATCTGACAATAGATTTTCATTGTTATATCATTGTGTTGTTGAAATAAAATTATATCCCCTTTATAAGTGATTCACATGATTTCCATAAATCTATGAACATCATCGTAGGAATCTCTGGGTGCTAGCACGGTAGATCTTAGCGCTTGCGTTGTCCGCTTTTGATCGCCTCTAGAACTACTTCCAAAGTGTTCTCCTAGATTTATCTTGACTCAAGAGTGGTGGGTGGAGGAAGATCGCTCTATATTATTGGGAGTGTTCTTAGATAATGTAGATATATATGTCTTGAGAGGATTCTCTAAATCCATTGTGCACAACCAAAACAAATGAATTGACTTTTTTTAAAGAAAATAATATAATTGGGTTTATATATCACTAGGGTTATAATAAAATAATTGTACAAGTGACCTTTATTATTTATTTAATCCCTATAGAACCCCCTATAAAATAATAATATTATTTTTATTATTTCTCGACATGCGCTTAACATGCGAATTAAATTAAATATTATTTAATAAAATAATATTCAATATTTATTATTTCTCACCAAACTATTAAACTTGGTCGTCTTATTAGCCACTAAAAGGCGGTAATATTCATTGTTAATATTTAATATTAAAGTGATTAAATGTCTATAAACATCAATTTTACTTTATTATATTAATTGAACTTCACTTCACATCATTTGTGTAATTCATGTTTAAAGTGAAAATTTGGGCCCAATCAATCATCTACTTATGGAATACATTATTTTCATTATTTAAATTTTATATTTTGTTATATTATTGATCACTTTGATCGGAAAAATTTGTATTTTAGGATAAATGGATGAATCTTAAGGGAATATTGATATTTTTTTAAATGAAGATTGATATTTTTGGACCAAGCATAATGGGCCTTAGGCCCATAAAACAAAATTGGGGTCCACAATCCAAGCCCAATGAAGAAAAAAATTTAACTATATAAATAGAAAATTATAGGGATCATTTAATTAAACTGTTTATAGAGATAATTATGAAGTTTTCAAGGAGATCTAAGGATCTGAAGTTGACATTTAAATTATGGGCCAGGTCTGAAGGCCCATAAAATCATCCCACCAATTTAATCATAACTATCTCCATTCGATGAGTTATTTTCTTTACCATTTTTTACAAATTTAAAAACTACACATTTTGAGTACTAGTATGATCCAAATACTTGGAGTGATCATGAAAGTGATCCTATAAGTGCATTGGTTATTATCCATGGAATTGTGTAGGCATTAAATTGGTGAATGATATTGGGTAATTAAATCATTGTTTGGATACATTTTGAATTAGTGATTTCAAACATTCTAAGAAAATAAGTTCATACAATCTAACCCTAGAGACAACCTAGGACCGATTCATCTTCATTAATTGTTTACATTAAAAACATTAGATATTTAATTCTCAAAATCAATCCATTCTCTTAATAAATTTCGTATTATTCTACCTAATCAATTGGAACCCAAGTTGGCCACTTCATATCCAAACATCCATCAAATCTTAGTGTCTATAGGTGTCTTCTTTGGTCCCTATGGATTCAACCCCTACATATACTACAATGACTACTTATACCTGTAGGGTAAATATAGGCACAAGAAAATTTTAGCACCATTACTGGGGACCAGAGTAAGTAACCTTAGATCATATCATTCTATTCTCCCCCTTTTCTCTTTTCTCTTTTCTCACCCCAATTTATCTTTTTTCCCCTTTCTGTTCATGTGTGTTCTGAAAATATCAAATAAAAATCTATATCCACTCCAATATAATATCATCAGCAATACCCCAATATAAACACAAGTTGGAATAAAATGGAAAATCAATATTGTGAATCACCAAAAATAATGAATTTATATGATCAAACCATGAATGAATACCCCACACCCAGTGAGATGTAAAATCATTTGGATGATGATAGATTAAAGGTTCATATTTTTTCCTCTCAAGGATGGTCAAAGAGATCAATCATAGGGGAATACTTGATTCTCAACCCCCTTTCCAACCTAATCCAAAACCATTACTTTAGAAATTGTGTCAACAAATGTAGATAATGAATTCTAAGGTTTTATCATTGAGATTATAACTACAAATAATTAAAACTTGTGAGGAACCCATCCCTACACTGAATATCCCTTCCATAACCTTATGTGAAGAATATTATATCCCATAACCATATCATGAATTTTATAAAGACCTAGCCTTTGGATTTGGGATAGCTGAATAAGATCAAGTAATTGTTGAAGGGTCATTAAATCAGAAGGAAATTAATTTTTTGGATTCAAAAGGGGGGAATTTGTCTTTATGGACTGAATGTTCTGAATATTTTTCTAATAATGATTTTATAGAAACAACAATCACTAAATCATTTAGATAAATAAAAAACTTTGAGTCCATACACGTTCTTGAAACTAATCTATCCAAATTTTTTATTGAATCTTTTGATAATATGGAACTAATTCATTTAAAAAAATTAGAGAATAAATTTATTTTGATTCTAATTTCTAATATTATTTGGAAAAATTCAATGAAACTAAATTCAAAATGATGATCCTTCCTTACCTACTCAATAATCCCTTCATATGTGAAAACCAAGAGAATTGGGTTATCATCCATTTTCCTCTATAATCCCATAAAGGAGGAATGAACATTGAAATATTAGGAAATACTAGAGATGAAACTAGATCAACCATATATGATATTCCTTGTATTTTCCCATTCATTGTAGAACATAGGAATGTACATGACACAAATTCAAAAAAAATAATCAATCTCAATCAAGTACAAGTGGAGAAAATGGGGTCCTTAAAATGTTTAAAGTTGGTATTGGATAAGTTTGGGGTCTATATTAATCTAATGACATTAAACTAAGCTCTTTCTGGGAGGAAACTTGGCTTCTATATTGTTTTTATTTTATTTTGTGTGTGTGTTTTTTTAAGGTAACCCCTTGGGGTTTCCAATGTGATCTAATGTTTTTTGTTTGTGAGATTTATTAGTCAAATCATTTTAATATTTTAAAATAAAAAACATGCCTTCTAAAGTTCATACCCAACCATAAATCATCCCCAAAGAGCTTTCATGTAACGTGAATCCAAAGTGATCAGTTTCTTATTAATGGGCCATCACTTCAAACCAAGTGGTTTTATTCCATGATTTAATTTCAAATCACATCTCCCCCACTTTCTTCCCAATTATAATCTCTCGCTTCTCTTCACTTTCAAAACTGAGGATAGTTTCATTCTAAGTTAGGGGAGTGAGAATATAGGATTTTTAAAAACAATTGGACTTTTATGATAAAAAAAATAAATTCAATGAAAAAATCAATTAATTATCCTTTCATGTATTAATGTATATTGTGAAACATGAAAACTTAATTTCAAATGATTTTGAATTCCATGATTATTATTTTAATTCATGTTTATGTTCATGAGTATAGTTTTTTGAAATTGTGGTTGTCTAGTGTAATTTTTCAATGTTAAAATTTTCATACTCTTAATAAAAATTCCACAATGCATATCTTTTGGATTTTGGGTGTAATTTGGATTTCTCAGGGCCCTTTCATTATAGCGTATGATTTGGAGCCACTTTTATGTTAATTTGAGTATCCAACAAAAAATGAAAATAATGATTGTGTAGAGAAATGATTTGTCCAAATGTGTGGTGTTCGACACTTGGGGATCATGACTCCATAGTTTTCTTACTCAGAGTTAGAATTTTTTATTCTATTTTTAGTGCATTGAATTGATAAAATTTGTGGCATTCAGCACTTGGGGATCATGACTCAATATTTTTCTTACCCATAGTTGGTCTTTTTATCTCTATTATGGTTCAAAAAAAATAAACAAAAAAATTAAAAAAAAAAGAGGGAAAATAAAAAAATGGATGCTCATATTAAGTTTCAATTTGACTCTTACATAGAGCTTCTATTTTATCCCCTTGAACAAGAAAATGGGCCCCATATCTTTTGTGATGCACAAGACATCATCTTGCTTAAATGAAATTGGTTGAAATGTGGTAAGAAATTTGAACAAAGGAATGGGATTAGGCTTGGGATAATCTTGTGGACCTAGATTATATGAAATGATTTTTATAATTTTCAGGTTTGTTTGGTATGATGTCTTTTTGTGATAATTGTATGTAAAAATTTTGAAAAAAGTAATTCAATTTCATATTTTTGAGGAAATTTTTACTCAAGACTAGAAAAACTAAAATTGGGGGTGTGATTAGACACTAAATGGGTATAATATTCATTGTTAATATTTTAATATTCAAGTGATTAAATTTATATAAACACCGATTATAGTTCATTTTATTAGTTGAACTTCACTTCATATAATTTGTGCAGTTCTTGTTTAAAGTGAAAATTTGGGACCAATCAATCATCTTCTTGTGGAATACATTATTTTCATTATTTAAATTTGATATTTCTGGATATGATTGATCAATTTTATAGAAACATTTTTTTATTTTAGGATCTATGGATGAATATTAAGGGAAGATGTATATTTTTTGAAATGAAGACAGAAATTTCTAAACAAAGCATAATGGGCCTTAGGCTCATCATACAAAATTGAGGCCCACAATCCGATCCCAATGAAGCTAAAATTTTAACTGTAGAAATATAAAATTATGGGGATCATTTTATTAAACTATTTATTGAGATAATTATAAATTTTTCAAGGAGATATAGGGAGATGAAGTTGACATTTAAATTATGATCCATATCTAAAGGCCCATAAAATCATCCCACCAATTTAATTATAACTTCCAAATGGAAGATTAAATTGGACTGAAATTTTTACAGATAATATAAGAAAAATAGAAGATCACATTTCTCTTCCACAACACCTATGGATTCTACCATATTTAATGACATGCTTTCACTCAAAAAGGGGGATGAATCTAAATGATTTTCCTAGTCAAAGTTGAAAAGTCCAATTTCCTTTGATTTCTCACCCTCCTTTTGACTCTCCTAATTTATAGGGAAGGAATAGATTGATGGGGATATAACCTAGGATCTTAATATTACTATATAAGGTGATTTTGGTTAAGGTAATTATATCCAAGGTTTTCTTTCAATTTTATTTTTAATCTTTCATTTTTTAATTTCATGTTCATTTTTTCCCATATAAACTTTTTCAATCACAATAGTTTCTTAATAAAATTTATTCTTCTTCTATTTTTCAATCATTTTTAACACTTTGATACCATTTACCAATTTATTAAAGTTATCCACATAATCTTTTGTGATATTATTTACACAATGGTGGAGTGTTTATTATTTAATTGTTTCCACTTCTTCAATTATACTTCATTTAGTCGAATTCCCACTTCCATTGATAGAATAGCATAAATAGAGGGATAACATTTTATGGTTTTATCCTAGAGAGTTTCATAGGGTGGATTGAATGTTATTTTATGATCTTAATTTCTTAAATCATTTTATTATTTTAATATATTCATTCGATGAGTTATTTTCTTTACCATCTTCACCAACTTTAACAACTGAATGTTTTGAGTGATAGTATAATCTAATTACTTGAAGTGATCATGAAACTGATCGTATAAGTTCATTGGTTATTAGCCTTGTAATTTTGTAAGGATTAAATTGGTGAATGATGTTGGTTAATTAACTCATTGTTTGGATACATCTTGAATTAGTGATTTCAAACTTTCTAAGAAAATAAATTCATCCAATATAACCTTAGTGACAACCTAGGACTGATTCATCTTAATTAATTGTTTACATTAAAATCATTATATATTTAATTCTCAAAATCAATCCATTCTATTAGGTAATTTTTTATTATTCTACCCAATAAATTTTAACCCAAGTTTTCCACTTCATAAGCAAAAATCCATCAAATCTTAGCATCTATAGGTGTGTTCTTAAGTCCTTATGGATTCAACCCCTACATGTACTACAACGACTGATTATACCTATAGGGTAAATTTTGGAACAACCATCATCCATTCCTCCAAGATATTTATCAGGCCTTGAATAATTACTATTTATTTATTAAATAAATATCACTGCATTATTCTCCAATAAATAAATAAATATTATATTCACTAAATATAAAATAAATATTTATTAAATATTCTGATCACGTTATATTCTCTCGAATAACTAGTGATAGAATATATGTGATCAAGTATACATGAATAATTATTAAACCACATCTGGCATTACTATTTATTCAAATTGTTAAATAAAAAATAATAATATATTATTTAACTGATATTCTGGATA
Organism: Viscum album; assembly: GCA_963277665.1. Lineage (NCBI taxonomy): Eukaryota > Viridiplantae > Streptophyta > Magnoliopsida > Santalales > Viscaceae > Viscum > Viscum album. The sequence continues at coordinate 16,391,090 of OY728128.1, forward strand.
CACTTAGTGTGTGGCCCTCTAGGCCTCTTTCTCAGTGGCATTAGGAAAAGCATCCTAAAGTCCAATGTTAGAATCTAGCAACATACTTAGCCACCCATAGACAAAGAATTTAATTTTGCAATGACATGATACTTCATTCAAATGCTTATTGTGTAATATAATCCCTTTTTTATGATATATCAAACCGAGAAGGTTGTATATCGGTGCCATCAACCTATGTGTTTGATGTCGCTTTATTTGAATTCCTGAAAATTGAACTTGCCTATTGTACACCATGGTCATGGATTTATTTAGGCTATATCATTTTCATCAAAGGGACTCAGATTTCAAATTCTATTAAAGAATAGGAGGGAAAATCCTTTCTTGTATTATTCATTAATGTAATATTACTCATGATGCACCCAATGTATCCTAACTCACCGTGAATATCTGTAATCACAGTTTTCATTAATACATCAAAGTACACAAATCATAATACTCATTAATAATAATATTAAATTATAAGGATCAATACACATGTATGAATATAGGAACATCCAATGACACATATAAATGTGTATTTTCTATTGATAGCTCTCGTTATCATAATATTCTACTAGATATTTCCAAGGGTGTACACCATGAGAAGGTTCCCCAAAGTTCTTTGAGTCTCCACCCCTAATAGATTGTATCATTTGTGTCCCTTAAATGATATAATTCGAATATATAATAGGGGTATCCATGGTCGGGTGGGAGGATTTTATGGACCAGACCCAAGTAAAAGGGGTCGGGTCAGGTTGGGTCATGCATTATTTTAAATTCAAAACCAACCTGAACCAACCTGTTTGAGATAGGGTTGGGTTGGGTCAAGTCGATCAGGTTATTGAGAAAAAAATCTTCTAATTCATAGATATTTGTCTCACAAAATCTCATATGCTCAGATTTTTCATCCTCACCACATGAGGTAACACCCACTCCATGTCGATGAATCGACCCCAAAAAGTGAGATGGTCAGGGACAGCTATATCAGCTTGCCTAGTCGAACGAAGGTCAAGTTTTTCAAATATAGGGTTCGAGTGGTGGGGCAGCTTCTCTCTCCCTTTATAAAGCTTCAACATTCCATCACCAACACAGTTTGGCATTATAGGGATTTGTAGCAATGCAAGATCTTCATTACAAGTGACTATTCAAACACAATGGTGGTGAGGGTCAATACGCATCCAGTGAGATCCATCCAAAGGTGATTCAAACACTTGAAAAATATTGGTCCAGATGATCGGGGTCATCACTTTCACTTTACATGGATCTTACAAGTAATCTTCAACAGTTGGAGAAGATCAGCCATTTTTTGGTCTTCTTTATCCCTAAATGGCATGAAAGTGGTGCAGATTCTTCAACAGATTGCCAAATTCGATGGAGATTCATTACGGTGGCAGTCACGGGTCCCATATTCTCCTCCAGTGGTGGTACGATGTCATGATATTGTTATCTGTGGTGAGATATTTCTTCAATAGCAAGTGTACCATGCATCCTCTCCCTATGTAAAGTTTTTGTGTCTCCTCTAGTCTTGTGAGTTCTACTAGGATTTTTTGGTAGTCTTCAGTGGATCTGGCCTTGGAGCCATAATCATGGTGGAGACGAAGGAAATGGTGGAGGCGGAGGGGTAGATGTAGATGCGGTGCGGTGGAGGTAGTGTGTTGGATGAAGACTGACAAAAAAAGGTGAGGGTGACGGCCTTAGGTCGAGATGGGTAGAGGGTGTTGGAGGGAAGATCGGCGCAATAGGGTTCATTGGGTTTGTTGGGTCAGGTTGGATAATTTTTTCCCCAACCTATGACCCAACCCGACCTGATCACAGGTCAACCCGAACTAACCTGACTTGGGAATATAATTTTTTGAACCTGAACCAACCCAATCAGGTTGTGTCGGTCAGGTTGGGTAGGGTCTAGAAACCCCTACTATATAACATATATTTAAGAATAGTGTTGTATCACTTCTAAGTTCTCATCATAGCAGGGAATGGTATGGCCTTTTAGTGTGACAGCTACTCTTGGGATATTATCACATACTATGTTGCACAGAATAATAATCATAATCTGATAATAAGTTTATTAATATTCAAAACTATGAATACAGTATATCATAAAGTACATATAATTTGGTTCTAGGACACCAAATACAACAAACTCCCACTTTCACTAGAGCCAGCTTCTAAAAAAATTTAGTTCTCTAGGTCTCACATGATACTCATGATTCTGTTGATATTAGCCTTTAGTCAAGGGGTCTTTCACATTCTCTTATGTGGGTACTCTACTTATTGTAACTTCACCCCTCAGATAAAAATCCCTCAAGAGGTGACACTTCTAGATTATGTGTTTTGTCCATTGGTGTGACCTTGGCTATTTTTAAAGAGCCACTTCTATAGTATTATCACAATAAAATGTGACTGTATATTTACTGTTAGGTACCACATCAAGCTCTTGGACAAAGTTCCAAATCCAAATGGATTCCTTGGCTAAATCAGAAGCCACAATATACTTAGACTCTACTGTAGAATAAGTGACAATTGGCTACTTTGAACTCTTCAAACTCACCGATTCTTCACTGAGATAGAAAATATATCCTAACTATGACTTCAAATCATTATGATCTATCTAAAAACTAGAATCAATATAACTCTTGATGACTATATCCTTGTCTCCTCCATACACCAAGAACATATTGTAAGAGTCGGTGTCCTAGAACCAACAGGTTGTACTTTGATTACATGGAAATTTTATGTATTTAAATATTAAACATCTTATTACATATTGGTTATTGATCTGCATGACTATGATTTAATAATGTCCTAGAGTATTTGTTGCATTGATAAGGTCATGGAAGTTCCCCACTAAAATGAGAACCTTGAAATGCTATAACAATATTCTTAAATATAGTTCTACGGTTGGATGACATACTATGATGGGACACATAGCATGTAGACCATCAGGTGTGAGTACTCGTAAGTAGATGAGACTTCCTCTCATGAAGTTCACACTTGGTAATCTCTAAGATAGAAGATTATGAGAACATACCTTCTAATAGGAATTACGCATGTTTTGGTGTCATTCGATATTTCTATCTACGAGCGTGTATAATTATCCTTATACTTTAAGATTATCATTAATACGTGTGTGGATGTCATTTTTGTGACTTTATGTTCTTTCTCTTAGGTTTCCTGTTTCTAGACAGTACTCTTGGACTTTAGGCAATCCTGCCTAATGCCAGCGATAAATAATCCTAGAGGGTCACACACTAAGTGTTTTTTGTGGTCTCAGTTAAATTCTATTTGAATTCAATTAATTAAATAAATATTATTTTAATGACTATGGAATAATTTTATTCAAGTTAAGATGATCTCATAAATTAAATAAAATATACTTATTTATTTTATTGAACATTTAATAAATGTTTATTTACTAGTTTGTAAATAAAATATTTATTTAAGAGAATAAGTTATTTATTTATTTATTTAGGTGTTCAATAAATGTAAGTGGAGTTCGAGAAGACAAAGGCCAGTCTAGTAGTAAAATAATTATTTTCAAGATGGTAAATAATTATTAGTTGGTACAAGTTAAAATAATTATGACGCTACTATTATTTTGTGACACGGAATTTTATTCATAATTTTGTTTTGTGCAAGTTGGCACATCATAAATAATGGCACGGTATTATTAGTATGAGCATGGGTTTTCTCTAAGTTCATGGATGTATTTAATTGTTGTTATGCAATTAAATATTGTAACAGAAGTTCCATGCATATAAATAGACAAGTACATCTATTGTGCCATCATGAACACACTGCACACTTGCTAAATTGAGAATTGTTGAGCTAAAAAATTTCTCTCTCAAATCCTCTTCCTAACCCTCTCAAGAACGAGAGACATTCTTCAAGGCCAAATAAAAAGTGATCAAGAATGACCGGCACAAGACACTTGATTTTCCGCACTAGCACATAGAGAACAAGTGGTGTTGATCGGAGGCCATCGAAGAACATGTGGATCACCACTAGAGGGATTCTAGTTTGGATCCTCTCAAGTACAACATGATAATCCAGAAGGGTCATTCCGAATGATCAACGTCATCAATGATGAAAATACTGAAGATCCAAGTATTCTTTTCTTTATGAAATTAATTAAATTAATTATAAACATGATGTGCAAGATCCTCTATAAATGTTTCAGGCCTCTTCCTTATTTATCTAAATCTTTGATTCTATTCTGTGGAGACTGGTGTTCATCGTCGTACTGATCCCGGAATAATCATTGATCATGGTAAAAATTAAATTTGGGTGTCTTCCTAACCATGCTTCTACTACACCTGAAACCTTCAATTGGTATTATAGTGGTCACATCATAGTTTATAATTATTTAAATATTTCATTTATGATTTACGCATTTAATAATCTAGTTTTTTCAATTCAAGTTAATCGTTATGCAAATCTAAATATTGAGATATGTTCCTCCTCTTTCGTTTCTCGTTCACCTTATAGAAATGATCTTTTTTTAATTTTGATTAAAATAAAATAGAGGATCTCATCCGGAGGTTCCAAAGGTTCTTGGTCGTACAACACAAGAACACATGGTGTGTATTTGGAAGTACACTCCATATAGACAAGGTTCAATGCACCGGGTCTGGTCCACCAAACCAAGTCGTGTCATTGGTGTTTTTCTAAGTCTTAATGTCTCTGTGTGTTGACCAGGAATAGGTGGCATGCATTTTCCGGATTACACATCATGCAGCCCACTGGACACGACGTGTAGTCCCTTCGGGTTAGGGTTGTATTGTGTACCTCGTACACAGATTTCCCGACTAGAGACCGTGTAATGAGGAACTACATAGCATGTGTCCTACTAGACACGCCGTGTACTCTGAATATTTCTGAAGTACACACACATACTATTTCCCTAGGCGTGTACTTAGGATGGACGGTGGACAATAGTACACGCAGTGTAGTTGAAACTACACACTGTGTACTCATCCAAATTATGTAGATTTATTAAAATTTATTATTATATTATACAAACCTTTGATATGTGTTCCATCGTGCAGGCATAAAGTTGAGGAACAACATGTGATAGGTGATTTATATATATGTGTTTAATTTAACATCTGCATAATGTTCATTTATACTCATTGGGTAGTTATGAATAGGAACTCAGTGGGTTTCCTCCAAGGTAAAAGTTGTGTACAAAGATAATTTTAAATGAATTTATTTTTTTAAAATTATGATGGATGATAATCTCAAGAAAATTAAGAAAAGGATTTAAGATAAAAGGATTGATTAATTAAATATAATAATTAATTGATTCGAGCGTGATTTATCTTAAACAAGAATGATTAAAGAATTGAATTCTAGTTTTTTTATACGTAAATATTGTTTCATGTATGGATAATCATGAGATATACCAATACCTTTGTATGTGGAAGGTTTCTTTTAATTTATTTATTTAAATTAAATTTGTTGGCCTGCGAACCTTCTCCTCATTAATATGTAGGGCCTACGTGCCCAATGTTTCTTTTATGTAAAACCCCCTTTTACCCCTCACCTTCATGTGAGTTAAAAAAAGGAATATGTAATAGATGGAACTCCCAAGCTAGTGGAGGTGGTTCAAGCTGGAGCCGAGATGAAACCAATCCCAGGAGATACAGAGGTGGATAGGTGGAAAGTTGTAAACACAAACCCAAAAGGTTCAACATGTTTCTCCCCTAGTTCAGGGTTAGTTTATCAACCGCTATATAAACTAACCATGAGAAAAGCTCATGATCATTTCATTTATTTTATTTCTGTCAATTTCATGGTTTATCATTATAGATGTGTTATCATGATCACATAATTAATGAATTAAACAAGCATGCAAGATGGAACTAAAATAAACTAGACTTATGTGTAAATATTATCAAGACATGGTAAGTTCCACTTAATATTAATAATCATATGATAATGTTAATAATAAATTCATGCATAAGAGATAAAAATACCTCAAATAAAATATTAAGTCAGACGAAGCCTTCCATTACTTTATTAAGTGAAAAACTTAATAAAACTATGTGTTTGACCCACCCTTGTTGGGACACTTACTTTTATACAGGAAGAACTTATGAAAGTTTTTGGGTTGAATTAAGCATATTACATCAAGGGGAGTATCCCTTGCTATACTTGGTGTAATATTGGAGGAAAGAGTTGATGAAATCCAAAATTCATGATTTTTGGATTGGGGAGTCCACTCAACAGATCAAGGAGTTGCAAGCCCGCAGTTGTAAAATACTTGCCTACCTAAATACCTTCTAATAGCTTGACCAACCCTTGTTGGGGTTATGCAAAGGGGAATATGGATCCTTTCCACCAGAATGTCATGGAAACTGGAAATTCCAAGTTCAATGGTGAGGGCCATTGGGACTTGATAAAATAGTGGGAGACTTAATAAAATTTTATTATTTCTCATAAAATGTAATCAAGAAAGTACTAATGATCTGCTCTTTTAATTGTAGAATAAAAATGACAAGCTCATCAACCACACTATCCCTAAGATCAATCCTAGATAAAGAAAACATCCTCACTGACAGTAACTTCCAGGAATGGTTTAGATGTCTTCAGTTTATCCTACTCCATGAACATAAGTCTTACGTGATGGAATCCACATTACCTGATCCATCTTCCAAAGAGGCGAGTGAAGAGGATTTCCTGGTCTATTAGAAACATATGAACGACGTGGTAGATGTTCAATTTTTGATGCTATCATCAATGTCTAGTGATCTCATGAAGTCTCATGAAAACATGGATGTTTATATCATGCTCGATCACCTCCGTGGTCTTTACCAGGAGAGAGAAAGACAGGAAAGTTTTGAGATCTCTAAGGCACTCTTTCAGAGTAAGCTTGGATAAGGTGCCCTAGTTGGGCCTCATGTAGTCAAGCTCATTAGCTACATTGAGCGCCTAGAGGTTATAGGGTTTAAACTCCCAAAAGAACTGGGCACCAATCTCAATATCGCATCACAACCTCAGAGATTATATAACTTTGTTGTCAATTTCAATATGAAAAAAATTGATAAGTCTCTATCTGATCTTATTATCCTCATTCTCCAAGTGGACAAATATATGAAGCACAAAAAGCCTTTTTCCCTTGTGGTGAATAAGAGGAAAGGGAAAGTGAAAATATTGAATCCAAAAGCTTCTTCATGACCTTCCAAGAAAAGGAAGATCAAAGGGGGGGTAAGGGAATAGGAGGTTGTTTGTTTCGCATGTGGCAAGAAGGGCCACTGGAAGAAGAAATACACCCATCATAAGAAGCAAGGGGAAGCTTCATGTGCATTTGATATTGAATTTAATATATCTATTTCTACAAATTGGGTATTATATACAGCTTGTGGTGCTCACATATGTACCAAATACAGGAACCAAGTAGATTCAGGAAGATTGACTAAGGGGAGGTAGATCTAAAAGTAGCCAATAGAGCCAGACTTGCTATTATAGTTTTCAGGTACTGCCACTTAACGTTGCCAACTAGAATGATATTGGTGTTAAAGGGTTTTTATTATGTGTCTTTTGTTACCAAAAACATTATTTCTGTATCCAGATTATATATAGATTGATTTTTTTTCAAGTTTGGAAATAAATTTTGCTTCTTTTACAAATATAGAATTTGTTTTGGTAGGGCACATTTATACAACGGTCTTTACGTGTTGTATTACACAAACAAAGTAGTGGAAATCGATAACAAAGATACTTCACATGACTCATACCTCACCCAAATTTGGAATCACCAGCTAGGTCATGTAAACTTGAAATTCTTGACAAAGTTACATCAAGATGGATATTTAGATTCTTTTTAACTAAAACCACTTGGTGTATGTCATGCATGTTTACAAGTCAAAATTACCAAATCCCCATTTAGTTGGAAAGTTGAAAGGGCTAAAGAACTTCTTGAATTGGTTCATACTGATGTGTGTGGACCATTTCCAGTTAAATCAAGGAGAGGGTACTCATACTTCATAACTTTTACTGATGATTTTAGTATATATGGATATATCAACTTAATGAGGTATAAGTATAATTGTTTTGATAATTTCAAAGAATACAAGAATGGAGTTGAGAACCAGCTTGGTAAGAAGATTAAGAAACTATGCTTAGACTGAGGTGGAGAATATATTAATCAAGACTTCATTGATACTTATGGGAGTTTGAAATCCTATCCCAACTCACTCCTCCATACATTCCCCAGTGGAATGGTGTGAGTAAAAGGAGTAACCACACCCTGTTAGACATGGTGAGATCAATGATGAGTCGTGCGAGTCTTCCATTATCCTTTTAGGGATATACGTTACAAACAGCAACGCACATACTAAACTAAGTACCAACTAAATTGATAAATGGTATTTCATACGAGTTCTGGAGTAGAAAGAAATCCATATTATCAAATTTACATGTTTGGGGAAGCGATGTGTTTGTTAAGGCCTTTTCAGGTAACAAACTTTCACCCTGAGGCACAAAGTGTACCTTTATAGGATACCCCAAGGAAACAGGGGTATATTACCTATAAAACCCCTTAGACAAAAATTTTATAGTGGAAAGACATTCCATATTCCTTGAGAGGGATAACATCTCCAAAATAGATAGTGGGAATGAGATAGAATTCTATGAATTTGAGGCTGAAGGTATGCAAGAGTTGGTATAGGAACAGATTCCACAAAGCCCTGTGGAAAAAAGAACTATTCCAGAGACACAAGAGTTGTGTAGGAGTACAAGAGAGGTTAGAGAAACAGAACAGTATGGTTTTCTAGTTACTGAGTATTGTGAATCATTATTAGTTGATAATAATGATCCTATAACCTACAAGGAAGTAGTAAGTGGCACAGAAGTTTCAAAGTGGAAAGAAGCCATGAATTCTGAAATGGATTCCATGTACCAAAACCAAGTCTGGATTTTGGTAGATCCTCCAGTTGATGTAAATATCGTTGGTTGCAAATGGGTATTCAAGAAGAAACTAGACATGGAAGGACAAGTCAAGACCTATAAGGCATGACTAGTTTCAAAAGGGTTCAAACAATGTCAAGTCATTGACTACAACAAAACCTTTTCACCAGTTGCAATGATGAAATCTATCTGAATTCTATTGGTCATTGTCGCTTACCATGACTATGAGATTTGGAAAATGGATTTCAAAATAACCATCCTTAATGAGAACCTTTAGGAAGATATCTACATGACACAACCTAAAGGGTTTATGACTCCAAAGAATTCCAATAAGATATGAAAGTTGCAGAAATCCATTTATGGATTAAAGTAAGCATCTAGGTCATGGAACATTCATTTTAATGAATCCATAATGAAATTTGGTTTTATCAAGAATGAATATGAGCCTTGTGTCTACAAACGATTTAGTGGGAGTGTAGTCATTTTACTAATAGTATATGTTAATGACATATTACTTATTAGAAATGACATATCAGTCCTACAGTCTGTTATGGTGTGGGTGAATCAATGCTTCTATATGAAGGACTTGGGCAAGGCATCATATATTCTTGGGATCAAGATCCATCGTGATAGATCCAAGAAATTGTTGGGCCTAAGTCAAAGTATTTACATTGATAAGATACTGAAGAGATTCCATATGGAATAATCCAAGAGGGAATTGTTTCCATCCACACATGACATTCATCTTTCTAAGAAAATGTGTCCTAAGACACATGAGGAAAGAAAGATAATGTCAAGGACTCCATAACCATCATCGATTGGGTCAGTCATGTATGTCATTCTATGTACTAGGTTAGATGTCGCCAACACATTGAGTGCGGTAGGCAGATATCAAGATGGCCCAGGTGACTGCCATTGAATGGCAATCAAGACTATACTAAAGTATCTAAGGTGTAGTAAGGATATGTTCCTAGTTTATGGAGGATATGAGGAACCAGTCATTCGAGGATATGTAGATACTAGTTTCCAGACTGATCAAGATTAAATGAAGTTGCAAACAGGATACATCTTTACTTTGAACGGAGGTGCAGTGAGCTAGAAGAGCTCAAAGTAGAGTGTGGTCACAGATTCTACAGTAGAGTCTAAATATTTCATAGCTTCTGAGGTAGCTAAAGAAGCAGTTTAGATGTGAAGCTTTATCCAAGAGATAGATTTGATACCTAGCAGTAAAGAACCCATTACATTGTAATGTGATAATAATACAGTGGTATCTCTCACAAAAGAGCTAAGGTCACATCAGTGGACGAAGCACATATTTCAGAAGTATCATCTCTTGAGGGATTTTTCTCAGAGAGGTGAAGTTTTAGTGGTCAATATTTCCATAGAAGACAATGTGGCGGACCCCTTGACCAAAGCCTTAACTCAGCAAAACCATTATCACCATGTGAGGTCTAGTGGACTGAAATTCATATGCAGTTGGCTCTGGTCCAAGTGGGAGTTTGTAAGAGTTTATGTCCTAGAACCAACTGGTTATACTTTTATTACATGGAAATTTAATGTATTTAAATATTAAACATCTTATTACATATTTTTCATTGTTCTGTATGACTATGATGCAATAATGTCGTAGAGTATTTGTTGTATTGATAAGGTCATGGCAGTCCCCTTCTATGATGAGAACCTTGAAATTCAATAAAAATATTCTTAAATATAGTTATACGATTGGATGACATAATATGATGGGACACATAGCAAGAAGATCGCCAGGTGTGAGTACTTGTAAGTAGATGAGACTTCCTCTCATGAAGTTCACACATGGTAATCTCCAAGACAGGAGATTATGAGAACAGAATCGCCAGTAGGAATTCTGCATGTTTTGGTGTCATCAGATATTTCTACTTGCGAGCATGTGTAATGATCCTTAGACTTTAATATTATCATTAATATGTGTCACGACTCATGCACTTTGATTTACTAACAAAAATTGTTACAAAGACAGTTGGTGGGAAGTAGGGTGTGTTGGGTGCATCACGAGTGACATAATATTAATGGATAAGTCGAGGAAGGATTTTTCCCTTCAATTTATGGAAGTTGATATCTCACCCCTTTGATTGAAATAGAACCTTCACATGAAATTCCAAGGCCATGGTGTAATGACGAGTTTATTTCAGGTAGTCAAAGAATGATGTATCAAGCATAAAGTTTGATGACACTATCATGAAACATGCTTGATGAGATGTTGAGACAAAGGGATTATATTACACAGTGAGCATTCATATATGGATGTCTTTGTTATGACTTTACATTCTTTCTCTTGGGTGCCTTGACCTGTTTCTAGAGAGTACTCCTGGGCTTTAGGCAAGCCTGTCTAATGCCAATGAGAAAGAATCCTATAGGGTTACACACTAAGTGTTTTTGGTGGTCTCAGTTAAATTCTATTTGAATTTAATTAATTAAATAAATATTATTCTCAAGATCATGAAATAATTTTTTTTGATTTAAGATGATCACATAAATTAAATAAAATATACTTATTTATTTATTGAATATTTAATAAATATTTATTTACTGGTTTGTAAATAAAATATTTATTTAAGAGAATAAATAAATTATTTATTTATTTGGGTGTTTAATAAATGGAAGTGGAGTTTGAGTGGACCAAGGTCAGTCCAGTAGTAAAATAATTATTTGCAATATGGTAAATAATTATCAGTTGGAACAAGTTAAAATAATAATTACACTGCTATTATTTTGTGACGTGGAATTTTATTCATAATTCCATTTTTCACAAGTTGGTGCACCATAGATAATGATGTGGTATTATTATTATGATCATGGGTTTTCTCTAAGTTCATGAATGTATTTAATTTTTGTTATGCAATTAAATATTGTAACATAAGTTCCATGCATATAAATAGACAAGTACGTCTATTGTGTCATCGTCAACACATTACATTCTTAGTGAATTGAGAATTGTTGAGCTAAACAATTTCTCTCTTGAATCCTCTTCCCAACTCTCTCAAGAACGAGATACATTCTTCAAGGATGAAGAACAAGCGATCAAGAATGACCGGCACATGACACTCGCTTCGCCATGCTAGCACACAGAGAACGAGTGGTGTCGATCATAGGCAATCAGAGCACATGTGGATCACCACTAGATAGATTCTAGTTTGGATCCTCGCAAGCACAATGAGATAATCCAGAAGGGTCATTCCAAATGATCAACATCATCAATGAATAAAATACTGAAGATCTAGGTATTCTTTTCTTTATGAGATTAATTAAATTAATTATAAAAATGATGTGCAAGATCCTATCTAAAGGTTTCAGGCCTATTCCTTCTTTATCTAAATCTTTGATTCTATTTCGTGGAGACTAGCGTTCATCATCATATTGATCCTGGAATAATCATTGATCATGGTAAAAATTAAAGTCAGGTACCATCCCAACCACGCTTCTGCTGCACCTGGAACCTTCACATATCCTTAGTGCATAGGAAATATAAATTCTAATACATAAAATGGCATACATGATTGATCATATCACAGAAGTGTATGGGATATTACTCATTCTATCTTTCTCTTATTATATCTGAGGACACATTTTCTTAGAAAGATGTAAGCCATGTGACACTTGAACCAATCCTCTCTTAGATTATTCCATACTAAATCTCTTTAGTATCTAGTCAACATATATAGTTTGACTTAGTCCAAGCAGCCTCTTGGATATATCCTGAATGAACTTGATCGATAGAATATAGGTTGTTTCACCTAAGTCCTTCATGGAAAAAAACTTGTTTAACCAGTCCTTAATAGACTATAAGACTTCTATGTAATTTCTAATAAGTAATATGTCATAAAAATATACTACTAGGATAATTATCACATTTACACTAAACCTCTTATAAACATATGGCTCACATTTGTTCTTAATGAAACTAAATTCTTTTGTGGCTTCATCAAATCAAATATTCTATGACCTGGATGCTTATTTCATTCCATAAATGGATCTATGAAACTTGAAAATAGTTTTGGCATCACATGGAGTCACAAACCCTTTTGGTTGTGTTATATAGACATCTTCATAAAGGTTCCCATTAAGGAATGTGGTTTTGACATCCATATTCCAAATCTCATAGTCATGGTAAGATACTATAGTAAGTAGAATTCTAATGTATTTAAACATGGAAACTAGTGAAAATGATTCATCATAGTTAATTCCTTAACATTATTTAAACCCTTTAGACACTATCCTTTATTTATATGTATTTACTTTACCTTCCATGTCCAGTTTCCTCTTGAATACCCATTTTCATGCAATGAGGTTTACATCAACTAGTGTATTGACCAAAACCCAAAATTGGTTCTGATACATGGAATCCATTTTAGAATTCATGGATTCTTGCCATCTTGAAGCTTTTGATCACTCTACTACCTCTTTGTAGGGTAGAGATTAATCATTGTCAACCAATTATGAGTCACCATCTTTAGTGACTATAAAACCATATCTCTATGGTTCTCTTACCTCTCTTGTTCTCCAATATAGTACTTGTGTTTCAGGAACTAATTCTTCCACAGGGACCTATGTAACCTATTATTACTCCAACTCTTGTGTATCTTGAGCATCAACTTCATCAAAGTCAATATTGATCCCACTATCCTTGTTGAGGATGTGCTCCCTCTCAATAAATAAGGCTTGTATAGTGATAATAACTTTCTGTTATGAGGGTTTTTATAGGTATTATCCCTTTGTTTCCTTAGGATACTCTATAAAGATACATTTTGTTCTATAGGGTGCTAATTTGTTTCCTAAGAAGGCCTTAAAAAATGTCTCGCAACCCCACACACATTTATGTGACAAAAGAGGTTTCTTTCCACTCCATAACTTGAATGGAATTCTATTTTCCACTTTATTTGGAAATTGGTTTAATGTGTATGTCTCAGTTTGTAATGCATATCCCAAAAAGGATAATGGAAGATATGAATAACTCATCATCAACCATACCATGTATAACAAGGTATGGTTCCTCCTTTCACTAACACCATTCTACTATGGTGTATAAGGTGGAGATAGTTGAGATATAATCCCAAACTCTCGTAAAAGGTTGATGAAATATTGGTTAAGATATTCACCACCTCGATCTGATCAAAGCTTCTTTATCTTCTTACCAATTTGATTCTATACTTCATTCTTGTATTCTTTGAATTTATCAAAGGACTCATACTTATACCTCATCAAGTAGATATAGACATATTTAATCAAGTCATAAATAAAATTTATGAAGAATATCCACCTCTAGATTCTACTGGAAATGGTCCAAGCACATCAGTGTGTACCAATCCTAGAAGCTCTGTGGCCCTTTAAACCTGTCCACCAAATTGTGGTTTGGTTATTTTTTCTTATAAACAATCATGACATCTTTTGATTGGTTTTAGCTCAAGGGAGTATAAATAACCATCTTGACAAAGCTTTGTCAAATGATTATCATTTACATAACCAAGATGGTGATGTAAAAGTTGGGTGTTATATGAGTTGTGTGAACAAGATTCATTATCAATTTATAATATTTATTTTTTTAATTTAATACATAAAAACCATTATTTAAATGTGTCATACCATAACATATATTTTCATTATAAAAGAAACAATTGTTATTTTCAAACTTGAAAATAAACCCATCTTCATCTAGGAATGATGAAAAAATTATGTTCTTGGTAACCGTAGGTACATAATAAAAATATTTTAAAACCAAAATTATTCCCATTATAAATTAAAGATGGTATTCACCAATGGATAGGGCATCCATCCTCGCTCAATTAGAAGCTCTCAGATCCACCACTCCTCTAGAAATATTTCAAAATCTACTTGGTTCCTGCATTTGGATATAGATGTGAACCCCAAAAGATATATCTAATACCAAATGTGTAGATATTGAAAGATTACATTCGATAACAAAATCACCTTTAGCTTCCCCTTGCTTCTGGGTGTAGTTAATCTTCTAGTGGCCTGACTTTCCACATGAAAAACATACTACATCCTTTCTTTTTCCAACCTTTGGATCTTATTCTTCTTAGAAGGATAGTTCTTTGGAGATTCAGACTATTTATGAGTCTTAGGTCCATTTTCCTTATTATTCATTTTCTCATTCACTATAAGGATTGCGGGTTTATCACACCCCATGTCCTTATCCACTTAGAGAATTAAATTAATATGTTCTAAAATATTCTTCTCATTATTTCTCATATTGTAATAAATAATAAAACTGGAGAAGGTCATGGGAAGTGATGAAATTATGAGATCTATACACAACTCATCTGAGAATTTAATCCCTGATATGTTTAAGCATTCAATTTATCCAATAAGCTTGACTACATGAGGTCCAGATTTCGCAGACTCTCCAAGATTAGTTGTAAAAAAGCATTGGAGATCTCATACCTCTCTTGGCTTTCCTTCTCTTGATAGAGATCCCAAAGGTGAGACATCATGCTCTATGAATTTATGTCCTCATGTTTCTTTAGAATCTGATTGGATATGGATGATAGAATGAAACATTGAACATTAGTAGAATTGTTCAAATGTTTATCAAAGTTTTAACTCTTCATAGCTAGCCTCATTTCCAAGCGCTTTAGGAAAAGGTTCTTCCAGCATGTATAATTATTTTTCATGGAGAAGGATGACCCATAGGTGCCTTTTCCATTATTATAAATTTGTTCCCATGAGAATGTAATGGATTGGATCTCTCTGGTCCATCCTTTTATAAAAATTTGGTGTTTGGGGTGTTTTGGGAGGTCAAGGTGACTTATTTCCAACACTTTTCCAAATTTCCAGCTTTGTGAATAGTGTTTATAGTTTTGTGAACAATTTTTTTGGTGATTCATTTGTGAACAGTGCTTTTGGTGAGTCATTTTTGAATAGTGTTGTTGGTGAGTCATTTGTGAACACTGTTGTTGGTGAGTCATTTGTGAACAGTGTTTTCAGTGAGTCATTTGTGAACAGTGTTTTCAATGAGTCATTTGTGAATAGTATTGTCAGTGAGTCATTTGTGAATAGTGATGTCGATGATTCATTTGTGAACAGTGTTGTCAGTGATTCATTTGTGAACAGTGTTTTCAGTGAGTCATTTGTGAACAGAGTTTTTGGTGATTCATTTTTGAATAGTGTTGTCAGTGAGTCATTTGTGAACAGTTTTTTCAGTGAGTCATTTTTGAACAGTGTTTATGGTGAGTCATTTGTGAAAAGTGTTGTTGGTGGGTCATTTGTGAATAGTGTTGTCAATGAGTCATTTGTGAACAGTTTTTTTAGCTTCCTACAGTTTTTCCCCTTTAGCAGTTTCTTTGACATAAAAATGCATTCAAGGATTTGTTTTAAGGGATTTAAGTATGATTCAAACTCCATAACTCATATATTAATTTTCCTAAGGCTCAATATTCCTTTACTTGGTCAAACCACATGGTTTAATGCAATTTGGTTTTAATGGAAAATCCTACGTATCTTAAACCGTTGCTCCATTAAATATTCTAAAGGGACAAGATATATTCCTCCCTTGTTCTGCCTTCTTGTTCCCTAGTGTGAGATGCTCAAACCTTTCATTCTTCCCATATTATTGGTGTGATATAACCTTAATCCTTGGATCATTTCCCCTTGATGTTTCTTCCTGCTTCATGTGAACCCCCTGTTTTGGTGCAAGTAGCAAGTGTCGGTCCGCCATTGATAGAAGTTATGATCTACCTCTGATCTTGTGTTTTATTTAACCTTTCTTCTTTCGTTTCTAATATCCATGTTATGGAATGTGATCCCCAATCTTATAATGGAGTTTTCTTTGGTATTTTTTGGGGCGGTCATGTTGTGGCGTCCTCGGGTGGATATAGTTGTTGCGGGGGAGGTGATCGTGATCGGTTGCGTGGATCGTTCTCATTTAAAGAACATAAAGAACCTTTTGAGGTAGGATATTTATATATTCTCTATTATTTTATGTGAAAATATATAGTTATCATGTTTTATCCCACTGGATCACAATGGAATTGATATAATAAATATTTGAACCGGATAAATAAATTGGTATCGATCATATGTTATTGCCTCTTGTTTTTCTAGATAGTGTTATATTTATGGTTTCCTTGTTTAGCATGTAATTTTTAATGGAAATTGGTAAATAACATAAACTTTTATTAATTAAAATTATTTTTTGAAGATAAAAGAGGCATGTAAATGAATCTAGTTTTTTTTATAATTTGATGTTAATCAAATTGGTGTAGTAACCATGTTTAATTATTTATGATAGATATGATATCTTTTTGTTTAGGTTTCCCATAATCAGAAACTACTATTAATGAACTGGTTAATTCAAGATGGATCAAATAACTGGTTGTTTGATAAAAGATAATTCCTCATAGGGTTTTGAGTTACCCTCTTTCTTGTAAAGGCCAAGAGCCTTATGCTTGGAGCTGTGAGAGCTTATTGCATGTGAAGGAAGAATGCCTTGTTTGAGGGCCAAGATCCTAGTTGATATGATGTTTGTTTCTTGATTCTTGTGTTGTGATTTGATCTTGTATAATTGTTGTGATATGTGAGGTTAGGGAGACCCATTGTTTGTGGAAGCAATTGACGCCTAGAGTGGAGATATGCATCGGTTTATGCATGTGGGTGTCAAGGAGGACACCATAGATGATGGAACAGGTTGGATATGAATGGTGTATTCTTGTTAAAACTTTTTGGTTTTTTATCTACTTTAATTTCCCCACTGCTCAAGGAAACTTGTCTTGCTTACCCTCCTTCCAAAAGGGGTGAAGACACACTAGGTATGTCATGTGTTTTCTGTGTTTAGATTCTTGAGGGAGGATGGGTCTACGCTCTTTATATAGGTGGAAAAGACTTGATGGGTAGTTCAATTACTCACCGTGTTGACCCCCCTTATGTTTAGTATCTTAGAATTTTTTTTCTAGAATGCTTGGGAATATGGTAAATTGATAATGATATTAATAAATGATTGAATAAATGATGTTAACCCATGGGGTTTGATATTTATCGGATGCAATGATGAGGTAATATTTATGAGAAGTGGTGGACTTAGTTTGGTTATTCCTAGAGGGTATGAAACTTTGGTGGTATGCTAATGAAATGTAATTTTCAATTAATAATAGTTAATTAATGTTTAAATAATTAATTAACATAAAGTGAAACAGGTGAAAAGGGATAAAGTAATCTAATGTAGCTCTTTAAATGGTTGTGTTCTTATAGGATACCTAGTCTTTGTAGTGGCATCTGGGAGTCGAGAGACATTAGCTGTAGTTGAGTCTAAGACTAGGTTATACCCATAGTGTAGTTCTGAGCTATAGTGTATCATGTACTTTTTGTGTTTCTATATGCTACCCCACCCTATTAGTTAGGGTGACTAACACCCCAGGAATTTTGAGCCCTGGAGAGGGTGTTTTCCCCAACATTATGGTGGGAGGATAGATGTCTAGCTAACCCCTTTGGCCCTGCTCTCTTCTCTTAGTAGTTACTTTTTTTGGTAGGAACAGTAGTTAGTTTTCCCCATATATGTGTGTAGAGGTCTATAATGGCTTGTGGTTATTCACACACATATATTTTGGATATAGTTTTCTATGG
The DNA here is from genome assembly GCA_963277665.1 of Viscum album. NCBI lineage: Eukaryota > Viridiplantae > Streptophyta > Magnoliopsida > Santalales > Viscaceae > Viscum > Viscum album. The sequence continues at coordinate 16,409,633 of OY728128.1, forward strand.
ACTACTATAGTTGTAACGTGTATAGGCTATGATGGATTGAGGATCCTTACTCGGTGTATGGGCTATAATGGATTGAGGTTTAATACACAATGTATGATACATGTTATACATGTTATGCTGGATCCCAAAAACTACCTGGTTACTTTAGTTATGTGAACATGGTGGTTTTGTTGCATGAGGTTCAGGTTGTGGTGCTACACCCAGGTGTATGTGGGAAGCCTTTTTGGATAGAGATAGTTTAGGACGTGCGACGTTGGGGAAAAGTGGAAAAACAGTGGGGAAGTGGTAGCAGGGTACCCTTGATATTATTTATTATATTATATACTCTTGTATGTGATATTTGGTGAGAGTAGCCATGGTGAGGCTGGTAACATAGTATACCTGTTTAGGTGGCGAGTTAGTTTCACTTTTTGTTCACTGTACTTTAGCATGCTTTATTTAATTTTGCACGAGAGGCTATGGGGAGGATCCTACTGAGTATACTATTATACTCACCCTATGTATATATAAACTATTTTTTAGTCACTTGGAGTAATTTGGAGATCAGGATGGTTATTATTAGCTTGGGTTTGCAGGAGATGTTCGGGCTTCGTAGTCACTGCCATCTTTACTTTCTTTTGGTACTTGTAGTTTTTTACTTTAGTTTTATTAGTTATTACATGATATTACATATGTGTACTTGGGTTTTCTTTTATATTGCAGTCTGATTTGGATTTGGTTGGTGTTTATCTTATTTTTCTCTTCTGCATGTGTTCTCTTAGAGGGTAATGCCTCCCATGTGTGTGTTTGTTATACCCTTGGTTCTAGTCGCCAACTCAAGGCCTACTAGAGGCAGAACTCAGGGGGTCACTATCTCCCTTCTCACATTTCTAGCCTAGGAGGGGTACACCTTGTGGGGAGGGGTGGTGAAAGAGTGGTATTAGAGGTCTGGTTGAGGGGTGGAATGGAGTTTGGTGTTAGGCACAGGTGAGGTTGCATGGGTTGGTAAGGCAATGGTGTCAGTCAAGTTTATCAAGTGATGTAAACATTAGATACCAGCTGAGAAATAGGATTTTAGGGCCCCCTTTGATCTGATGCATGAACGTTTAAGTTTACAGCGGCTACTAAATGAGGTGATACTGGTTGCAGGGTAGAGACCTAGGAAAGGATCATGCATCATTCTTCTTTGTGTTTGTGTTTGAATGGGTAGACCTTGAGATAGGTTAACCTAAAATTAATAAAATAAAACAATTAATTAATTAATGTTGATTATTCCATATTCCAAGTTTAGGAGCTCTAACTATTTGTTATTTTGCAAGTATGGCTCTAGGTCGACGTCCTCATTAGGTTTGCGCAGAAGATGTCTAGAAGGCTATGCCAATAGATCTCCACCGGGTAGAGGTTGACGATGATGACACTTAGAGGAAGACACTCCATGAGTTTCAATGCCAGAGTCTACAGAAGTATGTGGTCTCTATTTCAGATGCAGTCATAAAAGACTGGTTGGAGGAGGTTGAGATAGCCTTTAGTTTGATCTGTGCTCAAAAGAAGAACTGGGTGTCTTTGGTTGTGATCATGTTGCATGGGGTAGTGAGGAAGTGGTTGTTCTTGTTCCTTGGGGATCATGAGGAGTTAGCGATCTCATGGGAGTAGTTCTGAGAAACATTCTGAGTCGAGTTTCCTTCTTTAACCGCGAAGGTTTCCAGTCGCCAGGAACTACTTAAACTTCCACAAGGGAGCTCCAATGTGTGAGAGTTTGGAATCCATTTTAGAAACCTTTTATGATATGCTTTGCATCTGTTTCCAGGTGAGGATGCTAGGTCGAGGCATTTTAATGAGGCTTTGCGTCCATAGATCTAGCGCCAGGTCACCCTGTTTATACTGAAGACATATCTTGAGGTGTTGGCGAGGGAATAGGTCATCAAGAATACGTTATCTAGAACTGGATCATCATAAGAGGGGAGTTTTTAGGATTCCTCATGAATCATATCTATGGTACAGGGTTCCCATTTTTCAGGGAAGAAGAGCTTTTGTTTGACTGGGGGTAGGTCCCATCCCTCAGCATCTCGTTTCTCTAGGGTCGGCAGCTCTTAGGGATATTCCAATGAATCTTATGCTTGTTTTTCTTATAGATTATGAGGTCATCAGTAGTGAGAGTTCTCGAACTTTCAGAGCGGTCATCATGCACCAAGTGTTCTACTCCGTGTTCCTCTATTGAGGCAGTTTCAGCCGAGGCAGCAGTAGCAGGTTACACCATCTTTGGATCAGTAGAGAGAAGATGGGGTGGGTAGAGGACATCCTTGTGGCACTCCCTATCCTCAGAGAGCATAGCACGGTCATGTTGGTGGTTATCATTAGGGTCAGAGAGGTCATGGGGCAGGTCATGTTCAGCTTCATGCTTTAGCATTTCTAACACCATGTGATTCAAACATCATTCGAGGTACCCTTTTCTTGTTTTCTACTTGGGTGTATGCCTTGTTTGAATTAGGATCGGCGCACTCCTTCATATCACCTTCCCTTATCCATTCTTTGGGACTTGAGGTAGAGAGGCTTCTAGTTCCCTTGGTGTTGACTACGCTAGTTGGAGGTCGAGATGACTTGTTTGAAGTATGTGGATATTGTGAGCTAGTGCTAGGGAAGCACCACTCTTAGGGAGATTTTTTATGTTTACAGATACAACCATACGATGTCATCCTCGGCAAGGATTGTTTGTATTCAGTGCAAGCTATCATAGATTGCTTCAAAAGTAAGGTGGTGTTCTTTGATGCTGATAGAGATCCAATAGTGTTTATTGGGAAGTATTAGGAGTTTGTGTGGACAAATCAGTGTTAGACAACTTTTGAGTATCTAAAGGAGAAGTTGGTAAGTGATCCAGTTCTTTGTTTTCCAATAGAGGGAGTTTAGTTTGATGTTTTTTGTGATGCTTCACATATGGGGTTAGGATATGTTCTGATGCATCAAAGATCAATCATTTCTTATGGGTCTTGGTAGTTGCGTCTCCATAAATGTAACAATTCCACCCATGATCTTGATTTGGCAGTTGTGGTGTTTTCTCTGAAGTTGTGGAGAAATTACCTCGTTGGAGAGCACTTTGTGGTTTTCACTGATCATAAGAGCTTGAGGTATGTTTTATCCCAGTGTGACTTGAACTTGCGGTAGCATTAATATATGGAGTTCTTATAGGAATACAACTTCAAAATCTCATATACACTTGGAAAGAGGAATGTTGTAGCTGATGCATTGAGTAGGAAGTTGAAAAGTGATGTAGTGTGTGAATCTGGTGATTCCTTGAGAGTAATAGAATAACGTTCAGCATTACTTCTAGATATGGGAGAAGTTGGGGGCAGAGGTTTTCTTTTTCAGATGATGGTGCAGTCATATCTAGTGTATTAGGTGGAAGAGTCTCAGTTGGGGGGTCTAGAGGTGGAGGTCTTAAGAGACCGAGTTGTTTGTGGCAAGGCCCCTAATGAATGATCTATGGATTAACAAAATTAAATGTTGTATTAGGTAAGTATTTTTATTCCTTTGGTGATGTGTGAGATGGTTCTCAGAGAGTTCCATATTTCTCCTTTAGCGGTACATCCCAGTGTGACAAAGATGTACTGAGCCTTTAGGAGTCAATTTTGGTGGTCTGGGATAAAGCATGTAGTTGCAGAGTTTGTGTCTAGATGTTTGGTCTTCCAGAAGGTGAAGGTCGTGCACTGTGTCCCTGGTGGTTTTCTCTAGTCATTAGATGTTCCTCAGTGGGAGTGGGAGGACATCTCAATGGACTTTTTTTCTGTTTTACCTCAATATCAGGGAGGCCGTGATGCTATTTGGGTGGTAGTGTATTGTTTAACAAAATCATGCTACTTCATAGTAATCGAGGAGTCGAGATCAGTGGAGGTTTTTTCAAAGAGGTATTTGGAGGAGGTGGTGAGACTCCACAAAGTCCCGAGGATGATCATTTATGATCAAGATCCTTGTTTTACCTATAGGGTGTGGAGAGGTCTCCATCATGATTTTGGTTCTCAGCTATGCCTTAGCACTTATTTTCATCCATAGAAGGATGGTCAGACATAGTGAACCATCCAGACTCTTGAAGATATTTTGCGCTCTTGTGTCCAGGATTTTGGAGTTTTGTGGATGAGGCACTTACCCTTGGTGGAGTTCTCTTACAACAATATTTTTCACTCCACCATCGGTATGGTGTTGTTTGAAGCCTTGTATGTCCAACCATTCCATTCTCCATTGTGCTGGACTGGGGTCAGAGAGTCAGCAATTCTTGGACCGTAACTAGTGCAGAATATGATAGAGATGGTTTAGGTGATTCGTGAGAAGATGAAGGTAGCTCAAGATCATTATAAATCATATTTTGATCAAAGTATTATACCTTTAGAGTTTGATGTTGTGGATCACATGTTTCTGAGGGTGACTCCCCATCATGGGAAGTGAAGTTTGGGTCATTGTAGTAAGCTTTCTCCCCAGTTTTTTGGGTCTTTTGAGGTGTTGGATCATGTTGGAGCCATGGCGTATTGGGTAGAACTTTCCCCACATATGATCCAGATACACAATGTTTTTCATGTGTCACGGCTCTATTGTTATCTTTATAATGACTCTCACATCATCGATTAGGGTGAGATCGACTTTGATGATGATGTGACCTTCAAGGATCAATCTATAGAGATCCAGGACCATGAGTAGAAGGTGTTGTGTGGGCGTGCTATCCCATTGGTTCATGTCTTGTGGCAACACATGGGCATGGAGGAGATTACATGGGAACGTGAGTCGTAGATACACACTCAGTACCCTGAGCTGTTTTAGGTTTATCTCCTTTCTTATAATGATATCTATTTGTGGTTATAAACCTTTCAAGTTTATGAGATGGATTTATTTTGTTTCTTTTATGGAATTATCTATTTGAGAGGTATCTCCCCCAGGATAGTGTTTAAGTGTTGGTTATTGTTATCATGCGGTCTCATGTGTCCCCTTTTTAAGAGTCTGAACTCCTTTGGTGGTAAGAGCCTTGATAGGTATCTCAAAGGGTGGTTTTTTGGACCCCTTTTTCTGTTTCCAATCTAGTATGGTTTTGAATTCTCGAGGACGATAATGTTTTGATAGGTATCTGATGTAATGGCTCGGACCTCTCCAGTCCATCCTTTGGTGAAAATCTGGTGTTTGGGGTGTTCTGGGAGGTCAAGGCGACTTATTTCCAACACTTTTCCAAATTTCCAACTTTGTGAATAGTGTTTCCAATTTTGTGAATAGTGTTTTCAGAGAGTCATTTGTGAACAGTGATGTCGGTGAGTCATTTTTGAACAGTTTTATCGGTGATTCATTTGTGAACAATGTTTTTGGCGAGTAATTTGTGAACAGTGATGTCAGTGAGTCATTTGGGAATTGTTCTGTCAGTGATCCATTTGTGAATAGTGTTGTCAGTGAGTCATTTGTGAATAGTGTTTTCGGTGAGTCATTTATGAACAGTGTTTCCAGCTTCCTACAATTTCGCCCCTTTAGCATTTTCTTTGACAAAAAATGCATTCAAGGCTTTTTTAAGGGATTTAAGGCTGATTCAAATCCCATAACTCCTATATTAATTTTCCTAAGGCTCAAGATGCTTTTACTTGGTTAAACCGCATGGTTTGATGCGATCAGATTTTAATGGAAAATTCAGTGTATCTTAAACCATTGATCCATTAAATCTTATAAAGGGACGATATATATTCATCCCTTGTTCTAACTTCTTGTTCCCTGGTGTGAGATTCTCAAACCTTTCCTTCTTCCCATAGGAGTGGTGTGATCGAACCTTAATCCTTGGATCATTTCCCATTGAAGTTTCTTCCTGCTGCATGTGCACCCCCTATTTTGGTGCAAGCAGCAAGTGTCTATCCGTCATCGATAGAAGGTATGATCTACCTCTGTTGTTGTGTTTTCTTCAACCCTTATTATTTTTTTTCTCCATTCCATGTTATGGCATGTGATCTATATACTTCTAATGGAGTTTTCTTGGGAGTCGGTTGGTGCATTCATGTCGTGGTGTCCTCGAGTAGATGCAGTTGTCGCAGGGGAGGCGATCGTGATCGGTTGCGTGGATCATTCTCATGTAAATAATTTCAATAACCTTTTGAGGTAAGGGATTCATGGATTCTCTATTCTTTTATGTGCAACTGTAGAGTTAGCATGTGTTAGCCCACTGGATCACAATGGAATTAATATAATAAATATTTGAACCGGATAAATAAATTGGTATCGATCATATGTTATTGCCTCTTTTTTTGGTAGATACTGTGATATTTATGATTTCCTTGTTTAGCATGTCATTCTTGAAGGAAATTGGTAAATAACATAAACTCGGATTAATTATAATTATTTTTTTAAGATAAAAGAGGAATGTAAATGAATCTAGTTGTTGTTGTTGTAATTTGATGTTAATCAAATTGGTGTAGTAAGCATGTTTAATTATTTGTGATAGCTATGATAGATTTTTGTTTAGGTTTCCCATAGTTGGAACCTACTATTAATGAACCGGTTAATTCAAGATGGATTAAAGAACCGGTTGTTTGATAAAAGATAATTCCTCATAGGTTTATGAGTTACCCTCTTGCTTGTAAAGGCCAAGAGCCTTATGCTTGGATCTATGAGTGGTCATTGAGTGTGAAGGAATAATGCCTTGTTTAAGGGTCAAGATCCCAGTTGATATGATGTTTGTTTCCTAATGCTTGTGTTGTGATATGATCTTGGATGGCTTTTTTGATATGTGGGGGTAGAGAGGCCCATTGTTTGTGGCAGAAGTTGATGCCTAGAGTAGTGATATGCATTGATTTATGCATGTGGGTGTTGAGGAGGACACCAGAGATGATGGAATGGGTTAGATATGAATGTTAGATGCTTGATGAATCTTGTTGGTTTTTTATCTGCTTTAATTTCCCCGCTGCTCAAGGAAGATGTTCTTTTTTACCCTCCTTCCAAAAGGGACGAAGATGTGTGGGGTATGGCATGTGTTTTCTGTGTTTAGATTCTCGAGGGAGGATGGTTCTACGCTCTTGCTATAGGTGGAAAAGACTTAACAGTTAGTTCAACTACTCGTCGTGTTGATCCCCATTGTGTTTAGTAGCTTAGAATGATTTTCTAAAATGCTTGGAAATATGGGAAAGTAATAACATTATTAATAAATTATTGAATAAATTATGTTAACCCATGGGGTTTGAGCTTGCTGGGATGCAATGATGAGGTAATATTTTTGAGAAGCAGTGGACTTTGTTTGGTTATGCCTAGAGGGCATGAAACTTTGGTGGGATGATAATGAAATGTAATGTGGAATTAATAACAGTTAATTAATGTTTAAATAATTAATTAACACAAAGTGAAACTAATGAAAAGGGATAAATTAATCTAATGTATCTCTTTAAATGGTTGTGTGCTTATAGGATACCTAGTCTTAGTAGTGGAAGCTGGGAGTCGAGAGACATTAGCTACAGTTAAGTCTAAGACTAGGTTATTCCAATAGTGTGGCTTTGATCTATAGTGTATCATGTACTTTTTTTGTTTCTATACGCTACTCCACCCTATCGGTTAGGGCGACTAACACCCCAGGGATTCTGAGCCCTGAGGAGAGTGTTTTCCCCAACATTTTAGTGGGATGATGGATGAATGACTACCCCTTTTGGCCTCACTCTCTTCTCTTGTTAGTTACTTATGCTGGTAGGCACAGTGGTTAGTTTTCCCCATATATGTTTGTAGAGGGATGTAAGGGTTTGTGGTTATTCACGCACATATATTCTGGATATAGTTTCCTATGGACTACTATAGGTGTAACGTGTATAGGTTGTGATGGCTTGAGGATCCTTACTTGGTGTATGGGCTATAATGGCTTGAGGTTTAATACTTGAAATATGATACATGTTATTCAAGTTGTGGTGGATCCTAAAACTACCTGGTTACTTTAGTTACGTGGACGTGGTGGTTTTGTTGCATGAGGTGCATGTTGTGGTCCTATACCCAGGTGTCTGCGGGCAAGCCTTTTTGGAGTGAGATGGATTAGGATGTGCACCATGGGGCATAGTGGAAAACCAGTGGGGAAGTGGTAGTGGGGTAAAATTGATATTATTTATTATATTATATACTCTTGTATACTATATTTTGTGAGAGTATCCATGGGGAGTCTAGGAACATAGTATACATGTTTAGGTGATGATTTAGTTTCACTTTTTGTTCACTGTTTTTTAGCATGATTTCTTTACTTTTGCACGAGAGGATCCGGGGAGGATCCTACTTAGTATACTATTATACTCACCCTATGTATATATAAATTATTTTTCAGGTCACTTGGAGTGGGTTGGAGATCAGGCTGGTTATTACTAGCTTGGGGTTACAAGATTTGTTTGGGATTTGTTGTCGTGGTCATCTTTACTTTCTTTTGGTACTTTCAATTTTCCCCTTTAACTGTATTAGTTCTTCCATGACATTACATTTGTTTACTTGGGTTTTCTTTTATATTTCATTCTGATTTGGAGTTGGTTGGTGTCTATCTTATCTCTCTCTTCCGCATGTTTTCTCTTAGAGGGCAATGCCTCCCATTTGTGTGTTTGTTATACCCTCGGTGCTAGTTGCCAACCTGGAGCCTACTGGAGGTAGGACTCGGGGGTCACTATCTCTCTTCTCACATTCTCGGCCTCGGAGGGGTACACCTTGTGGGGAGGGGTGGTGAAATATAAGGTTTTCCTTCTCAAGTATGGATCATAATGATATGTTTGATGTCATTATAATGTTGTTTCTACAAATAAGATGAGCAAAATTTTATTACTTTATCTAATAGAATTAAGAAAAATAGATAAATAAATATTATATTTATTAGTCTCTCACTATTTTATCGAATCCCAATAGCCCCACCATTGGATTCGGAATATCATGTTGATTGGATGTTCAAGTGTCAATGATCCATATTCCCCTTCTCATTACCCCAGCTATGGTTTGTCAATCAACTTGAATGGTTTTAGGTAGGCATTCCAAATATCAACTGCATTAACTTACAGTTCCTTGATTTGTTGAGTGAACTCCTCAATCCTAAAATCCTTAAATTGGATTTCCTCAACCTTTGTCTCTAAGTTACACCAAATCCTACTTTGGAAGTCAACCCTTGATGTGAACTAAGTTAATTCAATCCAAAACTTCAAGTTATAATTTCCCTATAATTAAAATCACCCCAACTTTTGTTGGCTAATAACTTTTAACTATAGTTTGATTTTAAATGTGGTGGTGGAAGGATATACCGACTTAATATATATTACTGAGGTATTTTATCCTTTTATGCATAAATTTACAATTATTATCTTTATCACATGCTTGTTAATATTAAGTGGATTTACTTAAGTGATTAACCATGTCTTAGATAAAATTTACACATAAGATAATTTATTTTATTTCTATCTTACATGTTCGTTAATTTCATTAATTTATGTGATCATGAAAAAATATCCATAATGAAATAACCATGCAACTTGACAGAAATAAAATAATAAAGCAATATGATCATGATATTTTACTAATTATTTATTTATATAGTAGTTGATAAACTAATCGTTGGCCTAGGGGGAAAACACATTGATCCAATTAAGTTTCATGTTGAATTTTTCCACCTGTCCACTAATGTATCTCTCTTGGATTGGTTTCAACTCATCTCTAAACTTGAACCACCTCCACTATCTTGGAAGATTCATCCATTGCATAAGCTTTTACTCACACATGGGTGAGGGAAAAAGGTTTATATAAAAGAAACCATGGGAATGCTAGCCCTACATAATAAGAGGAGAGAAGACACGTAAGCCAACAATTTAATTTGATAATAAATTAAATGAAACAAATCACATACAAGGGTCTGGTCTATGGTCATGATCATCCACATGCATGTAATGAATTCCGCATTTAATAAAACTAGCATTCAATTCTTATTCATTCTTATTTAAGATAAACCACAATCGAATCAATTAATTATTATCTGTAATTAATCAATTCTTTTATCTTAATTCTCATCTGAATTTCCTTAAGATTCCCATCCATCATAATTTTAAACAAATTTAATAAATTTATTTAAAATTAATTGTGTGTAGTAAATTTACTTTGGAGGCAACATAGTGAATACCCATCCAAATCCACCCAGCCTGTATTATACTCATATACAGTTTTACTTTTGTGACATATAGCATACACGAATTATCATGTACTTTCATGACATGTACTGTCAAATTAATGATTACACGAATTACATGATTTTTCGGTCACATGTTATCCTTCAATGCATGTAGAGTAACAATTATAATACAAATCATACATGATATGTAGATCCGAACACTACATAGATATTAATTAAAAATTTATATATATATATATATATATATATATTAAAAACCCATCACATGGCATGTTCTATCAACCTAATGACCACATGTAAAACATGTCACAAGTTTTACAAAGTATAATAAATAAATTTTAAATATTCGTAATTTAGTATAAGTACACGGTGTGTATAGGTGAGCTACACGACATGTACATCTCTCACTGTCTATCCAAGGTACACACCTAGGGACTTGGTGTGTAAACCATACCTTGGAAAATTTTAAGTGCACGATGTGTAAAAGGTACTACATGGTGTGTGGACTTTGAGTTACATGGTCACCAATCAGGTAGGTTGTGTATAAAACACATAGGCCTTCTATGACTCAAAGGGACTACATGTCGTGTACCTAGGCTACACAACATGTAATCCAGCTGAACGTTCATTATTCTATCCCAGTCAACATGCAGTGTAAGAATTAACTACACTACATGTAATCAATGAACACGGTTTGAGTAATTACTAAATTAACTCTTGGTGCATTAAATACAAGTACATGGCATAAATATGGTTACATGGCGTGTACTACTATGTCGTTCGGCCAAAAACTTCAACACCTCTGAATGAGTTCCTCAATTTTATTTTATTCATAAAATTAATCATCTCGATTAGATCTATGTGAAATGAAGGAGAAAAAAGTAGATCTCACAATTAAAATTAAAATAAATATTAAATTTGAATTGAAAAACTAAATTAAAATCCGTAAATCATTCAAAAATATTTAAATAATTATAAATAATTATGTGGTCGCTCTGATACCACTAGTAGGTTTTAGGCATAGAAAAAGCGTGTGATGGGTCATGCCCATCTTTGATTTTTTCCATGGTCGATGATCAATATGAGATTTACACAATGATAAATGTCATGATCTACAGAATTGAATCAAAGAATATAGATAAGGGATAGAACGCCAGAACCAAGAGAGATAATCATCACCTGTTATTTATAATTAATTTAATTAAATAAAGAATTAATTTGATGGAATTCTTTCTTCATTGATGGATCTGACAATAGATATGTGTTTTTATGTCATTGTGTTGTAGGAATAAAAATATATTCCCTCTAGTGGTGATCCATACGTGTTCCAAAAATCTTCAAACATCGTTGTAGGAATCTTCAGGTGCTAATACGGCAGATCCTAGCGCTTGCATCATCCACTTTTGATCGCCTCGAGAACCACTTCCAAAGCGTTCTTATGGATCTCTCTTGACTCGAGATTGGAAGGTGAAGGAAGATCACTTTCCATTATTGGGAGCGTTCTTGGATAAGGGAGCTCTTTAGGTTTTGAGAGGATTCTTCAAATCTGTTGTGCACAACTAAACCAAATGAATTGGCTTTTTTAGAGAAAATAATAGAATTGAGTTTATATATCACTAGTGTTAAAATAATATAATTGCACAAGTTCCCTTTATTATTTATTTAATCCCTATTGAACCTCATTTCAAATAATAATATTATTATTATTATTTATCGACATGCACTTAACTTACGAATTAAATTAAATATTATTTAATAAAAAAAATATTTATTATTTATTATTTCTCATATGACCATTAAACTCGGTCTACCATTCCTCCACAATATTTATCAAGCCTTGAATAATTACTATTTATTTATTAAATAAATATCACTATATTATTCTCCAATAAATAAATAAATATTATATTCACTAAATAGAAAATAAATATTTATTAAATATTATGCTCATATTATATTCTCTTGAATAACTGGTGGTAGAATATATGTGATCAAGAATACATGAATAATTATTAAACCACGTCTGAGATTAATATTTATTCAACTTGTTAAATAATAAATGATAATATATTATTTAACTAATATTTTGGATACAGTTAGTGTATGACCCTATAGGCCTCTTTCTCAGTGGTATTAGGTGAAGCAGCCTAAATTTCAAGGTTAGCGTCTTGAAATAGATCAAGGCGCCAATAGAGAAAGTAGTTAATGTCACAATGACATGATACCTCATACGAACCTTTACTGTGTAATATAATATCTTTATCATGATATCTCAAATCAAGCAGGTTGCATGCTGGTGTCATCAAACTATGTGCTTGTTGTCTCTTTCTTTGACTTCTTAGAAATTGAACTGGTCTATTATACACCATAGTCATAGATTTATTTAGGTTATATCATCTCCATAAAATGGCTTGACATATCAACTTCAGTTAAAGAACAAAAGGGACAAATTCTATGAAATCCCGATTTATCTTTTTCTATTTTTTGTTAATTAAATTTATTTTAATATGCGGCTTGAGTGTGTTAGGCATTTAACGGCCCATAGATCCTCCACCGACCACATGTCCCTTATAGCCTAGGTCTCTTCATTTCCTCATTTTGAGAGGTTCCTCTTCAAATTTAGGGATTGGGAAAGCCTGGTTTTCATTGGTTAGGAAACAGTGCGTGAGGGATTTGGGGTTCCTCATCCTTGGTGGGTTGGGATCACCTTTTTTGAATAAGTCTGATCTTGGGTCTTTAACAGCGGATGTTTTTTTCTGTCAGTACGAGATGACTCAAATCTGGTAGTGGATCTCGATCGACTTTGGATCTGCGAGGGTTTCCGTCATGCTAAGGGCTGGCAGTGCTCATTCTTGATCCTAGAGAACAAAAAATATGGATGACAGTGGCCTAGAGGGAGATCATGTAGAACTCAGAAAGTGATGGTTGATCGTGGATCTGGAGGGCATCTCCATCGTTGATCCTGCAATGCGTTTTCTATGCATGTTCCACCTCCCTCTTGGATCGGCGTCATCGCTTCTCTTATGATGAGATGTCCCAATGGAGTTCGACACTTCCATAGTGAGAACAATCTAGTTTGTCCATTCTTTGTCAAGAAATGAAGACATCATGGTTGTACATGCAGATTCAAGTTCTTGTTCTGGAACCTAGAGAATGATGAGTCTGGCTTAAAGCAAACTCGAACAGAGGCAACAGACCTGGACATCACCCACAATTTTGTTTACATTGAGCCTTAAATATTCAAAAATGATAACTTCAATGCCTTGAATCAGACCTCTTCATTGGCAAAGGTTTGACTGGGCCTCGGGTAAGGGGTTATCAGTCCAATAAATTTGTTTTTTTCTTTGTAATTTTTTAGGGTCACTTGCTTGATGCCTATTTTATAATGATATGTGTTGTGTATCAGTTTTCTTGTCCAAATTTTTCAATGTATCTCACTACTAATTGTATTCCTTTATGTTTCATAGTGAAAAATCAGTGATGGTTATACCCCGTCCACGTTGGCCAAATGGCCGAAGCACGTAAATCCTATTTTCCTTTTACTACTTTTAATTTCCTCTTTTATTTAACCTATAAATTTTTGAACGAGGGATTCTTGAATTAATTCCAAATATGTTTTGATTTTCATGATTAAATTAAAAGTTTTTTGGGTTTTTTTGGCCTATTTACATAGCTGCTTCTTTGTTATTCTTGCTTACTGTTTGATTCTGGTATTGTATATGTCAATCTGGAATTTTATTTCTCAATGTTTATGGTTTTTTTTAAATTTGTGTTATACAGATTGTTTTTCTATTGTAATGAGAATAAATTGAAAGTTTGAATTATTATTGTAAATACAACTTCCAGTGTGTTGTTGTAACCACTACCTGCCTTGTGTTGTTCACTACTGGATTTGATTTGATGTTATGGAATTGCAACTCGAACATAGTTTCTCTTTATCAGTTTGCATGTAATAAATTGTATAATAAACATTGTTTATTAATTTTCAATATTAACAAACCAAAACACTTAATAGATTCTGGGCTATTTCATGGGGATGTCTCTCATGTAGGGGCACTCTCCGCAACAAATCTTTTCTCACACTATTTATTAATGTAATATTACTCGTGACATACCCAACATATCCTATCTCACCGTGAACATCTGTCATCACGGTTTTCATCAATACATCAAAGTAAGAACTCATAATACTCATTAATAATAATCTTAAAGTCTAAGGACCAATACACACATCCACAAATAGGAACATCCAATGACACATATAAATGTGGATTTCCTACTAGTGGGTCTCCTTCTCATAATATCCTACTAGATATTACCAAGGACGTGTACTATGAGAAGGTGTCTCAAAGTGCTATGAGTCTCTAACCCTGACACCCTATATCATTTGTGTCCCTTAAATGATATCATCTGGATATAGAACATATATTTAAGAATAGTATCATAGCACTTTCAAGTTCTCATCATAGCGGTGAATTGTTGTGACATTTTAGTATGACAGCTAATCTTGGGATATTATCACATACTATGTTATGTAGAAGAACAATCATGATGTGATAATAAGTTTATTAATATTCAAAAATATGAATACAAGTTATCATAAAGTACATAGAAATTGGTTACAGGGAACCAACTCCAGCAGTATCATCTCTTGAGGGATTTTTATCAAGGGGGCGAAGTTGCAGTAAACAGAGTTCTCACTGAAGAAAACATGGTGGACCCCTTAACTACAGGTCTATCTCAGTAGAAACAAGAGTATCATGTGATAGTTAGAGGATTGAAGGTTGTTAATAGTTGGTTCTAGTGTAAGTGAGAGTCTGTTGGAGTTAGTGATCTAGAACCAAATTATATGTACTTTATGATAGTCTATATTCATAGTTTTAAATATTAATAAATTTCTTATTACATCATGATTATTCTTCTATGTAACATAGTATGTGATAATGTCATAAAAGTAGTTGTCACACTAAAAGGTCATAGCAGTTCTCTACTATGATGTGAACCCATAAGTGTCACTACAATATTCTTAAATATATGTTCTATAGCTGGATGATATCATTTGAGGGACACAAATGATATAGACTTTCAGGAGTGGAGACTCATAGGACTTTGAAGTAATTTCTCATGATGTACACCCATGGAAATATGTTTCACATGGACTTTTGGTTATTCATGGATAATAATGTTGTCTTCAAGAAAAGATATTCTTGAACCAACAAGACAAGACTGATGATTTTTTACTCAGTAACACCTTTTTAATATCATGGGTAATGATGGGATGAGTTCAGAATACTTTTCATATCCTCGGAAATGATAATGTTTTTTGTAGGGTTATATGAGATGCATGAAAATTCATATAAGCCTTTTCAATAATATCAACATCTATAACCTCAATATTCTATAATTCTTTAATTGAGATATGGAACCATGACACATTTCATTCATCACAAGACTACAAGAAGAGCAATTTAACTCTTCCAGAATTTGTTTGCATCTCTTTTGGGAAGATACTCACGTTTTAACCCCTCATTTAAATGTCTTCGTCACTTTGTATTTATTTTTGAGGGGATTATAAATTGTTTTTATTTAATAATTTATGCGAGATCTATGTATTCTAGATGCATTTCCATATCCACGATCCATGACATGTAATTACTTTACATAATACCGAGAACAATAAATTTTATTTTGGCATTATTTGATTAAATAAAAAACTTTTATTATTATTCCATTGTAGTATAAACTAAAATTACATAGTTAATACAACTATAATAAATAAAAGTAAGAAACACATAAATACAATTACAAAAATATATAAATTAAATAGTTGTGATGGAAATCCCACCATAAATATGTGAGTAATAGAAAATGGGGAAGGGTAGAAGATTTTTTTGAAGATGGGGAGGGGTATGAGATTTTTTTAACATTGAAGTGTCTTTAAAATATAAATAAATATTTTTTTTAACTTAAAAATAAAATAAAATAAATTTACTCTGATTTTTTATTTTAAAAAATTTAAACCATAGATGGGTGAGAAAAATTTTCACATTTATCTTCACCGACATAAATATGTGTGTGTGTGACCCACCAACTTGAACTCACTTTAATGGATGTATGTTTTATTATGATTTTGTATCAGTTTTTTACAAAAAATACTTGTTTTTTTGGTATTTATGATAATCTTTATACTAATCTTTCATAACACATTTTTTATATTTCTTATTGATTTTTTAATTTAACATGCGTTATGTTTTTCTTTTTACAATAAAATATGTGTTTTGTTGTTACTTTTTAAATTTTTTATTTCTTGGACAATTCATACATTCTTTTAATATTATTTGATATTTTATTATTAGAATTAAAGATAAAACTTACGTTTTGTATTCTTTTATTAATTTTTATGAATATAAAATATAAATTTTTAAATTTTAAATCTTTTTAAATTACATAATAGATTTTTTGTAGGAGGAACCACGGATAATTTGGGTGGGGGCAGTTTTTTTATGAAAATGGGTTCCTCGTTTTCTTTATTTAGGAAATGGAGCACCCTAGTGCCACTTCAAGTGGCGCTAATGACAAAAAACGCCATAGCGCCACTTGAAGTGGCGTTAGGCGAAATTTTTGGCCCTATTCATCAGCACCACTTGAAGTGGCGTTGATCCCTATATGGGTAACTGATCAGCGCTACTTGAAGTGGCATTGATCCCTTACCATTGCACTGATCAGTGCCACTTAAAGTGGCGCCGATCTCCATCCCCAACTATAAAACCTCATCACCCCCTCTTCCTCATTCATCCATCCACTCTCCCTTCCTCCTTCCCAAAACATCCTCCCTTTCTCTCATTTTGGATTACAAATTCTTGGTTATCCAGCCGCCGACCTTTCCGCAAATTTGTGGTAAGTTTTCATTTACATTTATTTAATATTTTAAATTGTTTATTTAATTTTTTAGTTAATGTAATTAGATTATAGAATTTGTTTATTAATTTATATGTTTAGTTTATAGAATTAGTTTAAAAAATAATAAATTGTAAGTAGTTGATTAATTAATTTAATTTGGTTAATTAAGTAATTATAATTAGTTACCTAATTATGTATAATTAGTTAATTAATTAATTCTAATTAGTTAATTAATGAATTCTAATTAGTGAATTAATTAATTATAATTAGTCGATTAATTATTTTTAAGTAGTAAATTAATTAATTCTAATTAGTTAGTTAATGCATTCTAATTAGTTAGTTAATGCATTCGAATTAGTTAATTAATGCATTTTAATTAGTTAATTAATGAATTCTAATTAGTTAATAGTTACTTAATTAATTGTAAGTAATTAACTAATTAATCGTAAGTAATTAACTAATTAATTTTAAGTAATTAACTAATTAATTGTATTTTGTTAATTAATTAATTCTAATTAATTAAATAAGTAATTATAATTGCTTGGTTTAATTGTAATTAGTTAATTAATGAATTCAAATTAATTAATTAATTGTAATTAGTTAATTAATTGTAATTACTTAATTAATTGTAATTAATTAATTAATTGTAATTAGTTAGTTAATTGTAATTAGTTAGTTAATTGTAATTAGTCAGTTAATTGTAATTAGTTAGTTAATTATAATTAGTTAGTTAATTGTAATTAGTTAATTGTAATTAGTTAGTTGTAATTAGTTAATTGTAATTAGTTAATTGTAATTAGTTAATCATAATTAGTTAATTGTAATTAGTTAATTGTAATTAGTTAATTATAATTAGTTAATTGTAATTAGTTAATTGATTAATTGTAAATAGTTAACTAATTAATTATAATTAGTTAACTAATCAATTCTAATTAGTTAACTAATCAATTCTAATTAGTTAACTAATAAATTATAATTAGTTAACTAATCAATTCTAATTAGTAAATAATCAATTCTAATTAGTAAATAATCAATTATAATTAGTTAATTAATTAATTCTAATTAGTTAATTAATCAATTATAATTAGTTAATTAATGAATTATAATTAGTTAATTAATTAATTGTATTTAGTTAATTAATGAATTCTAATTATGTAATTAATCAATTCAAATTATTCAATTAATAAATTCAAATTATGTAGTTAATCAATTAATTAAAATTAGTTAATTAATGAATTAAAATTAGTTAATTAATTGTAATTAAAATTAGTAATTATAATTAGTTAATTATAAATAGTTAACTAATTAATTCTAATTACTTTACTAATTAATTCTAATTAGTTAATTAATTAATTCTAATTAGTTAATTATTCAATTATAATTAGTTAATTAATCAATTCTAATTAGTTAAGTAAGTAATTATAATTAGTTAATTAGTCAATTATAATTAGTTAATTAATCAATTCTAATTAGTGAAGTTAATCAATTCAAATTAGTGAAGTTAATCAATTATAATTAGTTAATTAATGAAAACTATTTAGGAATTAATTAAAACTAATTAGGTACTTAATTAAATCTACTTAGGTGTACATAATTAAATCTAATTAGGTACTTAATTAAATATACTTAGGTGTACATAATTAAATATAATTAGGTACTTATCTAAATCTAATTAGTTAATTAATTAACACTAATTAGGTAACTAAATAACTCTGATTAGGTAATTAACTAAATCTAATTAGGTAATTAACTAAATCTAATTATGTAGTTAATTGAATATATTTAGGTAATCTAATTATGTAGTTAATTAAATATAATTAGGTAATCTAATTATGTAGTTAATTAGATCTAATTAGGTAATTAATTAAGTTAAGTAATTCTAATTAGGTAGTTAATTAAATCTAATTAGGTAGTTAATTAAATCTAATTTGGTAGTTAATGAAATATAATTAGGTGGTTAATGATATCTAATTAGGTAGTTAATTAAATCTAATTAGTTAATTAATGAAGTATAACTAGTGAACTAGTTGCAATAATTAGCCAAGTAGTTACATTAATTAGCAAAGTAGTTACAGTAATTAGCGAAGTAGTTACAGTAATTAGCGAAGTAGTTATAGTAATTAGTGAAGTAGTTACAATAATTATTGAAGTAGTTATATTATGAATTGTTTATATAATATATATTTGCATTACATTCTAAGTGTGATAATAAATTTAGTTTGTCATATAACTTGACCTCAGTTTGTAATTGTAGTTATGAACTTGAATTTAGTAGTTAAATATATTTTTTACATATTAAGTGTTAGAGTTGTCATGAACTGAAATTCTTGCTTGAGTAAAGTATCCCCGGATAGAGGGGCTTTGGGTCGAACCACCTACTTTCCTGGAGTCTTGCCTTGTCTAGGAAAGTGAATGGGGTTGGATATCTGTTGTTATGGGCTTATTCATGTTGAGTTTTCAAGTTCATATAACTTTATGCTTTTACATGATGTGTTCATGTACCTCATGCATATGATGCATGTGGATATGTATGAATATGTTTGAATTACTATTTTTGGGTAAATAACACAAACTTGTGGGTTGTGTAAAGAGAGTTACACATCAATATGGTTTGAACATATTGATTTGGTGGAGGGACTAGGATTCCAACATAAATTCTAGAAGCATGCATACATAATTAGATTGTTTGATCATATGTGATTAATAACAAGGGTTTATTTTAGATAAAAAATTTGGTTGTTTATATTTATTGCAACGGAAAAATAATTGAGACAAAACAAGGATGTAGTTATAGTATAAAGCTAGAAGTTGTTGTAATGCTTGGAGGCTGTACAACTTTGGGAACTATTCAAAGTAAAATTCCTCGAAATTTGAAACTGACGAGCAACCAAGCAATAGAATATATCATATACAGGCATCTACAATATGTTGATAGATTTTGGCATGTGGCCTATCCGATAACTGATAATGAATAATGGGAATATGTACTATCATTGGTTAAGTTTCTACCTGTCAATCAAATGATGGAGTTGTATGTGACCATATCTACAATGAAGGTTCCATCGACATTGGAAGTTGGTCCATCACAATGTCACGATACTATGTCATATGCTCCTTTTAGAACACATCAAGAAGTTCCATCAGCAATGGTACCATCATTTCCCTAAGCCACAATTTCAATAGATAGTCCCCCACATAATGTAGATGCGTTGGTCGATGATTTTGAGGATAATGACAATTTAGAAGAAGAAGATGAAGAGAAATCTGAAGATGAAGAGGAATTACATGCAGAATAATAGTCATTTCCCACTCATGTGAGGTTTAACCGACCGTTGAACCATCCCCCACCATTGAGTTCATGGTCGACGGAAGGCATGAATCACTTTCCAAAATTCGATTGGTCAGTTATTAATCCTACTTCAGAATTTCCAAGAGTCATTGGGGGCACAGATCGAGTGGCAGATAAAGGCGTTCTGTATATTAGAAGAGATTTTGAGAGTAAGGATGCAATGAAAAATGTGATAAAACAATATTACATTGAAAGACATTACTCTTATGTTGTAAAAGAGTCAAAAATATCTTATTATTTGATCCATTGTGATAAATATGATTCAAGCTGTCAAATGTGTCTAGGAGCTATAATTGATAACACTTTTCACAGCTGGCGCATCACAAGATTTACTCCACACACATGTGTGAACCCAAGTTTGTCACAGGGACACTCTTCATTAGATGTTGACTGTGCTTCAACGGTTATTGTTGAAATGATTAGAGCATGTCAAGATGTTCCTATTTTTCTAGTGATGGAGCAAATCAAATAACTTTTTGGGTATCATATCTCTTACTGGAAGGCATGGGCAGCACGACAAAAGGCTATTGTGAAAGTGTAAGGTGATTGGGATGATTCTTATCGAGTTTTACCACAACTTTTGGGGCTTTTACGCCACAATAATCAAGTGATCTATCGGTTACATACTACTGAATATGTTAACCAATACAACCAAGTTGACTAATCAATGGTTGTTTTTGATAGATTGTTTTGGGCATTTTTACCATGTGTAGTGGCTTTTAGGCATTGCAAGCAGTTTATACAAATAGATGGCACATTTATATATGGAAAGTATACAGAAACTTTATTGATTGCTGCCACACAAGATGGAAATTGAGCCCCTCTACCTTTGGCATTTTCAATTGTGGAGAAAGAGAACTTATCATCATGGAGTTGGTTTCTGGCATGTCTTCAAGAGTTTGTTACGGGCACAGAAGGGATTTGCCTTATCTCAGATCATCACCGTGCAATCAAGGAGGTTGTACAGTCTGAGGGACTTTCATGGAGACCACCCTATGCCCATCATCAATACTGTATTCGACACATTTCTAGCAATTTACGAAATAGATTCAAGAATGAGTCGATGAAGAAAGTAATCTTAAAAATTGGTATGAATATCCTTTTTCCTATTAAAAAATATTGTCATATTTATGATCCTATTTGTTCAGATTATTTCTTGTATGATAGCATACGAGCCTCAATAATAAATAATGGATGAGCATCTTCAAGATATTCAAAGAGTTAATCTGGAATTTTATGATTACATGATGTAAATCCCAAAACAGAAATGGTCGTTGGCATATGATGATGGCAGGAGATATGGTCATATGACGACCAACATCATAGAATGCATAAATGAAGTTTTCAAGGGAGTTCAAAAATTACCAATCATAGGTAAATATGAATATTTTATTATATGTTTCTCATAAAAGAAAAATTATAATATACTATTAGTATAATGACTTAAATATAAATTATAGGTTTGGTACAAGAGACATTCTATCGTAGTGTCAAGTATTTTCTGGAATGGGGAAAGCAAGCTGAAGAGGTATTGAACAGAGGGATGCGCTATGGACACCATTTCCAGCGCGATCTAGATACAGCTCTTCAGGAAGCTACAACTTATCGTGTCACTGCATTTAATAATCCAAAGCAACGATTTGAGGTCGCTGAGCTCGGTGATGTTGTGGCTTGCAGTAATAATCGTATCTGTTTTATTTTATTGGAGAAGTGTTACTGTGAATGTGGAAAGTTCCAAGCATTGAGATATCCTTGTGTCCATGTGATTGCAGCCTGTGCTTATATACACGTATCTTGGGAGTAGTTTTTTTATCCAGTTTATCGACTCGACAGTATAAACTCTTGCTACAATACTCCATGGATGCTAATCAGATAATATCAGAATTTTCATCTCTTTGATGACACACCCACACTTCTACCGAACAACAGTAGACTTCGCCCTAAAGGGAGGCCAAAGTCGACTCGTATTTGGAATGAGATGGATTGGCCTAGTGAACAAGAACCTAGACGAAGGTGTAGCATATTCCGCCAAGAGGGTCATATGAAGATACGTTTCCCTAGACACATAGGTCAATCATATAATGGTTAAAATGATTTTTATACTCCATCAGTTACTGTAAACACGTTGTATGTGTAATCAATATATGTCCATCGATGAGTTTTGAAACATTTCATAGTGAATATATCATCATCATTTAAATTAGTGGTTATTATTTTAGAAAAATAACAATAAATTTTAAAATAGATAAAATGTAAGATCTAGGATTTAACAGAATCTGAGAATCAGCTAGAGTGAATACTAATGAAGAATAAATTGAAGATATAACAGAATCTGAGACTACTAACCTAGAAAATGACAAATAAAGAAATCAGGACAACAAGGTCCAACCTGAAAAGAGTGATGAACCCACACCTAAAAAATCCAAATATCCGGGGAAAATGAAGTGGGAATAGATAAAAAGGCAAGAAAAAAAGCTACATTTGAGGAGAAGGTAAGAAATCAACATGTTTCAAACATTATTCCCCTCTCACCTCTCGTCCTTTTCTTCAAAAGTGTTAAATAGAGTGATGAACCTAAATAATTTATATTCTTGAAAATGATTAAAACATTATGCCCCACGTTTTCAACCACAAGAATGGGTTTTCTCCACACACAAAAAACATTGATTCATTATGCAACATTGGCAATTCCCCTCTTTAGTCAACTCAGTGAAGAACCAACTATCAAATATTCATTCGGAGGTCGTGAATATGTGACAGTTGGTTCTTTACTGGGTCGACTAAAGATACGATGTAGAAGGAGTATGTTTTTTCATGTCAACCATACAATGATCAAAGGTTTTTCCATAATCCTTTTAAACGATGTTGATTGAGCGTATTGAGTAGGCTAACTCTCTATTTTAGGTTTTAGAGGCAAGGGTGCATTGATTTGCAGGCAGAAAAAATGTACTTAAAATATGTTCAAATGCTTTAGGAACATGATCCATGAGTAATTTATGACATGTATGAACCAAAATATACAATGAAGAATATTTCCAATAATAACATCATCAGTATTAAATAAACATAGTAGTTTTGAGAATCAATCCAAAACTTTATATGTTGAACATATCATAAATTCCTTTAATAATTTTGGCCAATTATTGTGACGTCGACATCTTTCAAAATCCAATGTCATCGTTGAATTTTGAAAGCATTCAAAGTGAATATATCATCAACTTTATATGTTGAACATATCATAAATTCCTTTATATATTGAACATATCCTAAATTACTTTATTTACCTTATTACACACTTCTTTCATAAATTACATGATAAATTTCATACCTTAAATGATAAATGTGATGTCTAACATGAAATTAATGTTTTACTATTTGTATAATCAGATGGAGCA
The DNA here is from genome assembly GCA_963277665.1 of Viscum album. Lineage (NCBI taxonomy): Eukaryota > Viridiplantae > Streptophyta > Magnoliopsida > Santalales > Viscaceae > Viscum > Viscum album. Next base: position 16,433,382 of record OY728128.1, read on the forward strand.
TCCACTATTATCTGGCCAGGAGATGCATGTGTCACGTCTTGTGTTGGCGCGACGACCTGTTCGACAACTTACTATTTAGAGAGCACATCATTACCATCATGATGCACCCCCAGTAGTTATTTCTCCATACCTTAGACATGCGGGATTTTATGGAGTCGCTATGTGTGACTTCAAGACTATTGATCATCATTTGATTGCAGCATTGGTTGAGAGATGGAAGCCAAATACACACACTATTCATCTCCCAGAGGGGGAGATGACCATTACTTTAGAGGATGTCGCCTACATTCTTGGTTGTTTTCCCATCCATTGACAAGCAGTTACGGGTGTCACTAGTGGAAACTGGGCTGCCATCATACAACGACTATTAGGCATTGATGTTGTTAGCATACGAGGTGTCCTCGTGGGTTCTCGATTACACATGACATGGCTTGATGAGCATTTTGCTGTCATTCTTGATGAAATATGAGACACTTATTAGGAACACACATGCATATATTCTGCGACTACTCAAAGGCATGTTATGCATCGACTACTCCACCCTTTTGGTACACATGATGTACCTCCCATTACTTAAGGATATTGATCAGACATCTACATATAGTTGGGGATCCGTTTTACTAGCACATCTATATAGATCCATTTGTACCAGTTGTCAGGAAGATGCACAGTAGATTGCAGGTTGTATGGATTTAGTACAGATGTGGGCCTAGGAGCATTTTCCACACATCAGTCCTCGAGCTATTGCACCACTTGCAGCAGAGCTATTTTAGGATTTTTCTCAGGGACGACGGTATGTTTACTTCATTACTTTCATTTATTTAGTACTTTTGTTTTTGTTATTTATAAACTTATTGTATATTACTCTTTCGTAACCAGGTGGAGTCAGTCTCAGAAGTATGCACACACATCAAGACATAGTGTGTACAGCTTTCGACAGATATTCGATGCATTAGTGCCAGTTGATGTAAGTCAAGCAATACTTTTTTATAGAACAATATGTTTTGTTATCACTATTTTTAAGTTATTTCAATGTAATCTTACTAAAATTGTCTTTCTAATATGTCACTTATTTTTTGAGTTTACATTTCAGGTTTCATTGACTCCATATACAGGTTATGTCTATGCATCACTTCCACCGTACTGCACAACTATGATTGGAGATTGTGCTGCAGTGGTGCTACTCATCCACTTCCATATCATTAAGTGGCACCAGCCAGACCGAGTCATGCGCTAGTTCGGTTATATACAACATATCCCAATGGCACCAGTACAGCCTGATGGGTTGCATTCTATTGTACTTATAGGTAGATAGTCAACGAATTGGTGGTAGTTTCATGCATATCATATTGAGCTGTGGGACGCGTGTGCCCGTTATGGTATTTCTCGATATGGATATCCCGCAGCACAGTATCAGTTATCTGCCCAGAGGGATTATGCAGAATGGTATCGACATCATACCATCATGCATCTTACATGTTAGGGGATTGACATTCAGCAGATGGTATGTTTATTAAGGTATATTATATTTGTTTAACTCTTTTTTGGTATTAATTTGAATGTCATTTCATTTGCAGACATACAGCATTGATCATCTTTCACATATCACACATCCTCATGAGGAGGCATATATTAGATTAGATGTAGTTCATTGAGATGTGTTGGCTCTCTACGACCATCTCTGGATGATACGAGACAGTTTTTATGATGAGGAGCCACAGGTATATCCTGATCCATATCCTCTAGTTGGATCTCCTGAGGGTGATGATGTCCCTGCTATGCCTACTGATGATGATGCCCCTCCACCACCGCCGCCAGCTGGGAGACGGAGATGAGTACCTCGGGAGGGGTAGAGGCGGTGAGATAGACATCTGAGAGTGCCTCCTATAGATGTGGAAGCTCCACATAGAGATGATCCTACCCAGCTTATTGATGAGCTTGCACAGCAGGGAGACGCTTATATACCACATCTGTCATCTCCGATGACTACTATGGACTACGATCTAGATCAGGTGACACAGCTTGTGGCATCCCCCTCTCCTCTCGGTGAGGACTTCTTCAGTATGCCCTTTCTAACATTTTTAGGATCCCCAGGACCATATGGCTCCATGAATGATTTTGGGAAGTCATCCATGTATGATTTTGGACAATCATCCACACATGATTTTGGTCAGCCCTCTACACAGCATCATGAGGAGGCACTAGATGCACCAGAAGCAGAGGATCCCACTACTAGGACACCAGAGCAACACATATGTCAGACGTAGGGAGGACATGAGATTCAGATGCCACGTTGTGGTACCGGGGAGAATCGACGTTGATTTATTCAGATTCCATGATGTATATGTTAAAAACTGTATTCATTTTTACCGAATTAGCACTCACATATCAAACATGGATGTATTCTCACCATGTTTTATTGTTTTGTATGTTGGCGTATGATTTGTATTTGGTTATGGTTTACTAATGTTTTTTTGTCTACATAAATGCATAACATATTTTAAATAAAGTACAAATATCACATACTATGTTCTATAAATAATAGTCTTAACTCATAGAATAAGGTACAAAATATATATCATATAAGTAAATAAAACCTGTTTTAATAGGTAAAAAATATCAATGACCTCAGAAATGTGAGTTAATGATTAACTATCCTGTAAATAGCATAATTTTATCTAAAACACTAAGTGTGTCTTCTTTCACTCACACTCAGAGGTTTACCATAGCCGCCTCTCCTCCGTCGAACGGTCTAAACCCAAGGGCACCGGAATTGGAGGGTTGATCTAGATATGTGAGTGATATTTCGATAAAAATGAGGGGATATCCAGATTTAATGAAACTGAATTGGGGGGTTAATATGGATGTAGGAAGCTATGGTGGTTATTTTGCTTTGGGGGCACACCATCACAGCTTTCTACATACATATTAACCCCCCACTTCAGTTTCACTAAATCTAGACAGCCCCTCATTTTTATCAAAATATCACTCACATATCCAGATCAACCCTCCAATTCTGGTGCCCCTGGGTTTAGACCGTTCAATGGAGGAGAGGCGACCATGGTAAACCTCTGAGTGATAATAAAAGAAGACACGCTTATTGTTTTAGATAAAATTCCGCTATTGATAGGACAGTTAATCATTAACTCACATTTCTGAGGTCATTGATATTTTTTACCTATTAAAATAGGTTTTATTTACTTATATGATATATATTTTGTACCTTATTCTATGATTTAAGACTATTATTTATATCATATAGTATTTGATAGTTGTACTTTATTTAAAATATGTTATGCGTTTTTGTAGACAAAAAAACTTTAGTAAACCATAACCAAATACAAATCATGCACCAACATACCAAACAATAAAACATGGTGAGAATACATACATGTTTGATATGTGAGTTATAATTCAGTAAAAATGAGGGGTTTTCCATATTTTAGGTTTCATTTATATTGGTCTTATAGTTTATGTTTTATAGTCTTTCAAAGATGCATAATTGAAACATTTTTAAGTTTCAAGTTAGTGGTTTTGAAAGCTTATAAATTAGTTGGCATAAACATTTTTGATAAAATTTCTTCTATTTTCAACTATTTCTTATATTCTTAATCAATGTTTAAGGTTTCATTTAATATGGGTCTTATAGTTTCTGTTTTATATTCTTTCAAAGTCATGTACTTCAAACATTTTTATGTTTCAGGTTGGTGGTTATGAAATCTTATAAATTATTCTTCATCAACATTTTTGATGAAATTCATTTTTTTAAACTACTTATTATATTTTTAATTAATGTTTCAAGTTTCATTTAGATATGTGTTATAGTTTCTGTTTTATAGTCTTTCAAAGTTGCATACTTCAAACATTTTTAAGTTTCAGGTTGACGGTTTTGAAAGCTTGTAAATTATTTTTCTTCAACATTTTTTATGAAATTACTTTTGTTTTCAACTTTTTATTATATTTTTAATCAATTTTTAATGTTTCATTTAGAACCGTGTTATAGTTTCTATTTTATAGTCTTTCAAATTCAAGTACTTAAAACATTTTTAAGTTTCAAGTTAATTGTTTTGAAAGCTTATAAATTATTTTTCATCAAAAAATTTCATGAAATTAATTTTATTTCCAACTATTTATTATATTTTTAATCATTGTTTAAAGTTTCATTTATATCCGCGTTATAGTTTCTGTTTTATAGTATTTCAAAGTCGCGTACTTGAAACATTTTTAAGTTTCAGGTTACTGGTTTTGAAAGCTTATAGATTATTTTTCGTCAACATTTTTTATTAAATTCCTTTTATTTTCAAATATTTTTTATATTTTTAATCAATGTTTCAAGTTTCATTTATATTCGTGTTATAGTTTCTATTTTATAGTCTTTCAAATTCACGTACATGAAACATTTGTAAGTTTCAATTGGTGGTTTTGAAAGCTTGTAAATTATTTTTCATCAACATTTTTTATGAAATTCATTGTTTTTTTCAAATATTTATTATATATTTAATCAATTTTTAAAGTTTAATTTACATTCGTGCTATAATTTATGTTTTATAGTCTTTCAAATTGACATACATGAAACATTTGTAAGTTTTAAATAGCTGGTTTTGAAAGCTTATAAATTATTTTTCAATGACATTTTTCATTAAATTCATTTTGTTTTCAAATATTTATTATATGTTTAATCAATTTTTAAAGTTGCATTTATATTGGTGTTATACTTTATCTATTATAGTCTTTCAAAAACACGTATTTGAAACATTTTTAAGTTTGAAATAGGTGGTTTTAATTGCTTAAAAATTATTTTTCATCAACACTTTTTATGAAATTTCTTTTGTTTTCAACTCTTTGTTATATATTTAAAATATAATTATTACAAATTATTATAATTATAAATAATTATATTTGTAAATTAATTATAATAGTAAATTAAATTATAATTTATTACAAATTAATATAATTATAAGTTATTATAATTGTAAATTAATTATAAATAATTGTCATTAATTAAATTACAAATTATTTATTATAAATATATGATTATTGAAAATTATTATATCTTTATATATACATTATATATTTATTCTATTTATATTTATATAATTATAATAAATATATAACTATAATAAATATATAATTATAATTATAAATATTATAAATATCTAATTATAACTCTAAATATAATAAATATATAATTAAAATAAATAATTATTATAGGCATATATTTATTATAATTACATATTTATTATAATTACATATTTATAATGTAAAAAATATAAAATGTATATATATAGAATTATATATTTTCATTATGTAATTATATATCTATATATACATTATATATACATTATATATAAATAGAATTGCATATTTACAATGAAAAAAAATGTATATAATGTATACATAAATATATAATTACATTTACTGCATTTATTTTATTTATTAAATTTACTATTTTTATTATAATTATATAATTATTATATTTTTGTATTTACTATATTTATAATTATTATATTATTATATTTTTGTTTTTACTTTATTTATATATTTATTATTTTTATATATTTATAATAATTATTATATTTATAATTATAAATTTATTATAATTCTCTATTTATAATTCTAATAATTCTAATATTATAATAAATATATAATAATCAAAATATAATTATAAATATAATAATTATAATAAATATATAACTATAATAATCAAAATATACAATGAAGAATATTTCCTATTATATTTATTACATTTATTATAATTATATATTCACTATAATTTTTATATTTATAATTAAAAATGCATTCAAGGCTTTTTTTTAAGGGATTTAAGGCTGATTCAAAGCCCATAACTTCTATATTAATTTCTCTAAGGCTCAGGATGCCTTTACTTGGTCAAACCGCATGGTTTAATGTGATCATATTTTAATGGAAAATCCAGCGTATCTTAAACCGTTGATCCATTAAATCTTATAAAGGGACGAGATATCTTCATCCCTTGTTCAACCTTTGTAACGACCCAAAGTTTCATTAATGGAAAATTCCTCTTGATCTTATTAAATGTCTCTTTATATAAAATGTTTTTATAAAATGTCAACTTCCTTGGTTTTATGTTAAGAATTTTGACTGTTGCTAATATAGTCGTTGAACAGTGATCACATGATTAGTATAAATATAGGGCTTTAACACATCCAATTTTACTTAGACAAAGGAAGCGATGGCCTCATCCAGTATAATTTCCCCATACGAAGCCCATTTGTCAGAGCTCGGAAAAGTGGTGGCATCTTTGGGCTTCACCCTTGACCAAGCCCAAGCTGAGCTTCATCATGTCAAGCTCGAACATGACCGTCTACGGGAAAAGTGAAAGTTGATAGAGATTACCACTCGAGCGATGTTATTTGAGCCACCCCAAGAGTTTGTCACCATCGCACATCTTACCCTTAGGTCTTATACGGCTGTTTTAAGGGGTTATGTAACAAATAAGTAGTACTATGTTCATGTACATTATTTTTGTATATAATAATGAATATAATTTCTAGTCATTTTTGATACATTGTAAATAGTTTTTAAAGTACAAATGGTGTTTTTAGTTATTATTTAATTAAGAAATATATTTTATTAAATTAAATGGTTTTTGAATTAAATAATATTTTAATAAAATATTATTATTATTATTATTATCAATTTTATTATATATAAGTTATCATGTAATTGTATGAATGCAATTATAATTTTTATTAAGGTTTGAAAGCCATTTTTGTCAAAACCCGTGAATTTTTTATAAATGTTGATTTTTATTTTAAAAGTGAAAATTAACATATTTAGAAAATTATTTAGATAAAATAAATGTTGTTTTTGGAATCAGGATGTTGAAATTATCCAACGTTGAATTTTTCATAATTTTCTGAGACAGTCAAATTTTTGGGTAAAAATTAAATACTATTTAAATATATAACGTGTTTTATGACATCATAATGAACCAATAGTGATGTAATAAAATACTATAAGCTTTATGTTCGGCCAATATATGTTTTAACATTAAAATAATGTGATTTTGGGTTTGTTTGACTTACTTTTCAAAGCATTAATGGACCCCTCAAGACTTATTAAACACCTTGTCTTTTTAAATTAATTTCCATGGGAGTGTGACTCACCTCCACATAAGCAACCTCATTATTTTAAGAAGTTCGGACTTTGTCCTTATAAAATATTATTTTCCTATTCCCTTTTCCAAAAACCATGGGCAAAAACCATGAGATGGTTTGTGGTTTGGATTAATTTAATATAAGGGGTCCCAAACCTAAATAATAAAGAATTCTCTCACCTTTCCTATATAAACCCACCCAATCTCTCACTTCCTCATCACTCAAAACCTTTGGAGTTCATCCAACCTCTGCCCTAATCTCTCTAGAATCCTCCAAAGGTGCCCCAAGCTCCCAAGAAGCCTCTCACAAGCCTCTCTCTAGCCTTTGAAAGCACACTTCCAAGTAAGGGTTTTTTCTTCCTTTCTCTTTTTTGTCAATTTTCTTTAAGTTGTATTGCCCTTTTAATTTCAATTATGAACGTTGGGGTATGGTTTCTAACCTCCCCCATACTTCCCTCTTATTGTTTGAATGATGGGATACCCCTTTCTCTCTCATTAAATGCCTCCCATGTATACCCGTTACTATGCCGAAATTCCGAAAGGAACTTCTCTCTCTTCTTTTACATTCAAGCAATAATTTTGTATCATGAATCGAAATTCCATTACAATTGTTGGGAAATGTATCTATATGACCTCCTTAATTTCCATTACATGTAAATATAATGAGTAACCTCTTTCTCTCTCATCAACCATTTTTATGAATTCTTATGTCACGTCGCTACGCTGCCGAAATCGCACCGATTTTCTAAGCCAATGTCATTGTGTAGTGAATACCATGCTCATTTCTCCATCAAGTGTATTCACCTTTATGCACATTTAATTATTGATTATAATGTTTCATGTATTAATTCCACATTCCTTTATCGTGGAATAACTGATTATGATTTATGAATCCATGTTTTATGACCCATGTGGCACACTTATGCATGAAATGAAATGTTTAAGAAGGGTGCACCCTTATAGCGCTCCAATGCATTGGATAAACTATAGTATCATGATACATAATGTGCAATGAGTGTTGACTCATGCTAATTCAAGTGCAACGAGGGTTTACTCGTGCTTCATGTGCAGTGAGGATTTACTCATGCTCCATGTGCAATGAGCCTTGGCTCATGCTAATTCCATGTTAAGTGTTGTTGCCACATTTCCATGTTATGATTATAATGCTTTATCATGCCTTTATATTCATGTTTCTCTTATGCTCTATTGATACTCCTATTTCCTAACATGTATTTTACTCCTCATGTTATTCCATGTGTACTCCCTTATTGGGATTTATAGCTCACCCTTTTCTTATGCATGTCCTCAGGTCATCCCATGCAATGCTAAGTACGAGGGAATGCAGTGGTCATGTAAAGGAAGTTTTCAATAAAGATTTTTTATTTCATTTTTTTAAGTTTTTATGTAATGATCCTAATCCCCAAAGACACTAAACCTCTCAATCTTCTTTGTTGTATCAAGTGAAGTTTTATGTAATAAATCATGTTTAAGTTTGTAATAAAAGCAGGGTTGTCATAACCTTCTTGTTCCCTAGTGTGAGATGCTTGAACCTTTCCTTCTTCCCATAGGATTGGTGTGTTCGAACCTTAATCCTTGGATCATTTCCCCTTGAAGTTTCTTCCTGCTGGATGTGCACCCCTTATTTTGGTGCAAGTAGCAAGTGTCGATTCGTCATCGATAGAAGGTATGATCTGCCTCTGTTCTTGTGTTTTCTTTGACCCTTATTCTTTTGTTTCTCCTTTCCATGTTATGGCATGTGATCTATATGCTTCAAATGGAGTTTTCTTGGGTATCGGTTGGTGCGGTCGTGTCGCGACGTCCTTGGGTAGATGCAGTTGTCATAGGGGAGGCGATCGTGATCAGTTTCATGGATCATTCTCATGTAAATAATGTCAAGAACTTTTTGAGGTAGGGTATTCATGGCTTATCTATTATTTTATGAGCAACTGTAGAGTTATCATGTGTTATCCCACTAGATCACAATGGAATTGATATAATAAATATTTGAACCCGATAAATAAATTGGTATCGATCATATGTTATTACCTCTTGTTTTGGTAGATAGTGTGATATTTATGCTTTCCTTGTTTAGCATGTCATTCTTGAAGGAAATTGGTAAAGAACGTAAACTTGGATTAATTATAATTATTTTTTGAAGATAAAAGAGGCATGTAAATGAATCTGGTTGTTGTTGTTGTAATTTGATTTTAATCAAATTGGTGTAGTAAGTATGTTTAATTATTTATGATAGCTATGATAGCTTTCTGTTTAGGTTGCCCATAGTTGGAACCTACTATTAATGAACCGGTTAATTCAAGATGGATTAAAGAACTGGTTCTTTGATAAAAGATAATTCCTCATAGGTTTCTGAGTTACCCTCTTACTTGTAAAGGCCAAGAGCCTTATGCTTGGAGCTGTGAGAGATCATTGCGTGTGAAGGAATAATGCCTTGTGTAAGGGTCAATATCTCAGTTGATATGGTGTTTGTTTCCCACTACTTGTGTTGTGATATGATCCTGGATGGATTTTTTGATATGTGGGGGCAGAGAGGCCAATTGGTTGTGGCAGCAGTTGATGCCTAGAGTAGCGAGATGCATTGATTTATGCATGTGGGTGTTGAGGACACTGGAGATGATGGAACGGGTTGGATATAAATGTTAGATGCTTGATGAATCTTGTTGGTTGTTTATCTGCTTTACTTTCACCACTTCTCAAGGAATATGGTCTTGTTTACCCTCCTTTTAAAAGGGGCGAAGATGCGCGGGGTATTCCATGCGTTTTCTGTGTTTAGCTTCTCAAGGGAGGATGGGTCTACGCTCTTGCTATAGGTGGAAAATACTTGACGGGTATTTCAACTACTCACCATGTTGATCCCCCTTGCGTTTAGTAGCTTAGAATGTTTTTCTAAAATGATTGGGAATATGGGGAAGTAATAACAATATTAAAAATGATTGAATAAATGTTGTTAACCCTTGGGGTTTGAGCTTGTCGGATGCAATGCTGAGGTAATATTTTTGAGAAGTGGTGGACTTGGTTTGGTTATTCCTAGAGGGCATGAAACTTTGGTGGGATGATAATGAAATGTAATGTGGAATTAATAATAGTAATTAATGTTTAAATAATTAATTAACGTAAAGTGAAACTGATGAAAAGGGATAAATTAATCTAATGTATCTATTTAAATGGTTGTGTGCTTATAGGATACCTAGTCTTAGCAGTGGAAGCTGGGAGTCGAGAGACGTTAGCTACAGTTAAGTCTAAGACTAGTTTATTCCCATAGTGTGGTTTTGAGCTATAGTTTATCATGTACCTTTTGTGTTTCTATATGCTACCCCACCCTATCAGTTAGGGTGACTAACACCCCAGGGATTCTGAGCCCTGGGGAGAGTGTTTTCCCCAACATTCTAGTGGGAGGATGGATGGATGACTACCCCTTTTGGCCTCACTCTCTTCTCTTGGTAGTTACTTATACTGGTAGGCACAACGATTAGTTTTCCCCATATATGTGTGTAGAGGGATGTTAGGGTTTGTGGTTATTCACACACATATATTCTGGATATAGTTTCCTATAGACTACTATAGGTGTAACGTGTATAGGCTGTGATGGCTTGAGGAGCCTTACTTGGTGTATGGGCTATAAAGGCTTGAGGTTTAATACCCGGCATATGATACATGTTATGCGAGTTGTGGTGGATCGTAAAAACTACCTGTTTACTTTGGTTATGTGGACGTGATGGTTTTGTTGCATGAGGTGTATGTTGTGTTCCTATACCCAGGTGTCTGTGAGCAAGCCTTTTTGGAGTCAGATGGATTAGGATGTGCGACATTGGGGCATAGCGGAAAACCAGTGGGGAAGTGGTAGTGGGGCACCCTTGATATTATTTATTATATTATATACTCTTGTATATGATATTTGGTGAGAGTATCCATGGTGAGGCTAGGAACATAGTATACATGTTTAGGTGATGAGTTAGTTTCACTTTTTTTTCACTGTGCTTTAGCATGCTTTCTTCACTTTTGCATGAGAGGATCTGGGGAGGATCATACTTAGTATACTGTTATACTCACCCTATGTATATATAAACTATTTTTAGGTCACTTGGAGTGAGTTGGAGATCAGGCTGGTTATTACTAGCTTGGGGTTGCGGGAGCTGTTTGGGATTTGTGGTCACTGTCATCTTTACTTTCTTTTGGTACTTGCAATTTTCCCCTTTAACTGTATTAGTTCTTCCATGACATTACATTTTTTTACTTGGGTTTTCTTTTATATTTCAGTATGATTTGGAGTTGGTTTGTTTCAATCTTATCTCTCTCTTCTGCATGTGTTCTCTTAGAGGGTAATGCCTCCCATTTGTGTGTTTGTTATACCCTCGGTGCTAGTTGCCAACCTGGGGCCTACTGGAGGCAGGACTCGAGGGTCACTATCTCCCTTCTCACATTCTCAGCCCAGGAGGGGTACACCTTATGGGGAGGGTGGTGAAATAGAAGGCTTTCCTTCTCAAGTATGGATCATAATGATATGTTTGATGTCATTTTAATGTTGTTTCTACAAATAAGATGAGCATAATTTTAGTACTTTATCTAATATAATTAAGACAAATAGATAAATAAATATTATATTTATTAGTCTCTCGCTATTTTATCGAAATCCAATAGCCCCACCATTGGCTTCAGAATATCATGTTGATTGGATAATCAAGTGGCAATGATCCATATTCCCCTTCTCATTACCACAACTTTGGTTTGTCAAGAAACTTGAATGGTTTTAGGTAGGCATTCCAAATTTCAACTGCATTAACTTACAGTTCCTTGATTTGTTGAGTGAACTCCTCAATCCTAAAATCCTTAAATTGGATTTCCTCAACCTTTGTCTCTAAGTTACACGAAATCCTACTTCGGCAGTCAACCCTTGATGTGAACTAAGTTAAGTCAATCCAAAACTTCAAGTTAGAATTCCCCTATAATTAAAATAACCCCAACTTTTGTTGGCCAATCACTTTTAACTATGGTTTGATTTTAAATGAGGTAGTGGAAGGATATACTGACTTAATATATATTACTGAGGGATTTTATTCTTTTATACGTAAATTTCCAATTATTATCTTTATCACATGCTTGTTAATATTAAGTGGATTTACTTAAGTGATTAACCATGTCTTAGATAAAATTTACGCATAAGCTAATTTATTTTATTTCTATCTTGCATGCTCGTTAATTTCATTAATTTATGTGATCACGAAAAAACATCCATAATGAAATAACCATGAAACTTGAAAGAAATAAAATAATAAAGTGGTAAGATCATGAGATTTTACTAATTATTTGTTTATATAGTAGTTGATAAACTAATCGTTGACCTAGGGGAAAAACACATTGATCCAATTAAGGTTCGTTTTGCATTTTTTTCACTTGTCCACTAATGTATCTCTCTTGGATTGGTTTCACCTCAACTCCAAACTTGAACCGCCTCCACTATCTTGGGAGCTTCATCCATTACATAAGCTTTTACTCACACATGGGTGAGGGAAAAGGGTTTACATAAAAGAAACCATGGGCACGCTAGCCCTGCATAATAAGAGGAGAGAAGACACGCAAGCCAACAATTTAATTTAATAATAAATTAAATGAAACCAATCACATACAAAGGTCTGTTCTATGGTCATGATCATCCACATGCATGTAATGAATTCTGCATTTAATAAAACTAACATTCAATTCTTAATCATTCTTATTTAAGATAAATCACACTCGAATCAATTAATTATTATCTTTAATTAATCAATTATTTTATCTTAATTCTCATCTGAATTTCCTTGAGATTCCCATCCATCATAATTTTAAACAAATTTAATAAATTTATTTAAAATTAATTGTGTGTCGTAAATTTACTTTGGAGGCAACACAGTGAATACCCATCCAAATCCACCCAGCCTATATTATACTCGTATACAGTTTTACTTTTGTGACATATATCATACACAAATTATCACGTACTTTCATGACGTGTACTGTCAAATTAATGATTACACGAATTACATGATTTTTCGGTCACATGTTATCCTTCAATGCACATAGAGTAACAATTGTAATATAACTCATACATGATATGTAGATCTGAACACTACATAGATATTAATTAAACATTTATATATATATATATATTAAAAACCCATCACATGGCATGTTCTATCAACTTAATGACCACACACAAAACATGTCTCAAGGTTTACAAAGTATAATAAATAAATTTTAAATCTGTATAATTTGGTATAAGTACACGGTGTGTACAAGCGAGCTACACGGCATGTACATCTCTCACTGTCTATCCAAGGTACACACCTAAGGACTTGGTGTGTAAATCATACCTTGGAAAATTTTAAGTGCACGGCGTGTAAAAGGGACTACATGGTGTGTGGACTTTGAGTTACATGGTCACCAGTCAGGTAGGTCGTGTATAAAACGTACAGGCCATCTGTGACTCAAAGGGACTACATGTCGTGTACCTGGGCTACACAGCATGTAATCCGGCTGACCATGCATTATTATGACCCAGTCAACATGCGGTGTAAGAATTAACTACACTACATGTAATCAATGCACACGGTTTGAGTAATTACTAAATTAACTCCTGGTGCATTAAATACAAGTACATGGCGTGTAACTCTGGTAACATGGAGTATACTACTGTGTTGTTCGGCCAGAAACTTCAGCACCTCCGGATGTGTTCCTCGATTTTATTTTATTCATAAAATTAATCATCTTGATTAGATCTATGAGAAATGAAGGAGAAAGAAGTAGACCTCACAATTCAGATTAAAATAACGATTAAATTTGAATTGAAAAACTAAATTAAAATCTGTAAATCAATCAACAATCTTTAAATAATTATAAATAATTATGCGGTCGCTCTGATACCACTAGTAGGTTTTGGGCATAGAAAAAGTGTGCGATGAGTCATGCCCATCTTTTATTTTTTCCATGGTCGATGATCAATACAAGATTTACACAATGATAAATGTCATGATCTACGAAATTGAATCAAATAATATAGATAAGGGATAGAACGCCAGAACCAAGAGAGATGATCATCACATGTTATTTATAATTAATTTAATTAAATAAAAAATTACTTTGATGGAATTCTTTCTTCATTGATGGATCTGACAATAGATTTGTATTGTTCTGTCATTGCGTTGTAGGAATCAAAACAGATTCCCTCTCATGGTGATCCATACGTGTTCCACAAATCTTTGAACGTCGTTGTAGGAATCTTCAGGTGCTAGTACGGAAGATCCTAGCGCTTGCGTCATCCACTTTTGATCGCCTCGAGAACCACTTCCAAAGCGTTCTTCTGGATCTCTCTTGATTCGAGATTGGAAGGTGAAGGAAGATCGCTCTCCGTTCTTGGGATCGTTCTTGGAGAAGGGAGCTCTTTAGGTTTTGAGAGGATTCTTCAAATCTATTGTGCACAACCAAACCAAATGAATTGGCTTTTTTAGAGAAAATAATATAATTGAGTTTATATATCGCTAGTGTTAAAATAATATAATTGCACAAGTGCCCTTTATTATTTATTTAATACCTGTGGAACCTCATGTCAAATAATAATATTATTATTATTATTTCTCAACATGCGCTTAACTTGCGAATTAAATTAAATATTATTTAATAAAATAATATTTATTATTTATTATTTCTCACCAGACCATTAAACTTCGTCTACCATTCCTCCACGATATTTATCAGGCCTTGAATAATTACTATTTATTTATTAAATAAATATCACTATATTATTCTCCAATAAATAAATAAATATTATATTCACTAAATAAAAAATAAATATTTATAAAATATTCTGCTCATATTATATTCTTTCGAATAACTAGTGGCAGAATATATGTGATCAAGAATACATGAATAATTATTAAACCACATCTGAGATTAATATTTATTCAACTTGTTAAATAATAAATGATAATATATTATTTAACTAAGATTTTGGATACACTTAGTGTATGACCCTCTAGGCCTCTTTCTCAGTGGTATTAGGTGAAGCAGCCTAAATTTCATGGTTAGCATCTAGAAACACATCAAGGCGCTAATAGAGAAAGAAGTTAATATCACAATGACATGATACCTCATACAAACGTTTATTGTGTAATATAATCTCTTTATCATGATATCTCAAATCAAGTAGGTTGCATGCTAATGTCATCAAACTATGAGCTCGTTGTCTCTTTCTTTGACTTCTTGGAAATTGGACTTGTCTATTATACACCATAGTCATAGATTTATTTAGGTTATATCATCTCTATCAAATGGCTTGATGTATTAACTTTAGTTAAAGAACAGAAGGGACAAATCCTGTGAAATCCCGATTTCTCTTTTTCTATTTTTTGTTAATTAAATGTATTTTCATATGTTGCTTGAGTGTGTTAGGCATTGAACGGCCCATAGATGCTCCACCAAATACATGTCCCTTACAGCCTAGGTCTCTTCATTTACTCATTTTGACAGGTGCCTCTTCAAATTTAGGAATTGGGAGAGCCTGGTTTTCATTGGTTAGGCAAAAGCGTGCGAGGGCTTTGGAGTTCCTCATCCTTGGTGGGTTGGGATCACCTTTTTTGAATAAGGCGGATCTCGGGTCTTCAACAACAGATGTTTTTTTTTTCTTTCGGTGCAAGATGACTCAAATCTGATAGTGGATCTCGATCGACTTTGGATCTGCGAGGGTTTATGTCATGCGAAGGGATGGCGGTGCTCATTCTTAATCCAAAATAATGAAAAATATGGACGACAGTGGCCTAGAGGGAGATCATGTAGAACTCAAACAGTGATGGTTGATCATGGATCTAGAGGGCATCTCCATCTTTGATCCTGCAATGCGTTTTCTGCGCGTGTTCTACCTCCCTCTTGGCTCGGCGTCATTGCTTCTCCGATGGTGAGATGCGCCCCTGGAGTTCGACACTTCCATAGTGAGAACGATCTGGTTTGGCCATTCTTTGTCAAGAAACGAAGACATCATGGTTGTACGTGCATATTCAAGTTCTTGTTCTGGAACCCAGAGGATGATGAGTCTAGCTTATATAGCAAACTCGGACAGAGGCAACAGACCTGGACAATACCCACAATTTTGTTGACATTGAGCCTTAAAGATTCAACAACGAGAACTTCAATGCCTTGCATCGGCCCTCTTCTTTGGAAAAGGTTTGACTGAGCCCCGGGTAAGGGGTTCTCGGTCCAATCAATTTGTTTTTTTCTTTGTCATTTTTTTAGGATCTCATGCTTGATGCCTATTCTATAATGATATGTGTTGTGTCTCAGTTTGCTTGTCCAGCTTTGTCAATGTATCTCACTACTCATTGTATTCCTTTATGTTGCATAGTGAAAAATCAGTGATGATCATACCCCGTGCACGTAGGCCAAATGCCCGAAGCACGTAAATCTTGTTGTCCTTTTACTGCTTTTCATTTCCTCTTTTATTCGACCTATAAATTGATGAACGGAGGCTTCTTGAATTAATTCCAAATCTGTTTTGATTTGCATGATTAAATTAAAAGTTGTTTGGGCTTTTTTGTTTGCCTAGTTACATAGCTGCTGCTTTTTTATTCTTGCTTACTGTTTGATTTTGGTATTGAATTTCTCAATGTTTATGGTTTTTTTTAATTTCTCAATGTTTTTTTGGTGGCAGGTCTGCTCTGGGGTTCTCCCAACCCGTGACTTTTTGGTGTGGTGACATTTGGCGGAGGATGACACCTGTCCGGTGTGCCTCCAGGAGGTGGAATCCCCTTTGCATGCAATTCTTTCCTGTCGTGGGGTGGAAGGGGTGTGGAAGACATGGAAACCGGATTTTGGTTTGTTCTTTGATCTTTCAATTGGGATGGTCCAAAATCTGGTTAAATGGGTGGCTTCTCTTGAACCGAGAGTGGTGGGGTTGATTTGCACAATTTCTTGGTTAGTGGGGACTCGACGAAATGATCGCATTTTCCAAATGAAGGTGACCCATGATCGTCTTCGGGTGGATAGGGCTAGGGAATGGAAGAACGATTGGAAGAATAACGATTTAGTGCCTCCTTTGGGCATCACTCGGCAGCCGGCTCCTTGTTGGTCTCCCCCCCCCCCTGAGGGTTTCCTCAAGATCAATACAGATGTTGCTGTCTCTGCTAATTCCAGGGTCGGTATTAGACTCATTGTTCATAATTGTATTGGCCAGATTGTGAAAGCTCAGTGTCGGGATGTGCCTTTCTCATGGAGCTCTGTGGTGGCGGAGGCCTCTGCCATCCTCTAGGGGGTCATTTTTGCCCGTTCAAAAAATTGGCCCAAGGTTTCGGTGGAATCCGACTGCCTCGAAGTGGTGAACGCTCTAGCTTCGAAGGACGATGCATCTCAACTGTATGGACTTATCTTGAGGAAGATCTGGTCATTAACCGAAGGCTTTGATGCATGCAAATTTTCTTTTATCAAGCGAGGAGGGAATATGGAAGCTCATTGTTTGGCTCGTTTTGGGAAATCTTGGGGTGATCATTGTTGGGTGGACTCGTTTCCTGATTGGATTTGTAGGCCTAGTTTGCTTGATCAGTAATATATCTCATCTTTTCTCAAAAAAAATTGTGTTATACAGATTGTTTTTCTGTTGTAATGAGAATAAATTGCAAGTTTGAATTATTATTGTAAATACAATTGCCAGTGTGTTGTTGTAACCACTACCTGCCTTGTGTTGTTCACTATTGGATTTCATTTGATGTTATGGAATTGCACTTGAACATAGTTTCTCTTTATCAGTTTGCATGTAATAAATTGTACAATAAACATTGTTTATGCATTTTGGATCTTAACAAACCAAAACACTCAATAGATTCCGGGTTATTGCATGGGGACGTCTCTCGTGTAGGGGCACTCGCCGCGACAAATCTTTTCTCGCATTATTTATTAATGTAATATTACTCGTGACGCACCCAACATATCCTACCTCACCGCGAACATCTGTCATCACAGTTTTCATCAATACATCAAAGTACGCGACTCATAATACTCATTAATAATAATCTCAAAGTCTAAGGACCAATACAAACATCCACAAATAGGAATATCCAATGACACATATAAATGTGGGTTTCCTACTAGTGAGTCTCCTTCTCATAATATCCTACTAGATATTACCAAGAACGTCCACTATGAGAAGGTGTCTCAAAGTGCTATGAGTCTCCACCCCTGACACCCTATATCATTTGTGTCCCTTAAATGATATCATCTGGATATAGAACGTATATTTAAGAATAGTATCGTAGCACTTTCAGGTTCTCATCATAGCGGTGAATTGTTGTGACATTTTAGTATGACAGCTACTCTTGGGACATTATCACATACTATGTTATGTAGAAGAACAATCATGATGTGATAAGAAGTTTATTAATATTCAAAACTATGAATACAAGTTATCATAAAGTACACAAAAATTGGTTACAGAGCACCAACTCCAACAGTATCATCTCTTGAGGTATTTTTATCAAGGGGAAGAAGTTGCGGTAAACAGAGTTCCCACCACTACTACAAAAACGACCTATATCAGCGCTAAAAGAGGGCTTTAACATCGCTAAAAAAGCGTTGTAAAGCTCAGCGCTAATATAGGGGGGTCCCTTTTATCAGCGCTCCGAAAAGCGCTGATAAAGGTCAAAAAAATAAAAAAAAATTAAAAAAATTAAAAAAAATTAAATATAATACAGAGGGAGTGCTTTTATCAGCGCTTCACACCTCCCTTATCAGCACTAGGAGGTCTCCCGGGCGATGCCCTTCCCGCACATCCTCATACGCGCGCACCCCCTTCGCTTCCACCCAAACTCGAACTCGATACCTCCCCCCTTTCGCTGCTGCACCTTTACCACTATGCCATTTCATTTTGTTCTCTATTTAGTGATATATCTATATATATATAGTTATATTTATTCTTATATTGATTCATATATTGATATAAATTCATATTAATATAAATATATTTATTCATATATTAGTATATATATATATTAATTCGTATATTAATATATTTATATATATATATTTTAGTTATAATTTTTTATACATATATTTATTTGTATATTAATATATACATATAAGATTAGTTTTAAATACATTTACGAAAAAATAAGTTTTTTATGTGTGTTTATAAATAAATAAATACATGCATACATACATAGATATATACAACACACAAACATATATATATACAACACACAGACACACACAGAGACACACACACACAAACACATTTATATTTACGAATAAATACATATATATGTGTATTTGAAAAGCCATAGAATGTACATATAAGATTAGTTTTAAATGCATTTATGAAAAAAATATGTTTTTGATGTGTGTTTATAAGTAAATAAATAAATACATATATACATATATACAACACACATACACACACATAGACACCAACACACACACATACACATATATATTTACGAATAAATACATATATATGTGTATTTGAAAAGCTATAAAATGTTAAAACGACCATAACTTATAATCTAAAATTCCGTTTCAACGCCACAACCAGTCAAATAGAAGAAAATGAAACAATCTTCGATATGATATGTGGTACAGGTCTAACGGACATCCAGATCAAAAGTTATACTTGTTTGAATGTTAAAAAATCGGGGTATCCCGACTAAAAATTCAGTTTTGGAGGCCTTCTGAGCCTTTTTTGGGCTCGAAAAATGTAACAAAGGCAAATCACTAGCGCGTAGAGCTCGTCGCAGGTTTCGATTTGATATGCTGTAGAGCTCAAACGGACACCCGGATCAAAAGTTATGGTCGTTTGAAGTTTGAGTTACATTTTCAACGTATTTTAGATCTTTTATTAATTGTTTTGATTTTTTTGTCCTCAAATTGTTATTAAATGATTTTTAATCGATAATAATTAGAAAATTATTGATTAATAATATTTTTTTAAAATATTTTAAAGCCATTTTCACTAAATTTATTATATATTAAATGTAATAGTTTATTTATATGTATCTATAACATATTTAAAAAATATATATTGTATTTATATCAATATAAATATACTTATATAACAAAATATTGTTTTTCATGATTTTTTTTTTTGAAACTCGACATTTATCACCACTCGGGAAAAGCGCTGATAAATCCCCCCTTTATCAGCGCTACTAAAAGAAGCGCTGATAAAGGAGTCCCCTTTATCAGTGCTCGGGAAAAGCGCTGATAAAGGGTGGCCTTTATCAGCGCTAAAAAAAACACTGATAAAGGGGTAGCTCTTCCCTTGCCAGTTTTTGGCGTAGTGCATTGAAAAAAACGTGGCGGACCCCTTGACTAAAGGTCTATCTCAGTAGAAACAAGAGTATCATGTGATAGTTAGCGGATTGAAGGTTGTTAATAGTTGGTTCTAGTGTAAGTGAAAGTCTATTAGAGTTGGTGCTCTAGAACCAAATTATATGTACTTTATGATAGTCTATATTCATAGTTTTAAATATTAATAAATACTTATTACATCGTGATTATTCTTCTATGTAACATAGTATGTGATAATGTCATAAAAGTAGTTGTCACACTAAAAGGTCATAGCAGTTCTCTGCTATGATGCGAACTCAGAAGTATCACTACAATATTCTTAAATATATGTTCTATAACTGGATGATATCATTTGAGGGACACAAATGATATAGACTTTCAGGAGTGGAGACTCATAGGACTTTGAAGTACTTTCTCATGATGTACACCCATGGAAATATGTTTCACATGAACTTTCAGGTTATTCATGGATAATAACGTTGTCTTCAAGAAATGATATTGTTGAACCAACAAGACAAGACTAATGATTTTTTACTTAGTAGCACATTTTTTATGTCGTGGGTAATGATGGGATGAGTTCGGAATACTTTGCATATCCTCGGAAATGATTATGTTTTTTGTAGGGTTATATGAGATGCATGAAAATTCATATAAGCCTTTTCAAGCATATTAACATCTATAACCTCAATATTCCACAATTCTTTAATTGAGATATGGAATCATGACACATTGCATTCATCACAAGACTGCAAGAAGAGCAATTTAACTCTTTCAGAGTTTGTTTGAATCTTTTGGGGAAGATAATCACGTTTTAACCCCTCATTTAAATGTCTTCGTCACTTTGTATTTATTTTTGAGGGGATTATAAATTGTTTTTATTTAATCATTTATGTGAGATCTATGGATTCTAGATGCATTTCCATATCCATGATCCATGACATGTAATTACTTTACATAATACCGAGAACAATAAATTTGATTTTGGCGTTATTTGATTAAAGAAAAAAAACTTATATTATTATTCCATTGTAGTATAAACTAAAATTACATAGTTAATACAACTATAATAAATAAAAGTACGAAACACATAAATACAATTACAAAAATATATAAATTAAATAGTTGTGATGGAAATCCCACCATAAATATGTGAGTAATAAAAAATGGGGAGGGGTAGAAGATTTTTTTGAAGATTGGGAGGGGTATGAGATTTTTTTGACATTGAAGTGTGTTTAAAATATAAATAAATATATTTTTTTAATTTAAAAATAAAATAAAATAAAATAACTCTGATTTGTTATTTTATAAAAGTTTAACCATAGATGGGTGAGAAAATTTTTCACATTTATCTTCACCGACATAAATATATGTGTGTGTACCCACCAACTTGAACTCACTTTAACGGACGTATGTTTTATTATGATTTTGTATCAGTTTTTCACAACAATACTTGTTTTTTTTTTGGTATTTATGATAATCTTTATACTAAGCTGTCAGAACACATTTTTTATATTTCTTATTGATTTTTTAATTTAACATGCATTGTGTTTTTCTTTTTACAATAAAATATGCGTTCTGTTGTTACTTTTTAAATTTTTTATTTCTTGGACAATTCATACATTCTTTTAGTATTATTTGATATTTTATTGGTAGAATTAAAGATAAAACTTACGTTTTGTATTCTTTTATTAATTTTTATGAATATAAAATATAAAATATAAAATATAAAATTTTAAATCTTTTAAAATTACATAATAGATTTTCTGTAGGAGGAACCACCCAACCCCGAAACGTGCCAGTGTCGGAGTGACGGAGATAAAGTGGGGAATGTGAGTGGCGGACCCACGAATGGAAGCTCAGCTACTATAGGTTAAAAGGACAGATTTACAACCACGGTTCTTTAAAATATTTTTTATATTTTTATTTCTTTAAAATTCAATTCCTGTTTATACGGAGATCAATTTTTTTAAATCATCAAAGATCAAAGTCTGTATAATCGATTTGTCACATCAATGCATTATTACATTTATAATGTGACACAACACGGCATAATAGTTGACGATTTACGTTTATTTCGCGAATCTAATGAAAAATAAATTAAAATCGAATCCATACAATAATTAATTTTTAGAATTACGATTTATATTTAGCGAATAATTAAGAGACCCCCACGCATCTAATGCTTCGTTTAATCACAGTGATGAGCGGTTAGAAGGCCTACGAAGCTTCGTTGGGATACAATCCAGTGGGCCTCGGCCGAGACTCACCCCTACGCCCTCTACGTGTCCGAATCCTGGGGCTGCTCCCCTCTCGAATCATCTGCTCCACGTTCTCTCCGGGTCCCAGGATGTCTCGTTTTCGAACGGTTTTATTATTTTTATTATCATTTATTTATTTATTCCCGGCGCAAATCTGTAACCCCTTATTTCTAGATTCGAACTCGAAAAATTCAGATCCATCTTTTTTCCGCTACGAACCAGTGCGAACTCGATCTCCGTCGGCAATGGCGAGCATCTGGAAAATGTGCTACCTCGCAGCAGTGATGTCTCTGTTCTCGGGGTTCACGATGGCCATGAATTCACCGAGTCCGGCACCACTAATCGATGCCAGCGGGAATTCGAACTCGCCGGTTGCTTCTCCGCCGAATTATCCACAGGTCCACGCTCCTTCGCCTTCTCGAGTCCTCGTTTCCCCACCGGCACCTCCGATGGAAGACTCCGTTCCAGCCGACTCGCCGACGCCTTCACCGGCCCCCGCCCCGTCGCCGGCAGGTGCCGGCGATATCAGGCACGACAGCGGCGGCCGGAGCGAGATCGGGCAGCATGAGTTTTCCTCCGGTCGAATGAGCAGCGGAGAGAAGGGCGTGATTGCGGTGGGGGTGATTGCTGGCTCTGCCGTCGTCTGCCTGGGATGCGCCGTCTGCAGGAAGCGGCGGCATAACATCCGGCGATCTCAATACAGTAACATCGGCAGAAGATAGATCCACTTATATTGTAGCAAGTGTGTTAATAGTTCTGCACTCCTCAACACGCTGTTTGCCTTGGCGAGACTCGGCGACGACGGAGGTTACGGTTAGATCGATTCCATTGTTCTTGTCATGATGGATTGAAGTTGATTGGATTTTCTACAGTTTTTTCTTCGCTTGTTTTGCGTCCCAGATATATGTGGCTGTCGATTTGATTTGATCTGTGATATTCGACATATAGTTAAGACCGAACTCATCATCCCGTGATTCGAGTAAAACCGAAACCGTATCATAAAACCGACCAACCTCAGATCAGAAACTCGGGCAGAGGAATGAAGTGATAAAATGATTCTTCGTGTTCCCCGCGTGTAAATATATATCATAAAAACTTTTCATGACAGATTTGTTTCGCTGCCCCGCTTTGATGTGAGTGTGATGTGTTCAATACATCGGTATCATCTTCCAAATTGAATTGTGGAAGCAAATTTATCCACGCAACAAAAATCTGGATAAATAAAAAGATTATCAGCACTCGAAGGTTAAAGAAGAATGCTGATGGTTGGATAAGAAAACCAACTGCCATATTTAGCACATCTTAAACTTGCCCAGCACCAAAGGCTTAGTACACTTGCAATATTTTAAAAAAACAATCAAAATTGTTGAATGGAAGGTGCAGAGGCCCGGAGAGGATCACAAATCACGTGAGGCATGAGATAACTAAGATGGTCTGTACGAAGCAGCAAAGGCAATGATGGGGTGTAAGACAAGAAAATACTCAATTGAAAATGTACACTTGACTGTTTGTCACGTTAGGAGTTTTTTTTTTAATACATTTTTAAAAAAACATATTTTGTTAAATACCTGCAAGGTTTAAAATATTTTTAAAATTGCGCCTCAATGGCAGCATCTGATCCGCCTTTCCACTAATACAAAAAAATAATAATGAATTTTTTTTAATTTTTTTTGTTTTGTTTATATATATATATATATATATACATATATAATATAAACAAAACAAAACAAAACAAAACAAAACAAAACAAAACAAAACAAAACAAAACAAAACAAAACAAAAATAAAAATAAAAATTAAATTTTCAGCAGAATTTATCCGCTATTTAAAATCCAGTAGTACTGTCATTACACCAGTCTGGATTCCGACATAAGCTTTTTCACCCATAGCTCCTTTTTATAAGAAAACTTACCCTGAAAATCATTCTGCATTTTCGATGTGAGATTCTGGTTCTCCCTTTCCTGCAAAAAACATTCTGCATTTCCGATGTGAGATTCTCTTTCAAGTACGTGACTTTGAAAGACTATAAAATATAAACTATAATACCAATTAACTAATTAATTATTATATAATAATTTGTAATAAATACTAATTAAAAATTATAATGAATAATTATAATTTATAGTTATATTACTAATTAACTAATTATAAAAAGGGCCTCAACTCTATCTTTCTCAAAAAACTAACTAATTAATTATTGTATATTTAATAATTATATTACAAATTAACTAATTAGTTATTATATAATTAATGATTAATAATTACTAATTAACTAATTACAAATTCTATAATTAATGATTATATTACTAATTAACTAATTAATTATTAAATAATTAATGATTATATTACTAAGTAACTAATTAATTATTAAATAATTAATAATTATATTACTAATTAACTAATTATATTATTAATTAACTAATTATATTATTAATTAACTAATTAATTATTATATAATTAATTGTTAATAATTACTAATTAACTAACTAATTATTATACAATTAATAGTTATAAAACTAATAATTATATTAGTAATTAATAATTATAATTAATAATTATAATTAATAATTATAATGAATAATTATATTACTAATTAACTAATTAATTATTATATAATAATTTTTAATAATTACTAATTAATAATTATAATGAATAATTATATTACTAATTAACTAATTTACCAATATATAATTAGTAATTGTATTACCAATTAACTAATTACTTATTATATGATAATTTTTAATAAATACTAATTAATAATTATAATGAATAATTATAATTTATAATAATATTACTAATTAACTAATTATAAAAAGGATCTCGGCTCTATCTTTCTCAAAAAACTAACCAATTAACTATTATATAATTAATAATTATATTAATAATTAACAAATTAGTTACTATATAATTAATGATTAATAATTAATAATTAACTAATTACAAATTATATATTTAATAATTATATTACTAATTAACTAATTCATTACTATATAATTAATAATTATATTACTAACTAATTAATTATTAAATAATTATTAATTATATTACTAATTAACAAATTATATTACTAATTAACTAATTAATTATTATATAATTAATTATTAATAATTACTAATTAACTAATTAATTATTATACAATTAATAGTTTTATAATTAATAATTATATTATTAATTAACTAATTAATAATTAATAATTAATAATTAATAATTAACAATTATAATTAGTAATTATAATGAATAATTATAATTAGTAATTATAATGAATAATTATAATTAGTAATTATAATGAATAATTATAATTAGTAATTATAATGAATAATTCGAATTAATAATTATAATGAATAATTATATTACTACTTAACTAATTAACTATTATATAATTAATAATTATATTACCAATTAACTAATTAATTATCATATAATAATTTTTAATAATGAATAATTATTAAGTATAATGAATAAATATAATTTATAATTATATTATTAATTAACTAATTAACTATTATATACTGAATAATTATATTACTAATTAATTATTAATAATTACTAATTAATTATTATAGAATTAATTATTAATAATATTAATTTAATAATTTAATAATTTATTATATGTTTAATCCATGTTTTAACTTTAAATTATATCGGTGTTATAGTTTATATTTTATAGTCTTTCAAAGCCGCATGAATCATTTTTAAGTTTCAAGTAGGTGGTTTTGAAAGCTTATAAATTATTTTTCAATAACATTTTTTACGAAATTATTTTTATTTTCAACTATTTTTTATATGTTTAATTCATGTTTTAAGTTTCATTTATATCGGTCTTATAGTTTATATTTTATAGGCTTTCAAAGTCATGTGCTTGAAACATTTTTAAGTTTCATGTAGGTGTCTTTGAAAACTTATAAATTATTTTCCATCAACATTTTTTACGAAATTCTTTTTATTTTCAACTATTTGTTATATGTTTAATCCATGCATTAAATTTCATTTATACTGGTCTTGTAGTTTATATTTTATAGGCTTTCAAAGTCACGTACTTGAATCTTTTTAAGTTTCAAGTAGGTGGGTTTGAAAGCTTATAAATTATTTTTTATCATCATTTTTATGAAATTATTTTCGTTTTCAACTATTTTTTATATGTTTAATTCATGTTTTAAGTTTCATTTATATTGGTCTTATAGTTTATATTTTATAGTCTTTCAAAGTCACGTACTTGAAACAGAATCTCACATCGGAAATACAGAATGTTCTGCGCAGGAAAGAGAGAACCAGAATCCTACATCGGAAATGCAGAATGATTTACAGGGCAAACTCTCTTATAAAAAGGAGCATTGAGTGAGAGCTTCTGTCAGAATCCAGACTACTGTAATGGCAGTACTTTTGGATTTTAAATAGCGGATAAATTCTGCCACCTTTAGAGATTATTTTTAAGAAAATTTTTAACCTAGTCGTTTTTTATAAAATAATTTTTTTTAAAAACATATTTTAAAAAAGAATCCGTCACGTTATGGCCTCAGAAATTAAATCAATCAAATTTTTTTTATTACAGATATAACAAATAGCTACGGTTTGGGATGAAATCCCCTGTATCCAAAAGCCAATGTTGGATTTGATTATTGAAATATAGTTAAAACTAAAAAAAACTATTAATTCATTCGACACTACAAAATTGAATTAATACTGTTGATATGGTTATCACTAAAAATATAGTTAACCCTAATAAAAAATAGAATTAATACCATTAATACAGTTAACACTAAAAAATACAGTCAACAATTGAGACACATATCATAAGAGGTAGTGATGGAGATGGGTTATCGCTAAACTCTGGTAGTCGTGAATTTCCATTGGAAAAAGATCCTGTAAAGAGGTTACATTGTACAAAATTTATTGACGTAACCTATGCAACACCCCAATATTTTAAAAGAACATTGTTCGATAGTGTATTCAACATGCAACACTGAGTTTAAATGAATTGCGACATTATTAAAATATTATTATTTAAATATGATCATTTTAACCTAGCCATTAAATTGATGGATATTAATATGATTAACTACTTTATAAAATAGATATAAAGGTTCTAATCAATATAAATGTATTATAAATGCTTAGGAAATAAGCATATTCAATTTTTAATAAAAAAATTTATTTCAAAATTTATTTTTATTACTTTTTGTGAGTAAATATTATAATTAATTTTTGAATCTTTTAGAAATTTCATTTTATAAAACGAACGTCCTTATTGAAATTAGCATATCAATATTAACTTAGGGTGAAAATTTTAATTTTTTCAGAAAATATTAAATTTTCAGTGAATAGTGAAAAATGCTGATTTTTATAAAATTGTCATTTATTTTTAATAAATAAGTAATTTAAAAGTCCAATTATTCTTTTAATTTAATTTCAAAATAACATAATTATTCTTTAGTTCAATTTCATCCAATTAATTACATTTAAATCTTCTTCTTACTAGATTTTAATATAAGTTTATTTTCAGGCTTAAAAACACATTTTTTTCTAAAAACTGTTTTAAAGTGCATAATGTTTCTCTATTTTAACTAATTAAAATAAACCCTAATGATGAATGATTTTAATGAAATATATAGATTATATATCTATAAATATGAGTTGAAATTCATTTAATTATGATTACTTGTCATATAGTTATTATAAGATCATCTTATATTTGAAAAATACATTTCTTGAAAAACTGTTTTTTCAACATGTCTACGGGTTTATTTTTAAATTAAATTATACTAATTCTGTGAATTAAATTTTATAAAATGGATTCCATATTTGGAATCATCATAATTAATATTATATAATAAAATCAACTCATTTTTTTGTCATAATGAATATTAAAAACAATAAAAATATGTTACCACGGTTAATGTTAAAACTGGTTTATTAGGGGAGGGTTAAACTAAATCGCTAAATGGAATAACATGTTTAAAACAAATTTCTTTTTCATGATGGAGGTGTGGCTCAACCATATCACTCATCCACTCCATTATTTATCAATTTTGGAGGCACTTGGCTTGAGAGTGACTTCCCATTATGGAATAATTTTGGATTTTTACAAAAATGTCACTCCACAATTATAAAAGGCACCCCTCCCCTCACTTATTTACATCTCTCAATCCATTTTCCTTGACCAACCCTTGCCAAAATATATCTCTAACATCCTTATCCACATTCTATAGCTTTTGGTCTTCCCAAAAGACCAAACCTTAGGGTCCTTAATAAGATATCCAAATGAGATTTTTCTAAGCGAAGATAATCATCTTCACTGAGCTCCTTCTTTTTTACTTTTTACTTTTTTTTCATCTTTAACTATGGCTTAAAAATTCTAATATAATAACAATATTATCTCATATATACTGATATATTATTATGTTGATGCCATAATATTTATTCATATCCTTTTCCATCAAATGAGAAACAAAACCATTGTTTTTGTGCATGACGGACTACCGCTTCTGTCACATCCATATCCTTCTTTTATGGTAATTTTTTCTCTTCTATTCTTGGACTAACTCCCCCCTAGATTTCCCCTAGCCCCCCTTAAATTTGGAAGAATTTGGACATGTTTTGAGTGGACAAAACTTGGCGCACAGTTTGTGTGCACAGTTTACTAAACCGTGCAGGAAAACCGTGCACAACTGTCTAGCTCATTAAAAATATTTTGTTTTTTCAATTTTTTCCTTTTGGGATTAACCCTAATGCGTCCATTTCTTCCCCCTTTCGTGCCTTACATCCACGGAAGGCTTCCAAGCTCCTTCAAGCTCTCTTGGAAGCCATTTTGAAGGGATTTTTGGTGGTGGAACTTCAAGATCTTTCGAGTAAGTGATTCCCTCTCACGTTTCTTTCATTCTCCTTAGGGTTTCTTCCCTCTTTCTTGAATTTCCACTTGTCCAATAGCTAGGTCTTCGTACCTAGGGTTTGATTTTGGGCTTTTTGGTCCAATCTTGTGAATTTAGGTTCATTTTCACTCCCTTGTGGTGCGACAGTGGTGCGGTTGAAGTTTCACATAAGGATTTGGGGTTTTTGACATATAAGGTAGGTGATTCCATGTGTAGACATTCTTGGATGAATTTATCTTGCTTTTTTAACTTATTTAACATGTTTTCTATCCTTTGTGTGTGGTGAGAAATTCATTTTTCGTAGCGTTGATTGAGCGTTTAATTTTAAAGTTGCGTTTTGACATGAAAATGAGTGTTTTTCATGTGTATTCAATGTTGTATCATTTGGGGTTATTTGGTGATCTATAAAATTATTTTATTAAATGTTGGTTGGGCTGAAAAATCTGGTTGGGTATGATATTGGTGTACATTTTTCCTTGAAAGAGGGGTTTTAAATGGATTTGGTGTGCAAACCTTGTTTTACTACTTGAAGTTGTTTTATGAAAATTTTTGAATGGTTTACTGAGTTACAAAAAGGGTGAAAAGGCATGTTGGGTACTGTTTGGGGTGTATATATTACAAAATTGATGTTTTTATGTGAAAATGGTATTCTTTAACATGTGGAACTTGTTTGACCACAAAGAGGGAAACTCATATATCTAGGTGGGTGAACTAGGACTAGTATGCTAGTGATCCGGAGTGGTATCATCCTTGTTTCACTTAGTAAGTTTGACGATGACAACACTAACTAAAATTTGATGATGTTGGGGACCACTAGGACATCAGAGTTTCCCCTACTAGTGGCTCATTCATGAGAATAATATTGATTATGGTTTCTTTTACACCGAGTTACGATGTACCTAGGGCCCACAACTAGCTAGTGCCTAGGGGTATTCCCGTGGTTAGTGCTCATCAAATATACTGTAATTACCATCGGCATATGGTGTGATTGGATGAAAAATTCAGTTGCATGAATATTTTCTTTAAAAGTGTTCATTTCTTAAATTTTCTTCCTTAAAAACTATTTTCATTTGAAGTTGCATCCTTTTAAAATTATTACTAGCATTTCCTGTTTATAAGACATGCAAGATTTCTTTGTCTTAAAATATTTATCACATGGAATATTTTTGGGTGGCATCCTATTGGGTTTAAGCTCACACCCTACTTACACATTTGGGTATATGTAGACTTGGTTATGTTTGAAACAGGTTGGAGCAAGGTCCTTGGAGATGGTGGTTCGGGTTGTTAGCTTCCATACTTGATGCGGTGTTGTAGAGTGAAGGTTCCGAGTGCAATAGAAGTGTGGTTGGGCTGGAGACCAACTTTAATTTTTACCATGATCAATGATTATTCTGGGATCAATACAATGATGAATGAAAATCTCCATGGAATAGAATCAATGATTTAGATAAAGAAGGAAGAGGCTCAAAACCTTTAGATAGGATCTTGCACATCATGTTTATAATCAATTTAATTAATTTCATAAAGAAAAGAATATTTGGATCTTCAGTACTTTTTTCAGCAATGATGTTGATCATCCAGAATGGACCTTCTAGATTATCTCGTTGTGCTTGCGAGGATCCAAACTAGAATCCCTCTAACGATGATCCACACGTGCTTCAATAGCCTTCGATCGACACCACTCGTTCTCTGGGTGCTAGCGTGGTGAAACGAGTGTCTTGTGTCGGTCGTTCTTGATCACTTATTCTTTAGCCTTGAAGAACATCTATTGTTCTTGAGAGGGGCAGGAAGAGGATTCAAGAGAGAAATTGTTTAGCTCAACAATTCTCAATTCACCAGGTGTGTAGTTCGGTACATGGCACAATAGACATACGTGTCTATTTATCGACATGGGTCTTCAGTTACAATATTTAATTGCATAAAAACAATTAAATACATTCATAACCTTAGAGAAAACCCATGCTTTTAATAATAACACTATGTCATTATTTATGGTGCGCCAACTTGTGCAAAATAGAATTATAAATAAAATTCCACGTCACAAAATAATAGCAATGTTATTATTATTTTAATTTGTGTCAATTAGTTAGATAATTATTTACCATCTTGAAAATAATTATTTTACTACCAGACCGAACTTAGTCCACTCAAACTCCACTTACATTTATTGAACACCTGAATATATAAATAAATAATTTATTCTCTTCAATAATTATTTTATTTACAAACTAGTAAATAAATATTTATTAAATGTTCAATAAAATAAATAAATATATTTTACCCACAATCTAGTGAATAAATATTTATTTAATTTATGCACTCAATTTAACTTGAATAAAATTATTCCACTAATTAAATTCAAATAGAATTTAACCGAGACCACCACAAACACTTAGTGTGTGACCCTCTAGGATTATTTCTTATTGGCATTAGGCGGGCTTGCATAAATTCCAAAAGTACTGTCTAACAATGGGTTAAGGCACCTAAGAGAAAGAACTTAAAGTCTCAAAAATGACATCTACATACAAACGCTGACTGTGTAATATAATTGATTTGTCTCAATATATCGTCAAGATGGTTTCATGATAGTGTCATAAACATTTATGCTTGATACTTCGTTCTTTGACTACCTGAAATAAACTCATCGTTACACCATGGCCATGAAATTTCACGTGACAGTTCTATTTCAATCAAAGGGATGAGATATCAACTTCCATAAATAGAAGGGACAAATCCTTCCTCAACTTATCCATTAATAACATGCCACTTGTGACACACCTAACGTACCCTACTTCTCGCCAACTGTCTGCATGACCATTTTTTTTAGTAAATAAAAGTGCGCGAGTCATGACATGTATTAAAGATAATCTTAAAGTCTAAGGATCATTATACACACTCATAGATAAAAATATCTGATGATACAAAAACATGCGAAATTTCTACTAGCGGGTTTGTTATCATAATCTCCCATCTTAAAGATTACCAAGTACGAACTTCATGAGAGTAAATATCATATGCTTATGAGTACTCATACCTAACAGTCTATATACTATATGTCCCATTATAGTATGTCACCCAACCACAAAACTATATTTAAGAATATTGTTATAGCACTTCATGGTTCTCATCACAGTGAGGAACTGCTATGACCTTGTCAATGCAAAAAATACTCTAGGACATTATTACATAATAGTCATGCAGAACAATGAAAAATATGTAATAAGATGTTTAATATTTAAATATATTAAATATTCAGGTAATCAAAGTACAACCATTTGGTTCTAAGACACCAACTCTTACAAACTCCCACTTGGACTAGAGCCAACTTCCTATGACTTTTAACCTGCTAGACCTCACATAATGATCATGTTTCTACCGAGTCAAGACTTTAGTCAAGGGGTTCACCAAATTTTCTTATGTGAAAATACTGCTCACTGCAACTTCACCTCTATGAGAAAAATCTATCAAGAGATAATACTTCTGAAGTATGTTCTTCATCTGCTGATGTGACCTTGGCTCTTTTGCGAGAGCCACCGCTGTAGTATAATCACAGTACAATGTGATGAGATCTTTATTTCTAGGTATCACATATAAATCCTAGACGGAGCTTCATATCCAAAATGATTCTTTAGCTACCTCAGAAGCTAGGATATACTCAGACTCTACTGTAGAATCTACAACCATACTCTGCTTTGAGCTCTTCCAGCTCACTGCACCTCCATTCAAAGTGAAGATGTATCCCGTTTGCAACTTCATATCATCTTGATCAGTTTGGAAACTAGCATATGCATATCCTATGATTACTAGTTTCTCATCTCATCCATAAACCATGAACATATCCTTAGTATGCCTCAGATACTTTAGGATAGTCTTGACTACCATCCAATGGCGATCACCTGGGTCAGCTTGATATCAGCCTACCACACTCAATGCGTAGGCGACATCCAACCTAGTACATAACATGACATACATGACTAACCCAATTGCTGATTCATATAGAGTCCTTGCCATTATCTTTCTTTCCTAATGTGTTTGAGGACACATTTTATTGAAAAGATGAATGCCATGTGACACTGGAAACAACCCCCTCTTAGATTGTTCCGTACTAAATCTCTTTAGTATCTTATCAATGTATGTACTTTGACTTAGCCCCAAAAATCTCTTGGATATGTCATGATGGATCTTGATTCCAAGAATATATGCTACCTCGCCCAAGTCCTTCATGGACAAACATTGATTCAACTATTCCTTAACAAATTGTAAGACTGGTATCTCGTTTCCAATAAGCAATATGTCATCAACATATTCTATTAGGAAAATGACTGCACTCCCACTAAACCGTCTATAGACACAGGGCTCATATTCATTCTTGATAAAACCAAATTC
Source organism: Viscum album (assembly GCA_963277665.1). Lineage (NCBI taxonomy): Eukaryota > Viridiplantae > Streptophyta > Magnoliopsida > Santalales > Viscaceae > Viscum > Viscum album. The sequence continues at coordinate 16,467,343 of OY728128.1, forward strand.
CATTATGGCTTCATCAAAATGAATGTTCCATGACCTGAATTCTTGCTTTAATACATAAATGGATTTTTACAACTTACATACCTTATTGGCATCCTTTGGAGTCATAAAACCTTCAGGTTGTGTCATGTAGACATATTCCTGAAGGTTCCCGTTAAGGAAGGCTGTTTTAACATCAATTTTCCAAATCTCATAGTCATGGTAAGAGGAAATGGCTAATAGAATTCTGATGGATTTTAGCACTGCAACTGGTGAAAAGGTTACATTGTAGTCAATGCATTGACGCTAATTGAACCCTTTTGCAACTAGTCATGTATTATAGGTATTGACTTGTCCTTCCATGTCCAGTTTCTTCTTGAATACCCATTTGCAAACAACATGCTTTACATCAACTGGAGGATATACCAAAATCCAGACTTGGTTTTGGTACATGGAATCCATTTCAGAATTCATGGCTTTTTTCCACTTGGCAATATCTATGCCACTTACTACTTCCTTTTAGGTTAGAGGATCATTATTATCAAGTAATAATGAGTCACCATCCTCGGTAACTAGAAAACTGCACCATTTTGGCTCTCTAACCTCTCTTGTAATCCTACGCAGTTCTTGTGTCTCTAGAATAGTTCTTTCTTCCACAGGGCTTTGTGGAATCTGTTCATGTACTAACTCTTGTGTACCTTGAGCCTCGACTTCATCAAATTCTATCTTTCTCCCACTATCTATTTTGGATATGTGCTCCCTTTCAAGGAACATGGCATCTCCTGCAGCTATAAAATTTTTGTATGAGGGGTTGTATAGTTAATAACCCCTTGTTTCCTTAGGTTATCCTATAAAGGTACACTTTGTGCCTCAGGGTGCAAGTTTGTTACCTAAAGAGGCCTTAACAAACACATAGCTTCCCCACACATGTAAATTTGATAACATAGTTTTTTTTCTACTCCAGAACTCGTATATAATATCATTTATCTATTTAGTTGGTACTTGGTTTAGTATGTGCACCACTGTTTGTAATGTATATCCCCAAAAGGATAATGGAAGACTGACATGACTCATCATTGATCTCACCATGTCCAATAAGGTGTGGTTCCTCCTTTCACTTACACCATTCCACTGGGGCATGTAAGGAGGAGTGAGTTGGGATAGGATCCCAAACTCCTATAAGTAATCAATGAAGTCTTGATTAAGATATTATCCTCCTTGGTCTGAGTAGAGTTTCTTAATCTTCTTACTAAGCTGGTTCTCGACTTCATTCTTTTATTCTTTTAACTTATCCAAAGAATATTACTTATACCTCATTAAGTAGATATATCCATATCCACTAAAATCATCAGTAAATGTTATGAAGTATGTGTACCCTCCCCTTGATTCAACTGAAAATGGTCTACACACATCAGTATGAACCAATTCAAGAAGATCTTTATCCCCTTCACCTTTCCCACTAAATGGGGATTTGATCATTTTTCCTTGTAAACATGCATGACATACGCCAAGTGGTTTTAGTTCGAAAGAATCTAAATATCCATCTTGATGTAACCCTTTCAAGCATTTCTAATTTACATGACCTAGCTGGTGATGCCAAAATTGGGTGTGGTATGATTCATGTGAAGTATATTTGTTATCGATTTCCATTACTTGGCTTGTGTAATCCAACACGTAAATACCATTGTATAAATCTTCCATACCAAAACAAATTCCATATTTGTAAAAGAAGAAACATTCATTTCCAAACTTGAAAAAATACATCTGTATCTAATCTGGATACAGAAATAATGTTTTTAGTAACAAAAGGCACATAATAACAGCCCTTTAACACCAAGATCATGCTAGTTGGCAACGTGAGGTGGTATTCCCCAACAGATACAACATCAAGTCTGGCTCCATTGGATGCTCGTAGATCTATCTCTCTTAGATCAATCTTCATGAATCTACTTAGTTCCTATATTTGGATACATATGTAAGAACCAAAAGTTGTATCTAATACCCAATTTGTAGAAATAGATAGATTGCATTCGATAACAAAGGAACCTAAAGCTTCCCCTTGCTTCTTAGACTGGATGAAAATTTTCTTCCAGTGGACCTTCTTGCCATACGTGAAACAAACAACCTCCTATTCCCTTTCCTCCACTTTGATCTTCTTTTTATTAAAAGGGAGTAAAGAAGATTTGGGATTAAAGCTCTTTACCTTCCCTTTCCTCTTATTCACCATATGGACAGAAGGCCTGTCGCACTTCATATCTTTTTCCACTTGGTGAATGAGGATAATAAGATTAGATAGAGACTTCTCAATGTTGTTCATATTAAAATTAACAATAAATCTTGAGAAGCTTTGAGGGAGTGACGTGAGAATGAGATCAGTGCCCAGTTCATTGGGGAGTTTAAACCCTAGAACCTCCAGGCACTCAATGTATCCAATGAGCTTGACTACATGAGGCCCAACTGGGGCACCCTCTTTAAGATTACTCTGAAAGAGTGCCTTGGAGATTTCAAACCTCTCCTATCTTTCTCTCTCCTGGTAAAGACCACATAGGTGCTCGAGAATGCTATAAGCATCCATGTTTTCAGGAGACTTCATGAGCTCACTAGACATTGATGACAGCATCAAACATTGAACATCAACCACATTATTCATATTTTTCTCATAGACTAGGAAATCCTCACCACTCGCCTCTTTGGTAGGTGGATCAGGTGTTTAATCCAATACTCAAGACTTCCATTCATGGCATAGGATAACCCAAAGGTGTCTAAACCATTCCTGGAAGTTACTTCTGGTGAGGATGTTATCTTTATCCCGAATTGATCGTAGGGATATTGTGGTTGATGAGATTTTCATTTTTATTCTAAAATTAAAAGAGCAGATCATTAGTACTTTCTTGATTACATTTTATGATAAATAATAAATTAATTTTATTAAGTCTCCCATTATTTTATCAAGTCTCAATGGCCCTCACCATTGAACTAGGAATGTCCAGTTTTCATGACATTCTAGTGTAAAGGATCCATATTCCCCTTCGCATAACCCCAACAAGGGTTGTTCAAGCTATTTGAAGGTATTTAGGTAGGTAGGTCTTTGCCAACTACGAGCTTGCAACTCCTTGATCTGTTGAGTGGACTCCGCAATCCTAAAATCCTGACTTTGGATTTCCTCAACTCTTGCCTCCAATATTACACCAAGTCTAGAAATGGATACTCCTCTTAATGTAATATGGTTAAGTCTACCCGAAAACTTTCATAAGGTCTTCCTGTATTAAAGTAAGTTTCCCAACAAGGGTTGGTCAAACACATAGTTTTATTGAGTTTTTCCCTTAATCAGGTAATAGAAGGCTTGGTATGACTTAATATTTTATTTGAGGGATTTTTATATCTTATGTGTGAATTGATTTATTATCATTATAACATGTTTTTTAATATCAAGTGGAACTTACTTAAGTGATTAACCTTGTCTTGATAATATTTATGCATAAGCCTGGTTTATTTTAGTTCCATATTGCATGATTATTTAATTCATTAATTATGTGATCGCAACAACACATCCATAATGATAAACCATGCAACTGAAAAAAATAAAATAAATCAAAGGGAATGATCATGAGCTTTTCTAATGGTTAGTTTATCTAGTGGTTGATAAACTAACCCTGACCTAGGGGAGAAACACCTTGAACCTTTTAGGTTCGTGTGTAAAACTTTCCACTTATTTACCTCTGTATCTCCTGGGATTGGTTTCATCTCAGATACTACTTGAACCACCTCCATTAGCATGGGAGTTACATCCATTACATATGATTTTAAACTCACATGCAGGTGATGTCACACACGGTTTTTTTTTCTGTCTTTGTATTGATCCGGCCCATTAGAAATACCGATCCTCTTCATGGGTATTTGATGAGATGAATATTGAGTTTTGAAGTTTCATATATGTCTAACCACCATAATTTGGGATCCCCATTGCTTGTTTAGGAGTTTTTGAAGAAAGGGTGGTTACTTCATGATTTGGTCCAACCGTGAGCCCATTCCCAGTTTAAAAAAAACTGAATTTGTTTCTTTTATAAATCTTTTGTTTTTCATCCTTTTTCACCCATTAAACTTAGCACTTGTCCTATACTGATATATTAAAATATATTTATCCTTTTGGACCCATTATAAATTCATAATCCGGGTGAATTTGGGTTACTTATTTAGGTATTGGGCCAGCCCATGGGCCCATTTCCTGTTTTAAAAAAAATAATTTGTTTCATTTATATCTTTTTCATTTTTTACTCTTTTTAGGTGATTCAACCTCCCCCTCGAAGCCAATAAACCTATATTATCCCTCATAATATATTTTACCTCTTTAGAGCTCATGTGGGTCGTGGATTAGGGCGAAAATTCTTAGGAAACCGCAAATCTCCCAGAATTGCCAAGGTAACTTTTATCATTCATAAATCAATCAATTCGTACTCTTTTAGCCACCAATCTTCTTCCCCTGGTTCGGAAAGATCTTAGGAGTCTCTCCAAGAATTTTCAATCAATTACCTTTTCTCCAGGGCTTCAGATCTAATGGAAGACGAAGAGTTTTCTAGGATGAAAGGTGAGATTCCTTCTCCTTTCTTCTTCCTCTTCCCACTCCATTCATTATTTCTTGGTTTTATATTGTAACCTAGTCTTGATCGACCTAGGGTTTTATTATAAAATGTTTATTGATGGGTTTTATGTTTGTTTAGGTCTGGTATTTATAGTTTTAGGGTTTATAAACCCGCGACGGGTGATTTCGGGTGTGCGTTTCAATTACGCCAAAGATTTGAGGTAGGATATCCCTTGAACATGCCTTTATCATAGAAGTTTCATCATTTTAATATTATAATATACGGATATAAATGTTTATTAAGGTTTTTAATCCTTTTTATAATTTTCTTGGTGTGCAAAGCCGTTGTTTAATCACTGTTATGTGAAAGGTAGTGTTGTTTTGTCATGAAAGTGCTCAACAAGTGTTTGTTTAAATGTTTCATTATCTTTTGAAAATATTTTGTGAGGTTTATAATCTGTTTTATGGTATTTTTAACATGTTACAGTATCTTGAATGAAAATATGACATTCAATTGGTGTTTTATTCCTTTTCTTGTACATAAAATAAATTGTTTTTTTTAAAAAGGGCATGACATGTGTTCGGTAAATTGCCCGGTTGGCTTTTATGTGTGATGTGTGATTTAAAAGTTATTTGATTGGATTTATAAAGGAATTGAAAGAATTATAAATGGTATTTTTGGGTACTTATATTGATTTCCAATTAGGATTTGTTTTTACAAACAAGTGGGTTTTGATTTTCAACATATTTTGGCCCGAGTTGCCCAAAAATGGACCGTTTCACATCTTTATGAAAATGGTTGTGTTTTGAATATGTAACCTGAGTATTATAAGAGATTTATGAATGAGTTTTACTGCTATAAATTATGTTTATACAGATCCTAAATAAAATTAAAATTCATACCTTCATCAAAGGTTAGTTTTGAGAAAATGTTTAAAGGCCTGTTTGGCATTTCCTAATGAAGGAGTGTTTTACTTGTATATAACAAGTTGTGAAATTGGGATTGTTTTATGGTCCATTAAATGATTTTAGTAAATGTTTATTGGGCTTCCAAATATGATTTGGTTTGGTTATGATGTTTTTTTTATAATTTAAAGAGTGTTTTTGAAAGAGTTTTATGTGCAAAGCCTCAATACACTTCATGAAATTGTTTTACCAAAATATTTAGCGGTTTGTTGATTAGTGTAAGAAATGTGAATAAATATTATGGGATGTTTGTGTTTTTATGGTTTTGGAATGTAATGTGGATATGAAATGTGTATTTGATAATATGTGTAACTTTATTGAGCACTAAAGGGAATCCCGGGTATCTAGGTGGGCGGACGTGTACTAGTATGCTAGTGATTCTGTGGGGGTTGGCCCCTGTTTCACGTAGTAAGTTTGACGATGACAACACTAACTAAACTATGATGATGATGATGATTGGGTACCACTAGGTTATGGGTATGTTCCCTACTAGTGGCTCGTGCATGAGAACGGATATTTATTATGGTTACTTTCACCGAGATACGAGGTACCTGAGGCTCACAACTAACTAGTGCCTAGGGTTATTCCCGTGACTAGTGCTCATTGGATATTTTGTACTCACCGTCGGCATATGGTGTGTTTGGTTGGTAAATTCAGTAGTATGTGTTATTTATTTGAATGTTAAAATTCTTTAAATTATCCCTCTTGAAAAGTATTTTCATTTTGAAGTTTCACCTCTTTGAAAAGAATTGTTACTTGCATTTTTGTTTATTAAACATGCATGTTTTTGTCTGATAATTATTATAGCATGGAACCTCATTTGAAAAAAATACTTTCAAATCTTGAATTTAAAACTATAAATTGATGTTTCTTTTATTTTAAAGGAATGTGCATTGGGAATAGAATACCGGGCTAACCTACTGAGTTTTAATACTCACACCTATAGTCTTCTTCTTTTTTTAGCCCTTGTGCATGTTTCATCTTTAGTTCGATCACCTTGGGCGACATTTTATCATTGTGTTGGAGAGTGACCAGAAGTGTCACATGGAGTTAGTTGTTCATCGGGATTGTTCAGTTGATTTGTTGGTTTTATTCTAATTTTAGTTTCTTGTACAAATAATATTTAGTTCAATTTTTATATAAATTCATTTTGGGCTGTCCGTTTATTTCTGCTGTTTTTTTGATTGTTTATATATGGGAGAAATCGTTCCCTTGTGCACTCTATTGATTCCCTTGGTGCTTGTCACCATCCCGGGAGGATCGGGAACGCCTCTCGGGACTTGTCGCGGGCTGGCCTGGGTGACCGGTTCAGGGTCGACTCGGGCTGGTTCGTGACAAAATGTTATCAGAGGAGGTCATCTATTAGTGGACCTTTCTTTTTAGAGTGCCCTTGTTATTTTGGGGATGTCAAGGTAGATGGAGTAGGATTGTTGGGACTTGAGGGGTAAGTGCAAGAAGAGCGTCACAGACTCTTTCTTGTTCTAATCCTCAGGTTTCCATGGATGTCCGGTTTTATTAGTGTCCATTGTTCTAGTTGATTGTTTTGTATTGGGATATGACAAGGGGAGTCTGACCAATGGCCTTCGTGAGCTCACAGGGCCTGGAAAGCCATGTGGAGCTGGGGAATGGTCCTAATAAGTCTCTCTGTGTTGGTGTTGTATTTGGCATATGGCCGCCAACCATATGGTCAAGTCACCCACTGACACTAGTTCCCTTTTTTTGGGTCTCTTGAACCTTTCTTGAATTCTGAATTTTTGTTTTTAAAATCCTTGTGTGAGAATTGTGGAAATGGGTTTTAATGTAAGGATTAGATTTTGAAAAGTGAAAAAAAGGGGGTTTCAATAATTAAAAATAAGAATGGTTTTGGAATGTTGTGTTTTTGTGAAAAAAAAATGGAGGGAAGCAGAAATGATTTATAGGGATTGGATTATCCATAATCTAAACTTGTGGTTTGTTGAAATAAAATGTTTTGAAATTGTGAATCATTTTAAAGTGATTCTGGATATTTTTTTTAAATGGGGTATTTTAGGATGTTAAAAAGTGTTTGAATTGGATAAATTAGTTTTGGCAATTGGTTTTGATCGGTTGGTGTTTTACTACAAATGGTATTGGTCTCAATGGACCTCGGATTATGAAAATATAACATGCTGATTTTTTTTTTAAAAAAAAGGGAAGGGGTTGTTTGGAGTGGCTTGGTTATTTAAAAAGTTTTTTTTAAAATGAAAAGGGGTAGGTTTTTAAGAAAATGGTTCTTAATGAATTATTGTTTTTTTTTTAAATATGAAAATGTTTTTTTAACTTGGTGGTTGGTGTTCCTTTTGAAGGTAAATTGTTTGTTTTTTGAATTATGATGTTTAATTTTAGCCTTTGGTGTTTTCATGGGTTCTCACATGCATGGTTTTATTTATATCTGGAAGTATGGACTATATGGTTTGGTGTATGGGTGCCAGGGGTGGCATGGAAATGTGCATGTGGGTGATACTTGATGAAACACCATTGGTTAATGTGGAAACCCACCACGTTAGTTTGATTTTTCAAAATTGTTTTGAGCTGAAAATTGTGGCCTTTTTTTAAAACCAATTGTTATGTGGCTTGATTTTTCTATGTCTTAGAAGAGTTGTTTATTTGGTTAGCTTCCACGTGATCTAGAATTCATACTATTGTTCTATCTATTAATGAGATCTTGTTGGTGGCTCGGTTTTGGAGTAATTTTCATTGGGTTTCTAAAAATGTGTTTGATGTTGTGGTGTGGTCATGGATAGTTCTGCATTGGAAATATTTCCTGCTGATCAACCTAAGGATTCCTTTCAAATTTTAAATCCACCTCTTTTGATGATGCCTCAACCTGTTTGTTGGAATAGAGAGCTGTTTGGGATCTATTAAAAGTGCTTCTAGGTCATGATAATTCTTTTGGACAGAGCAGTTGTGTTCGGTGATGTTGATGTGTTTCGTCGTATTACTTTTCCATTCTTCCCCTCGTTTGGAGTGAGATAGAATTTTTATATGTATCTATGAGTTCCTATTTAGATGAAGGTTTTTGTTTGGTGATCAAGTGTGGTTTTTTTAGTGGTGTGATCCTTATCACCTGACTGCGGTGCAGCAAATGCTTCAAGAATCAGGGCTCCAACCATAGGCCTCGGAGTGAAGCTTTTCACGCAGTCAGAAAATCGACAGAGGTGTGGAGTGCTCGATTAGGATCCTTACTCCTATGTTTTGGTAAGTTATTTTCTATGTCAATGTTTTGGTTCATCATTTCTATGAATTTCCCTTTGTCGCAACAAGCGTGGTGGACTTAACCCCTCACACAGTGTCTATGGTTATTCCTTCATGGATGTGGGTTTTCAATCAATGTCCCTGTGTGGACTGCCTGTAAAAATCAGGTGCAGTCTTGGTGTTACCTATTCATAGGGGGAGAGTTTTGGGTAGTTTCTTTGTTTCTTTTGTTGTTTTAGTGGCCAAATTATTGGGTCCCCTTCCCTCCCATCCCCAAGTGACGGGGGTCCAGAATTGTGCTGAATGTGTCGACCAAGTTATTGTCTCCTCCATTCGGGATTGGGTGGTTTATATGTTCATGTTGTAACCCTATTAACATGGTATAGTAGGTTTTTGTAGGATGGTTTTTTTGGGATTGTGTGAGTGAGTCCCAACTCTAGCTCATGTTCAATTCTTGTCTATTCATTGCTAGTTGGTTTCTAATGGTGGGGAGACCCACCATGGGTCTCTTGGATTTTCATCATAAGAACATTTCTAGGGATAGATGATTCTTAATGGTGGGGAGTACATTCTGGAATCCTTAGGTGTTTTTTTTCAGCGAGAAAGTGTTATGGCTTTCCGGGGGCGGAAAGCTTTAATGGTTGGGATAATTGTCACACACGGTTTTTTTTTCTGTCTTTGTATTGATCCGGCCCATTAGAAATCCCGATCCTCTTCATGGGTATTTTATGAGATGAATATTGAGTTTTGAAGTTTCATATATGTCTAACCACCATAATTTGGGATCCCCATTGCTTGTTTAGAAGTTTTTGAAGAAAGGGTGGTTACTTCATGATTTGGGCCAACCGTGAGCCCATTCCCAGTTTAAAAAAAAACTGAATTTGTTTCTTTTATAACTCTTTTTTTTTCATCCTTTTTCACCCATTAAACTTATAACTTGTCCTATACTGATATATTAAAATATATTTATCCTTTTGGACCCATTATAAATTCATAAGCCGGGTGAATTTGGGTTACTTATTTAGGTATTGGGCCAGCCCATGAGCCCATTTCCTGTTTTAAAAAAAATAATTTTTTTCATTTATATCTTTTTCATTTTTTACTCTTTTTCGGTGATTCCACCTCCCACTCGAAGCCAATAAACCTATATTATCCCTCATAATAGATTTTACCTCTTTATAGCTCATTTGGGTCGTGGATTAGGGCGAAACTTCTTAGGAAACCACAAATCTCCCAGAATTGCCAAGGTAAATTTTATCATTCATAAATCAATCAATTCGTACTCTTTTAGCCACCAATCTTCTTCCCCTGGTTCTTCCGGATATTAGGAGCCTCTCCAAGAATTTTCAATCAATTCCCTTTTCTCTAGGGCTTCATATATAATGTAAGACGAAGAGTTTTCTAGGATAAAAGGTGAGATTCCTTCTCCTTTCTTCTTCCTCTTCCCACTCCATTCATTATTTCTTGGTTTTATATTGTAACCTAGTCTTGATCTACCTAGGGTTTTGTTATACAATATTTATTTATGGGTTTTATGTTTGTTTAGGTCTGGTATTTATAGTTTTAGGGTTTATAAACCCGCGGCGGGTGATTTCGGGTGTGCGTTTCAATTACGCCAAAGATTTGAGGTAGGATATCCCTTGCACATGACTTTATCATAGAAGTTTCATCATTTTAATATTATCATATACGGATATAAATGTTTATTAAGGTTTTTAATCCTTTTTATAATTTTCTTGGTGTGCAAATCCGTTGTTTAATCACTGTTATGTGAAAGGTAGTGTTGTTTTGTCATGAAAGTGCTCAACAAGTGTTTGTTTAAATGTTTCATTATCTTTTAAAAATATTTTGTGAGGTTTATAATATGTTTTATGGTATTTTTAACATGTTATAGTATCTTAAATGAAAATATGACATTCAATTGGTGTTTTATTCCTTTTCTTGTACATAAAATAAATTGTTTTGTTTAAAAAGGGCATGACATGTGTTCGGTAAATTGCCCGGTTGGCTTTTATGTGTGATGTGTGATTTAAAAGTTATTTGATTGGATTTATAAAGGAATTGGAAGAATTATAAATGGTATTTTGGGTACTTATATTGATTTCCAATTAGGATTTGTTTTTACAAACAAGTGGGTTTTGATTTTCAACATATTTTGGCCCGAGTTGCCCAAAAATGGACCGTTTCACATCTTTATGAAAATGGTTGTGTTTTGAATATATAACTTGAGTATTATAAGAGATTTATGAATGAGGTTTACTGCTGTAAATGATGTTTATACAGATCCTAAATAAAATTAAAATGCATACCTTCATCAAAGGTTAGTTTTGAGAAAATGTTTAAAGGCCCGTTTGGCATTTCCTAATGAAGGAGTGTTTTACTTGTATATAACAAGTTGTGAAATTGGGATTGTTTTATGGTCCATTAAATGATTTTATTAAATGTTTATTGGGCTTCCAAATATGATTTTGTTTGGTTATGATGTTTTTTTATAATTTAAAGAGTTTTTTTGAAAGAGTTTTATGTGCAAAGCCTCAATACACTTCATGAAATTGTTTTACCAAAATATTTAGCGGTTTGTTGATTAGTGTAAGAAATGTGAATAAAGATTATGGGATGTTTGTGTTTTTATGGTTTTGGAATGTAATGTGGATATGAAATGTGTATTTGATAATATGTGTAACTTTATTGAGCACTAAAGGGAATCCCGGGTATCTAGGTGGGCGGACGTGTACTAGTATGCTAGTGATTCTGTGGGGGTTGGCCCCTGTTTCACGTAGCAAGTTTGACGATAACAACACTAACTAAAATATGATGATGATGATGATTGGGTACCACTAGGTTATGGGTATGTTCCCTACTAGTGGCTCGTGCATGAGAACAGATATTTATTATGGTTACTTTCACCGAGATACGAGGTACCTGGGGCTCACAACTAACTAGTGCCTAGGGGTATTCCCGTGACTAGTGCTCATTGGATATTTTGTACTCACCGTCGGCATACGGTGTGTTTGGTTGGTAAATTCAGTAGTATGTGTTATTTATTTGAATGTTAAAATTCTTTAAATTATCCCTCTTGAAAAGTATTTTCATTTTGAAGTTTCACCTCTTTGAAAAGAATTGTTACTTGCATTTTTGTTTATTAAACATGCATGTTTTTGTCTGATAATTATTATAGCATGGAACCTCATTTGAAAAACATACTTTCAAATCATGAATTTAAAACTATAAATTGACGTTTATTTTATTTTAAAGGAATGTGCATTGGAAATAGAATACCGGGCTAACCTACTGAGTTTTAATACTCACACCTATAGTCTTCTTCTTTTTTTAGCCCTTGTGCAGGTTTCATCTTTAGTTCGATCACCTTGGGCGACATTTTATCATTGTGTTGGAGAGTGACCAGAAGTGTCACATGGAGTTAGTTGTTCATCGGGATTGTTCAGTTGAGTTGTTGGTTTTATTCTAATTTTAGTTTCTTGTACAAATAATATTTAGTTCAATTTTTATATAAATTCATTTTGGGCTGTCCGTTTATTTCTGCTGTTTTTTTGATTGTTTATATATGGGCGAAATCGTTCCCTTGTGTACTCTATTGATGCCCTTGGTGCTTGTCACCATCCCGGGAGGATCGGGAACGCCTATCGGGACTTGTCGCGGGCTGGCCTGGGTGACCGGTTCAGGGTCGACTCGGGCTGGTTCGTGACAGGTGAGGGGTAAAATGGGGTTTTACATAAAAGAAACCTTGGGAACACATGCTCTACATATTAATGAGGAGAAGGCTCACAGACCAACAAATTTAATTTAAATAAATTAATTAAAAGAAACCATACACATACAAAGGTCTTGGTCTAGCTCATGATCATCCATACATGCAATGATATTTACGCATATATAAAACTAGAATTCAATTATTTAATCATTATTTTTTAAGATAAATCATGCTCGAATCAATTAATTATCATCTTTAATTAATCAATCCTTTTATCTTAAACCCTTTTATGAATTTCCTTGAGATTTTTATCCATCATAATTTTAAATAAATAAATTCATTTAAAATTATCTTTGTACGTTACTTGTACCTTGGAGGTAACCCGGTGAATTCCTGTTCATAACTACCAAATGAGTAAAAATGAACATTACACAAATGTTAAATTAAAAACATATATATAAAAAACCTATCACGTGTTGTGCCTCAGCTTTACGCCCGCACCACGGTACACATCTCAAGAGTTTTTATAATATAATAATAAAATTTAATAAATATGTGTAATTTGGATGAGTCCACGATGTGTAGTTCCATCTATACAGCGTGTACTATTGTTCACCGTCCATCTGAAGTACACACCCGAGGATACGACATGTGAGTTTACTTCCGAAATCTTCAGAGTACATGGCATGTTGAGTGGGCCACATGACGTGTAGTATCTGTGTTACACTGTCTCCAATTGGGAAATCCATGTACGAGGTACATGGTCCAACCCTAACCCAAAGGAACTACATTCCGTGTTCAGTGGGCCACATAGCGTGTAATCTAGAAACCATCTGACACATGTTCCTAGTCAACACAATAAGTCTTTAAGACTTAGAAAAACTCCAATTAAATGGCTTGGTTTGGCAGACCAATCCCGATGTATTGAATCTTGATACACGGCATGTGAATCCAACTACACACTGTGTATTCTAGTGTTGTGTGGCTAGGAACCTTTGGCACCTCCAGATGAGATCCTCTATTTTATTTTAATCAAAATTAAAATAAAATATTGTTTCTATAAGGTGAACGAGAAACAAAAGAGAAGGAACATATCTTGAGATTCATATTTTTAGAATGATTAACTTGAATTGAAACAAATAAATTATTAATTGTGTAAATCATAAACAAAATATTTAAATAATTATAAACTATGATGTAACTTCTCTGATACCACTTGAAGGTTCCAGGCGCAGCAGAAGCATGGTTGGGCTGATGCGCAACTTTAATTTTTACCATGATCAATGATTATTCTTGGATCAATACAATGATGAATTCCAGTCTCCATATAATAGAATCAAATATCTAGATAAAAAAGGAAGAGGCCCAAAACCTTTAGAGAGGATATTGAACATCATGTTTGTAATTAATTCAATTAATTTCATAAAGAACAGAATACCTGGATCTTTAGTACTTTCTTCATCGATGATGTTTATCATCCATAATGACCCTTCCAGATTATCTTGTTGTGCTTGCGAGGATCCAAACTAGAATCCCTCTAGCGGTGATCCATACGTGCTCCGATGGCCTCCGATCGACACCACTCGTTCTTCAAGTGCTAGTGTGGTGAAGTGAGTGTCTTGTGTCAGTCATTCTTGATTGCTTGTTCTTCAGCCTTGAATAATGTCTCTTATTCTTGAGAGGGGAAGAAAGAGGATTCAAGAGAGAAATTGTTTAGCTCAACAATTCTCAATTCACCAAGCATGCGGTGTGTTCACAATGGCACAATAGACGTACTTGTCTATTTATATGTATGGAACTTCTATTACAATATTTAATTGCATAACAAAAATTTAATACATTAATGAACTTAGAGAAAACCCATGCTCATAATAATAATACCGTGTCATTATTTATGGTGTGCCAACTTACGCAAAATGGAATTATAAATAAAATTCTGCATCACAAAATGATAGCAGTGTTATTATTATTTTAATTTGTGTAAACTAGTTAAATAATTATTTACTGTCTTGAAAATAATTACTTTACTACCAGAACAACCTTGGTCCACTCGAACTCCACTTCCATTTATTTAACACCATAATAAATAAATAATTAATTTATTCTCTTAAATAAATATTTTATTTACAAATTAATAAATAAATATTTATTAAATGTTCAATAAAATAAATAAATAAATTTTACCCACAATCTAGTGAATAAATATTTATTTAATTTATGCAATCAATTTAACTTGAATAAAATTATTCCACTAATTAAACTCAAATAGAATTTAACTGAGACCACCAAAAATACTTAGTGTGTGACCCTCTAGGATTCTTTCTCATTGGCATTAGGCAGGCTTGCCTAAAGTCCAAGAGTATTGTCTAGCAATGGGTCAAGGCACCCAAGAGAAAGAACTTAAAGTCACAAAAATGACATCCATATATGAACGCTCACTGTGTAATATAATCCATTTGTCTCAATATCTCATCAAGATGGTTTCATGATAGTGTCATCAACCTTTATGCTTGATATGTCATTCTTTGACTACCTGAAATAAACTCGTCTTTATACCATGTCCATAGAATTTCACGTGATGGTTCCATTTCAATCAAAGGGCCAAGATATCAACTTCTATAAATGGAAGAGAAAAATCCTTCTTTGACTTATCCATTAATAACATGACACTCGTGACACACTCAATATACATTACTTCCCGCCAACTATTTACATGACAGTTTTCTTTAGTAAATCAAATCGCGCAATTCGTGACACATATTAATGATAATATTAAATTCTAAAGATCATTACACATGCTCGCAGGTAGGAATATCTGATAAAACCAAAACATATGGAATTCCTACTGGCGGGTCTATTATCATAATCTCCTATCTTGAAGATTACCAAGTACAAACTTTATGAGAGTAAGTCTCATCTGCTTACGAGTACTCGCACCTGACGGTCTATATACTATGTGTCCCATTATAGTATGTCATCCAACCACAAAACTATATTTAAGAATATTGTTATAGCACTTAAAGGTTATCATCATAGCGGGGAACTGCTATGACCTTGTCAATGTGACAAATAATCTAGGATATTATTACATTATAGTCATGTAGAACAATGAACAATATGTAATAAGATGTTTAATATTTAAATATATTAAATATTCAAGTAATAAAAGTACAACCAGTTGGTTCTAGGACACCAAATATTACATGGAGAAGGCTTGGGAATGATGGCCCCCTACTATGTAGTGGTTCTAGAGTTATAGTTTCTGCTACTTTTGAGTTGTTTCCCTCTTGGGTTTTGTCTAAAACCATGTATTTCAGATCTGAATTTTATTACAGGCTTGTTTGGACTAAATTTTCATATTCAATTTATTTATTGTTTTTGGTAGTTTAATTCTTCTAAACTCAGGAAAATCATTCCCAAAACATTATTCATGATACCCATACACTTTTTATATCCTTTGGGGATAGGGAACGCCCTTCGGGCCATGCCATGGATTGGGTTGGGTACCAGTTTTGATGGCGATCAGATCCGGTTTGTGACAAAATGGTATCATAGCATGGTTAAGCTCTTCGGGTTATGTTATTATTTGGGATGAGTCTAGTTAGATAGGATCTAGGATTATCAGGGATTGGAGTTATGGATCTGAGTAGGGTGCCTGACCTACACCTCTTATGAAAAACCTCGAGTTTCCATGGGATGTTGGGATTGTTTGTTTGACTTCTCTTCCAGGTGGGATGTGCGGGCTGCAGACTTCACGTGGACATTGGGTGAGAGTGAAGTAGTTGTTTATTTCATTGTTATGATGATTTTGATTTATTTATATTTGATGTTGTTGCTGAATTTTTTCATAACTATTGTACTAATTTTTTCTCTTGTGACTGTTGCCTTTTGTAGTAACATGCCTCCCCGAAAAGCTCTCATGCACCCACGAGAGGAAGCCAAAGAGAGTTATCCCTCACCACTCAATCAAAGGTTGGTAGAAGCTATGGTCTGGGCTGTGCATGCTCTAGAGTAGGGAGTGGGTCCTGCTCCTACCCAACCAGAGAAGATGAGTTTATTCCCAAGAAGGATAAATCCCAAGAGTTCTTGAAGAATAAACCCCCTTCATTCTGAGGTAGCTCAGAATTTCAAGAGGTATAGGAATGGATTGAGAAGGGAGAGAATATTCTTGAGTTCCTAGACACACCTGAGGAGGTCAGGGTGAAATTTTCCTCATTTCAGCTAGAGGGTCCCAGTTGTAGGTGGTGGGAATCAGTGCTTCAAACTAGGAATAATGAGAAAATGAGTTGGAATGATTTCAAGACCATCTTCAATGAGCAGTATTTCCCCAAGGTACTGGCCTATTACAAATCCTAGGAGTTCATGGATACTTCCCAGGGAGATCCGTTAGTGATGAAATATGCTAATAATTTTGCTGAGCTATTGTACTACGTACATGAGATTGTTTCTAATCACTCCTTGAAATATCAGAAGTTTGAGAAGGGGATGAAATTGGAAATTTAATCTCTAGTATTCTTGTTAAAGATGATAACTTATGCTGAGGTGGTTGATTGTGCTAGTATGGTTGAGATTGATTAGAAAGGAAAGTCTAGGTTTTCTGGAGTGGTGTCTGCTATGGGAAGTGGTTGATCATCTGAGAAGAAAAGGAAGTGATAGGAGAAAGGGAATAAGGGAGGTGGTAGTTTAGGCAACCCTCCTAAACACTTCTCATCTATGGATTCTAATGAGAGGTCCATTGTGTTCCACCAGTGTGGGAGTCTAGGGAATACCTGAACTTTATGTACATCTCCTCTGAAGCCTTGTTATCAGTGTGAATCTATGGGACACTTGAAGCACTTTTTCAAGGTGGCACATCCACTATAGAGTGGGGAAGGATATGTGGCTTCTAGGGAAGTGCCAGTTCAGTCATATCCATCAAGGATGGGGGGATCTCGGTTTGGTGGCTGTGGTGACTGGGCCGAAGCGTTTTCTGGCTAGATCCAGATCAGGGTAGAGCCACATGTGAGTGGATTTTCTCAGGCATAGGCTAGGCATCTTCATGTGGTGGGTCAGGCACCATCAGGGTCATATGCAAGGCCTTTGATAGTTTGAGGTACTATTTTGATTGCATCTTCTATAACTGTCATTATTTTTGATACTGGTGCTTTTGTTTCTTTTATCACTACCCATATTGTGAACCTTCTGAATTTTCCAACCGAGTTTTTTTCCTTTATGATGGAGTTAGTGACACCATTGGGTAAGAAGAATGATCAAGTTCTCAGGTGCCCGTCATGTGTGCTTTCTGTGTTAGGGGTTGAGATGGAGTGGGACCTATTGGTCTTGGATATGGACCCTTTTGACATAATCCTCAGCATGTATTGGATTATGTACTTTCAAGCACACATCAATTTATATAGGCGGTGGGTGAGTTTCATGGAAACTAATGGGAGTCCTCAGTTTTTTCTTGGGGAATGGGATCCTCAGTCGGGTTGTGTGGGGCCTCCACTCCCAGAGTTGGAAAATATTATCTTCCAGTTATATTCGCTCATGCTAGAGGACAATGTTCATGCTCTTGAGGGTGGATTACTTCATGTAGTGGATGAGTTCCTAGAGGTATTTCCTAATGACTTTTTAGGCTTTCCCACAGAGCAGGATGTGGAGTTATCGATTGATTTAGCACCAGGAACACAACTGATATCTTTTCCCTACTATCATATGCCTCCCACCGAGTTGAGAGAATTAAAGATACATTTGGAAGATTTGGAACCCAAAGGATTCATTCACCCAAGCGCCTCTCTTTAGGCCGCTCCTATTCTTTTTGTGAAGAAGTCCTACAGATCCCTCAAGTTGTGCATCAATTACCAGAATCTGAAAAAGGTAACCATTAAGAACAAGTATTATTTTCCCCAAATAGATGACTTGTTTGACTATATAAAGGGGGGAAAGTGGTTTTCTAAAATAGAATTGCACTCAGGTTACCACCAAGTCAGGGTGAGATAGGTGGATATCTTGAAGACAGACTTCTGAAGTAGTTACAACCACTTTGAGTACTTGGTCATGCCTTTTAGATTGAAGAACGCTTTATAAGCCTTTATAAACTCATGAATAGGGTGTTCCACCAGTATCTCCACTCTTTCGTCATGGTATTCATGGACAACATCCTGGATTACTATGGATCCAA
The DNA here is from genome assembly GCA_963277665.1 of Viscum album. Classification (NCBI taxonomy): domain Eukaryota; kingdom Viridiplantae; phylum Streptophyta; class Magnoliopsida; order Santalales; family Viscaceae; genus Viscum; species Viscum album. The sequence goes on from OY728128.1 coordinate 16,485,949, forward strand.
GGAAGTGCATAATCATTCCTTGAGGATTGTGTTGAGAAATCTATAGGATCATTGCCTTTATGCAAAGTTGTCCAAGTGAACCTTCCAAATCAAGGAAGTGATTTGGCCACGTGATCTCAGATCATGGGGTTTTGGTGGACTCTGAGAAGATTAGTGTAGTTATGTCATGGGATCAGTCGAGGAATGTGTTCGAGATCAGGAGCTTCCTTGGCCTGACAGGTTACTACATGTGATTTGTTTGGGATTTCTCTCACCTTGCTTTGCCTATGACCATGCTCACCTAGAAAGGGGTGAAGTTTGAATGGAGAACAGAATGTCAGGAATCCTTTGAGGAGCTGAAGTGGTGGTTGACTACCACACCATGTTGATCTTTACAAAATATGGAAAGGGCTATGTGGTGTATTGCGACGCTTCAGGTATAGGTCTCAGGTGTGTGCTTATGTAGGGTGATCACATAGTGGCGTATGTCTCTTTCTAAATCTTACCACATGAAAAAGAATTACTCAACCCATGACTTGGAGTTAGAAATGGTGATGCATGCTTTGAAGACTTGGCGTCACTACCTCTTTGGGGAGAAGTTTGTGGTTTACTCTGATGATAAGAGTTTAGCCAACATTTTCTCACAGAAGGATCTTAATATGAGGTAGCACTATTGGATCAAATATCTGTTGGGGTTCAAATTAGATATCATCTATACCTTAGTCAAGGGTAATGTGGTGGCTGATTCCTTGAGCAGAAGAGTACCAGTGTAGGCTTTGAGTAAGTCCAGTGATGAGTGGACTCTGATGTGGCTCTTTTCTTATATGCACGTGGAGAACAAGGAGCATAGTGGAGGTGCATTCTTGGAAAGAATTCATTTGACTCATACTATTTTAGAGTTGATTTTGTGGGAGTATCCTAGAGATGAGCTATGTCAGTGGTCGATGCAGTTTCTTCATGGTGGTGATACGACTTCTGATTTTTCTTCGTATCCTGAGGGGATCTCGTGCTTCAAGGGCCGTTCAGTGGTACCACTGTCTCTAAGGAAGGTGGTGATGTAGGATAGCCACTAGTCTCAGTGGGCCATTCATCCTAGAGCTACCAAAATGTACTATGATGTTCATCAATAGTTCTGGTGGCTAGGTATGTGGTGGAATATAACTATTTTCGTGTCGAGATGCTATACATGTCAATAAGTGAAAGTAGAGCATCAAAGGCCCTCTAGTTTTCTTTATCCATTACCCGTTACTACCTGGAAGTGGGTTGAGGTCACCATGGAATTCATCATCAGATTACCTTGTACACCTCAGGGTAAGAATGCCATCTAGGTAGTGATTGATCATCTAACCAAATTAGCCCACTTCATTCTGATCAGAGATACAACCAAAGTGGATGAGTTGGACTGATTGTATATTTAGAAGGTGGTAAGGCTTCAAGGTGTTCCATCAAAAATTGTGTTAGATAGAGACCCCTGCTTCACCTCTTGGTTTTGGGAAGGCATTCATAAGGTTTTGGGGTCACATATTAAGATGAGAACGAAATACCATCCTCAGATGGATGGTCAGAAAGAGCGGGAAAATCCGATTCTGGAAGACATACTTTGTGCATGTATTTTGGACTTCAGTGGTTCATGGGATAACTATTTGGGATTTTTCAAGTTTTCTTATAATAACAGTTACCATTCCTCAATTCGAATGACTCCTTTTGAAGATCTCTATGGTCGACCTTGTCGGTCCCCCCTGTGTTGGGATGAGGTAGTTGAGACCTCACTGTTGGGGCTGAGCCTTGTGCAAGAGATATTTGAGATGGTCAAGTTGATCAGGCAACAATTATTGATAGCTCAGAGTTTCCACAAATATTATGCTGACAAGATGTGTTGAGATCTAGAGTTTTCTATGGGTGATCAGGTATTCTTGAAAGTTGCCCCTCATCTGGGTCATCGTCGTTTGGGAAAGTAGGGAAAGCTAACACCGAGGTATGTCAGACCTTTTGAGATCACCCAATGCATTTTCAAGGTGGAATACAGGTTGTATTTTCCCTATCAGTTGAAATATATTCATGACATATTCCATGTATCCCAGTTGAAGAAGTACAATCCAGATCTGTCTCATGTGATGAATTGGGAAGAGTTAGGGATAAAGCCTGATTTATCAGTGTTTGAGAAGCCAATGTGAATAGTGGATTCTCAAGAGAAGGTTCTTTGAGGGAAGTCTATTCCACTAGTCTAGGTCCTTTATTAGAATGATAATTATGTGCATGATACTTGTGAGCAAAAGTCATGGGTTGAGCAAGAGTTCCCATTCTTTTTTTCTGATCAATCTTTGGGTTGACTTTTTAGGGCGGAATGTTTTCATGGTGTGGAGAATTTTCACATCCATATCCTTATTTTAAGGTAATTTTTTTATCTTATATTCTTGTCCTAACTCCCACTAGGTTTACTCTAGTACCCCTTTAATTTGGAATAATTTGGACATGTTTTGAGTGGACAGAACTGAGCACACGGTTTGTGTGTACAATTTACTAAACCGTTCATGAAAACCGTGCACATCTGTCCATCTCATTAAAAATATTTTGTTTTTCCAATTTTTCCCTTTTAGGATTAACCCTAGTGCACCCATTTTTTCTCCCTTTCATTCCATACATCCATGGAAGGCTTCCAAGCTCCCTCAACCTCTCTTGGAATCCATTTTTAAGGGGTTTTTGGTAGTGGAACTTCAAGATCTTTCAAGTAAGTGATTCCCTCTCTTATTTCTTTCATTATCATTAGGATATATTCCTTATTTCTTGAAGTTACACTTTTCCAGAAGCTAGGGATTCGTACCTATGGTTTTATTTTGTGTTTCTTGGTCCAATCTTGTGGATTTAGGTTCGTTTTCACTCCCTTGTGGTGCGGCGGTGGTGAAGTTGAAGTTTCGCACAAGGATTTGGGGTTTTTGACATATAAGGTTGGTGATTCCATGTGTAGAAATTATTAGATGGATTTATCTTAATTTATAACCTATTTATCATGTTTTATATCCTTTTTGTTTGGTGCAAAAATCATTTTTGGTAGCATTGATTGAGAGTTTAATTTTAAAGTTTCATTTTGACATGAAAATGGGTGTTTTTCATGTGTATTCAATGTTCTATCATTTGGGGTTATTTTTTGATCCATGAAATTGTTTTATTAAGTGTTTTTTGGGATTCCAAATATTATTGGGTATGGTATTGGTGTACATTTGTCCTTGAAATAGGGGTTTTAAATGGATTTGGTGTGCAAAACCTTGCTTTACTACTTGAAGTTGTTTTATAAAAATTTTGAATGGTTTATTGAGTCATACAAAGGGTACAAAGGCCTGTTGGGTAATGTTTGGTGTGTGAATGTTAAATAAATGGTGTTTTTATGTGAAAATGGTATTCTTTAACATATGTAACTTGTTTGAGCATAAATAGGGAAACCCAGGTATCTAGGTGGGCGGACTAGGACTAGTATGCTAGTGATCCTGAGTGGTATCATCACTATTTCACTTAGCAAGTTTGACAATGAAAACACTAACTAAAATTTGATGATTTTGGGGACTGATATTCCATTGGGGTTTCCCATCCTAGTGGCTTATTCATGATAAGGATATTGATTATGGTTTCTTTTACACTGAGATATGATGTACATAGGCCTCACAGCTAGTTAGTGCCTAGGGGTGTTCCCGTGGTTAGTGATCATCGAATATATTGTACTTACTGTCAGAATATGGTGTGATTGGATATAAAATTCAGTATAATGGATATTTTATTTAAAAGTTTCATTTCTTAAAGTTTCTTTCTTAAAAACGGTTTCATTTGAAGTTTCATCCTTTTAAAATTATTACCATCCTTTTTTATTTATAAGACTTGCAAGATTTCTGTGTATTAAATGTTTATCACATGGAATATTTTTTGGTGGAATCATATTGGGATTATTATCACACCCTACTTACACCTTTGGGTGTAAGTATACTTGGTTATGTTTGACATAGGTAAGGGAAAGGTCCTTGGAGACGGCGGTTCGGGTTGTTAGCTTCCATCCTTGATGCGGTGATGTGGAGAAGACTTGGAGATGATGGAACTTTACTGCGTGGTATTTCTAGAGTTTTATTTTCTACTAATTTTGAGTTTTTTCCCTCTTTGGATTTGTCTAAAACCATGTATTTCAGTTCTAAATTTTATTATATGCTTGTTTGGACTAAATTTTTAGATTCAGTTTATTTATTGTTTTTGGCTGTTTAATGATTTTAAACTTGGGTAAATAATTCCAAAAAACATTATTCATGATACCTGAGCACTTGTTCCATCCTTTTTGGATAGGTAACGCCTTTTGGGCCTTTACGTGGTCCGGGTCGGGTGCTAGTTTTGATGGCAACCAGATCTGATTCTTGATAGCCTCGCGAACCGATGTAATTTGTTTTCCATCATCGCCTCTCACGACTGTCCATGATGATGGATTTAATGTTTATATATTATATTCATGACATATTAATCATTATTTAAAAATAATACATCATATACCTTCTTACCTTACCATCCATTGAAAAATGATAATGTCGTTTGTGTGTGTGGTGGACTACCGCCTCATGAAGCGGTGCGATTTATTTATTTATTACTACATCACATGGATGGTATATGTAAGTGTATTTAAAGAAATAGTATTATATTTTTTATATAAATATCATTATGAATATATGCAATAAAACTTCCATTATTTCCATCACGATCACTAAAAAATGGAAATGCTACTCATGCGTATGTACGACTTACTATCTCCATGATTGTAACAGAGTTCAATTTTCACAACCATTTTCATAGATGGTTTTAAAAGTATAATTTATGTATAAAAATTATAATTATTTCATGATTATTATTCTATATATTATTTAAAAATTACCCCTTTGACCATGGTTAACACACCGATGCTGTTTTGAAATTATGAACCGGGCATCCTCAAAACACTCGACATGGACATAACTGATTATGTAATTAAAAAAGTAATTAAAATAAATGAAGTAAAAAATTTATGTATATGGTATTAAACCTATAAAAAGTTTAATAAAATAGATAATTTATATAATTTTATTATAAAATAGATAAAATAAATACATGACAAAGCCTAGACTCGAGGTAAGAGTTTCGTCTCAAAATTTCCTTCTTTGAAACTCATATTATTTTATGCACCTAATTTATTTTAAATGGTGTATATACCATCCCTTTACATATTATACCATTAATACTTCAAAATTCATGGTATTTTACATTAAAATTGATCTACTTAATTTATGGGAAGTTATGATTCAAAAGCTACCAAAGTGGTAAGAGTTTATGTTTCAATCTCATTTTAATTGGGATTGTTTATGCTTGAATTTCCATTGTAAGAAATTATTTGATCATTGTATAATAAAAACCATTAAATTTATTATTATCTGGTTATTAATGAAATTTTCAAGTAATAGTACCATATACCTCTCTTTAATACTTAAAATGATTAAGAAAATGTTTTTAAGAAAAGCTGACCTCATTTCTCTCTTCAGTCAAAAATATTTTTTCTTCCATATCCATGATTTCCAAAATTATTTTCAAGAATATTTTTAACATTAACCAAAATATTTATTAAATAAATATTTACCCATGTTTTAATTTTTACAAAATGGTTTTAAAATAATCTTCTTGCTGTTTTCCAAACGAGACACTTTTTAACCATTTTACAACAGTGCGAAAAGAATGCTTATTTTAACTTATATAGTATGTATAGAATTAACCGCCATCATGAACACCCAAATATTTGAAGATTCCTTTATAATTTTCCATGAATATTTTATAGAAAATTTTTTCTATATTATTTTGTAAATTTTTATTTTTTCAAAAGTGATTTTCAAAGTGGAAAGGTTATTTTCCTCAAGAATGTTTATAATCTTTTTAAAACTATTTCTATTCATCAATGAAAAAACCTATAATTTTATGGAATTGTTATAAATTATGTATATATTCCTCTCACATATATAACTATCCCACTCTCCATTCCTTTTAGGGTATAATAAATTCTTTATGATCATTTCTAAATTCCTTTTATAAGAAATCTATTTTGATTATGATATGAGGAAAGATTATGCAACACATTTCCTTTCTGTGGGTAATTATTATGTCTATGCTATATGATTTATTTCCTTATGTGGCACACATATTCATATACATGATATGAATTTGATGGATGGTCCCAAAATTATATATCCCTCCAATGCGTTGGACAATGTTTTAGTCTCATGAGGTGTGATGTATGAGATTAGGGTGTGAATCTAATCCATTATGAGACTTTGTACACCATGTGATGTTGTTTAACAAGTTAGCCTTGAATTATGTTTATGTCATGTTTTATGTTGTCACCAAATTTCCTATGTAACCATGATCTTATGATACCATGTTCTTTTTTTATTCTTCTATGTGATTACTCATAAGCCTTCTCTTTTATGATATCATGTTATACCTTTGACTCACACATTATGTTTCCTTATTATTTTTATTCCCTACTTGGATTTTTATCTCAACACTTTTATCAATGTATTCCCTAGGTTATCCCATGCAGTTTTAGGAGCTCAAAAGGATTTAGGATCTCATTATGGAGAATAAAATAAATTTATTTTATTTTATCCCCACTTTGATGTATTATCAACCTAGTCTTCCAAATCCCCTAGAACTCATGATCTTTAGGTCGTAATGAATAGATGTTTATGTTAAAAATTCACGCAATAATATGTATAAAAGGATTGGGTTTCTATAGTTGGTATCATGTAAAAAATTTAGTTAACCTTTGAAAACTAGGATGAGAAAACTTTAGTGATAACTCTAGGGATAAGTCTAAGGATAAGCCTAAGTATAGGAAAATATCCTGGAATTTTGGTGAAGGATAGAGAGAGTGGTTTTCAAGAAATTAAATTCATATTTGGATACTACAAGTGGATGTGTATTTGACATAGTTATACCTAGGGGTAATAAATCTAAAAAGGGATCATTTGTATTTGACTCAATCATCACTTGGTGCACGACAATGAACCTTGATGTACACCTGATTTGACACTCCCAGGGGATTTGTTTTAAAAATTCACAAAATATTTATGAACCATTATGAATGATTTGAATAAATGATAACCATGAATGACCTAGGATAAACCTAAGGTGTCATGGATCGAAAATAAGGTGTCATTATTTAGACATCATATAATTTTTTTTCATGATTATTTGGTTTCTCAATATGATTATTATTGATCATAATATGCTTTTTTTTAGTCAATGGTTGGAACCAGGAGGAATCACATTAATAATGAATGTGATGGAAAATTTAGTTATTATGATCAACCAAATTGGATAATTATTGGAGAGAAAGATATTGTGATTATTCCTAATCAGCTATCACGATATACGATTAACAATTTAAACTTCAGTGAGATTATTAACACATCAATTAATAGGAAGATTGAATTTTATGAAAGTTATTATGGTAATGAACATATAGGAACTAATATTCAACTTCCTCCATGAAAAGAAGGTGAGAATAAGCATCTATAAGAATATATAAAATGGAAGGAATATGTTTTCTATATAGAAATGAAGGTCATAGAAATTGGTTTGTGGAATCAATAAAGTCCTTGGTGATTATTGTCATTGAAGTGGAAAAATCATAAATCGAGCCAAGAGAAGCCTTAAAATATCAAGCAGGTGTTTAGAAAGGAAATTCATCTCCCTATATAGAAGTCTGGATATGAGAATAAGAACCCTTCCCCTGAAGTTTCTAGGTGCACCTGTATCATCAGGTAGGTTGCGAATAGAACACTTTAACTACATTGTTATAAATATCATAGGATGAGTGTTAAACTGGAAGAATCAGTTACTTTTGTTTAGAGGAAAGATATCCTTGGTGAATAGAGTACTCTCATCCATACTACCCCGTTCCCTATCATCTATTAGGGTCCTAAAAGGTGTGATACCAAACATTGATAACATCATGGATGCCTTCATTTGGGACGATCATTTGGTTGGGAAGTGACATTGGGGCTCCTAGTCAAGGATGTCCAAACCCTTTTAGGAGGGAGGTATTAATGTAATGAGTTTATAAAAAACACTAAAAGGTATGAATGGAAAGCTCTCTTGGGATTTATTGAAGAGTGTATCATATAGGGAAAGTTTATGGAGTCAAAATGCAGAAGGAATGTCAGAATTACTGGCTGTAACTCTTCTTCCTTATGGCCTTTGATTCCGTCTCACATCTCAACTCTCTAATCGCACACTAAATGAATCATGTAGAGTGGTGACATATCATTCTGGCATCATAATTGGGTTGGCACTAAACTCAGGTTTCCAGGCTGCCCTACCATGGGCATTTCATTTAGACTAGAACGCATGCACCCAACTTTCATCAAAGAGGTTCTGGGAAAAAACCAGTGGGAAACCTATGACCATATAAACATCAATAAAAAGCTAGAAGAGTGTGTTTTCACAACCTCCTCATCAAGTAATTTCTTTATAAAATATTTCTAGATCATGTCAACCCCCATAAAGCATGCTGATATATGGGGTGAGACTATTTGGTGAAAAGAGACACTCACGAAGTACAATTTCATTATGTAGAGAATAAGGAACTTTGTGACACACAATGAAGAAAATGTGAAAATAATGGGTATAAGTTTGGTATCCATGTGAACATGCTGTAAGGAAAATTGGGATCATAGACCAAAATATATCTCTTTTAAGGGAGAATGGGCATGTGTGGTTTGGGAATTATTTTGTGACTTTACTGGATTCTCTTCTCAGGAGATTTCAGATACACTATTTACTGGCCATTAGTTTCATGGTGCGGGGGACATCGTCCTGGATAATAAGGATCATGTGGTAGTGATGATTGAAATCTATTGGTGCATCTGGTAAGTAAGAAATTCAGCTCGATATTAGGGAATCATCTGCTCAACGAAATCTCTGGTTTCCAAGACTAGGAACCTCCTATCTGATATGGTGAAACTTCTAAAATATTGGTAGGATTCCACAACCCTAAGATCGATACAGGTGGCCAATACATGCAATAATCCCACTCTCAATGATAATTAGGGACAATGGGTTCAGTGGATTCCACATCCCTCTAGACCTAAAATGAATTCAGATGGATCATGTAACATGGGAGTCATGAAGGGTGGTGGTGTGGTTTGTGAACATAAGGGATCAGTCATCCCCACATTTGTAGCAAAACATGGTAGTGGTAACTCCCTATAGGATGAATCTATGACAATGTTAACTGGCCTCTGACTTTACAAATAAAGGAATATTGAGGTAACTATAGTGGAAACTGACTCCATTATTATCTTCAATACGATGCAATGCAAAGGCACCGTACCCTGGTCTATCTCTTATGCTATCAGATGGTGTATTAGCCTTACCAGCGAGAATATAGAGATTCTCCATACTTGGTGTGAGGGAAATAGGGTTACTGACAATCTATTCTCCATTGTGGCCCCATAGACAAGTGTCACTTAATTTTCAGGTTGGAACTCTCTATCTGATGAGGGTATGATTCTTGTGAGAGGGGATTCCCTCAGGTTACATTATTTTAGACCTTCATAGTCTTTTTATTTTGTTGTACCTATTTTGTGTAACTTTTTTATTTATTTAATAAAATTTTGATGATGATGTGATGTGGGATATAGGGTTATTTTTTAAGGAATCATCTATCTCAAACCTTTGGTTTTATTATTGACTTTTGGAGAATAATATATTTATATTCATTTTGGGTATTATCTTACTTTATGATAACCATTTTGGTTCTAATAAATATAGGAGGAATATATTGTTACTCTTTTTTGGATCTTATGATCTGTTAAAAGTTAATTTTAGTTCATCAGACATAAAAAAATTAATATTGGATATTTATTCCTTAGAGTAAGAGGTGAAGTAGAGATTGATCAAAGAACAATGAAAAGATGAATTTTTTTTATGAAATAAAAATATATCAAGTAAGTATATTTTCTGGTGTTATCTATCTTTATAGTAAAAGAATACCTCAACTATAGAAAAAGGATATTGAAACAAAAATGTTATCCTATTACCATAATATCTGATGAATCAGTGGTCTTTTAATTCATCATAGATTTATTGTTTTGTGGTTGTTAAATTTCTCTTGATCATTCATTTTATTTTGATCAATGACCTCTATCACTCTCTATAATTATTTACACTTTTCTTCAATGTCCATATTTTTAATTCCCACCAATGTTCTCTATAATGCCCCGACCCTAGTTGCTCAGAGCTGCTGCATTATTTTATTATATTAACATGATTACAAGAAAGTAGTATCCCAAAAGAATGAATAGTTTAGTATTTTTGGAAAATAAGATACTAACATAAGTTCAACATTAAAACTTGAAATGAAATACAATATAGTAGATACATTAGTAACTACCATAACTCTTAAATTATCCCTGTAAGTCATTCATAATACACTTCTTCACATCCTGGGGAAATATAAAACATAAGAAAGGGGTGAGATTAGATGCTCAGTAAGGGTAAATAATACAATAAAAGTAATCATATACATAAACACTAGGCATGGTGATTAACTAAAAATAATTGTCTTTACAAATAAACTTGATCATAATATGATAGGAATAAAAAATGATTAAATAATTCCATAAAACATAACCATAGATATTATACTAGTCAAATAATCACATAGACTATAAATCTCTAGTTTCATAATGATGGAATGTATAATGCTGGACATCATAATCATAATATTAAGGCCTCGGCCAAGACACCATACATAATGGGTAAAAAACCAAGCTAATTTGTCTCATGAGACCTACTGATGCATCAGGGGGCTATAACAGGCCCCAAATGTCACACAATAAGTCTAATTCATTCTTCATATAAAAGGGGATAAACATAAACAACATATACATTCATAAGCTTCTTAGGCTCCCATGTCACCTCCTAAATTTTATGATTTTCCAAAGTCTCTTTACCATCTGAGTCATCCGATTACTCAAAACCTATTCTTTAGTGTCTAGAATCTAGATAGGTTGTTTGTAATAAGATAAGTCAGGTTTCAATTCTATACCTTCAGAAGTGAGTACATGTGTTGGGGTCTATAATACACATCCTTAATAGTGAGATGTGAAACACATTGTGTACTTTAGAAAGTCTAGGCGATATTTCCAAATGATAATCCACAGCTCTAATTCTCTCTAAAATTTCCAAAGGTCCAATGTACTTGGAGCTCAGTTTCCCTTTCTTCCCAAATATTATAACACCCTCCCATGGATATAGTTTCAAGAAAACATGATCTCCCACTTGAAATTCCAAATCCTTTCTTCGATTATCAGTATAGTTATTTTGATTTCTTTGAGCTACTTTGATATGGGTTTGAATAGTATTTACCTTTGTTGTTATTTCCTCCACAAGATCTCAGTCTACAAGCTTCCTTTCACCAACTTCATTCCAACATGTTGTTGTACGACATATCTTTCCATAAAATGCCTCATATGGTGCCATTTGAATACTTTAATGGAAACTATTATTGTAGGAAAACTCCAAAAAAGGTAAATAATGATCCCACATACCTTGAAAATCAAGAGAGCATGACCTAAACATGTCTTCTAAAGTTTGGATCATTCTTTCTGACTACCCGTCAGTTTGAGGGTGATAAGAAGTACTCAATTGAAGCTCAATATCTAAATCTTTCTAAATACTTTTCTAGAATTTTTATGTAAATAATGGATCAATATTAGAAACAATTGAGAGAGGTTCTTTATTAAGTCTCATAAATTCATTAATATAGAGCTGTGAAAGATGATCCAGTGGAAAATTCCCCCTTATAGCGAGGAAATATGCAGATTTGGTAAGTGGATCAACAATCACCCATATTGCATCATTATTCCCTAGAGTTTTTGGTAATCCTATGAAAAAATCCATAGTTATTTCATCCCATTTCCATGTAGGAATAGGAAGAGGTTTCATGACTCCTCTAGGATATTGTCTTTCGACCTTCACTTGTTGACAAACTAAACATCTTGATACATAATTAGTAATTTCCTGCTTCATGTTGTCCCACCAGAAATGTTCTTTCAAATATATATACATATTAGTTCTACCAAGGTGTATAGAGAAATTATAACTATGGGAATCATCCAATAACTCCCTTTTTTATCTTGGGGATAGAGGGAACACATAACCTCCTCCCAAATTTTAGAATTCCATCCTCACACATGAATTCAACCAACTTCCCATCATTCACAACTTTAATTTTCTTTTGAATAATATCATCATCAAATTGAGAAATTTTAATTATTTCCAATAAATATGGTTGGTCAACCAATTTAAGAAGTAATGATGTTTCTCCTTCTTTAATAATTCCCATATCCATCCTCTCTAGATCCATTTACATAAGATCCCTGTCAATTCTCATTTTGTTTAAAACACCATGATCCTTCTTGCTTAATGCACTAGCTATATTATTTTCCTTTCCTGGGTGGCAGTGTATAGAAAAATCATAATACTTGAGTAGATCAAGCCATCTCCTTTGCCTCATGTTGATTTCTTTTTGCGAGAAGATATATTTTAAGCTCTTGTGATCCATATATATATCACATCTTTTTCCATAGAGATAGTGTCTCCATATATTTAAAGAAAATATCACAACTTTTAACTCAAGATCATGAGTTGGATAGTTCTGTTCATGAATTTTTAACTACCTTGATTCATAGGAAATAACTCTATCATTCAGCATAAGGAAACACATGGGTCCTTTCTTTGACGCATCACTATAGATCACAAATCCACCATTACTCGATGGTAGAGTCAGGATCATAGAATTCACTAATATCCTCTTAAATTCTTAAAAACATTATTCACATTCTTTTGTCCATATGAACTTAACCTCTTTATGAGTAAGCTTGGTTAATGGGTTGGCTAACCAGATGAAGTTCTGCATGAAACACCAATAATAACCTGCTAAACCAATAAAACTACGTACCTCGATAATGTTCGTTGGTGTAGGACATTCTTGAATTGCCTTTATATTCATAGGATCCACTAAAATTATATCCTTAAAGACAATATGACTCAAAAAATAAACTAATTGAAACTAGAATTCATACTTTCTAAACATCCCATATAATTCGTTTCTTCTAAGAGTCTTTATAATAATGCACAAGTGATTCTCATGATATTCATAGATTTTAGTGTATACTAAGATATCATCAATAAATACCACAAAAGATTCATCAAGATATTCTTTGAAAACTCTATTCATTAGATCCATGAAAACAAAGGGTGAATTAGTCAATCCAAAAGGAATTACTGTAAACCTGTAATGCCCATACTTGGTTCGAAATGCTGTTTTTGGAATATCTTCCTTCCTCTCACGCAACTGATGATATCCAGATCGAAGGTCAATATTCAAAAAATATTGGTCTCTATGAAGTTGATCAAATAAATCATCAATGTTAGGAATATGATACTTTTTCTTTATCGTAATATCATTGATCTCCCTACAGTCAATGCACAACCTCATAGATCCATCCTTCTTCTTGAAGAAAAGAATAGGGGCTCCCCATGGAGAAACACTAGGGTAGATAAATCCTCTATCACTCAATTCATCTATTTGTTTCTTAAGTTATACTAACTCCATAATGTCCATTATATAAGAAATATTTGATATAGGTTTTGAACCATGAATTAAATCAATAGTGAACTGAACTTCCCGCTCTGGAGGATATCCAGGTAAGTCCTCTGGAAAGACATCAATGTATTCTTGCACAATAGGTACATACTCAATTTGAATATTTATTTCCTCACCCATATATATTTCATTCTCATCCTTACCAATAATTTCATTTAGTAGAGATACTGGTGCTGGATCTAGATAAGAATAAAATGATGAGGTTTCTGCTCTAAAGATAAGGGATTATACATCATTATCAAAAATTTTAACTTCATTATTTATGAAATATATTTTCACATAATAACTTGAAATATAATTAATATCAAGAATTATATAAAATTCAATCATGGGTATGATGATAAGGTCATCAACTAAAGCATGTTTATGTGTCATAAAGAGGATTGATTGACACATCTTTGTTACAATGATACTTCCCTTTGGAGTTTTTATTAAAAACTCCTTTATTAAATCAAATTGGAAATTTATAATTTTCTTAGAAAAATGGGAAGATATAAATGAATTCAATGATCCATAATCAAATAAAGCATTGGCTAATTTTGAGGAAATTATTAAAATACTTGACACCACATCATTAGGAACTTAAACTTCAGTAGTTGTGACCACATAAGCTTAGCCTTTATCCCTTGGACTTCTCTGGGGAATGTATCCTTTACACTTTGGATAATAATTGGAATAAAGTCCAATATCTTTAAAATTGTAGCATTTAACATTGGTAGCTTCTTTCTTTCCCTTGAAATATTGAGATTGTTGGACACTTTCTCCACATTTGTAACATAATCATTTTTCTTTTAAGTAGGCTCTAGGGTGTTTCTTTCCACAAATATCACATGTTTTAAAACTCCCCTTTTTATTCTTCCCTTTATCAATTCTTTCCTCCTCCACCCTCTTCTTCTCTTTCTTTCCTTTAAAGTCATAAGACTTAGAGAATTCCTTCTCTGTCTTGATTGCACATGAGACTATATCATCATATGATGAGAAAGTTTGGGAAACCAGTTCCCTTAAGAGGAATGGTTTTAAACCATAAAATAATTAATCAATATTTATATTTGGATTATATATTTATTCTGCGACATGCCTTGATAACCTTGTAAAATTGGATTCATACTTCGTAATGTTTTCATCCTCCTTTTGTCTCAGATTCAGAAACTACCTTTACATATCTACTCATTGTTCATGAGAGAAGTATTTTTCTAAGAATATTTCATTAAAATCCCTCCATTTCATATTTTCAATATCTTCCTCCTCCTTTGTGTTTTGAATCAATGAACACTATTGATCAGCATCTCCCAATAGATGATAAACCGCCTTGACAACCTTCTCCCTTTCATTACTTCCCAAAGTGAGAAATATCTTCTCTAAGAAACATATCCACTACTCTACTACGAATGGGTTTGTAGTCCCATTAAATGATGGAGGCTGTTGTTGCATAACTCATTCTAACATCTCTCCTCCACATTGTGGATTAGGATGCTCCATACGGGTAAGGTTATTATTCATAACCTGAGTCAATTGTCCCAGTATAGTTATAAGTTTCTTATCACTAGTAACATCATCATTATCCTATATAGGAGGGAAATACCTACATGGGATATGTGTGTTCATGCAGTTTCCATTCCTTCCACTAGGTTCCATTTCTAAATAATGGAATATATTAGATTAGGTTATGAATCATAATGTATAATTTCAACTAGAAAAATACTTAACATAAATTTAAATCCTATACATAGCTAATACTATAGTTATAAACATGATTTATTTGAGGAAAATTTTACTTTTAAATCCTTCATAATGGATCGTAAAGAAAATGTGAATTATCCTAAGAATATCCCCTGGGAGTGTCAAACCAGGTGTACAGTAAGGCCTGTTGTCGTGTACTAGGTTACCCTGAGTCAAGCCTGGAACAACTTGTCAAAGTTTTTACTCCTAGGTATATCTGTGCTAGAAATATGTCCACTTGTAGTGTCTAGTTAGGGATGTATTTCTAGGAAGATCCAAATAATATCTTCTTTACCAAAATTATAGGATGTTACTGTATGATTATCCTCAAAGTCTATATTAGAGATTTATTCCCTAATCTACATTTTCTATATCTAGTTTCCAAGTTTTCTACTAAACTTCCTTTGATACCAACTATAACACCCCGACCCCAGTTTGCTGGAACCGGTGCATTATTTTATTACATTAACATGATTATAAGAGATTCATTTCCCGAAGGAACAAATAATTTAATAGTTTTTGAAAATGATATACAAACATAAGTTCAACATTACAACTTGAAATGAAATACAATATAGTATATCCATTAGTAACTCCCATAACTCTTTGATTATCCCTGAAAGTCATTCATAATACACTTATGAGTATCCTAGGGAAATATAAAACATAATAAATGGGTGATTTCAGATTCCCATTAAGGGTAAATAATATAGTAGAAGTAATAGTATACATAAACATTAGTCATTTTGATTAACTAAAAACACTTTCCTTTAAAAACAAACTTGAGCATAATATGGAAGGAATAAAAACTGATTAATAAATTCCATAAAACATAACCATAAATATTATACTAGTCGAATAATCACATTTAATATCAATCTATAGTTTCATGATGAGGGAATGCATTATTCCTTACACCATAATAATACTATCAAGGCCTTGACCAAGACACTATACATAATGGGTAAAAACCCAGGCTAATTTGTCTCATGAAACTTACCAATGCATCAAGGGGATATAGAGGTCCCCAATCATCATATAATAAGTTCAATGCATTACTAAAACTAATGGGTATAAACATTAAAAACATATACATTCATATTGAAACTAACATAGGTAATGTAATTAACTTTCCCCAATCATTAAACATAAGCACTAACCATTCAAAGTAATACGGTGAATGGTATCAAGATAACACATCCACAGTAAAACTAATGATAAACCATTACATAAAATATGGTATACAAAATCATAAAATATTAATCCCAAATAAACATAATAATCAACAAGAGTTTTGAAATAGATGAAAATACTCATATAAAAACATCGAGTAATTCTTGAGATAAATACTCTTTTACTTTAAAAAGAAGAGTTCTTTTTGAAAAAATCTTTGCATAAAAAAGAAATGAATCAATGTAGTTTTTAATAATAAAATGAGTGATTTTATAAAGATAATGGTGGATAAAAACAAATTATATAGTGCATTTGAAAATAGGTAAGAATTTGAGTAGTTCCTTTGAAATGGGCCTGTTTATCGGGAATAATTTTTGAAAGAACCTTTTAAAACATGTAACTTTGCATAAAAGAAATAAGGATTTTGTTTGGTAAACATATATAGAACATTAAAAAATAATTCATGAGGATTTAATAATAATAATTAATAATTTCATTTAGGTATGTAGAGAATAAGAGTAACCTAAAAGAAAATGGAGGTTTAAGTAGAGAACCCTTACCTTATGTCCGAACGTGTTCAACACTTGACCTTAACTTCATGGATAATATAATTAATTCCATTAATAAATTAATTAATAACCTTATATATATGTATTTTATTCATTATAGTATTATTAATTTCATTTATGGACTTATTTATAAGTTATATGATTGAATTCCATAGTTCTGGAGTGTTCGTCTGCATGATTTCATGACCAGTTTGCTTGATTATAAGTAATGAATTTCACTTAAAATTGGTATAATTATCCAGAATTGGAATTGAATGTTTTTAATGAGAAAAAAAGTTTAAATTTTTATATATATCATTTGGTTATATATTATGAGGATGAATCATTAGATAATACATTTAGTGGTAATCATTTAGATTATTACGACGATTATTGATCATAACGAACTCATTTTGTATTATTGCTTGGTATTATGTAAATATGTTACATAAAGAACATAAAAAAGTTGAAATATTAATTTTAAAATCTTTTTCAACCATTAAAATGGTTTAATTAACTGACTAGAAGGATAAATTGAAGAAAAAAACTTCATCGTCCATGAAGGTTGTAAATCGGCACTTCCCGGATGATAATTTCATTTTTAAAATAAGAGAGAGAGAGAGAGAGAGAGTAAGAAGATTGATTATGATTCTTCCATTAACATGATATAATTTTAGCATATAAATTATAATGTATTTATCATGATCATTTTTATTGAGGATTTGAGGATAAAATAATAAAATAAAATTAAATGAAGTGAAATTAAATGAAAAAGGAAGAGGGGTTACCTCTTGAAATATCCTCCTTGAGAACCTCCTTAAAGGAAGGGTTTTTGGTCTTTTGGTAAGACCAAGAGCTCCTGGACGTGGGGATAGGCTAGGGAAAACTATTTGGGTAGAACTTTGAGAATCTTCAAGGCTTTTAGGAGTGAGGAGAAGAGGGGGTGAGGGGTGGATTTTATAGTAGAGGAGAAGGGTGATTTTTGAATATCTTATTCATTATTTTATGATTTTTCTCAAGAAAAGAAATAGTGTTGATTATTGTGACAAAAAATAGTAATAAGTTCATGTGAGTTCGAACCAAGTGTGCTTACATCAGCCATAAATCACCTATGACTCAATAAATCATGTATTTAGCATTTATCGTTAATTATCGTATTTTAATATTCTCAAAAAATTCAAGTATTTTAGAAAAATACCAAAAATTCACCATAACCATTTTTAAATGTGTAGAATTAAAAAAATGGACTCCATTTTATTAAAATAATTTTATAAATATGTGAAATTTAATTTTTAAATAAAACCATTATTTACTTGAAAAATACATATTTTTAATTTTAAAACTGATTTTATAATACTTTCAAAAATTAGTTGAGGTCTCATAAAATTATCCTAAAATCACAGGACAAAAAAAATATTTATTCAGGAATAATTTTATGAAAATGAATTTTATTTTAAATAAATTTATTAATTTAAAATGGTAATTAAATATGCATTAATCACAAAATTATCAACATTTAATTATTATTATTTAAAATATTAACTCCCATTTATAATGTGCCTAAATTTTATTTCTACTTACATGGGTGAGGTTACTCTTCATAAGGGTCATATTAATATTTATAAGGGTACATTACTATTCATAAGGGTCAAGTTAATATTCACCAAAAATGCAATATGATCTTATCAGACTCTAAATATCTTACTGACCGCAACCGTGTTTGTCGGTTTTCAAAATTCAAAAGAAAAGAAAAAATTATGTCTAATGGCTAGGTTATAACTATCTTATATAATAACAAAGTGTTTGTTTCACAGAGACTCAGTGTTTCATGTATTCTATATTAAATTTATTTTTAATTCCTTAGGGTGTTACATTCTCCTACTTAGAAACTCAATCTAATTTTATTCTAGATGACCTTTTTTATTTACCTTTTCCTCTTTTAAGATAAGGTTTTATTAACCCTTTTTATGATGTGGGTTTTCCATAAAGGGAATTTTCAAATTGAAAACCATCGATTACTAAGCACAAGTTCAAATTATGATGACATAATTTATTTAAGGGGGTAGAATGTTACACCCTAATATTTTAAAAGAACACTATATTTGATAGTATATTCAACATTCAACACTGAGTTTTAATGAACCAAGACTTTTTATTAAAATATTATTATTTAAATATGATCATTATAACCTTCGTTAGTATCATGAATAATTCTAGATGGATGGTTAACAATGACTCTACCATGAATTTTTGGTTGGATAACTGGACTGGAACCCCCCTACTCTCTATGCTATCTCCTAATTCCACCCCCTACTAGAACCAATTGTTATATTAAAGATGTTATGAAATATAATGTTTCCAATCTTCCTGATAACATCTTGAATGTGGTTGAAAATTAGCATTTTTCTCACACTGACGATTTCCTTATTTGGGAGCCTGCTCATAATGGTGTGCTGGACTCTAAAAGTTTTTATAATCATAATTTCACATCGACTGACTCTAGCTTTAATTGGCTAAAATCTTTTGACAAGCCTTATATTAAACCCTCGAAGCTGAACCTGATTTGGTGTATTGACCACAACCGCATTCCTACTGAGGTTTGTCTTCAAAGTTTTGGTATTAATCTTTGTTCTAAATGTCCTCTTTTCCATTAACACATAGAAGATACCAATCACCTTTTCTTGTCTTGCTCCACAGATTCGGTGCTTTGGAATTATATTACTGATGTGTTTGATTGTAGGTGGTTGCATTTTGACTCCATTATTTCTCAAATCAAAGGCTGTTTGGTGCATGATTTTTCCCTGCAAATCAATAATTTTTTCACAATTGCGATTGCGGAGCTTCTCCACGTTATTTGGTATGATAGAAATGATTTTATGCACAACAATTGATCATTTAATCTTAATGTAGGTAGGATACGAATTATTATTTTTTTCAGAGAGGCGACTTCGATGCAAAATGCTCTTTGTCACAACACTGTTGGAGACCTGATGATCCTTCGACATCTTGGAATCAAGGGTCTTTACAAGCCACCGCGGCGCACCTTTGAGGTTTTCTGGCAAGCTCCTCTCTCTGGTTGGATCAAAGTTAATGTGGATGGTGCTTCTAAAGTCAACCCAGGTCCTACTGGATGTGGTGCTATCTTCATAGATTTTCATGGTCGAACTCTTGGTTGTTTTTTCACCAGTTGCGGTTTGGACACCTCGTTAGAGGCAGAAATGTTGGCCATGATCCATGCGATTGAGTTTTTTAAACAAAAGGGATGGAAAAACATTTGGATCGAAAGTGACTCTACCCCCATTATCCAAAATATTTGGAATGGTATGATTCACCTTGCCAGGCCACTCGCCACCCGATGGATGAGCTGTCTCGACTCGATCTGTGAGACCAATTACATAGCCACACATGCCTTTCGTGAGGCAAACACGGTTGCAGATGGTCTTTCCAAAAAAGGTATCAACTAGGGACTCTCTTGGATAGAGGATTTACCTGTTGAGTTACTCCCCCCTATATGAAAAATATTGTAATAAGATTCTCTCTTTTGGACTTTTGTAGTTGTTTTTTCTGATTAATAATAAATTGTGTCTTGGCCTTGACCAAGACACCTCTTAAAAATAAATTTATTTAAAAAATGATGATTATTATTTTTTTGAGAAAATATTATAATTAATTTCTGGATCATTTAGAAATGTTATTTTATAAAATTAAAATAATTATTTAAATCATCATATCAATATTAACTTGGGGTGAAATTTTGGGATGTTTCAGAAAATATTAATTTTTTCAATGAATATTGAAAATACCGATTTTTATAAAATATTCATTTATTTTTAATAAATAAATTAATTAAATAGTTCCATTATTATTTTAATTTGATTTAAAAATAACATAATTATGATTTATTTATATTTAATAAAAATAATTACATTTAAATCAACTGTATACTATATTTTAGTATTTTATTTTTATGCTGAAAAACACACGTTTTCTAAAAAATGTTTTAAAGTGCATAATGTTTCTCCATTTTAACTAATTAAAATAAAACCAAATGATTAATGATTTAAATAAAATTTATAGATTACAAATTTATAAATATTTATTTTAATTTATTTAATTATAATTACTTGTCATATAGTTATTATATGATCATATTGTCCTTGAAAAATGCATTTATTGAAAACCCATTTTTTGACATGTCTGCAAGTATATTTTTAAATTAAATTATACAAATTATTTGAAATTAATTTGATAAAATAAATTCAATATTTTGAATTATAATTATTAATATTATTTAATAAGGTCAACTTAATTTTTGGTCATAATAAATATTAGAAACAATAAAAACCTGTTACCATGGTTTATGTTAAAAATGGTTTACCGGGGAGGGGGGATTAACTAAAGAGGTAAATAGAATAATACGTTTAAGAAATGTTTATTTTGAATGGTGTCTGTGTGGATAATCCATTTCACCTCTCCAGTCCATTATTTATCAATTTTGTAGGTACATAGATTGAGGGTGACTTCCTATTATTGAATAGTTTTGGGTATTTACAAAAACGTCACTCCTCAATTAAAAATGGCATCCATACCCTAACTTATTAAAAAATTTAAATCCATTTGTATTAGCCAAAAACTAGCCAAATATCTCCCCAACATATTTATCCACATTCTAGATCCTTCAGTCTTCCAAAAATACCAACCTTATGGTCCTTAATAAGAGATTCAAAGGAGGTTCTTCTAAGAGAATATAACTGTCTTCATCGAAATCCTTATTTTTACTTATTCCTTTTCCACCTTAAATTATGTATTAAAAATTATAATATAATAAAAAAATATTTTATATATGCTTATATGTTATTATATTTATGGCATAATATTTTTCCATCTCCTCTTCCATCAAATGAGAAACAAAACCATCATTCCTGTGTATGGCGGACTACCTCCTCGCAAACCGATGTAATTCATTTTCCATCATCGCTTCCCAAAAATGTTCATGATGATGGATTTAATATTTATATATTTTATTCATGAAATATTAATAACTATATAAAATTAATATATCATATACCTTCTTACCTTATCATCCATTGAAAAATTATAACGTTTTTTGTGTGTATGGTGGACTACCACCTCACTAAGCGATGCGATTCATTTTTTATTACCGCATCACATGGATGGTATATGTAAGTGTATTTAAATAAATTATATTATATTTATGATATAATTACCATTATATAAATATAAAATAACACTTACCTTCTTTCCATCACGATCGTTTAAAAATGGAAATGTTACTCATGTGTACGTAGGAACTACCATCTCTATGATTGTAACATAGATTAGTTTTCATAACCATATTTCATGGTTTATTTTAAAGGTATAATTTATGTATAAAAATGATAATTATTTCATGATTATTATTATGTATATTATTGAACTATTACCCCTTTTAAAACGGCCAACACATTGATGCTGTTTTGAAATTATGAACCGAGCATCCTCAAAATACTCAATGTGGGCATAAATGATTATGAAATTAAACATGTAATTAAAATAAATAATGTAAATGTTTTAATTATAAGGGATTAAACCAATAAAATGTTCTTAATAAAAAAATTTGATCATTTTATAATAAAACCCTTTAATTTTATTATTCTATGGTTCTTCATGAAATTTTAATGTAATAGTACCATCTTTCCCTTTTTGATACTTAAGATGATATAGAAAATGTTTTTAAGAAAATATGACTTCATTTATCTCTTCATTCAAAAATTATTTTTCTTTCATATCAATATTTTCTAAAAATATTTTTAACATTTCCAAAAAAATTTATTAAATACATTTTTACCCATATTTTATTTTTTACAAAATGGTTTGAAAGAAATCTTCTTATCATTTTCTGAACGAGACCCTTTTTAACCTTTTTACAATATTGTGAAAGGACTGTTTCTTTTAACTTATATATAATCTAAGGAATTACCTGCCATCATGACCAATAAACTATTTTAATATTCCTTTATATGTTTTCATGGTTATTTTTAAAGATTTTTTTATAATATTTTAGAAATTTTTAGTTTTTCAAAAGTGATTTTCAAAGTGGAATTCTTATTTTGCTCAATAATATTTATAATAGTTTTAAAACTATTTCTATTCATCAACGAAAAAAATCTATAATATTATGAAATGATTCAAAACTCCGTATATATGTCTCTTACATATAAACCTAACTCACTATCCATTACTTTTATGGGTTAATACATTCCTTATGATCATTTCTCAAATTCCTTTTTTAAGTAATATATTTTGATTATGATACGAGGAAATATTATGTAACACATTTTCTTTCCATGGGTAATTATTATGTTTATGCATTATGATTGATTTTATTATTTGGAACACATATTCATGTACATGAGATGAATGTTATGAGTGGAACTAAAATTATATATTCATCCAATGCATTGGATAATGTTTTAGTCACATGAGATGTCATGTATGAGATTAGGGTGTGAACCTAATTCATCATGGGATGCTGTTCACCATGTGATGTTATCTTAGTGGTTATCCTTGACTTATTTTTATGCCATGTTTTATGTTGCTTCCACATTTCCTATGTTACAATGATCTTATGATTCCATTTTCTTTATGTTATTATTCCACGTGACTATACATGAGACTTCTCTTTTATGATATCATGTTATAACTTTGACTCACATGTTATGTTTCTTGTCATGTTTATTACCTTACTGTGTTTTTTATCTCACCCATTTTATTTATGTATTCCCCAAGTTATCCCATGAATATTTAGGAGCTCGAAAGGATTTCATAACTTATTATGGAGAATAAAATAAAGTAGTTTTATTTTATCCTCACTTTGGTGTATTGTGAACTTAGTCTTCTAAAGACACTGGGGCTCACAATCTTTGGATTGTAAATAATAGATATTTATATTAAAAATTAATGTAATAATATGTGTAAAAGGATTGGGTCTCTATATAATATTCATTTATATAGTAATGTACAAAAATTGGAAATTAATAAAATAATAATGCTATTATAAAAATGAAAATACAATAGGTATTGATACCATTGATTGGTGGGAAATGTTCTCAAATCCTGTGATACTTTATTGATTTTTAGGAATGAATAACACATTGAATGTATTATGATCAGATGAATGTTGATTACTATTTAAAATCAATTTATTGGTTTGATGTATATAGAATAATTTATTCATGAATTTATACTTTCAATAGAATTATTAAGAACCCATAATGTCTGTTTGACACTGCCTAGAACTGTTAGAGTCTATTTTCACTCCATTGCAGATTTGGTGTTGTTCAAGTATTTAATTTATATGGATAATTCCTGAAGTGATGTTAGTTTTATAAGTGGATCACTTGATGAATCATCCTAATCAGGTATTAAATCATTAATTGGAATTATGGTGGTTTCCCATATTGAAGTTACAAGATAGTTTATTGTGCTTATAGTATGAATTGATATGTTTTCCATGTTTGGGTGTTAGAGGAAGAGTTATATGAATTTGGGTGTTTTTTCTACTACCATATGAGATGAGGCATGGATTGTTTTTGTTTGTTGCATCAAGATTTGGAGTAGTGGATACTACTGTTGTTTATAAGATATGTATTAGGTGCTAATATGTGCTTTTTAGGGGTTACAAAGTTGGTTGTCGTTGATCTTATTTTTGGGTGAAATTTTAGGTCTAGGGATAATCAAAGGGGTTAATTATATTGTGCTTAAGGGTTATTATGTTGAATCTCTGGTGAAGATATGGATCCATTCAATAGGTTATCACTACTAGAGGATCAGTTCACTACTAATGTTGATGTTTCAATTGGAACTGATTTTTAGGGGAGCTATAATGGGGTAAGTCTATGTGTTTCGAGAATAATGGTTAGTTAATTTTAGGGTATGATATGGTTTTTTATTTCATATAGAGGAAATGTATTGTACTTATTTTAGGTTGAGTTGTGCTCATGTTCAAAAGGATCACACACATTGTTTATTTGAAGTATAATTGAGCTTCCTGTTGGGAGTTCACTGGAGTTGTGATAGGGTATTCTATTTAGCCAAGTGTTTTGGGAGGGGACTTATTGTTGTGTGGGTTTTGTTAAGTTTTTTTTGGAATTTATCAAAATCATACTGATATGGTAGTTAGGTCGAGGTAAAAGTGGGCTGTTCAACCACTGATAAAGAAACATAACCAATACTTGAGGAGGGGGTGAATAGTGAAGAGTGGAGGAACATATGGAGGACACAGAGGGAGTATAAGAGAAGAGAACATAATAACACAAGGGGAAATCATTTAATTCACTTATATTTATATTTATTATCCTTTTTTTACTTTCATGGAATGCTTATGTGCATAATTTTCTTGGTGGGATATATTTTTATGTTTTGATAAATCATTATATGTTCATGAACTTTTTTCTTTCATGGATGGTTATTTTTCATCCAAAAACATAAATTATCACCCTTATATTATAATAATAAAACATATAATTTTATTCACCACCACCACTATTTAGAAAACATATAGCTTTAATAAGCACCAACATTATGTAAATATATGTTAATAACATACTCAGTTTAAATAATTTTGGTCAAAATAGTTATAACATGTTCCAACCACTTAAACTTTTAACTAAATTAAAGTTTTTATGATTTTTTATAATAACCTTACATCATATTGTATGATTAAAATAGGAATCCAGACATTACATCCCAATGGAACTGTAGAAACTCTATATTTCAGTGAGATAATGTTTTAAATGTTACATCACATTGATATCCATCAAATGTGATATAATATTGGCTTCATAATTCAAAAATCATATATTATTGAAGAATTTAGTACCATAGGTGTTGTGATACGTATAGAGGAAATTTCTTATTCTCTAACATTACTAATATTTCAAATTAAAGTTTGTGAAAAAGCACTAAACTAAGATAAGATATGTTAAATAATGAGTACTATGATTTTTTAACTAATAAAAGGTTCTTAAAGAAGATTTTAGTACCATATTTGTTCATATTAGTTAATTTGAAGTTTTTATGGAATATCTTTTACTAGTATCAGAAAGGGAAGTTCCAAAACATGTTTCAACCTACAATAAGAAACATGAAACTAATATAAGAAGTGTGTGTTTGAAAATGTTAAATATTGGATTGATTGAGAGTGGAATGGATAGTAATACATCTATAATGCCCATGGAGTTATAGTAGTTAGTAATGTAGTTAGTAATGTGTATTTAATTTTCTATAATAAATAAAATCTTGTATGTGCTCTTCTCAGAGACACGTTGATAGTTCAAAATGACGAACTCAGAAATTTCTAATGACAAAAGCACCATCATTGACTTGAAGTCATTGAATTCTATGGGGAACTGAAACTCACCACCATTTTTCAAGGAAGATAATTAAAGGTAAATGATATTTTTTAACTGAATCTTGGATATAGACTAAAATAATCAGAAAGGTTACCTTAATTAACACATCTCTCAATTTAGATGTATTTTTTGTTATGAATTTCATAACTTGTTTTTCAAAAAGAACTATCAAAATTTTTCCACTCTAATAACTAACCATTAGTTACACTCTAAATCCAGTGACATGCAAAATGAGTTATAGAAGTGTAAATTATAAATTTAATAGCCCGAGATAAGGTAATGAGATTTTAGTTTTTTAATTTCAATAAATAAATGGATTAAGAGTAACCCCAAAGTTGGGAATGTCAGAGACACATTTAAATTGTTTCACCACAGAGCACCATCACAATTTTGATTTTTTTTTTCACACAATAGGTCCATTATTCGTAATACCAATTTTAGTTGCTCTAATTTTTTTAAACCACTACTAATTTTGAACACCTTATTGGCTTAAAAAGAATATGAAAAATTATAGTGAAATGAAAGTTAAATTAGATACATAAATTCATTATATAGTTTTTTTTACATATTAAATGGTATCTTATGTATTTATAGTAATTTGTTAATATTATTTAATGTTTTATTATTATTTAAGAGTAGTATAGATGTTGAATATGAACTCATGCAAGTTGTGAAAGATGGACTATCCAACTTTGATGAAAGCACCAATGTGAAACTAAAAAACACTAAATTTTAAAAGTTATATAGATATAAACATCTATATAAGTAGTGTTAGTATGAAATATTTATGTAAAATAATAAATAATTAGGTGGTTTAATGGTTTTTGTTAAATGAAACATTCTTCTAAATGTATGTACTTCCATAAGGCCTGGATTGTACAAAATTTTACTAGCGTTTAGGCTTGTAGTTATAATGTTATAATCTATAGTGAAGTTTTAATAGAAATTTGAAGCAACATTATTAAAAGTTTATATCTCAAAACATTCATGAATAAAATATATAATCATAATTGTGAGTTAGTCATTTCACCCTCACAAGTTTCATAACTATCACATTTTCTAAATTTTTTGTCCCTTTCAAATAAGAAGTCATTTGTTTTGTGAAATCATCCCATAGTGTGAATAATTCTTTGAAACCTATAGAATAAGTTTGTAATAGGGACTAAAATGTTTTTTATTTCAAATCAATGGAAAATAAATTATTAAACACAATAATATATTGGTCAGATAACCTTCCATTTTGTATCACTAGTTTTATCCTTATATTAGAATCTCTCTAAGGTTGCATTTCTTGATAATGATGAATATTTTCAATAATAATTTTCCATTTAATCAAAATTATAAAACATTAAAAAATGTATTTATTAAAATTTAAAATATATGAAATGATAATAAAAAATATTGAGGTTGAAACACTTTTAGTGGCTGGGTATGTGCAATGCATATGGTAATGTCCATAACCATTTTATCAATGGTTTATAATTTAAATAATAGAAAAGATATAAAGATATAGGTGAGTGAAATACGTCCTATTATATATTCCTATAGAACCATATTATTAATAATTCTATCATATTTGATGAAATTAAACCCAAAATTTGGCAATTTTTCTTCATAAGGATGAATATCCTTACTCCAATTAAAGATAATTCAAAAATTGTGGCAAGTTGCTAAATATTTTTCATTATTAAAATTAATTTAATTTTTTTTTATGATTTAACATAACCCTACTTAGAGAAGTGATTTGAACTTTTAAATAAAATTTCAACCAGTTATGGTAGCTTGAATCTTTGTTTCCTAAAGAAAACAATTTAAAATAAATTAGGCCACAATGAAAATATATTTTTGAAAAATTAATAAAATCATTAGCTTAAAGTGAAAAGATCTAATAATAATATTAAAACCAAATACTTAAAACCTCGTCAATTAATATGAGGTATAATGTGATATTATAATTTGAAAATTTAGATGAGGTTATAAACCAAAAAATCAGAATTCAGACTTAGACTTTCAAAGCTTTATCATCACCGATACTAATGTCATGAAGTGGAGTAAAAGTGAATTCCATGGGTAAAAATATGCAAGATTCACATATGAAATTTTTAAAACAATAAATTATATATTAAAATATGTATATTGTTATATTATCTAAGAAGTTTAAATTTTCATAAATTTATTTGTATATAATATTAGTGGTTGAATTATACGATGTATGTTCACTACCTTAAATCAATATTTTTAATCCTTTTCTACTCATGACTCTAGATATAGCCACATATAATTGTCCATGAAAAAAATAGGCTTCCACAAATATAACACAACAATATAAAGATTTTTCCCTTGAATTTTATTAATAGTCAACACATAAGATATAGGTAAAGGATATTACCACCTTTGAAGCTTGAATGGAAAATTTAAGTTAGAGTGAGTCATGTTGATCCTGAGTATAAATGATTGTTCACTTGAATGAGTCCCAATAAATATTTATGTTATAATGACACGATCTCCTAATGTTGTAACAATCAACTAGGTACAATTAAAAAGAACAAATTATTGATCAAAATTCCACAACAGCATGAATGGAACACAAAATATATGCATAATTTTATGTGGAGGAAATCCTGAGACATTGATACCATTTAGAATTTTAGGCATATAATTTCTCTCTAGCTCGTATGTTTCATAAATTTCCTTGCACACTGAATCATAACTCAAATATAATATTTCTTCTGTTTCAATCAGCGTGATCAAATAGTCATTGATTTGTGTTACACTATCACTTATTGGTGATAAGACAAAACACTCTTTAAAGTAATTTACATTATTGTAATTACCCAAAAGTTCAGGATATGTATACTAAAAATGGATTCTATTGGATTGTCAGATGATATAATGTGATATTGTTTTAGAATTTAATTTTAGTCTCACCAACATTTGGTTCATCAATGTTTCCATCACCAACATTTAGTATATAATTTCAGTACTTTTTGAGATCAACTAAATAAGTACTATAAACTTTATTTTTCAAAATCATGTTTTTCATCAACATAAGAACAAAAAAACCGTTCCAAAGATATAAGGATTTAACACATGAAAAACCAACGTTTCTTCTATTTTGATTGGGTATAATGGGTAATATTTTCCTAAATCACCTCCAAAAAAAATTGTTGTACCACTAAATGGTAGAGTTGAGGAATTAATACTCATTTTTGACATTATATATCTCAAAGTATTATCAATTGCTTCAAAATAGAAATTATGTATCATGGGTGATTCAACCTATATAATTATATTTTTTTAAAGAAGTTTATATAGATCACTTCCTTATTGAATGTTGTGCGTATAATCTTAATTAATAGATATTGGAATTTGGAACCAAGAATGTGCTTTCCTCTCCCTGGTAGTAGGAGTGATACTATTCCACTCAAAGAAACTAAAATTACAATATAAAATTTAGAATTAAATGAATATGTTAAATCCATCTATAAGAATATTTTTATAGCCCCTATGTATACATGAAGGAAAAAAACACCTCTAATATTAGTAAAAGTTGAAGACAGAATAGTTGTCACTACATTTTATTGTTCTATTGTAAAAATACGATTCAAAAATATGAAATCACCTTTAAGGTATCCCCTTTTTTAATTGATCTCTTATGAAATTAACCTATTACACTGATTTTTGGATAAAGAGTCCAGAACAGACATGGGAGGATAACATTCCAGTGAACTACCACTAGATCGTAATATGAAACAATGCATACATTTTTTTTATGTTCCACGGGTGTCAAAACTTTTTATAAAATAGATTTATTAATATTTTTATTTCAATTCTATTTTTAATACTTGGGGTTAGGAATTAATGGGAAAAAATTCTATGCACAAAAAATTTATAAATGTGTAGCAACATAATAGAAAATAATTGATTTGGTCTAATAATAATGTTAAATCATTTTAGAAGTTTTTGAAAAAAAATTATTTATAACATTTATTCATTAACACTAGTTAAGGTACAAAAATTAGGCTGTATATATAGTAAGAAAGTTTCTAAAATAATTATGGCCTATCTACGACATTATATATTTCTTTTAAATGAAATATTTTTTTACAGTTTTTCTAGTTGATGTCGATGAAGTTTTAATGATTTAATATTGATGATATTTTTAAAATGATTCCAACTAATGTATAATGTTTTTAAGTATTAGTTAATGTAGATCAATATAATTTTTTTAGATTAAATAAGTATATATATTTTTAGTGGCTTGAAATAAGAAATGGAACAACATTGCAATAGTGAATAACTAATTCAATGTATCAATGTTAAAAAAACTACAAGTTTGTATATAAGATTTTTTTTTAACATATTTAAATTAATTTTTACATTAGTTATGGTTCATTTAGAGAAAATTATAGAATTTTTTAGAATAAGAATGTTTTTACATTGATTATGGTTCATTTATAGCAACATGAAATCCACTTTCAATAAAGTAGTTTTTTACCTTAATTATTTATAATGTGGAGGAAGTTGTAATGTTTTTATATTGAATATATGTTTAAATTAATTGTAGTTGTCATTGAGAAAAGTATAACAATCATCTGTTATATTTATTTTAAATTAAATCACTTTTTAAGTAGATTTAGATTTATGGTATCATGACCCAATCCACCGGGTCCCACCTAGCTAGCTGTAAGATGAGAATGACACCCCAATCCCACCTCCAATAAGCTAGGGGCTAGAAACCAGCACCAAGTAGGCACAAAACACACATGGAAGGCCTTATCCTAAAGTAATTGTATACATTTACACATCTCTATACACCGGTATAACACAAAAAGATAAACAACTCATACTGAAAATGCATACATAATATCTATCCCACACTAGAGTTCCACGAGAAGTAAAACAGAAGTATAAAGGGATAAATAAAATCCCACCAATACTATAAAATAACCTAACCTATTGAAAACATGGTGGAAGATATCCAAAATAAACTCTTGGATCCATCTGAGGTCCATCTAGAAAAACTAATATCCACCTACTCCACCTAAGACTCCAACAAAAGGCCTATCTTATGTATATGATATGAAACGTGTGGACAGATCCCATATAGTGGTGAGTATAAAAATACCTAATAGGACATATTTAAATCACTAAATACAAATAATAAAGAGAGTATTCAGCTCATCATCATTAAGATATGTTAATCATAACACGAGACATATAAATAATATCAACAATAACCTAGATATGCTCAAAGGTAGACACCAAGTATCAAGTATGGACACAACCATACTGCCAACCTAGTATTATATTAGAGGATCACAAGTAACACTCATATAGCATAACACACTCCATGATTCTTTCCATCATCAATGGTACTCATTTGGGGGGTCTCACTCATTGGGTCTTACTATACTGATGCCACTCATCCAGTAGGTTATGATCATCAGATCTTTCTACAAGGAAGCATAAAGGAACTAAGAGGGATCATCCAAGATACTCACTCGACTAAACTATATCAATATAGAAGAAAATATATTCTAATACACAGATTTGGGATCACACCCAGGGCCTATGGGGAATACCTGAACCTAACTAGGATAACTTTCTAGATAGAGGATCATGGACATGAATGTTAGTCATGTGATTCCTAAAACTCTACCTAGGGAAGAATATGCTGGGAATGAGGATACAACCTACAGGACTCATAGAGGGATTCCTGCTCTATTCCACCAAGGGGATGTTGTCCAATGCTTAGAACAAGAAGCTATATAGAACCCTTATAGAGGCAAACTGAGATAACTCACTTTGAAACAATAGAAGGGAACACACCTACTAACACAAATACAGATCAAGGGAACACACCCAAGATCACATTAGAGATAAAATGAGAAGAAAAAGGACTCTAACATACCTTTGAAGAAGTACACAATGTGTCCCATTGGGTATATTATGTTTCTCTCTAAGTCTAGCACTACCCATGTTTCTCCATATCACATGGAATGTCTTTATTCATATACACGATGTGTCTACTTGGGGTATATGACATGTAGAGGTTGAGGTGGAATTTGACATGTGATTTCTTCTACTACCTATGTATTCTTGGTCCCACCCATGTATTATGGCCATGCCCAAGTATGCTGGCTATGTCTGAGAACTTTCTAGAGTACATGGGGTGCACTCCACATCACACGGTGTATATGTGACTGAGTAAGAACTTGATGTGTGTCGTCTACCCAATCTCGTATGCCTTTCAGAGTACATAGTGTGTGCTCTAACACACACGGTGTGTGGGATCACATGGCCACCCGAGCATGTACACCACGTATATGCTGAGCCATTCTCCAAGGGTTACATGACATGCGATATGACACACATGATGTATGGAACTACATGGATTCCTGTGTTTATACTCTTTTTATATGTTTAGATGGATGGATAAGGGTTTCATGGCACATGGTATTTAACTCAACACATAAAACCTATCCACCTCATAGAGGGGGACTACATGATGTGTGTTCTTTGGACTACACAATGTGCATATCATGATTTTTTAGAATCCCAAAAACTCTCACGCGTCTTCGACTATACCCACTACACCTCCGTTCTAGCCATGAAAATCACTATAGATCCAAAATCTATGTTAAATGTGATGGACTCATCACTATTGGTCTAATTTTGTCCAATTAAATATTCTATCAAAGAATTATCATTTCACTACGTCGATCGCATGCCCAAAATGTGAAACAAAATCTCCGATCCAACACCCAATCGATCCTTATTCATCATTATACACCTTGATCATACTACTGATCCTGAATATGAACCCAAAAAATGATTCATTGTGATAAATATTTAACATTAAATGATTGGTTTCTCATTATTTTTTGAATCATTGGTCAAATTAAATATCAACAATGATCATACATAGAATGGGGGGAGGAAACCACAAAACATAAATTCAAGGAATGAACCTCATCCATTGTTTAGGTTGGACTCACCCTGTTACAGAAATGAATGGAGAGGATAATCAAGATTAAATAATAATAATAATATCAATTCCTAATACCTAGGAAGATAAATCATCAAACACAATCAACCATCGACCTGAAAATCAAATTTTTTAGGTAAACTTATTCACGTTCATCTTAGGATAACAAAATAGGATTAACCTAAATAAAACAAATTCTCTACCTCAGGGTTGGATCAATCACTAATGAATAATAGTTCTATGTTATTTTCATTGGTGTGATCTAAGAACAATTCTTCCATTGATGATTCTTATAGAACTCCGATCATTGATCCATGATCCACCACCATCCACCAACAATCTCCTCCATGATCCTTTAAAATTCGCACAGTTATTTGGCTAAACCTAAGATTTTTCCATAAAATGGATTATATAGAGGATATACTAGATCTTTTCATTTAATAAAAAACAAATAAATAAATTTAATTATTTAATAATTATTCTATCCACGATCGGTTTTAACAAAAAAATCAACACTGATAAAGATCATGTCATTACTAGAGTAAAAGTCACATTATAGATTTAATGGAGATCTCAAATTTCCCATTTAAGACTTTGTTTGGGAGATATTTCATTATTTCTAAAAAACTACATGCACATGATATAATATATTTAATTTTTTTAATATGTCTTATATGAGGCTCTTTAGGCCCTAGAATCTAGCACCAAATCTGCACCCCACTCCAAAAATATTCCTTGAAATGTTCCAAAGTGTTAAATAGAAAATTAAGAGTTTCTACATTCTCACCACTTTCAAGGTTTTTTGTCTTGAAAAGAAAAAACCTACTCACAAGTGAGGATACTAAGCTCGCATCTAGAACTTCCATTCCCACAAGATCTTCTAGAGGTTCCCGTACTACTAGCAAGCATCCACCCAAGGAAAAAACTTACACATGAAAGGTCTTCTCATAATGATTCTGAAAAACCACCAGAAACCTCATAAGGTAACTCCACCCTTGATGTCTATCTCACCCCGGTTGACATCGTGAAATAGGTTGTGCACATATCTACTTATCCATAACACGTGGAATACATCATGCATCCGGTCTAACTACAGTGGTATGGATAAGTGGTATGACACTTCTCTAACCAAACACAGTATCTGAAAAGGGCCAAAGAATATTGGATATATCCCTCAACTCTGGAAAAATATTTATAATCCTCAATGAGGTGTGTTCTATCAGAACACATGATCTTATCCTTAAATACCAGAGGATTCTATTTTTGTTTCTCAAAGGTCTCTAGATGAATTTGGGCAGTCCTCATTTACCCTTGGATGAGTTGTACCTTTTACAACCATCACTCGCACCATCTTTGGACCCATAAGCATTGTTCCCATAACTCTAACTAGTAAAATAGTGACTTGAAGGGTCTCCCATACATGGTCTCAAATGTCACTACATCGATGGTAGAGTGGTAACTGTTGTGATATGAAAAATCCACTGATGGTAGATGATTCTCCCACTTATGACTAAAACTAACATACAAACCTGAAGCATGTTCTCTAGAATATGAATGACTCACTTTAACTAGAAATATTTATGGTGGTAAAAGAACCATGATCAACCACAAATGAGACCCAAATCCTCATGTATACTCTCCATAATCATGATGTTAAGTGAGAATCATAGTCTAAAACAACCATTGATGAAACTCCATGATTCCTGAATAACTCTTGTATGCTCAATAATTCCAAATGTTCCACTAATCTTTGCTATAGAATGGTTAAGAAATGGAAAAACTTGGTTAATTTCTCTAAGATCACTCAGATAGCTTTGTGACCACTTTTTAATAGTGTAATCCACATCATCAAAACCATAAAGATACAATCTCTTTTCCACTTCCATCTGCCCCATATCCTCCACCTATTGGATGGTGATATATCAATAGGTAAACTCAAAAACACGCTACAATATCCTTGGCCTCCCAACCCAAGGCCAAAGGATTCTAGTATATATTCACCTCTTCTAGATACATTGCTAAGAGAAAGAATGAAACCACCTTAGCACTTCCTCTTGTCTTGTGACTGGTGTCTCCATCCATCCTTGAAAAAGGATAATGTGTTCCCTACCTTTATAAAAATCCATCTCGAATATGTCGATTGGATATTTTGTCACATAATAACTCATAGTTTGATATCCCCAAGTTGTTCCTTCCTAACTCCAGTGGCGCGAAGGCCTTCATTTTTTTTATTGATTTTGATAATACACCTTTCAAGGGGTGAGGTGGAACCCTTAAAATGCCCATAGACATAAGTATTACATGAACCATAGGCCTTAGAGGAATTCATTTCCCGTAGGATTCAAACATTACATACAACCTAGACCAACTACTTAGAACTGCTCCTCCCCAGCATCTTCATCGTGAAATCAGCTCTCCTCCTTTTCATGGCTATTCGGCTAGGCTTTCCCATGCATGAACAAGCTTTTCCCAATGGAAGGTGCCATACCCTCTCATTCTTGCAATCCGTTTAGATTTTTCTATGGTGAAATCTCCTTGCTCATCCTCATTCTGAAGCTTGTTCCTTATAGGTTGTCTGGTTTTCATCTGCACTTAAGGTGACCCAAAGGCCTTGAGGTGGCCCGAAGGCCTTACTGGCCCGAAGGTCTGGGTGGGCCGAAGGAATTAAAGGACTCATGGACCAAATCGGTGGCCCGAAGGCCCAAACAGGGGAATATTCCTGGCTGCTATAGTGCCAAAAAGTGCCTACTACAGTTCCTGCTATAGTACCTACTACAATACTGCACAGTTCCTACTACAACACTGCTATAGTACCTACTACAGTACCTGCTACATCACCACACTCAAAAATAGATTTTTTGTGAGAATATTCCAAAATCACTACACTCTCAGTTGGATCCCAAGATTTCAATACCTCAATCTTTGCTGGGTCCACTCTCACTCTCATTGTTTGAGTTGGTTCCCTAGAACCAAATCCTATGTACTTTATGATAACCTGTATTCATTTTTTTTGAATATTAATAAACTCTTTATCACATCATGATTATTCTTCTGTGTAACATAGCATGTGATAATGTCCTATTAGTTTT
Organism: Viscum album; assembly: GCA_963277665.1. Classification (NCBI taxonomy): domain Eukaryota; kingdom Viridiplantae; phylum Streptophyta; class Magnoliopsida; order Santalales; family Viscaceae; genus Viscum; species Viscum album. Next base: position 16,522,584 of record OY728128.1, read on the forward strand.
TATCGCACTGAAAGGTCATAGAAGTTCCTTGATATGATGAGAACCCAGAAGTGTCACAACAATATTATTAAATATATGTTTTATAGATGGATTAAATAATTTGAGGGACACAAATGATACATGCTATCAAGAGTGGGGGAAGACTCATAGGACTTTTCTACACATTCTCATAGTGTACACCCTTAGTAATATCAAATGTAGGATATTATGAGAACGAGACCCACCAATAGGAAATCAACCTTTATATACGTCATTGGATGTTATATTTGTGAAAATGTGTATTGATCCTTAGACTTTAAGATTATTATTAATGAGTTTTATAAGTCAATCACTTTGATTTATTGTTGAAAACTATGATGAAATTTGTTCGTAGTGATGTGGGATACGTTGGGTGAATTATGAGTAATATTTCATTAATGAATACAGCGAAAAAGGATTTTTCCATTTTTTTTAACAGAAGTAGATATCTCAGGCCATTTGATGAAAATGATATATCCTAAATAAATCCATAGTCATGGTTTTCTGCAGGCAAGTTTGATTTCAATAAATTCAATGAAAGAGACATCGAGCACATAGGCTGATGACACTAGCATGTAGCCTAATTGATTAAAGATATCATGATAAAGGGATTATATTACACAGTAAGCATCCATATGTGATTTTGTGCCATTTTGACATTAAATTCTTTCTCTATGGGTTCCTTGGAATGTTTCTAGACACTAACCTTGGACTTTGGACCACTTTTCCAAAATCCATTAAGAAAGAGGCCCAGAGGATCACACACTAAGTGTATCCAGAACCTAAATTAAATAATAATATTATTTATTATTTAACAAGTTGAAAAAATATTATTATCGTACATAGTTTAATAAATATTCATGTTTTATTTATCACATATATTACATCACCAATTATTCAAGAGAATATTTTGTGAGTAGAATATATTAAGAACAGAGAGAGATCGTCCTCCACCACCACTCTCAAGTATAGAGAGATCAAAGAGAACCCTTCCTTGAAGAGATTCTTAGGGTGATCAAAGGTGAACGATGCAATAATTTTGATCTTCAATGCTAGCACCCAGATATTCCTATGATGACATTTGAAAATTCATGAAGCACATGCAGGTTACTGCTGGAGTGAATCTATACTTTATTTCTGCAATGAAAAGTCTATATTACATAGAGATAACTACCAAAAAAATAGGATTTTATTCATGCTAAAAAATCCTTTATCAGCGCTAAAAAAGTACTGATAATAGAGCTGCTATTAAAGGGGGATCCCCTTTATCAGCGCTACTCAAAGTGATGATAAAGTCCCCATTTATCAGGGCTTCAATTAGCATTGATAAAGGGGGCCTTTATCAGAGATATTTGAAGCACTGATAAAGGGGGGCCTTTATCACTGCTATTTGAGGCACTGATAAAGGGGGCCCTTTATCAGTGATGATAAAGGGGGGCCTTTATCAATTCCATTTGAAGCGCTGATAAAGGCTTCCCTAGCTGGGTGTGCTATTTATATAACAACACACCTAGAAACCTGCAAAAAATAAAAAACACCCAAATAGAAAACCAAAATAACCAAACTAGAAAAAATAACCTACACAAACCAGCAAAAACCTGCTAAAAAATAACCACCCATAGTATATAAAAAAGAACCACATACACGATGAAAATGATGAAAAAACAAGTAGTGCACACAAAGGTTTGGAAAAAATTAATATATAAATTTAATTGTCATTATGAATAAAAAAATATTTACTCATGGTATATACCCAAGAAACACTTCTATATACATTTTGAAAAATGTTTTATAAAACTACATTTACAATTATCCAAAAAACAGTTAAAAACATTAATCTTTTTTGCTTTTGACGTCTGTGGTCCCCTCTAAAAAATGTCCTCCTATGGAAATGGTCACAAAAAAAATCATCCCAACTAAAGAAAATGGTTCCACCTATATAAGAAAAAAAATATTATGTTAGTAATACTATAAAGAAATAAATTAAACATTAATATGAAGAATACATTAAAAAAATGTCAATTTTTAATAAAAATGACACATTTGGAGTTATACCGGTCACACCATGAATTATATTGAGGTGGGGTTGATTATTACATGTCAAAAACGAATAATGGATAGTTTTCCTAAATTATCAAAACAATCCAAATGTCTTTTCTTAGTTTTCAGCATGTGAGTTTCGTTTTTTACTAAAATACCATTTCAAACTGAAAACACGTAATTTGAGTCATAAAGTTTTCATCGTTCATTGATTTAATGGGAAACTACTTCATACATGTCATAAAGGACTTATAATTTTCTCTCCTTAATGTTTAATACAATCAAAGTAAATTTTCTTAGTTTTCAATGAGTGACACGTTTTGAGATAAAATGTCAATTTTAAACTGATAACAGATACTTTTAGTCATACTGGTCACACCATTCATTGGATTGAGGTGGGGTATATTATTATAAATCAAAAATGACTCAGGTATTATTTTACTAAATTATGAAAACAATCAGAATGTGTTTTCTCTATTTTCATCATGTAAGTTGTGTTTTTTTACTTGAATTAATGTCAATTTTAAATAAAAAGACACATTTGGAGTCATATCAGCGACAACGTGTGTTGGATTATGGTACGGTTGATTCCTACATGTCACAAATGACTGATAAATTATTTTCCTAAAATATAAAAACAATTGGAATGCATTTCCTTAGTTTTTAGTATGCCAGTTGTGTTTTTTTACTAAAATGTCATTTCAAACCGAAAACACGGAATTTGAGTCATACCAGTCACATCGTGCATCATTTTGATGTGAGACTACTTCATACACATTAAAAATAGTTGAAAAATTATTATCCTTAATTTTTAATACAATCAGAGTGTGTTTTATTGGTTTTCAGTAAGTGACATGTTTTGAGCTAAAATGTCAATTTTAAATTGATAGCGGAAACTTTTAGTCACACTGGTCACACTGTTGGTCTAATTTAGGTGGGGTTGATTCCTACACATCAAAAATAACTCATGGTTCATTTTAATAAAGTATAAAAACAATCCGAATTTGTTTTCTCAGTTTTCAATATGTTAGTTGTGTTTTTTTACTTGAATTAATGTCAATTTTAAATAACAAGACACATTTGGAGTCATAACAGTGACACTGTGCATCAGATTGAGATGAGGTTAATTCTTAGACATAAAAAATGATTGATAGATCATTTTACTAAAGTATCAAAACAATTGTAATTCATTTCCCTGGTTTTGAGTATGTCAATTGTCTTTTTTACTAAAATCTCAATTCAAACTGAAAACATGCAATTTGAGTCATATCGATCGCATCGTGAGTCGGTTTGATGTGATAATACTTCATACACATCAAAAAGGACTGAAAAATAATTGTCCTTAATTTTAAGGATAACCAGAGTGTGTTTTCTTGGTTTTCAGTGAATGACACGTTTTGAGCTAAAATGTCAATTTTAAACTGATAGCGGACACTTTTAGTCATACCGGTCACACAATTCATCAGATTGAGGTGGGGTTGATTCCTAAAAATCAAAACTGACTAATGTATTGTTTTTATAAAGCATCAAAACAATTTTAAGGTGTTTTATTAGTTTTCAGTATGTCAGTTGTGTTTTTTTACTTGAATTAATGTCTATTTTAAATAACAAGATACATTTAGAGTCATACTGGTGACACCGTGCATCATATTGAGGTGCGATTGATTCCCAAATGTCACAAATGATTTATAGATCATTTTAAAAAATAATAAAAACAATCAGAATGAATTTCCTCAGTTTTCATTATGTCAGTTGTGTTTTTTTACTAAAATGTCATTTCAAATCGAAAACATGAAATTTGAGTCATACCAGTCGCATCGTGCATCAGTTTGATGTGAGACTACTTCATACACATCATAAAGGACTTACTAATCATTTTACTTAATTTGGAAGATAATCAGAGAATGTTTTCTTGATTTTTAGTGAGTGACATGTTTTGAGCTAAAATGTCAATTTTAAACTCATAACAGACACTTTTAGTAATACTGATCACATGGTACATCAGATTGAGGTGGGGTTGATTCCTAAGTGTCAGAATTGACTCATAGATTATTTTTCTAAAGTATCAAAATAATCCAAATGTGTTTTCTTGATTTTCAGTATGTCAGTTGTGTTTTTTTACTTGAATTAATGTCAATTTTGAATAACAAGACACATTTGGAGTCATACCGGTGACACCATGTGTCAGATTGAGTTTCAGTTGATTCATACACATAAAAAATGATTGATAGATCATTTTAATAAAGTATCAAAACAATTAGAATGAATTTCCTCAGTTTTCAGTATGTCAGTTGTGTTTTTTTACTTAAATTAATGTCAATTTTAAATAAAGACACATTTGGAGTCATACCAGTGACACTGTGCGTTGAATTGAGGTGCAGTTGATTCCTACACATCATAAATGACTCATGGATTTTTGTCCTAAAGTATCAGAACAAAATTTAAGTACATTTTCTGCCTAAAAATCAATGTACCCTTGCCTCTGAAACCTAAAAAAGAGACTTAACCTGCTCAATATGCTCAATCTACCCAGTTTAGAAGGATTATGGAAAAACATTTGATCCCTGTATGGTTGACACTGAGTAACACCCCCTTCTATAGCATAGCTTTATTCGACCCAGTAAAGAACCAACTATCATATATTCGAGACCTCTGAATGAATATATGATAGCTTGTTCTTCATTGGGTCAACTAAAGAGGGGAACTTCCAATGTTTTAGATTGAATCGATTTTTTTTGGATAAAAACCCTTCTCATTATTGAAAACGCGAAGAGTATAGTACGATCTTGTTCCCATTATGTCTCAAGACGTCATAACAAACTCAAGGGACGGGGAAACCCCTTTTGGATAATTGTTATATTTGGTGTTCTATCAACACATATACCCTTTAAATAAGGACCACCAATTTCTTTTCAAAATCCAACCAACATGAAATTCATTTAGTGCACAAACAAGGACCACCAATGACCATGATTTTCAAAAAGAAATTTAGACTGTAAAAATAATAACATTACCATAAATTAAAGAGAAATATAAGGCAGACAAGATTATTAAAGTCAAAAATATTTGAGAAGTTTACCATCTTCATGCTATTTTTGTATATTCTTCCATCAGGTATGCTGCCATTCATTTCTAATCATATCTATATCGTCTTGTGAATATGAATATTTTCGATAGTCCTGGTATTACTAAAAAAATATCTATACAGAAAGGATTAATAAATATTTTAAATGAAATAGAAATTATCTTTGAAAATATATCTTCAGGGATGTTAGTTTGTTCATGGAATATAATCTCTCTCATAAATTTACAAACATAATAACCAGTATTTTCCATTTGCTTGTTTTTTACACTGTAGAAACATTGAAAAAAATAAGTAATTTTTTATATGTGTTTGGATAGTGAAATCTTATTATATATACCTTAATACTTATCCACCCATAGTACCTGTCAGGTTGATTTTCCTTTTCCCCTGGTCTCATTCCATGATGTAGATGATATTCATGCACCGCCCTATAATAATAGAATCCTCATTAATTGATAATATAAATTATATAACTGGATTTTTAGTTCAAAAATGTTAGATGTAGTATATTAAAAATTGAAAAACTCCATCATGTGTGGTCGGTGTGTTGGATATCCATGCATTGAATCCAGAAAATAAATATTTGGAGTATCCAAATTGACCGCAATGAGGATCCAATGCTACCTAAAAACACAAAAAAGAATAAGTAATGAAATAAATTAAAATATATTTGATATGATTAAATTGTATAGTTTTACTTATGCATCATTGGTATTAAAAAGAGTCTGTCATCTGTAATTTTTCTGTTAAATTATTTGAGCAGGCCTACCATTATTTCACCCTCTTTCTTGGAAGTAAAGTCTTTTTGTTCTGTAGAGGTTATATGAGGACTAACAAGTAAAAATTTATGTTCATGGAGAAATCCCTTTAATTGTTTTTCATATATACACCTAAGAAAAATATGAAATGTATTTATTCATAATCAACACAGTATATCATCTTTTGGAAAATAAAATAATAAAAATAAACCTCATGTATAAATTTACAACTAAGCCACCTAACCATTCATATTAAAGGATTTTAGTTGCACTCTCAACACTAATGAATTCTATATCTTCCCATCCGTACATATTTTCTTCAAAATAAATTATGTGAGTACCACCACCTTTCAACTTCGTATCCACATGAGCCTTCAATGATAATAAATGTGGATATAGAATGGGGGGGGGGGGGTTTAGGTTCTTTGGGTAGATCGTTTTGATCGGTTGGTTGTTCCTTGAAATGGTTTTGAACCTGTCTTTCATTTCACCCCCTCCCTTTGTCCATATGTAATAACATGCATCAGTTCATACCTTTTTTCATTAAATGTTTAACGTATAACTTGAAAATAAAATTAGAAATTAATACCTCATTGTCGACATGTTTGTTTACAAGATGTGATGGCTATTCGATGAATGTTCCAATAGCTTGTTTGACTGTATGAATATCTACATCATCAATTGGAATAGGTAGACCAGCACTCAGATCTAGGGATATAGTAATTGACACTATGACATGACCTTTCTGAAGTGGTTTGTTGTGTAACATGTCATTCTAGATATTGAAAACTATATCCCCCACTACAAGGTGATGAGTGGGTGTTGATAGATATAAATCATAGTCACTTTCACCCTACAGAATATCAATACATTAAAGTTATCAGTGTCTAGTATCTATTTGATTCACATTTCGCAGAAAAAATTATCAGATAATTGACTTAATTAGTTAAGAATTGTTTTTGAGGGGAATAACTCACCTCAAAACTAGTGGGGGGTGGGGCGGGATCTTCACGTATGGGTTGTTCTTGAGTTTTTTCTTCTCTTTTCATCCCCCCTATAAAACTTGATATCATATATCTATGGTATTGTAATTATTCTTGAAACATAGTTAATGTTTCTATCATCTTTTTCATTTTCTCAGTTTGATCCTCCACTTGTTTTGTTTCTCAAAATATGTTCGGGGTGTCACCCCAAAACCTGCACCTCTAACGCGGCCATACTTTTTTGGCTACTTCAAGGCCACTGAAAGTATGTCTGTATCTAGTGTGGGTGTTGTAGATTATTGTGACTATTTAAGATAGAAAATATAGGAAAATAAGTAATAATTGTTATGTAATAGAAATTTGAAGATTTTTTTTATTATGTCATACTTACACTTGTTTGCCACACTTTTTGTGGGTTTTCATATATTAGTTTCCCATCTTTAGTTACATGCACCTCCTTCTATAACACATGGCATGCGATGGAAGTGGATTTGGATTTGGAATCTTCAAGATGCATATAAGAAAAATAACATATTTATTGTATTGTTTTATGTCACATAAAAGTATTATGGTAGATTTAAAATACACACTAATTTTTTTTCAAGTGATGTGTACCCCATCCTTGCTTTATGGTAGGGGTACACTGGTTTTGATGCCCGTTGTTTATTTTCAGCACTCAGTTGCTGTTTCATAAATAAAAAACAGTCAATCAAAGTGATGAATACACATACCATAAAACAATGTATTACCAGACACAATGTACATGAAATGACTGATTCGCACGATGACCAGTAAACACATCCCATGATTCTTTGGTTATTAGGTATGCATAAATAAGAGGTGGGTGCAATTTTATTTTCCCTTCAGCATCCTTAAGATGATATTTCATTAAAAGTGTGTGAAACCCCTGTGAATCCTTCTAGAAACCCTTAAGACATAGTCTTTGTGTGATTAATCTACTATAAATGCACTCTATAAGAGATTATGAAGTGTAAGTAAATATTTCATTATTTATTTTTTAGTAAATTAAAAAAATTATATCATAATGTTACCATAATATCTCCCCACATCAGTGTCTTAATATCATCCAAAACATGGAACCATGAAGTCACATCAATCACCATGAGTTTTTGAGTGATGATTCCAATGTAACTACTGAACATGGCCTTATTAGGGTTAACATATTGGCCCCACTTATTCCATCCAATCTCATATTTGATGCCTTTCTCTTTAGCCTTAATAATTTTTGCTAATACCATCAAACTACGACGCTCCTGTTTTTTCTGCACCGATGATGTTTTATCACCTTTAATTTCCTTGAATCCACCATCATAAATATGTTCCTTTGGATCTAAAGATCTAGAATCAACATATGCAGATGGTGGTTGCACCTCTACACTGGGAGCAACAACAGGTTGAGAAACCTGTTGTTTGTCTGCACTGCGAGCAATAGCAGGTTGAGAAACCTGTTGCGCCTAGGGACTGGGAGCATCATCACAATCAAAAGTCATTATCTATAAAATTGGTTTAACATTTAATTTAGATAATATAAAGCAGCATTGAATATATATTAACATAAGGCAACAAGTTGAGAAACCTATTGTTCATCTGCACTGTGAGCAGCATCAGGTTGAGAAACCTATTATGCCTGGTGATTGGGAGCATCATCACATGTAGAAGTCATTATATGAAAAATTAGTTTAAAATTTAATTTAGATAACATAAAATCAGCAGTGAAAAGATATTAACATAAAGTAACATGATGCATATTAAAAAAAAATACAACCTAATTATTGAACTCTCTTTTTTTAAATGTTGAATGGATTTGATCCCTCTATCGACTATCCAAATCCCTTCATTGTGGTCTCCTATGACATAAAAAACACCATCTACACTGGGACCACCATGAAATGATTGTGACGTCCAAATGAAAGGGTTATCCTCTATTGATTTTTCATCTGACTCTTCAGTGATTTTGGTCGATAACAAAATAATTGACCAGTTTTGGTTTACAGGATCTAGAACATAAAATACTCATACTGCTTGTGATTCCATTATAAATGGTTCTTCTTTGTAACCTTCCTTATTTAAATAATCTTTCACAAATCCCAACTCATCTATTTTAATATCACTTCTATTATCAACCCAATTTCATTGAAAAATCAGCACTTAGAATGTCGTATAATATGACTCCCATATTTTTTTGATGATGCCAAAGTATGACATATTCAAATAAATTGGATTTATGTTCTTAACACCAGAAACATGTATTGCTTTAGCCACAAGTGTAACTCCACTATTTTGTCTGGTATTGTCTTCATCGTGTTTATTAGTATAGAATGTATAATCATTAATTACATAAGCATTGTAAGATAATACATACACACTTAGTCCTTTAGCTATCCATTAAAGTTGTTATGAAATTGAGTCTAGATTTTTATCTGAATCCTTAAAAATATGGTCCTGAAACAGTCCTTTAAACTGTTTATTAGGTTTTTTTGATATTCATTTTTCAGACCTTGATAGATTCTAATGCCTAAAAATTTCTTTGTGGGTTTCAACATATAGGTCAATGTCCAAACTGTTATACAAAATGTAAAGGTGGGCCTGATTCTAATCTGTAATATTTATTGTAAAAACCTCCTTTCCAGAAATTCCTTCACCCCCAAGTCACCCAGTGTGATCAGATTTTATTAGACCAATACTTTTCACATCAGGCAGGTATTCGGTATAGAATTCAATGACTTCCTCAACAATATATCACTCTACAATACAACCCTCTGGACAACTTCAATTTTTGATATATCCTTTTAAAATATTCATATACCATTCAATGTGGTACATCCATCTATAGTTCATAGGACCACATAGCCGAATCTCTCTCACCAATTAAACCATCAAATTAACCATCATATCAAAGAATGTCGGTGGGAAAAACATTTCCAATTCACATAATATGATGAAAATTTCTCTTTCTATAGTCAGAAATTTTTCCGAGTCTATAACTTTTCTATATATATCTTTAAATAAGAAACATAGCTTTATTAATGTATGAAGAAAATTCTTGGAAAAATGCAATGTAAATCTATAGGAATTATATCTTGCATCAAAACATGGAAGTCATGTTATTTCAGACCTTTTAACTTTAAATCATGCATTGATACAATGTTCTTGATATTCAATGAATACCCCTATGGAACCTTTATGTCATTCAAGAAGTTGCAAAACTAATATCTCTCCTTCCTAGAAAGGGTATAAGCAGCAGGAAGAAAAAATGTTTTTTTTCATCCTTCACTAGTGCCAAATCTTCTAGTATTCCCATGTTAACCATATCCAACCTAGCCTTAATTCCATCCTTTTTTTTCTGGGTGCATTTAGGAATGTTCTATTGACACTATCACATACATTTTTTTTCAACATGCATAACATCAAGAAAATTATTTATGTACAGACAATTCCAGTATGGTAATTAAAAAAAACTTATTTCTTTTTCCAACTTATTTTTGTAAGGATTTTTGAAAACAATTTACAAAAATAAGTGTACACATCTTTAAATTTCTCAAACAGTTGATCAAATATTAGTGGAGACGGTGTTGTAAGTTATTATGAACTTCCATTGAATGATGTCATCCAAGATTGGTACTTATGTTGTCAGGGTAGAAATCTGGAATGTCCTAGAAACATAGTTTTCGATGAATGTTTCAACCTAATTGATTGTGTACCTTGTTCGCAGACGGGACACCCAAGAGTTACTTTAATTCTATATCCTAAAAAATTTCTATAAGAAGGAAAGTCATTTATCATCCCATACAACATGGATTTCAACGTGAAATCTTCATTTCTATAAGAATTATACATCATAACACCTGAATCCCATAATAATTTCAAATACCTGATCAATGGAGCCAAATAAACATCAATATCATTACCCGGTTGTTTTGGTCCTGATATAATAATAGATAATATGATGTATTTTCATTTCATGCATAAACACAATGACAAGTTATAATTTATGAACATAATCAGCCATGTACTGCGAGTGCTGCTTTAAAAACCAAAAGTATTCACTCTATCTGTAGATAATGCAAGATGAAGGTTTCTTGAATCGTTTCCAAAGTCAGGATACTCATGATCAATTCTCTTCCACTGAGGAGAGTTTTTTGGGTGCTGTAGTTTTTCATATTTATTTCTTTTATCTGCACGCCACATCAATTTCCCTGCAGTCTCCTCACTTTCATATAGGCACCTAAACCTTGGAATGGTTGGAAAGTACCATGAAACTTTTATAGGACCAGATTCATCTTTATTGTATTAAGAAGCACCACACTTTGGGAATTCTCTAAGTGATTTTTGGTCCTTGAGAAATAGTATACAGTCATTCAGACAGGCGTGTATTCTTTCAGAGATCATACCCATCGAGCATATCATTCATTTGGCGTTATATGTTTGGATTGGGAGCTCATTATCTTCTAGGAGAATGTAATTCAAGAGAGAAAGTAATTCCATAAAATGGGAATCACTCCATCTGTTTCCTACTTTCAAATTATACAGCTTCAGTATGGATGAAAATTCTATATATTTATTGCAACCATCATATAATGGAATCTTTGAACAACTATTTAACTGCTCAAACAATTTTGGGCAATCATGAAGTTCATCTTTAACTATCCTTTTCATTTCCTTAATACGATCTTCATCATCATGCACATCTGTAATCACATCCTCGATACAGTCTTCTTCATTGTCCACACTTTTAATCATATCAGATAATCCATAAAACACAGTGTTACCCTAGTCACTAGCTATATTCATTTTTACCCATGTTTATTACAACATTTATAACTTTGATCTATTCCATGACATATCAAGTGTTATTAGAACTCCTATGTACTAACTTTTCTTGAATAACAATAGTGTAAACACACACAAAGGATTTGAGAAGGATCATATGCATGATCTTTTGAAAACTTGATGAACTCTTTCACTCCATATTCATACACTTTTGTTAGATGATTAGAATCCACCCATTATATATTCACATCCATCCTATTTGATTCGGTTATATTAGTATTTTAAAAAATAAATACACAAAACATTGATATAAAAATTAACCAGGGATAAAACAACACACTCTTTTTTAAACTATTTATAAAATAAAAAATGGATAATTTAGAAAAAACATTTACACAGTTGAAATCCCATTAAAAACTATTTATAAAAAATCACACTATTTTAAAATAACAGTTAAAATCCCATTAAAAAATCACAGTTGAAATCCCATTGAAAAACCAACCATTTACACATATTTGTCTTTAAAATAACACTGTATTTTTAAAATAAACCAATTAATTACAAACCTCCTTTCTCAAAACCCAATTCCTTTTTTAAACCATTTTAAAGATATTTAAACCCCAAAAAGCATATGTTCAACACATATAATTTTTTAATAAACATTTCAAAACACTTGAATCATTTTAAAATATCCACTTAGGCATTTTCACAAAGACATAAATCCCAAGAGAGACAATTTATACATTGTGTTAAACAATATAAACTTCAGTCCTAACTTCAAAACTATACTTGATACATTATGTTAGATCCCCCTTTATTGGGTGGTTTCCCTATACTTAACACTCTCACTGTGATCATCTCTAAAGGTTTAACCCTCACTTATCTTAACATGCAACATGATGTTCCCAATTCAAAGTGGAATAATTTTTTCACTCTCATTTATTATACTAGAATTCAAATTCCCTTAGCCTTACCCCTTAAGTAACTATACATGACATTAAATCAAGTCATTATTGTAGGGTCTTTCCCTAACCAACCTCCCAATTTTTTGGGATTCCTCTATTGGCCAATATTTCATTCCAACCCCAACACATTTGATCATTTTGTGCACTCTTGTATAACATAGGTAATGTTCATATACTACCTATTTCACACACTGAGCATGGATAATGTGGGATTAAATTTCATTAGTGGATTATTTCCCAACATAATTGAGGCATTCCATATTTATGAGAGGGTTTCTTCTGCAGCTCTTTCTAATCCATATGTAGAACCTAGGTACCCTTAAAAAACTATAATGAAACCCTTACACATAATTTTTTATTCCTGGGTAACCCATATGAAGTATTTTTATTTAGAGTCTACCCTTATTTAGTTCCCACTATATCCTTATGCAGTGAATATAACATTGGGTCACAAAATTGAAGGAAAGGGGCGATCTAGGACATCATATCATGAGAGAACCATATCATAGTGAACCATAGAAGATAAAAAATAATTAGTTATAAAATGATAAAGTATATCCAAAATCTATATAAACAAACACTCATATAAGAGGAACCAAAAAACAATAAGTAATACATAAAATAAAATTTACCTCAAAGCCTCAAGACTTTCCAACTCAGCAAGCACAAATTCCAAAATAAAAAACCACCCTAGACCACTTTGGGTAATTCAACTCAAGGTATTATAGAAAATAACATAACCACATCAAAACCTTAGGAGGACCTTAATCACCATGGAAGGAAGGATGTAAATTTAATAAACCCTAAAGAAAATGATGATATGGATTCACCACCCCAACTGAAGTTTGGGTAAATCCCACAACCTAAATAGATATACATATTCATGAAAATAATTCAACTTAGGGTATATTTATTCACATCTTCTCAAGACCTTTCTGAGAGGATCCACTACCACGTAGTAAATATGAATTTATCCCATTCATGTTTCACAATCTAAAATAAATAATCATAATGCACACCAAGTAAATAAATCAAATACTCAAAATTTATTGAGCCCAAAACATACAAAAAAAGTATTTAAATATGTTCATTATTCTTTAAAAAACACCCCTTCTATAAAATATCCATGTTAGTTATTTTTAAATACAAACACTCTTTGAAAAAATCCAACCCCTTTTAAAAACGCATCACTAAAATTTGAACTCTCACAAAAATAAATTTCCTTAAGATTGACACATTTAAAAGTAGTCTAAGGAATCTTTTCACCCAAATCTCACACTTGATTTGAAAATATTTCATTTTACTTCAAAATAAAAACCCACTTTAACTCTTAATTATTTTAATAAATTTGAATCATTTCAAAAACATTTCTATCAATTCTAATTTCTTTTTAAATTTCTATAATAAAATAAAATACTTTTTATAAACTTTAAGATAATCAAAATTTCTCTTACAAAGAAACCATTATGCCTTGTTTTAAAAACCAAGACACATTAAACAATTTTATATTAAAAAGAATCTCCCAATTCAAAATTTAGAGGAAGAACACCATTTCAAAACATTTTATGAACACCACAATCAACTTTTTCATCCAAAAAATAAATTTTTCTATAACGTGAAACCAAATTTTAAAAACACAATACCACACAACAAGGTCTGAATAATTAATTTAAACATCACCCAATAATGTAAAACTACAATAAAACTCCCTTAATCAACCACACACCAATGGTAGGAACTGTGAAGATTAATGAAAAATAAAAGGGATCCAAAACTAAAAATATAGGGGGAAGAATAATTGTGCATGGTTTGACCATATGGGTTATATAACCACACACTAACCATAAAAAAACCATCGCAATGGTTATAGACCCAACTCCATGGGGTCTACATAATTCTAGACCATGCGAGTTAACCCTAAAACTTGGGATTTTTCCTATTTTCACCTCGAAAGATCAAAGTGACCCCAAAATCACCTATACACTCAATACAGATCAAAATACCACAATATCATATCACAAAACATTGAGAATAAATATGAAAAATATATAGAACAACCAAACCAAGAGAATAACCAAACAATGGTGACTATTATTATTTTACGAAGAATAAGAAGAAATCAAGTTACTATAGAAGGGAGATTACCCTTACTGGTAGCAGTAGCAACAGTGGCAGAAGAGGCAGCATAGTCTATGGGAGAGGCAGTAGTGAAGGCAGTGGCGACAATAGTGGTGACGACAGGGCGGCGGAGGAGGAGAAGGAGGTGGAAGTGGCGGCAGAGGAGGAGAAGGTGATGGCAACGACGGTGAAGGAGTAGGAGGATGTGTTCGCAGTAGTAGCGACAGAGGAGGAGTAGGAGGTGGAATCCACAGAGGAGGAGGAGAAGGAGGACGAGTCGACGACCATGACAGAAGCAGAGGAAGAGGAGGAGGAAGCAGCAAAAGAGGAGGATTAGACAACATAGGGTTAAGCTTCCATGAGATCTTGAGGGATACAGAATGAAGGAGACACAGTTTGGGTTCATTTATAAAATAGGAGGAAACATTTATCAACACTAGTAAAAAGCGCTGATAAAGATGGTCCTTTATCAGCGCTAAAAAATCACTGATAAATATCCTCTTTATTAGCACTAAAAAAGAGCTGATAAATGTATGTTTTATCAGCACTTTTTAATTAGCGCTGATAAAACATACCGTTTATTCATAATTATAGAATTACAACCAATATATTTATTACATTTATAATGTTATAAATATATATAATTAATATATTTATTATAATTTAATAATTTAAATTATAATTATATATATATATATATTTATGTCTGTTTCTGTGTATAAATTATAATTAAATATATATATAATTTTATAATTTAAATTTAAATTATATATATAAATAAATAAATAAATTGATATATTAATTTTAATTTTAATTTTATAAGTATTTAAATATATATATATATATATACACGTCTGTGTCTATGTATATATTCATTAAAGAAATATATTTATAAATAAATACATTCAAAAGGTTTTCATAAATATATATTTATAATTTTAAAAAAATATTTTGTAATTTTATAATTATTTAAACATATTTTTATTTAATTAGTTATATATAATTATAAATATATATAATATATTTAAAAAGTATATAATTATATAAAACTAAATATTTATATTTTTGGCTTAGTGGTAAACACCCTGTAATTCTATATGAAAAATGGGAGTTCAAAACCCATGGGGTGCTGATATTGTAGCGTAATGTAGCAGTGGCGGAATTGTAGCAACGATAGGCACTGTAGCAGCGGCAGGTCACTGTAGCGGCAGCGGGTACTGTAGCATCTAGTACTGTTGCAGCACTATTCAAAAAATAGGCCTTGGGCCAAAAATTTGGGCCTACCGGCCATGTAATGGGCTAAATTCCCACTGAGTCTTCGGGCTATGTAATGGGTCTCCCTCTATCCATTTAAAAGAGGTCTTTTCTTTTTGTTAATAATAAATGAGGCTTCGGCTCCAACCTTTAAAAAAAAAGAGAACATAAAGCTTCATATATATAGAAAATGAATGAATACACCAAGTATAATACTATAATATATACATCCAACATTAGGGTAAAAAATGAACATATTCATGAGATGAATATGAATGTCCATTACAAATCAATTGACACATTCATTTGGAATCATAAATTTATTTAAATATATATATTTAATAAGTATTTGTATATATATATTAAAAATTATTTATATATAATATTATAATCATATTTTATAATAAATACATAATAAAGATATAACTAAAACTAATAAACATAACAAACATAAATAAAACATAAACATAATAATCATAATAAACATGCATTTTTTATTTAATGTACACATATAAACATTATTTTTGAATATAATTAAAATATTTTTATATAAATTAATAATATTTTATATTAAAAACTTTTATCATCTCTCTTATTAGTACTGATAGAGTCTCTTTTTTATCATCACTTTTTGTTAGCACTGATAAAGGGTATATTTTTTAACGTGTTTTTCTAGCACTTATAAAAGCCCCCCTTTTATCAGTGCTTTCTGATTAGCACTGATAAAACTCGAGTGCTTCCCTTGCCCACATTTGTGGTAGTGGATGTATTCAAATCTATCAATGAAGAAAGAATTAATTGCATGTTCATTCTTAATAGGTTAAATCAATTATAAATAATATGTGCTGATTACAGGACTTAGCTTTAGTGTTTTATCGCACCAATATTATTTGATTTAATTTTGATGATCACAATATTTATTATCATGTAAATCATGAATTAATCATCGATTATGAAAAAAATCCATGTTGGCCATGCCCAATTCAACACTTCCATGATGCCTGATACTTATAAGTGGTATCAGAGGAGTCAAAAAATTATTTATAATTATTTAAAGACCATTGATTTATTTACACATTTTTCATTAGTTTTTAATTCTTGTTTAATAATTCTTTAATATGAATTGCGATATATACTTTCTTCCACTTCGTTTACCACAAAAAATAAAACCGATTAATTTTATGAATGAAATACATTGGAAGAACTCATCTGGAGGTGCCGACAAATCTAGCTGGATAAAACTAGAGTACACACATGATGTGTAGTCCATTAGTCACTAGAGTAAATTCCTGGTGACTCTGTAGTCCATGTAACTTCCACACATGACATGTAGTCCATTAGTCAAAGACGGGCCATGTATTCACTTACACAACCTAAATGAATGGTGACCATGTATATTGGAGACCACACAACATTTAAACTATGTACATGATGTGTACTCTAATATTTTTCATGGCACAGTTAAATGATGAGTCCCTTGGTGTGTGCTATAAGTAGATGGAGAGAATAAAATATGATGTGTAGCTGGAATGTACACACAATATATTTTTACCAAATTACATAGAATTAAAAATTAATTTATTATATTTCTTAAACCTTATCAATACGTGTTCTGTGTGGTCCTTAAGTTGATAGTACACTCCATGTGATGAGTTATATATATATATATATATATTAAATGTCTAATTAATTTTCTGCATAATGTTTGAAGCTGAATATGGTGTGTAACTCATAATACAATCATTACTATATGTGCATTGAAATATTACACACTATGTAAATACCATGTGTTTCATGTGTTCATTAAGTTGATAGTACATTCTGTGACATTAGGTGACAATTCATGTATATTAGATGCCACATGAGTAAACAACATATGAATATAATACACATTGGGTAGTTTGGATGGGTACTCACCATGTTTCCTCCAATGTACATTTTTGTACATAGTTAATTTTAAATATATTTTTTTAATTTGTTTAAAATTTTGATGGAAGATAATATCAACAAAATTCAGATGAGAATTAAGATAAAAGAATTGATTAATTAAAGAAGATAATTAAATGATTTGACTGTGTTTTATCTTTAATAAGAATGATTAGAATTTAATTATATTTTATTAAACGTGTTATTTGCTGTATGTATGCGGATGATCATGAGAATAGACCATACCTTTGTATATGATTGGATTCTTTTAAATTATTATTAAATTATTTTTTTGGTCTGCATGCCATCCCTTCTCTTGTTTTGTAAGGGCCTGTGTGCTCATGGTTTATATTATGTAAACCCCTTAACCAATCCTTTGGTTCCCCTCAATTGAGAGTGAGTAAAAGTATATGTAATGGATGGAGATCCCAAGATATAAGAGGTAGTTCAATTTTGAACTGGATTTGAAACCAATCCAAGAGAGATATGTAGGTGGAAAGGTGGAAAGATGCAACACAAACCATAAATGGTTCAATGTGTTTTCCCCTTAGTTCAATGATTAGTTTATCATCCGTTAGATAAATTGACCATTAGTAAAAGCTCATGATCATACTACATTATTATTTTATTTCTGTCATGTTGCATGGTTATTTCATTATGAATGTTTTGTCATGATCACATGAATTAATTAATTAACAAGTATATAAGATAGAACTAAAATAAATTGGATTATATATAAAAATTATCTAAGTCATGGTTAATCACTAAGTAAATACACTTTATATTAACAGGAATGTAATAAAGATAATAATTGGAAATTTATGCATAAAGATAAAATTAATCAATTATATATATATATATATTAAGTCAGTATAACCTTCCACTAATTAAGATAAAATCAAACCATAGTTTAAAGTGGACGACCATCCAAATTTAGGGTGATTTCAATTATCATGGAATTCTAACTTGAAGTTTTGGGTTGGATTAACACAGTTCACATGAAGGGTTGACTACCAAAGGAGGAATTGGTGTAACTAAGAGGAAAAGGTTGAGGAAATACAATTTAAGAATTTTAGGATTGGGGAGTCCACTCAAAAAATCAAGGAACTATGAGTTAATACAGTTAGAATTTGGAATGCCTACCTAAAACCCTTCAAATTGTTTGATTGGAAAAAATTTGAGGTGATGAGAATGGGAATATGGATCCTTTACACTAGAATTTCCAATAAGTAGGATATTCTGAAGCCAATGGTGAGGGATATTAAGTTTAGATAAAATAGTGTGAGATTAATAAATATAATATTTATTTATTTATCTACCTTTTATTAGATAAAGTACTAAAATTCTATCTTTTATATTTGAAGAAATGATAATAAATTTTACTTCAAACATATCACTGTAATCCATACCCGAGAAAGATAATCTTCTCACCGAAACTAATTTCCAAGAATGAAAAATACACGTATGCATTATTCTACGCATAAAAGGAAATTTTATGTACTCAAAGAACTTATTCTAGATTCACCTAGCCAATAGTCTAATGAGGAAGAGTTGTCTGTCCTTGAGAAACATTTGAATTATTCCACATATGTTTAGTGTTTCATGATATCATCCATGACAAAGGATCTTCTGAAGTAACAAGGGGACATGGATGCATATTGCATAATGTATCACCCTTCAGATATCTATAAAGATAAGGCAATAAAATATATATTTTAGATCTCTAATGCTTTTCTTAAAAATATGATAGGAGGTTCGGAACCAACTGGGCCACATGTAGTCAATATTATTGCCTACATTGAGTGTTTATACATATTAGGGATTAAATTTCCATATGAGCTGAACACAGATCTCATACTTTCTTTACCACCCAATTCCTTCTCTAGTTTTATTGTTAATTATAAAATGATAAATAATGGGAAGTCTTTTATAAATTCTTAAATTGAGTATCTAAGTGGACAATGACATGGGGCATCATAAACCCGTAGTCCTCATAGTGAACAAGAAAAGGGAAAACAAGGCAAAGGGGACCAAGAATCATAACAAGTCTAAATATTATGAACACCATCCATCTAGTAAGAGGAAGATCTATAGGTTGGGTAAGAAAAAGGAAGAAATATGTATTTCATGTGGAAGTTAGGGCCACTAGAAGAGGAATTTCACTAGAAGCATGGGGAATATAAAGGTATGTTCGTTATTGAGGGTAATATTTCAATATCTATAAATTGGGTATTATATACAACCTTTGGTTCTCACATTTATATCCAAATATAGGAACCAAGTAGATTCCAAAAGATTCCTATAGGATAGATGGATTTACATGCTACCAATGGTGTGAGGCTGATTTCTCTAGCCATTAGAGATTACTACCTTTCATTTCCAATACGAATGATATTAGTTTTAAAGTATTGTTATTGTGTACCAACTGTTACTGAGAACATAATTTCTTTATTTTTCCTAGATACAAATGGTTTTATTTTAATATTTGGAAATAAAATTTGTTTCCTTTATAAATACAACATATGTTATGGTATGACACATTTAAATAATGATCTTTATGTATTAAATTATGAAACCCAAGTATTGGTATTTGATAATGAATCATGTTCACATGATTCACATAACACCCAGCTATGGAAACACTATCTTGGTCATGTAAATGAGAATCATTTGACAAAGCTCTATAAAGATGGCCATTAAGACTCTTTCGAGATAAAACCACTTAAAAAGATGTCATGATTCTTTATAAGAAAAAATGACCAAACTACCACTCAGTGGACATGGTGAAAGGGACATAGAGATTCTAGGATTAGTACACACTAATGTGTGTGGACTTTTTCTAGTAGAAGATTGAGTTGGGTATTCTTACTTCATAGATTTTACTAATGACTTGAGTAGATATGATGATTTATACTTTAGGAGTTATAAGTATGAGTCCTTTGAGAAATTTAAAAAATTCAAGAATGAAGTAATTAATCAACTTGGAAAGAAGATAAAGAAGCTTTTATTGGATTTATGTGGTGAATATATTAACCAAGAGTTTATCAAATTTCTAAAGGAGTTTGGGATTATTTCTCAACTCACTCAACCTTACACACCACAATGGAATGGTTTTAGTGAAATGAGGGACTATACCTTGTTAAACATGGTAAGGTCGATGATGAGTCATGAAGATCCTACATTATCCTTTTGGGGATTTTAATTAAAAACAATAACATGTACATTAAACTGAGTACCAAATAAAGAATAAAATAGGATTCCCTTTGAGTAATAGAGTGGAAAGAAACCCATTTTGTTGCATACATGCGTATGGGGTTGCGAGTAGTTTCTTAAGGCCTTCTCAGGTAAAAAACTAGTACCTCATGGCACAAAGTATATCTTTATAGGGTATCATAATGAAATGAAGGGATACTACCTATAAAACCCATCATACATGAAGTTATTGTTTCCAAAAATCCATCTTTCTTGAGAGGGAGTGATGAAGTCGGAGGTCATCACGACCCTCAAAATTATATTTATTAACCTACACTAGCACAGTGGTGAAGGTTCGATCCATAGAGAAGGCAGGTGAGTGAATTCTAAGGTTTTATTTCAAAGATAAACTCCACTATTGTCAATAGTAGAGGAAGTGAACATTTTTTAATTTTTATTTTTTTAAAATATGAAGTGGAAACAAGATGAGGAAATGTGATTTTTTTACAAAGAAACTAAAGTTTACACTAAGTACTAATAAAACTAGAGAAATAAAGTATACTAATATTAAGCAGTAAGACAAGGAACAATGATCAAGAAATAACACTCCGGAATTCTAAACTTTTTGGTTAAAAAGATAATTATCCACTAAAATTTATTGAATCACATATTAAGACTAGATTTATATATCTTCCTCGCTAGAAGATACATCAAACAGAGGTATGACCTTTAGAGTTTTCCACTCCAAAATTCATCCACTTCTAAGAATTTGAATAAGAATACAGTTGAAATAAAAGTCACCGTAAAATTCCAGCTGAAATGACATTAACGCTTCAACACGATGATGATCAAGTTTAATCTCACCAATTGGACTTGAAGCTATGATTTTTTTAAAAGAATGTAAGGTGTGAACAATTAACACGGTCATTAAAATTGATCTCTCCAATCAATGCTGATGTCAAAAAAGAATAAAGTAAAGAATTTAAAGAATAAACCAGAAAAGTGTAAAATTCCTGAGTTAAACAATTCATCCTATGATCATGATGAAATCTAGCATTGAAAACATCTGAAAGATGAGTACATGAATTAAAGAAAGGGGAAGGAAGAACTCCCCAAGTGCTGCTCTACCTTTGGGCTCCTTTGCCTCCAACTCATCTCCAGTGCTGCTCCCAGGAATCTGAATGAGCGTCCCCACTATCGAGTGGATGTGATCGTGGAATGATAATGAGCGCCCCCTCTAAATTTATATTACTTTTCTACTTTAATATCCACCATCATCTGCTGCTTGTCACTACACGCTTCCACCAACATAGTCTGTGTCTTACATGCGCACCGCACATGTGCATTTTTTTTCACGACAAGCACGTCGCACTAGAAATTACATTGTAACTAACTCCGAGTGAGTTAGTTAGATGAATATGGATGTGTTTTAGTCCCTTGAATGAACCTGCACAAGAAAAAACGCAGAACAATAAAAAAGAGAGAAGGAAATAAATTAATATTTAAAGTCATTAGTTAATTAAAAATTTTAAAAGATTTATTTATAAAGTTATTTATTCTTATTAACTAAAGTTATCAATGTCAATTTAAAAGTTTATTATTATTTATAAATTAAATTATTTATGTTAATTAAATTAGACTATTTAAGTTCAAAATAAATTATTATTATGTATTTAATTTTATTAAAAAATAACTTGTTAGTATGCCACATTAAATTAATTTAAATTTAGATATTTTTATTAATTAGTTTAATTTAATTAGAGTTTTATTAAAGTTAATTATATTATTAATTATGTTTGATAAATTAATTATTTTATATATTTTTATTTATTTATTCAAAACTATAATTGTTTAGTATTTGAGTTAAGTTATTATTATTATTATTATTATTTTAAATTATGTTTTTATTAAAATATCCTTTTAAGTTATTTGTTTTTTTAAAATTTTATCTCCTTCCCCACTATTTCGGTGCTACAGGGGGGAAAGGTTTCTCAGATTCCTTCTCTACGACACATGCTGGTCCATCTTCCTCCATCACCATCATCACTTGATCCACCCAGCGACCTCAGATTCAGTGCTTCCTCCTTGAATCCAGCGGTCCTGATCTGTGGTTCTCTATAGCAGCGACGATCAACATCCTTCAACAATAACTGTACATGTACTTCTCTCATCAGTACAACGCTACGCAATGGAGGTTTCTAAGCTCCTTCTCTAGGAAGGCAGGTCCGCAGATCCCTGCTTCAGTGACGAACAGGTCCAGTGGAGTGCAACGAGGATGAGTCGCTGACTTCCACATACCAATGGTGGTTCCCCCTTCAAGCGACATTGGCAACGACCGACTACCCTAATGGACTCCTCATGTAGATAACACCAGCACTGCATCACAACATTCATAATCTACGCAACAACAGATCGGGCATCCTCTTTTCTTCGGTTTGGTGCGGTGAAACAAATAGCTCCCAAGATGGCATCACCCAACTCCAGTGGCCCACCCTCCAAGCAACGCCTCAAGGCGGCATCATGGTCTCATGTAAGTGATGGATAAGATGTGGATGAGGGATGAGGTTGAGAGTTTATGGTGAGACCGTGAAAGAGGTTTCATGGTGAGACTGTGTTAAAAACAAATAGGAAACGGTGTGTGGAAATCTCCTATGCCACCGGTTTACAAGGGATATGGTGATACAGGGTTTAGAAGTAGCACAAGGGGTTGAGATACGGTGCGTGGAGACACCATGAACGGAATGAAACCACAGACCTTCAAAATAAATAGATAAAAACAAATAAATTAAGACTTAAATTAAAAATGAACAAAACAAAATAATTAATAAAAACTAAAACTTAATTAAAATAATTGAAAATAAAGATACTGATAAATTTAAGTAAACTTTTAAAACCAAATTAACTTAAGTTAAATTATTATTAAATTTAGAATATAAAACTAAAATTGTTACTATACTAAAACTAAAATTAAAAAGTAATTAAATTATTAAAAGTAAATATAAAATTTAAACATTTTAATTAGAAAGTTAAATTAATACTACTATAAAAAACTAAATTAATTAACCAAGACAATTAATTATCATTTTATTGAACAGTTGAATTAAGTTAAGACTTAAAATTATAATGTTTGAATAGATTTAGTTTGTTACAAAACATAAATTAATAATTAATGAATTATTAAAAGACATTTGATAATTATGTTTTATTAAATTAATTGATTTTTAATACATGAGATGTCAGATTAAGCATATATTAATCATGTACAAAGGCCAAATTAATTAATTAGTGCTAAAATATTAAATTAGTAGACAAAAACATCTAGCTAAGTAAGAATCTATTAGACTATAAATTAAAGTAAAACTTAAATTTACAAATTTAGTGCTAAAAATACACAATTAATAATAAAAAATGATTAATTGATATTTTTTTTTATAAAAATACAAAAGTTTAAATATTTAGTATAAATCACAAGAATAACCATTTAAACCATTAAAAATAATTGAAAAATATGTGGCAAAACATGTGTTTTAAAGGCCACATCAAATTCCCCCACTCTTAATCATTGTTTGTCCTCAAACAATCTCATGTTTTATTATCATTGGGAATATAAAAATGGCATTCAAAATTTTTCTCAAAAGGTAACATGTCCAGAACTTTCAAGAGAGGACTTCAAGGCTTTCATTAGGCTTTTTGAAAATAAATTTCTCAAATGAATCTTGCTTAGAAAAAATTTTCACTGGTAATTAAGAAAGCTATGAATCATCAAGCAATGAAGATATCATGCCTCATATGTGATACTGCTGAATGACTAAATTCAATCCAGGGTTAAGTCCAAAAGTCCAAGGGTGACAAGAGGTAAAATTTGTGTGGAATTAAGAACTTATCAGTAGGAACTTTGCATTTGACTCATCACTTAGGTTCCAACAATAAATATTTTTTTTGTGAATCACCTCAATGATACATCCTAAATGACTCCCATAAAAACCTATTGACCCCTTATTCATTTGGCATTCATCATTCCCCTCACCTTAATGAACTCGTTTTTGACCCTAGAAACTTTATTAAATTTTTCTCAAGCCATGTATCATGTGCTAAGAACTGTGCAATGCACCTATTCAAAGTGTATAGAGGGCTTAAAGTTAATAGAAATGCACCCAGCATCTAGGGTCTCAGAGACTCACTGTGGGATCCCAGATGCCCAAACTAATCCAGTTTCAAAAGATTT
The DNA here is from genome assembly GCA_963277665.1 of Viscum album. Lineage (NCBI taxonomy): Eukaryota > Viridiplantae > Streptophyta > Magnoliopsida > Santalales > Viscaceae > Viscum > Viscum album. Next base: position 16,547,939 of record OY728128.1, read on the forward strand.
ATATAAAAAATAATTTACATTGTATCATTAAGAAAATTACTTTAATAAATTAAAAGATGAATGGGGCCCCTAGAATCAGAATCGAACTTCCAGTTCCAAGAGTTTTGATCATAATTCCATTAAAAAATCACCCATATTACACTTAAAATTAGACTCTAAACCAGATTTCCACTAAATCACTAAGCAAGACCACTCAGCAATCATCCGTCCACATTAATTTCAGAATCAAAGCATCTCTTAACAACTAATTAAGGCACTGTTCTAAGGAAAAACTCATTTTAGAACAGATTAAAGCCTAAAATTATGCAAGAATTTTGAAAATAATTAACCATTTTTTTGACAAAAAGTTTGAAGTGAAGTGGGAATTGATGGGCTCACAATTAAGCATAGTTAAGAACAGTCAATAATTGACCCCATCCCCTGCACTTAAAATCCAAATTTGTCCCCAAAGTTGACTTCTAAAGTGGAGAAGAACAATTAAACAATTAAGGTTCAAAAAAGAATTTCAATTTAGTAGATTAATGACATGTATAAAGGTCACATTAAAGTTCAAAAATATTTTTCTCCACAATAAATAAATTTATAGCAGGTTCATTAGCAAGTATATGCATTAACAATTATGTCCAGTGACAAATATTTTCAATACTGGTCAAAAGTAGCATAAAAGATGTGGGTGAACAGTTAATAAGGTGAAATCATTTTAACAAATTATAATTCAAATGGATGTTCAATATAGTAGAAAAATGCATGATAAACACCCTATAGACTAATCAATTCCAATGAAAAACACAACTACCAGCAAAAATGTACCCCCACGCTTAATTTCATGTAGTGAATGGGTTTTAAACAATGAATTTTAGTACACAGAAACATGCACATGTAGATTTATTTTAATAAAAACAGACTTTTGTAGTGGCAACAAACATGCAGCAAAATTTTTCAAGCAGAATTTATTTTAAACCCACAACATAAAGAGAAGAATTTTTTATAAAATACATGCAGCAGATTTTTAATACAGTTCAAGTCACGCAACAAAATTTTCAGTACACATGTAGCAGAATTTTCTATTACGAGAATAATTTATCAGTGAGCAGAATTTTATTAGAAAAAATAGGAGTAGAAATAAATGCAGAAAATTGAAGTACTTCCCTAACTAGTTTTTCCATTACTCATTCAACATGGGAATTCAAATCCTCCATGAAACCAATAGCAGCATCCTAAAAATACAAAGCATGAAAACTAGGACCAAAAACCACTAGATACAAGGCATAGAAAAGGCATCACAGTAACACTTTATTCAGCACAAAATAATACAAAAATGAAAAATGAAGACAAAGGAAGATCATGGGTTGACTCCCATGAAGAACTGATTTTAAAGTCTTTAATTAGACTTTATTTAATAATAATTTTTTTTATTGAAAACAAAAGAAAAACTATGGGTTTCCTCCCATGCAGCGCTAGGTTTATAGTCCCCAGCCAGACTCACCTAGTAACTAACCGTAATCACTATGTGGATGTGGTTTCCTTAATAGGAACCACCACATGTGTTTGAACCAATTATTTTTAACATTAAGATGAGATTTGTGGGAAAGAAGACTCAACAAATTAATAACTGAATTCTCACAGCCTAAAATAACCCCTAACTAGCACCCATTAACAGTTGTGGGTATAATGTTGTCCACTTCGAGAATAAGTTCAGACATTTCAAGATTTTAATACACATTAAGGGACAACATAGATCTAGGTGCTTCAAAGGGTGTAGCATTGACCTCAGAGCTATCTATCTTAACCTCAACACTAACAGGTTCAAATTAAAGTGTGAAAATGGGTGAATATTGAATAGTAGGTTCAAGAAGAGATTCTATAGAGTGATAAAAAGAATCATGTACAATGGAACTAAAGTCTAATTCTCCCTCTAGAGTACTATCCGTATCATGAGAAGGCTCAGAACCCTTCACAGGTGAGGATGGAAGTGATAGACAGGGAAGAGAATTTATTTTATCACCAATAGATTCAGGTCTAACAATGTTATAAATATCTTACAAAATATCCTCATATATTAACTCACACTGAACATCTACTGCTTCTATTAAGTCAGTTCTACCTAGATCAAGTGTGTGTTCAACCTCTCTTTCAAGTTCAAGTTCAAAAGGCCCAGTTTCTAAAACTATGTCATTTGAGTGTTGAAAAAAGTTTAAATCAGGAGGAGTATTGATAAAACACTATTTTGTTGAATATTTTATTGATAATAAATGATATAATTTACTCAAATTATGCTAGATATGTTCAATTATGGAATATTTTGGATTAGATCATTCATTTGCAAATTTGATGAAAATTCTAGTTTTACCATTTTAAAATTTACCATATTATTTCGGGAATAACTATTTTTCAGTAAATTATATTGACGTATAATTTTGTAACTGTCTTCCCGAATTAATGAGATACAAATTATATTCATGAATTGGGAGTTGGATCGTACATATGAGTGGATTAAATGGGGCATGAAGACAAAGTTGGACTGAACTATCCAGATTGGACATCACTTCACCATTTGGTCCGTATCTTATTCATACGAGCTTGGATTGAGCCCAAATTTTGAGGAAATCTCAGAGACATGATTTTGAACAAATAATAATTCTAGAAGGCCGGCCAATTCACACATTTTGGAGTTAAAATATGCGGTGAAACGTGGAATAAAATTTTTGGTTGAGTTTTCATTTCACACTTAAAAAGTTATGTAACCCTAGCCCTCACAAACTCTATTTAAAGGGGGGTTTTCACTCTTTGGGAGGGATGGTTGAGGATTTGGGAATATTTGGAAGAAAGGGTATCTCTTGGGATCCCCTAACAACTCTTGGAATAAGTAAGGATTTGTGAAAACCTCTCTTCCAAAAAGGCTCTCCTCTCCCACCTCCTCTTGTATTTCTTTTCTTTCATGTTTGTATCTTGAATTTTTCTTCAAATAATCTTCTGTGTTATTTCCTTTTAATCTTATCTTAATCTCCCTAATTGGATTGGAATCAAGAGTGGAGACAATATTGGGTTCTACCCTTTCAATCCTTTGCTCATGCAAAACGTCTCCACGATGACCACACCGCCCATGGAAGAGTAGTTTTTTTAGTGATCGATCTATCTTCTACCCTCATAATTTAATTATTTTGAATCTTGGAGATACTGTAATTCACTTAATATGATCCATTAATTGTGTTTTTAAATTATAATAAACTAAGAAAGTAATTGAAAAATTAACACAAAAACACGCGAGGTCAAGATTTTATGTAAATTGTGAGAGCACGATCTTAATTGGTAATACAAGACCACACAAGATAAATTTGTAGAGTTCAAATATAATCCCTAAAAACAATTCATAATCATTTAAAGAATGGATATGTGCTCTAATTAACCACTGACCATAAGCTAACATTAGAACAACAATCAAAGCAGGGTGCTACGATTGTGTGTTCTGAAGCTAGCCTAGGGTTTAAGTAATTTCATCTTTGTGGTCAAGTTAACTCTCGTAGGGTTTGATGGTTAACAAATTAGGGGATCATAATTAAGTAAATATTGATTTAAATGATAATGATTAATAAGTAAATGAAGAGGTAGAGTTATATTGATTACGCCTTTTAAAATATTTTCTAAAAAAACGTCTTCTTGTCGTGTCTTTTTAATCAAACTTCATTTCAAAATTAAATACAAAAAAATGAAATCTTCTTCTAGAAAACTTCTTCAAGTTTTATAAATGATAAAAAACCACCCCAAATCCTTTTAAGTAGTGTTTTAATTCTATTATATTTTACTTTTATAATACCTTTAATAATTTTTTTTAATTTACTTCCTCCTTTGAGAGATGACCTTGGTCAACCACTCTGCTGCACCTAAGTACCCAAAAACTACTAATCATTTGAGGGCGCGCACGACAGAGTTCTTTCAAGTATTGTTCAATTCAATATCAATAAATTGAGATTCAAGATTCTTAAAATTTAAACATTTACCCCCAGATATATCCACACTATTTTTAATTTCAAAGAGCGAAGTTTCAGAAAAGAAATTACTATGAGAATAGGGAAATGAAAACTCATCAGTTAGTCTCTCTTAAAACATCATTCCCTTATCCTCACCATCCAACAATATTTCAGAATTTATTGGGTTTATAGGTTCAAAAAATGGAAGAGAAGTGTTGCATTCAAGTTCAATGATTTCAGATTCCATGTTATCTGTCTTAAGGTTCTCATCCAGACTATACCCAATATCAAGTTCATACACATTGTTCCCAATAACAGAAAAGTTGGGTGAAGAGTTTTTAACATTCAAATTTTAATTCTCAAAAACCTATTCTACCTGAAAGACTTAATTATCAAAGCTCCTAAAATATTGATTTTTATCTAATGTAGGAATTATGAAGAGAACTGGGCATTCCTTTTCAATATGTTTCAATTCAGTTTTAAAATTGTCCAACTCAACAACATTAAAACTCATTTTGGGATATTCAATGTTATTCACTTGATTCAGTGAGCTGGTTATTTCTAGATTTAGTTCAACATAATCAGATTTTTCAAAGAGAATGGTTTCCTATCTAGTTTCACTATCACTTTCCTCTTCCATATGATTTTCAAATCTTTTGTAAACATTTTCTTTTTCATTTTGTTCAAATTCTTCTTGTTCTTTAACCCTTTATAGTAATTCCAAAAGCATGTTTTCTAATATTTTCATTCTTTTATCTTGCTATTGAGAATCTCTAATTTTAATTTAATGGGTTTGGTTAAATCATGTGTTCCAATTATTCTCCCTAGCATCCAGTTTGGTTTAAATTAAATCAAGTTTATCTAGGAATTCAGGATTAGATTCAAAATTTTCATCTTTTTCAATGCAAACATCCTGTTGTGGCTGGTTATAAACACACTACCAGGAAGTGTGCCAATAATATCCACAACACAAACAATGAGGCCCCATTTGATTCTAGTTCTAGTGATGTTCCATTTTTTTAAACTAAAAATAAATGAGTTTAAACACACAAAGTTGCACAGTTGAGCAGATTTTTCAAAAACAGCACAAGAAGCAGATAAAATTCAAAGAATTTTTTTTAATTTGATTTTTTATATGATTTTTTTAAAATTTAAAATTTTCTAACACTTAGAACACTCATCGCATGCCTTCCCCAGGTTCGATCCACAGAGAAGGCAGGTGAGTGAATTATAAGGTTTTATTCAAAGATAAACTCCACTGTTGTCAATAATGGAGGAAGTGAACATTTTTTACTTTTTATTTTTTTAAAAGATGAAGTGGAAATAGGATTATGAAACATGATTTTTTTAAAAAAGAAACTAAAGTTTACACTATGTACTAAAAAAAACTAGAGAAATATAGTATACTAATATTAAGCAGCAAGACAAGGAACAACGATAAAGAAATAACACTCAAGAATTCTAAAATTGTTGGTTAAAAAGATAATTCTCCACTGAAATTTATTGAATCATATTTTAAGACTAGATTGATATATCTTCCTCACTAGAAGATACATCAAACAGAGGTATGACTTTTAGAGTTCGCTGCTCCAAAATTCACCCACTGCTAAGAATTTCAAGAAGAATACAGTTGAAATAAAAATCACCCTAAAATTACAACTTAAATGACATTAATGCTTCAACATGATGATGATCAAGTTTAATATCGCCTATTGAACTTGAAACTATGATTTTTTTTAAAAGAATTTAAGGTGTAAACAATTAACATGATCATTAAAATTGATCTCTCCAATCAATTCTGATGTCAAAAAAAAAGTGAAGAATTTAAGGAATAAACCAACAAAGTGTAAAATTCCAGAGTTAAACAATTCATCCTATGATCATGATGAAATATATCATTGAAAAAAATCTGAAAGCAAAGTACAAGAATTAAAGAAAGGGGAAGGAAGAAATCCCCAAGTGCTACTCTGCCTTCGGGCTCCTTTGCCTCCAACTCATCTCCAGTGCTGCTCCCAGGAATCCGAATGAACTTCCCCGCTCTTGAGTGGATGTGATCATGGAATGAGAATGAGCATCCCCTCAAAATTTCTACTACTTATCTACTTTAATATCCACCTTCATCTACTGCTTGTCACCGCACGCTTCCACCGACGTAGTTTGTGTCTTACATGCGCACCGCACACGCGAATTTTTTTTCGTGACATGCACGTCATGCTAGAAATTCCCTTGTAACTAACTCCTAGTGAGTTAGTTAGATGAATATGGATGTGTTTTAGTCCCTTTAATGAACCTGCACAAGAAAAACACGCAGAACAATAAAAAACGAGAAGGAAATAAATTAATATTTAAAGTCATTAGTTAATTAAATTTTTTAAAAGATTTATTTATAAAGTTATTTATTCTTATTAATTAAAGTTATTAATGTTAATTTAAAAGTTTATTATTATTTATAAATTAAATTATTTATGTTAATTATATTAGCTTATTTAAGTTTGAAATAAATTATTATTATGTAATTAATTTTATTAACAAATAACTTTTTAGTATGCCACATTAAATTAATTTAAATTTCGATATTTTTATTAATTATTTTAATTTAATTAGAGTTTTTTAAAGTTAATTATATTATTAATTATGTTTGATAAATTAATTATTTTATATATTTTTTTATTTATTTATAACTACAATTGTTTAGTATTTGAGTTAAGTTATTATTATTATTATTATTATTATTTTAAATTGTGTTTTTATTAAAATATCCTTTTAAGTTATTTGTTTTTTTAACTTTTATCTTCTTCCCCCCTATTTCGGTGCTACATGGGTAACAGTTTCTTGAATTCCTTCTCTATGACACATTCTAGTCCATCTTTCTCCATCACCATCGTCGGCTGATCCACCCGGCGACCTCGGCTTCAGTGCTTCCTCCTCGAATCCAGCGGTCCAGATCTGTGGTTCTCCATAGCAGCGACGATCAATATCCTTCAACAACAGTGGTACATGTCCTCCTCTCATCAGCACAACGCTATGCAATGGAGGTTTCTAAGTTCCTTCTCTAGGAAGGCAGGTCCGCAACTCCCTGCTTCAGCGACAAAAAGGTCCAACAGAGTGCAATGAGGATGAGTCACTGACTTCCACATACCAACGAAGGTTCCTTCCTTCAAGAGGCGTTGGAAATGATCGACTAACCTACTGGACTCTTCACATAGAGAACAAAAGCACCATATCACAACATTCATAATCTCCGCATCAACAGATCGGGAATACTCCTTTCTTCGGTTTGGTGTGGTGAAACAAGCAGCACCCAAGATGGCATCACCCAACTCCAGCGGCCCACCCTCCAAGCAGTGCCTCAAGGTGGAATCATGGTCTCAGGTAAGTGATGGATAAGATGTGGATGAGGGATGAGGTTGAGAGTTTATAGTGAGACCATGAAATAGGTTTCACGGTGAGACCGTGTTAAAAAAAAGGAAACAGTGTGTGGAAATCTCCTGTGCCACCGGTTTTCAAGGGATACGGTGATATAGGTTTTAGAAGAAGCACAAGGGGTTGAGATACGGTGCGTGGAGACACCGTGACTAGAATGAAACCATAAACCTGCAAAATAAATAGAGAAAAACAAATAAATTAAGACTTAAATTAAAATTGAACAAAACAAAATAATTAATAAAAACTAAAACTTAATTAAAATAATTGAAAATAAAGATACTAATAAATTTAAGTAAACTTTTAAAACCAAATTAACTTAATTTAAATTATTATTAACTTTAAAATATAAAACTAAAATTATTACTATACTAAAACTAAAATTAAAAATCAATTAAATTATTAAAAGTAAATATAAAATTTAAACATTTAAATTAGAAAGTTAAATTAATGCTACTATAACAAACTAAATTAATTTACAAAGAAAATTAATTATCATTTTATTGAACAGTTGAATTAGGTTAAGACTTAAAATTATAATGTTTTAATAGATTTAGTTTGTTAAAAAACATAAATTAGTAATTAATGAATTATTAAAAGACATTTTATAATTATGTTTTATTAAATTAATTGATTTTTATTACATGATATGTTAGATTAAGCATACATTAATCATGTACAAAGGCCAAATTAATTAATTAGGTCTGAACTATTAAATTATCAGACAAAAATAGCTAGCTAAGTAAGAATCTATTAGACTATAAAATAAAGTAAAACTTAAATTAACAAATTTAGTGCTAAAAATACACAATTAATAATAAAAAATGATTAATTGATAAATTTTATTTATAAAAATACAAAAGTGTAAATATTTAGTATAAATCACAACAATAACCAATTAAAACATTAAAAATAATTGAAAAATATGTGGCAAAACATGTGTTTTAAAGGCCACATCAGGGAGAACATCCTCAAAAAGGATAGTGGGATAAAGATTAACTTCAACAATGTTATGCTCATGATACATAAGAGTTAGTATAGGAATAGATTCTATAGTTCCTCATGGAAGATGCAGTTCCTACAACACAAGTACTACATAAGAGTACTAGATAGGTAAGAGAACCAAATATATATGGTTTTCTAGTCACTAAATATGGTGACTCGTTATTAGTTGATTATGAAGAACCTCTCTCATACAAAGAGGCAGTAGAGACTTGAGAATATAAAAGTTGGAAAAAAGCCACAAATTCTGAAATGGATTCCTTGTATCAAAACCAAGTTTGGGTTCTGGTCGATCCTCTAGTTGATGTAAATCCCATTGGATGAAAATGGGTATTCAAGAGAAAACTTGAGATGGAAGGTGATGTAAATACCTATAAAGTAATACTAGTGGATAAAGGGTTCAAATAATGTCAAGGCATTAACTATGATGAAACCTTTTTACCAATTTTTAGGTTTAAATCCATCAGAATTATAATTTCTATAAAATCTTACCATGACTATGAAATTTGGAAGATGTATATTAAAATAACCTTACTTAATGGGAACATTTAGGAAAATTTCTATACGACACAACTAGAAGGGTTTTTGACTCCTGGTAATGTTGAAAGTATATAAAAGTTGTAGAGGTCCATTTATGTATTGCAAAAAGTATCTAGGTCATGGAACATTCAATTTGATGAAGCTATAAAAGATTTTGGTTTCATTAAGTATGAATATGAGTAATGTGATTATAATCGGTTTTGTGGGAGTGTGGTCATTATCCTAGTAATATATGTTTATGACATATTAATTATTGGAGATGACATACTAGTCTTATAGTCTATTAATGACTGGTTAAACAAATGTTTATCTATTAAGGAATCAGGTGGAGAAAACTATATTCTAGGGATTAAGATTATCTGTGATAGATCCAAGAGGATACCTAGACTAAATAAAGGTACATACATTGACTAGATACTAATGATATTTCATATAGAACAATCTAAGAGGGTATTGGTTCTAGTATCATATGGTATAAATATTTCTCAGAAAATGTTTCCACAAAAATAATAGGATAAAGAGATAATGACTAATATATTATACGCTTCATTGATAGGATCAATCATGTATTCCATGTTATATACCAAACTTGATTTTTCCTACACATTAAGCATGGTAGGAATATATCAAGATGATCTAGGAGAACAACATTGGTCAACTATTAAGGATATCCTTAAGTATCTAAGAAGAACTAAAGGTATGTTCCTGGTGTATAGAGGAGATGAGAATCTGGTCATCAAGGGTTATAATGATGCTTGTTTTTACATAGATCAAAATGATCTGAAGTCATAGTTGGGATATATTTTCTATCTCAACAAAGGAGCTGTGAGATGGAAGTTTTCAAAGAAGATAGTTATCACCGATTCTATAGTGGAGTCAAAGTATATAACTACTTATAATGCATAAAAAGAATCCATTTTGATATATAAATTTTTATAGGATCTCGATGTGGTACATAGTAGTAAAGACCCTATCACATTTTATTATGATAATACTACAGTGGTGTATTTTTCAAAAGTGATGAGGTCACACCAACAGACAAAGAACATACTCTAAAAGTATCACCACTTGACAGATTTTTCTCATAGGGGTGAATTTATAGTAATCATATTTCCCAAGAAAGAAAATATGGTTGACCCCTTGACTAAAGGTCTTCCTCAGTAGAAGAATGAGTATCATGTAAAAGCTAGTGGACTAAAGTTTGTTAATAGTTAGATTTAGTGTAAGTGAGAGTATGTTGGAGTTGGTTCCCTAGAACCAACTTCTATGTACTTTGTGATAACTTGTATTCATTGTTTTGAATATTAATAACTCATAATGACATCATGATTATTCTTCTGTGTAACATCGCATGTGATAATTTCCTAAGAGTAGCTATCACACTGAAAGGTCATAGTAGTTCCCTACTATGAATAGAACACATAAGTGCCATGACAATATTCTTAAATATATATTCTATAGCTGTATAAAACCGTATGAGGGCTACAAATTATATAGGCTATCAAGGGTGGAGACTCATAGGACTTTGAGGCACCTTCTCATGGTGTACACCCTTGGTAATATCAAGCATATGATATTAAGATAACGAGACCTGCCAGTAGGAAATCCACATTTACATGTGTCATTGAGTGTTCCTATGTGTGGACATGTGTATTTATTCTTAGACTTTAATATTATTATTAATGAGTATTATAAGTCACCTATTTTGATGTATTGATGAAAATAGTTATGACATATGTTTTCGGTGAGGTATGATATGTTGGGTGCATCATGAGTAATATTTCATTAATGAAAAATATGAGAAATGATTTTTTCCTTTTGTTATTTAGAAGAAGTTGATATATCATTCCCTTTGATATAAATGGTATAGCCTAAATAAATCTATGTCGATGGTGTTTCATAGGCAAGTTCGATTTTCATAAATTCAAAGAAAGTGACATCAAGAACATAGGTTGATGGCACCAACATGCAACCAATTTTATTAGAGATATCACAATAAAGGGATTATATTACATAGTAATCATCTTCATATGGTTTTATTTCATTGTGACATTAACTTCTTTATCTATGGGTGCCTTGGTGTGTTGCTAAATTCTAAACTTGGAATTTGGCTACTTTGCCTAATGCCATTGAGAAAGATTCTTAGAGGGCCACACACTAAGTGTATCCAAAACCACAGTTAAATAATAATAATATTTATTATTTAACAAATTGAATAAATATTATTCTCTCACATGGTTTAATAATTATCCATGTTTTATTTATCTCATATATTTTGTCACAAGTTATTTGAGAGAATATTTAATAAATATTTATTTTCTATTTAGTGAATATAAAATCTATTTATTTTTTGGTGAATAATGTAGTGATATATATTTATTAAATAAATATTTATTATTCAAGGTTTGATAAATATTGTATAGGAATGGTAGAATAAGTTTAAAGGTTTGGTGAGAAATAATATATATTGAATATTATTTGAATGAATAATATTTAATTTAATTAGTGAGTTTTGTGCATGTCAATAAATAATAATAATATTATTATTAAAAAGATGGGGTTTTGTAAGGATTAAGAAAAATAACAAGTGAACATATAAAATTATTATTTTCTAACCCTAGCGATATATAATCCTAATTATATTATTTCTTCAGTAGAGACAATTCAATTGTCTTGTGTACAAAGTCATCTGAAGATAATCCTCTCGAATCCCTAGAGAGTTCCCTATCCAAGAATGATCTCAAGAATAGAGAGTGATTATCCTACTCCACTCAATCTCAAGTCTATAGAGATTGAAGATAACCAGTACTTGAAGAGATTCTTAGGGAGATCAGAGGTGAATGATGCAAGAATTAGGATCTACCATTCTAGCACCCAAAGATTCCTATAGTGATGTTTGGAGATTCACGGAGCATGTGTGGATCATTAATGGAGGTAATATATACTTTATTACTACCACACAATGATAGTACGACATAAATAAGTTTTAATATCCATAAATGTAGAAATAATTAATTAAAGTGTAATTTTTAATTTCTAAAATTAATTATAAATATTACGTGATGATAATGCACTTTGGTTATGGAGTTTTCTTTCATTAATATTATTTGGTTTAATTCCGTTGATCATGGAATTTATCGACGTGTAAATATTAGATTAATCATCAAATTTGAAAAAAATATGATCCAGGAATACCTAATCTGGTGCTTCTATTGTGATCCTAACCTACACCCATGGCTGAGAAGATGCATCCCAAAAAGTGTACCTCTTGAAACATGATGTATCAAGATATTCCAATAATGTTGGTACTCTCAGAGCATGTATAAGTATATCCTAAAATGTCTCTCATTCTCCTATACTAACACAAAGTTCATGAGGGCATCATCAAAGAATACTACCAAAAATCAATCTAATAGGTGATGAAAGATCTGGTCCATAAGTCTCATAACACCACTGGGGAATTTAATAGACCAAAAATTATCACCAAGAACTCAAAGAAACCATATATAATTTATAAAGATACCTTAGATACATCCTTCTATTGAATATAGATTTGGTGATAACCCATTATAAGCTAAAACTATGAGAACCACTTCACCCCAAATCACCAGTTGAAGAAGTCGTTGATTCTTAGAGCTTGATACTTCTTCCCAAAAATAACCTAGTTCAAGTGATGTTAGTCCACACATAACCTTGATCTCTCATACCCACCTCCTAGGTGAACAAAACTGGGCTACCCAGGGGAATTCTCTAGGTCTAACAAATCCCATACTTTGTATATTTTTCTAACTTCACATTTAACTCTCATAACTACACGGGGTCGTCTAATTTGCTAGTGTTGATATCAAGTCATCCTTGGGTGCAGGTCTATACATAAAACAAAATTTATATGGAGAGGTAAGCCTGTAACATACTCAAAGAACACGTCCTCATACTCCTCCAAAACTATAGAGATATGAAAGAACATAACATCCACTACTCCAATGGCCATACTAGTCAACTAGTAAGAAATCGATTCTATTAACCTGCACAAAAGCTCATCCTGCTCTACCTGGGATCCCTTCTCACCAAAAAAGGAAAATTCCATCCTAGTAACTTGAAAACACTACAACCATCACTAATAATAGTCAAAATAGTCATGGATATTAGGAAAATTGTCCAAACCGAGGAAATCATCATAGATCCTCATCACCACTATAGAAATATTCCATGCGAGGCTCTCTCTCCTCCGAGAGTTAGGTTACACTATCTGAAGAAGTGTGATCACCAAATCCTCTCTAAAAGAGCCTATAAAATAAGGGTTGAGATAAAAATTCCATTGGAATCGTTTGGTATAAAAAAGGGACATACTCATGGGAAAGTATTGTGACTATGTACCCAAAATGTAGCTAAAGAAGAGAAGACCCAGGTCGCACGTCGAAATTCACTCAAAGCCTCTAGGTCATAATCCCATAGTTCCAGAAACCATCATTACACTTTTTTTCTTGTTTTCTATAAGCACAGATAACTTCAACACCCCAGAACACCAAAAATACCTTAAAAACACAAGTAAAAGGAACTAGACTATCACACCTTGTCACTATCCACTTTGGGCAGCATTGACTAACCCACATGATTTTAAATCACATCACAAGAACATTTCTAAGTGGGGGAAGTTTTCCTCTTACTTATGTGCCTAATGTCACATCAAAAATTACCAAAAAAAGGTTCTACCTATAAACTATATTGAATTGAAGAAGTCAAACCACCACGAAAACCATCATGAGGGTTCCTAACCAAGTGGGAAACTCGCACCACAAGCTCGACCTAATCCTCTACCATCTGGGGAGGGGTCTGGGTCACTGAAAAACCTAGTTTATTTCTATCTCCAAAACTCATTAAGCACAAAAAACACAAGTGATTCATCTACCAGTACCACCAAAACCAACTAATTCTCAACCTGATAGGGAGAATCTACATGAACCACTAGAGATGGGTCAACATGCTTCTAAATAGGTGGAGACATCGCTCACTATCCGACTGGAGGAACTATTTCCGGTACAGGTCTTTAAATTGAAGCCTTATCACCAAGAGGATCATAACTATGATACCACTACGAAATCCTAGATGATTTATTTTGTGGGGGAATACAAAAACAGTTGAGACACACTACAGTAAAATGAGTATATCTAGGGAGCTAACTTAAGAAGGAAAAGGAAACCACAACGCATTCCTATATGATGCATGTAACAATTTTTCCATATAAATAGTACCTAAATGTGTTGAAAAAATAAGTTTATTTGAGTCTTGGTGAATGGATATGTTGGCCACCACACCAATATTGGGTTCCCTAGACTGAGATCTAAACTCAATAAACTTTAACACTATTATAATAGTTCCCAAACCAAACCTCATAGCTAGATAATATCAAATATCCAATCCTAATAAGACCTCCTTTGAAAACACTGTATCACAATATGACCCATCGGGCCCACATGGATAGTGGTAACCCAAGAATGACACCCCAATATCACCTCTAATAGGCCATGGGATGGAAACCAATACTGAGTAGGCATGACACACACATGGGAGGACTTAACCTAAATTACCTACACACACAAAAAAATATCCATACACCAGTATAATGCAGAATGATAAAGTAATCATATTGAAAATGAATGAATAAAACATATCTCACATCAGAGTACCAAAATAAGTACAACAGAAGTATAAAGGTCCAAATACAATCCCACTAAAATTGAAAAAGAACCCAACCTACTGAAAATGAATGGGAAGCTACCCAAAAGAAACTCTTGGATCCATTTGAGGTCTGTTTAGAAAAATAATCTTGAACTAATCCTATTACACATAAGACTCCCAAAAAAGGCCTATTGTCTACATAATACATGAGAAATGTAGGAATATCCCATGAAATTTTGAGAATAAATATACCCATTAGGACACCCCAAAATCACCAAACATAAACCATCAAGAGAGTAGCCAACTCATAATCACAAATATATGTCAATTAGAACACAATACATAGTAATAATATCAACACTAACCCACATATGATAAAATATAGTCACCAATTATAAAGTAAATTTCTAACCATACTTCCTACCTAGGATTATAATAGAGGCTCAAAATTAACACTCGTCCATGAGAAAACACTCCATGAGTCTTTACATCACTGATGGAACTTGTATGAGTGGTGTCACTCATCAGGTCTTACTATACTTATGAAACTCATCTAATTTGACATGCTCATGATATCTTGACATGAAGAAGCATGAAGTAGCTAAGGGGAATCATCGGAGATACTCAATTGATCAGACTATAGCCTTCTAGAAGAAAAAATATGTCAATATATAGATAGAGTATCACACCTAGGGCTTGTGGAGAATACCTAACCCTAACAAGGATAACCTACTAGATATGGGATCATTATCACAAATATTGGTCATGTGATTTCTGAAACCCTACATAGGGAAGGAGATTATGGGAATGAGGATGCAACCCTCAAGCCTCATGGTGGCATTCATACTCTAATCCACCAATGAGATCTTTTCCAATGTTCCAAAAAATATTACACATAGAACCCTCATGGAGGTAGACTAAGAAAACTCACCAAAAAATGGAATACACCTAATAATATAGATATGGATTGAGAGAACACACCCAAGCTCACATAAGAGCTAAAATAATAAGAACAAGGGCTCTAAATTTCCTTTTAAGAAGTACATGGAATGTACCATGGGGTAAATGGTGTGTCTCTCTAAGTTGGGAACTGACAATTTCTCTCTGTCTCACACAACATGTCTATCTATAGATTCATGGAATGTCTATCAGGGTTACACAACCTGTAGAGGTTGAGCTATAACTCAATATGTGATGTATACTCCTAACTATGTATTATTGTCCATGCCTATGTACTAAGGTTATGCCTGTGTACGGTGGTCACATCTAAGTACTTTTCAATGTATATAGGGTGTACTACACATCACATGGTGTGTAGGGGCCTGGTCCAACACTCAGTATGGGAATCTTCCAAATCCCATATACCTTTTAAAGTATACAAATTGTGCCTTGACATACATGGCATGTGGGGTCACATGGACACCTGAGAGTTTAGTCCCTACATATGATAATTTGTTCACCAAGGGTTACACAACGTGTGATATGACACACACAAAATGTGGTGCTACATGGATTACTTGGCATTTACTCCTTGTACATGCTGATCCGGTTAGATAAGGGTCACATGACGTTTTATATTTAACTTAATGTGTAAAAACTATTTTCCACACATGGGGTGGTAACACGGCATGTGTTATTTGGACAAAAAATCATGTATATTGGTATTTTATTGATTTATGGACACTCTAACATGTCTTATTCCGTGCCTATACCGCCTCTATTCCAACCACCAAACTCACTATTGATCCCAAATTTAGGTTGACTATGCCTGCCTCATCACTAGTGTCTAGATTTTAGTCACCTGAATATGATTGTAAAGAATTCATGTGACACTATTTAAATGGAATTCCCAAACCATAAAACAAAATATTTGATCCCAATCAATCCTATGTCATCATATTGTACCTCAATGGAACTTATGACCTCAAATACGAACCCGGTGAAATGATCCATTGCACCAAAGATGGAATGCACAATGATTAATTTCCTAGTATTTTTTGAATTGTTTTTGAAAGTAAATAACGATGATGATCATACATATAATATGGGTAGGAAACCATAAAACATAAACATGAGGAACAAACCTCAACCATTATTCAGGTTTCCATCAATCTTTTATTGTGAAGGTGATGAATGAAGAGGATAATCAATATTAAACAATTATAATGTCAATTCCTAATACCTAATAAGATAAATCATCAATGAAAATCATCCATCCACCCTTGAATCAATTTTTTTTATAGAAATTTATTCAAGTTAAACACGGGATAAAAAATAAGTTTAATGGACAAAACAAACAAAAATCATACCATGAGGTTGGATTGATCACTGATAAAGAATGGTTTCATTTCATTATCATTATAAATATTGAAGAAATATACCACCATTTATGATCATTGTGGTACTCCAATCATTGATCTATGATCCACCGTCATCCGATAAGGTTCTCCACTATCCTCTTAGATTCATAGGGTTATGTGAATAACCCTAGGATTCTTCCCATAACATGGATTATATATAGAAAATACTAAGTATGGAAATTTAATAACAAATAAATAAATAAATTTATATATTTAATTATTATTCCTCCCATGACCACTTTAACAAAACACCCAACACTGGAAAAAATTATGTCATTCCTAGGGTAAAACCTGCGTTTTATATTTAATGGTGATCTCATATTTCCTATCTAAGGATCCGTTTAGAAGATGTTCAATTATTTATGAAAAAAAATGAATGTGTGATATAATATATTTAATATTTATAATATATCCACTCTGAGGCTCTCTGGGCCTCAGAATCCTGCAACGACTTAATGTCTCACTTCGAAAATATTCATTGAAATATTACAAAGTGTTACAAAAATATTTAGAGTTTCTACATATGGAGAGAAAAATATTACAGTTTTATGTTAAATCAAGTTTTAAAATTATTTTGGTTAAGTAATAGAAAATCATAATTCTTTTAGATTAATTTTTTTCAAATAAATAACATTTATTTTATTAAGAAACATCACATAGAATGTAACATAATAATGGAATTATTAAAAATGAAAGTGGAAATAAAATAGTTTGAACTTAAATAAGCAACAAAACTATGTATTATTGTAAACTAAGTTACAACATAAAATGGTTAAAACTATATTTTAATCAATAAAATGATAATTCATAGCTATAAAAAAAGGAAAATATAAAGTAAATACTACATTATTTTATAAATACAAAAAATATTACTAAGTGAATATGAATTATATGAATACCTGGTATTTGAATCCATTAATATTAAAGATAGATAATATATTCACTTGGAATATTCCATGTTTTATTCCAAACATGTTTTGGTCGAGTAACACTATTTTAGAATAATAAATGAGAAAACAACCTGCATAAAAATTCTCCTCTAACTTATAAAGACACCACTTTTATTTCTTCTATAAAATAATTTTCACCTTGAAGTAATCCTATGGTGTAGTAGGAATGCCTATATGTACTATGAGAAATATTTTTCATAGTTAGTATGACATCATAATAAGTAGGTAATTTAGCCTTGGTGACTAGAATTCTCAAGTAGTGGAGTTCTCAAATTGTAGAAGGCACATAATGTAATCTCATAATTACAATACCTTTCTTCAACGAGTACCATTTATGGTCACATGTGTTTTAATAAAATTTTAATGGTAATTATGAATATGAAAATGTATTTCATTTAGGATACTTTAAATTAGCATCAAACCATGAATATGACATTGAGTGAGCAATTTTTGTTTCCTTAAATATCCTATATTTGTTCATTATTGATGTAAGCAATGCACTATTCACTTGGTAAATGGAAATGTAATATTTCAACTGGAGGGAATATATAATGTATGTAATAACTATAAATTATCCAATTTTATTCACATGGGGATATATATATATCAACAGTCATAGTACATTTTAATTTCATCCAAATGTTTTTCTGGAAGATGTCTACTATGAGGTTTGTAAAGCGCATCAGTGACATGATCATGCCCTTTGTTGATATATTTCAAAAAAAAAAAATACTTTATAGAATGTGACTATTTGAAAATATAAATTTTTATTTATTATTATTTCATCAATAATTTTTTTTTATAGTACAAAAAATATATTATCTATATGGAATCTATTTTTTAAATCTGAATTACTAGTATCACATATTCTATAAAAAAAGAAACCATAATCATATAGAGTTGTATCAGTGATTGTTTGGGGAAAACATTGAAATTTTTTTGTTAATAAATCACGGTGATTTATGTTTACTAAGTACATGTACTATGAACCATGTTGTTTTGAACTGTGTCATATAGCCTTGGTTGGCTTTTTTTTGTTGGGAATTTAAGAGGAGAATTTTTTTTCTATAATAAATGGAGTGAAAATTTTGTTATGAGAATAAAGGAATAAGAGTATATGTACACATGAAAAACCTCCTTTTTTTAATTCTACAATATGAATAACTATATCAAAATGGAATAATGAATAACAAATAAAAGAAATAATACATTAAAAAATGTCCTCATAGTGAAAAAAATATAGATAAGGGCTTGAAAGGAATACCAACATGATATGTTCCAAAGATACATTCTTATCTTAAATCTTTCATCAGATGGTTAACCTTCATGTTGAAAAATCTGGATATTTCTTGTGGAAAATAATACATACAATTTATTTGTTCTTTTATTTACTTGGAAATTTAATGCTTGTTTAGATTACAAGTGAATATAAGAAACAAATCTAGATACCCTACACAGTTACAAATTATCATTTCATCTTGATAATTTTGAATCATATGCCTCGAACCCCCAGTGAAGGATGAAGGAAAAATAACATTCTTTCTACTCAAAGACCCTTCACATTCACCTTTAAGGTAAGCATTATGCAATCCATTGTAAATATCAACCCTATTTTTTTCTAGTTGAATTGAATAAAAGATAAATGTTGAGATTAACTATTTTATATACATCAACAACAAAATGTAGTAGTAGACATATTTAATGAATAATAATTGAATACTATTTAGAATAAAATTTAAGGTGATAAGAAAAATATTCTCTCATTGTAACTTTTGTGGCTATATAGCTCTATTGAATATTATAGAATAATGGTCCATGGTTTCGGTGTATCTATCTTGAACGATTGTATAAATTAGAGGATATTGTGATGGAAAATACAAAGGGTGAAGTTAATATATATGTTGAAGTTCACCACCCTTTTTTTCAGGATAATAACCCTTTCCCTACTAAGATTTTCAACATCTCCAACAATAAGCATAAAAATTTCTGAAGCAGAAGGAAAGTTGTCTATTTACAAAGCATTTTTTCTTTGTCTAATTAGTAATAGCTTCAAGTTGGGACAATGATATGATCCTATAAAATACTTTGATATTTTTAAACAATGCATTAATGTTTTATAATCATCCCATATTAGATTCAGGTTCTCAATAATTAATAGGTTTATTGATGATTTTATATTTATTTCATCAAAACTGCACATCAGAATAGTAATTTAATTTATTAATATGTCGTATATTTGTAAAGAGTAAATATATGAAGTTTTTTTGACTTACCAAACTTCTTTTATTCTATTAATAACTTCATTAAAAGTGTCATAAACATAAATCTAGGTCAACTTTGGTGAATTCCCATTATAAGGGATTAACATACCAATACAATGGTAGATTTTCTGTTCAATAGGAATATATGTGGAGAACCACCATTATTGATAGAACTATCAATCATACCCTCATATAAGTGAAGTATAACATTGTGTTATAAGTCTATATGTACTCGAATAAATTTTTTGACTCATTGAAAGTGCTATTTTAAATTAGATTCTTCAAGTATTATCAAGGTCCAAGTAGGTATTCCAAACCAATCTTAACCAATGAGAAGCACAGGGATAAGTATGGAGTGTAATTACTACCATATTTTTTCAATTATTCTTAAAACCATATATTTACACTAAAATATGTGCATGTGTGGATATGACCATTATTATATAAGTACACTACAATACATGATGAAAAATTAATAATATATTATGGTAACGAGGTAAAATTTTGTAGAATGATCTTGTAGTGATACATAAAAAGTATACATTGTTATATGTAGATTATAACCTATGTAATCTACGGATGCCAATATTTGTTCATTGTGGCTATCATAAAATGGGTATGCAACAGAAGGTTAGTAAAATATTTTGTAATGCATTTCCTTCAAAATTATTTATGAGGTTATTATATATATATGGGGTTTTGGTTTTGTGTTATTGTAAATTTTTTTAAATAATGAAAAAAAATAAAAATTTTCAATGTTTCTATGTGAAGTATAAGTTTTAAAGTTAATGCATGCAAGCTAAGAATAGTATAGGATCCATATCATGATATTTTCTCAAGTTATTAGAGTGATTAACTTGAATATTTTAAAGGGAAACAATATGTTGATTTGATATGAAATGTCTTCCTCATGTAATAAACTTGGTAGAATAAGTCACATTAGAAATTGATCTAGGAGAGGGTAAACTAATAGTATTTCTTATACCTGATAAATTTAGTGGAAAAAACATTAAGTATAGAAATAAGTATGGTAATAATGAAATAATAACTTCTAATTGTTTAGAAATACAAAAGGAAAAAGTTAAGGTAATAATGAAAGAAGCACATACACAGATGTTGGTTCAATGTTGAGATGAATTGACCACTACCATATGTTGTAGTTATTACAACTTTAACGGGATTATTAAAGGAAAACAATGTTTTTATAAATGAAGATACCTTTGTATGTTTCCTTTGATAAAAACATATTTTAGATTATTAGAGTTTGATAATTATAAACATCTTAGAAATAATATTCTTACCGTTTGATGGTAGATTTTCTAACATTGACTAATGTTTTATTTTAAACCCATCACACAACAGTGAACATGTCTTATGGTGCTAAAATTTCATAATTCAATATTATCTGAAACATAATTTTTTTATACAATAACATGGTAATTAGTAGTTGCTAATATGATATATCAGATAATGTGAATTGATAAAATAATTATAACAAAACATTTAAACATATAGTTGATAGTGTATTTTGACTTGTTCCTTCTAAGTTGATGTTATTATATGATGATATATTTCTTTATGAAAAATAATAAGGGGAATTAGTGCATTTAAATTTTATAAGAATGAATACTAATATTAGTGATCAGTTTCTAGGATCATGTATGAGCTATATATTTCTGATGTCATATGGTTAGTCTTTGTTATAACCTGGATTACTTTGAAATTGATTGGCTATTGTTTGTAATCATTTACATCTTTGTAATGATTTCATAACAACTCAATTTGTATGATGTTATAGAAGATAAATAAAAAATAAAATATGAATTTCACTATTAATGCGTAACATACATGAGAATATAATATGATGTTCATAATTAATTCATAACATGCCCTATATATTAAATAAGTAAACGAAACACATATGTTGAACATATTAAAAATGAAACAAAAATGAAACTAGATACATGCATCAGAATGGGGTCATAGATATGTGATTAAATTTTCATCAATGTGGAAGGTAATAACGAAATAAATAACTTTTATAGAAAGTGGGTATTACAAACCACAATTGTTGAGCTAAATGAGATAAACAATGACCGTATTTTTGTGAAGAAAATGAAATAGAAACATTGTATTATAATAGGATTATAAGGCTATACCATGTGAAATTAAACATAATATATAGGTTTGTAAATGCTTGAATGAAAACCGTACACCATTTTTCCGAGTTTAGGAGTGTGTGATCGACCCTTAAGTTATTGATGATGAACAAAGTGAATATTGTAGAAATTTTATATCAGCATAGGGCGAGTGAGAGTTGAAACAAAAAAGAGGATTGAGAGTTGATGATAAGTGTAACAGTCGAAGATGCGCTTCTTGAAGGGTGGGAAAGGAAAGGATGATGGACACACAGGGAGTGAGTATATAAATGGGGGAAATAAGTTTCATAAGGAAGAAAAATATATGGGGATTGAGAGTAGAAATTAGAGAAATAAGTATCACGAGGAAGAGATATGTGATTTAGGGTGGAGGAGAGATATAGGTAGAGGAGAACCAATAGGATGTGGTGATATATGAGGACACAAATGTGGAAATATGGGTGGATGGGAGGTAGAGAAGATGGAGGGGAGTTGAGGTATTTAGAGGTAGAGACAGAGAGCACCAGAGTTAGGATGGGAGAGGAGGGAATGTGGGGATGAGAAACTGTGGTGGGAGGGAGAGTAAGGGGTAGAGAAATCATGAAACCATGTGAATTTTTTTTGAGGGAAATTATGTTATGTGGTATTGAAACATGTAAAGGGAACTTCCATAAATAATAATATACATATTTTAGGGGACTACTTGCACTAGATTTTGGGGGTAGTGGTTGATACATATTATATATATATATAGACATATATATATTAACCCAAATTTAAAGAAGAAATAATTAATCAATATGGATAATTCTAACAAAACTCAACATAAGAAAAATAAAATCCTTGAACCAAAACTTTAGCCTTTAAGATTAACACAACTATAAAAGTGGGTTTTAGAAACTACCAAAAGTGACCACTATTGGACTTTAATGGCCACCAAAAAACCATTTTTAATGGTTGTAGTTGCGCTGTCTCTAAATAGAATTAGCGACTGCTAATTACTTTCACTAATGTGCAATATTTATTTTACCCCTCTCTCTTTTTGCGTTTTTATGATCACAAATAATCATCTATGTTTCTAAAATTTTCATTTTAGTGAGTTTCAATTTTTATTTTAAATACCAAGTAATGGGTATCATTCACATGTTGAATATTTAATGACGTCTTGTTGAAGGCTTAGACCCATATATAATATTACTACAAGTTCATGTAATCATATTAGAATAACTTTAGAAGGTGTTAAAAGTAAGTAGAGTAGGACACTTTTGGAGTTAAGTAGTAGAAGGTTACACTAGAAAACTAGTTCCATGGTGGTAGTAGTAGATTATGTCTATAAGACCCACTAGCCATAAAATGGTGAAGGAAGAAGCACTCCCATCCAGTAGCAGTCCATCAACCAACCAATGGAGGTGTACCAGTAAGCTAATTCCAGTTCCAGAAGCCACTAAGTTCCAGGTAGTTCACTGGCTACCCTATGGAGGCTACCTGAAATCTAGTGGAATCAATCCATAAGATCTGAGGATACATTTATGATGGTAAAAAATTCTCCCACGTGTCTCTTTAATGATCTAGATCAACCTAAAGAATTCTATAATGATTCTTTATGTCATAGAGTTTATAAATATTGGATCAATAGTGATTGGATCTTAATAATAAACTTGTGTAACACCTATCTTCTTGAATCAAGATGCCAAATCACTAGACTTCCTTAATACCTCCTATCAAAGTTCCAACCTTTATTTTATCTATCTTAAAAGGATCTCACCTTTGTCCCTATCTCTCTATCTCTAAATTACACTTATTCTTAAAGATATATAGAATACATAATTTGTTAAATATTTGAGCTAAAAAAATCTATTTTATCTCATCCCACTTCTACCTTTGGTTGTTGGGTCTTTATTAAAACTAAGGAAATTTTGGTTCTTGGTTATCCCTTAAAACCAAATAATGTTTGGTTATTGGGTTTCTATAAAAACCAAGGGAAGTTGGTTCTTGTGTTTTCATTAAAACCAAGCTATAATCTCAGTAAGACATATCTCTGTAATTTAGGGGTGGAGACGTAGGGTCACCTCATGTGCTATTACTAAACTCCTTATCAAATTATGCTTGATCTATTATTTATTTTATAAATTTCATCATTCTACTCTAAATACACATAATGTGCATAAATTTGATACATCTGCTATCTTTTGTGATCAATTTCTTGATTATATTTGATATTAACTTTTATATGGATTGAATTTATTGGTTTATTATTTTATCATATCGAAATATTTTATTTTTAATTTTCCATTTTCATTTATAAATTTATTTTTTAAAGGTACTTCACCCCCTTTTTCCCTTCTCCTATAACAATTTTTATCAAAGGTTTCTTTGTTTTATCAAAATTTTCTTGGTTTCAGAATTGTGATTATTTTTAAAATCTCTTTTTGAAAATCCTTTTCACCCGATACCAAAAATTGTTATTAAAGGTTTATTTTTTTGATAAAAAATTTCCAAATTTTAAAATTGTGATTATTTTCAAAATCTTCTTTTTAAAATCATTTTTACTAGATACCAACAATTGGTATCAAAAGAGATATTTATTTTTCTCAAAAATACTACTTTTCAAAGATTAGTTTTTATTTTAATTTTTTTCTTATATTAATAGATTTAAAAGTTATATTTTTAAAATTACATCTAATTTTTATTCACATGATCATGTATTTGATGGTATCAATTATGGTTATTGGAAATTATTCATGTTAACTTATATAATCATCATATTTGTCTTTAAGTATAGCATCCCTACTTTTTCTTACATTACTATTACATCATTCTAATGACAACCAACATAATAATGATAAAAAATCAGTATCCAAATATTTAGTGTCTTTTGAAAATTAGGACAATACATTACATTTAAAAAATAAAACATAAAAATGATTTAATTCCTTCTCTAGATTCTTATTGGCCCTTGAGTTCTCTTTAGTGTAAATAGTCATGTGAGGATATACATCAAAGAAAGGGGTGAGCTAAAATACCAGTAAGAGGATAGATAAGAACATGAAGTAATATAACATGGGTGATAATAATCATAATAATCAAAAAATAATTATAGGATATTCATCATAATCAATAGAGTAAGCATTAGATGAATGTATGGAATGTGGCAACACATAAAAATGAAACTTCGTGTCTTAGTGGTCAAATAACACAAATAGTTGTGAAAAAAGTTAGAATCATGTTCACACATATTTCAATTTACCTCATGAGATTCATCACATTAACCAATGTATTGGAGAACAATATAATTCTTGTAACAACCATCAAATCATAAAATTTTCACGTGCTATATAATTCCAGGCGCAATCGTCACATCATAACATTTACATTATCATGCATGCCACATAGAACATATATCAATATTGGAAATAAAATAACCCATGGAAAGTAATGTGTTTCATTTCACAAAGAATAAATTCTTAAACATTGGAGTTCCCAAATGAAATAGGGATTAACATACTTGGCATAAGAATCATCAATCTTTTGTGAAGAATAAACAATCCCATGAGGAGTAAAAGATGTATTTTTAGAAAGAAGAGTTCTTTTGAAAAAATCATTGCATTTATAAAATTACCAGATTAGAAAAATTTATATCCAAAAAAGAAAAGGGAAATATAAATAGATGATATTTAAGAAATATTTTTGGAACATCCATACTGAAAATGGAGTGAAAGAGGGAAAACCCAAAGGAAGAGAGTTGGGTTCGAGAATCCCCTTACCATATATCAGAATGTTTTCTTCCATTTAATAGCCTAGATAATCAAATTGAATTCATTAATTAACAAATCAAAAACCTTTTATAAATTCATTTGTTTTAGTATAGTTTTATTAAGTTCATTTATGGGATTTTTTATGTGTTATAAAGTTTAATTTTATCATTTGAGAGTGTTTGTTTTCTTAGATTTCATGATTGGTTCACTTGTATACATGAACAGAAGTTTGTGCAAAATGTATATAAATATCAAGAATTTTCATTATATGTTATTAATGATATTACAGAAGTTTAAATGATCTTATATAGATTTTTTTAAATGTTATGAGGATAAATAATTAGATAAAAGTTTATGATGATCTTTTTAGGTTAATTTTGGCGATTTTTCGATCACAACGAACTCATTTTTTATCATTAGTATTATGTATATATATTAATTCCAGAAAATAAACAGGGTTATAAAATACATTTTAAAATATATTTAAACCATTATAATGGTTTTATTATTATCCTTTAATGCAATAAAGGAAATTTAAAGTGCATCACCCATGATGTCGGTAAACTGACACATCACAGACGACAATTTCATTTTTAGAATAAAAGGGAGAGAGGGAAGAGTTTAATGATGGATATTATATTAAAATGATATAATTAAATTATATGTAAGTTACTAGAGTTATCATTATATTTTTATTATGGGAGTTGAGGAAATTATAATAAATAAAAAGAACTTGAAAAGAAATTAAAAGAAAAGAAAGATAAATTTACCGCTTGAATTTCTCCTCCTTAATAACCTCCTTAGGGAAAAAGGTTTTTTCTTTTGATGAGACCAAGAGATCCTAGACATGGGGAAGGGTATTGGGAAGAGTATTTGGTAGAATTTTGAGAATTTCCAAAACTTATAAGGTGTGAGGAGAAGAGGTGGTATTTATAGCGGAGGAGAGGGGTGTTTTCTCATTATTATATTCATTAGTTTATTATTTTGGCTCAAGGATATGAATTATTTGAGAATTATCACTAAATATATTAAAATAATTAAGGATGGTTCGATATTAATGTGCTTACATCATCCTTACATCATCAATGACTAAAAAATTCATGTATTTAGCATTTATAAAAAATTATAATATTTTACTTTTTATAAAAATTCACATATTTTATAAAAATTCCAAAAATTCTCCATAAACATTTTTAGACATGTATAATTAAAAAAATAACTCTATTTTATGAAAATAATTTTCTAAATATGAGAAATTTTTTTTTAATTTAAATCATCATTTACTCAAAAAAATACAAATTTTCAATTTATAAATGATTTTATAACAAATTAAAAAATTAATTAAGGTCACATAAAATTATGTTATAATCATAAGAAAAAATTTATTAATTTCAGAATACAATTTATGAAAATATGTTTTCTTTTAAATTATTATATTAATTTTAAAATTGTAACTAAATATTTATGTCTTACAAAAATACCAACACTTAATCAATAATTTTTAAAACATTTATTAACTTATAATATGTTATAATTATATCATAATTGATTTTATAATATGCTTAAATTTTATTAATACTTCAATTGGTGAGGTTACTATTCATTTGACTCATTTACTATTTATAAGGGTCATATTACTTTTCCTAAATTCAAGTTACTATTTCATCAGTATAGGTTACTTAGCTTCTTTAAATACTTATTATTTCATTAATTCTTTATTTATAAAGTTTTTTATGGTGTATATGTGATGAAATTACTATAATAATAGAGAAATTGCATTGATAAAAGTTTGGGTCCTTACATTCTTTCCCCATTTTGAAAAGATTCCCTCAAAATTTAATTTTACATAAATAGGTGAGGGTAATTCTCCTTCATCACTTCCTATGATTCCCAAGTTTCTTATTCATACTTATGGTTCCTCTAAAAAACTTTGACAAGGTGGGTCTTCTTGTAGCATAAAACCTTATATCTACGGTCCCAAATCTTTACCGGCTGCTCCTCATAAGAGTGATCATCTTCCAGCTATACCACCTCTATGTTTATTGCTTGTGATGTCACATACATGACTTATTTTAAAGTTAAATTTCATTATATTTTCATTTATTCTTTGTTTTTTGGGTTTCTCAAGTTTTTATGGTGGAATGGGTGAGTTTTCATGAATTGGGCCAAACCGTGAGCCCAATTCCAGATTTAAAAATAAATTTTGATTCTTTTATAACTTTTTCATTTTTTAATATTTTTCACCCATTCAAGTTCCTAAATGGTATCCCCTGACATAGAAACACCAACATTGTAGTTTTGAGCCTTTAGAAAACCATAAACAAGCTGTATATGGGTTTTTATTTAAGGGATTGGGCCTGCCCGAAAGCCCAATTCCAGTTTTAATAATAAAATTTGTTTAATTAATAACTTA
The DNA here is from genome assembly GCA_963277665.1 of Viscum album. NCBI lineage: Eukaryota > Viridiplantae > Streptophyta > Magnoliopsida > Santalales > Viscaceae > Viscum > Viscum album. The sequence goes on from OY728128.1 coordinate 16,576,428, forward strand.
TCCAATATTAAGGCTTTTTCAGTGATTCCAAGCCCCAAAAACACCCCTTGAACCCAGCCGCGTGTCCAATATACTCCCACCCTCTTTTCATCTCATTTGCATTGCGTTTTAGGTCGAAACCTTTGAAGAACTCACATTTCGGGCCTTGTCACAGGCTGGGTTTGGTGCCATTTTTGGTGGCGATCGATTCGGTTCGTGACAAAATGGTATCAAAGGAGGTTTAGGTTAACTATTTGGGTCATGTTATTTGGGGAAGAGTTAGGATAGTCTGGAGTTAGGATTGTTGGGACATGGAATTCTAGTTATGGGTAGTGTTCCTGATCACCACACCTCATAATGGGATTCAAGTTTCCAAGAGAAGTCGGGATTTATCTAAGTCCTTCAGTTTTCTTGGTTCAATGATGATTAAGGGAAATGAAAAGAGAGTTGGGTTAATGGTCCTTGTGAGCTCGCAGGGCCTGAAAAGACATGTGGAGCCAAGGATATTCCCTAGAACACTCTCTATGACAGTGAAGTGATTGTAATATGGTTGCCAACCATATGTCCAAGTCACCCACTGAAACTAGTTTCCTCTCGTATTGTCTTGTGTTCTTTATTTTTGAAATCTTGGAACTTTGGTTTTAAAGTGACTTGGTTTTAAGAAGCGTAATGTTTTTTTGAATGATTTTCAAATAATGAGGGAATGGTTTTGTTAATGAAATGGTGGAACTGAATTTTCAGAATTATTTTGAAATGTAAAATGGTGTGCTTACACCTCTTTTGAAAGTAGGAACTATATTGATTTTGGTTTTGTAAACTGTTTCCAATAGAGTTTTCTAAATAATCAAACGGTGTTTTATTGGGATGAGATGTTTTGAAATTGATGTGAATATCTTGAAATTGAGTTCTTGTATAATGGTTTGTGTCTTTCTGAAAATTTTAGTAATATTTGAATTGGGATTTTGATCTCCTGATTAGCATTTTTGAAAAAAAAGGATGTGTTGGTTGACCGTTTTGGTTTTGAAAAGTGGAAATAATATTTGTTTTAACCTTTGGTATTTCCGTGAGTAACCACATGCATGTGGTTATATGGGATAATGGATGGTTGATGGCATGACTTGATGAGTGCCGGGATGGATATGAGGAGGGTGCCCAGTGTGGCACAAAAACATGCATGTGTGAGACCCATGGGGTACCATTGGTGGATATGCTTACTGCTAAATAGTTTGTTTTCAAAGAAATAGTTTTAAAGAAAAACATGATGTCTTTATGAATAGTTTTATATAGTTTGTATTATGGGTTTTTGATAATGTTGATGTTGTGGGATGTTTTGAGTCCAAGAACCCCTCCTATTTGAACTGTGTTTTGGGTTTGTGTTTGGTCGGTGAGCTGTGTTGTAGGGACGGTTAATGGTATCTTTTGAAAAATGTTTTGGGATGCCTTTGTGGTGGTTCCCTTCATGTGTTTGGATCTGGATTGTGATATATCGTGACCAATGGACCATCTTGGTTGGGTCCTTTGGTTCAATCGTTGGATAAGGTACGCCCCATTAAGGGTTAGTGCACAACTGAAGTGCAACCCGGATTGTTTTTCCTTTTGAAGACCCTCCAGTTGATCAATATAAGGAATCATTTTCTTGAGATTTTTAGATTGAGTCTACACCCTTTCCTTTATTTGATTTTTAGATCCTCTTGTAAAGTGAGAGTGCTCATGGAAGGTTGAAAGAGACCTTAGTTTCTTAAGTTTCCTGATACATCGAAGGTGGATGTGGTCTAGGGTTGTTAGTGTGAATGAGTGTCTCGATGGTGTCCAAGAGGACCTTTGGGTTCTTAGAAGTTTCTTTGATGCATGAATTCATGTTAAACCACCGGTGTGGGAAATATGGTCACGATAGGATATTGTGGCCACTTTCTAGAATTGTGTGTTGTTTGGGGATGTTGTATAAGGTCCCTCTCCATGCATTGTTTATATCAGTCACAATGGTCATGTTAGGTGATGCCTTATGATGTCATGGGCTCGATTGATCATAAAGGTGAAAGTTGTTCAATCATTTGAGAGTCTCTGTTATGTTGGGAGAATGTATCCCTTGAAAAAAAAACTTCAAAATCATCCATTTTTTTAGGAAGGTGAGTATAGGTGTTATTTACTTATATTGTTTCTTACCCGAAGAAACAAGGTGTGATTTGTGTTCATCTTCTAAGCCCTTGTTTCATTGAAATATTGGGTTAGTGTAAAGTGAGTTTGGAATGTGTTATGTCTTGGAAATCATATCAAGGATTGCAGTGTAGTTTTTGGTAGCACTGAAAGAATAATTCTCGTCCAAGGGGTTTCCAAGGACTAACTGCGAGGCCGAAGATGCTTCGATCATTTGAGATCCAGCCATAGGTCATGGAGAGAAGCTAGATCATAGTTAGGGGAAATCCCTGGGTCATTTAAACCCCTGTACAATTTCATATCCTTGGGGTGAAAGATATGAAGTGTTTAAACCTATGGTTTCATTATCTTTATTCTGTTTTTCACGTTTGGTGGAAATAGGTGGAGGGCCTTATACACATGACATCGCCCAATGTCATTACCTCCCCCTTTGGTTTCCATTGAGTATTTGGAGGATGGCTGGAAGTTTGGCTAGACAGGATGAGCACATGGTTTGTGAACGATTAAGAGAGACTGTGTGCCTAGAAGTCATGCAGGAATATTGATCTGCATAGTTAGTTAATGGTTTCATAAACTGTGTGGACTAACTGTGCGACCTTCCCAAATCTTGAAATTTTTGGGTTTTTTTTTTGTGCCGGCACATGCTAGTCGGTTAAGATGGTTAGTTCTTATGGTGGAGAGAACCACTATGATTTTCATGTATGTTCCTTCATAAATTTTGAATGGAAGTCTACCCTATGTGCCTGGGAGTCCATTCAGGCCTCCCCCTTTTAGTGTCTTGTTTTTGTCTCAGAAAAAAAATATTGGTTGTCTTTTATGGTGGGGAGCGTATTTGTGTCCCCCCATACTAGTAACTTACATTTATCCATGGTCTTGGATTGGTGTAGATAGTCTTGTTCGGAGCTATCTAGCTACCAACATCTTTCTTGGGTCAACTTTGGGACTGGAGAGCGCCCAATGGATTAGTTAAAGTAAGGTAAGTGTAGCCTTGTTCAATGTTATTGTTCGTTTGGGTGAATTGCTTGAGTCTTATTTGGATAGTGTTTGAGGAGTTTTCTTTTGGGATAAAGTATGAATGTGATTGATCATTTCAAGAAAGTGGTATATGTTTTGGTTTTGAGAGTAATCCTTAATTGATCACTGGAGGTGTTTTGGCCTTTGGGGGTGAAACCTGGCAAAGGAGTACCTCTTGTTTTGGGGGTGCTTTGTCCTTGATGTGACTTTCCGGGGCGGAAAGTTTTCATGGTGGGGAGAATTGTCACATACATGACTTATTTTAAAGTTAAATTTCATTAAATCTTCATTTATGCTTTGTTTTTTGGGTTTCTCAAGTTTTTATGGTGGAATGGGTGAGTTTTCATGAATTGGGCCAAACCGTGAGCCCAATTCCAGATTTAAAAATAAATTTTGATTCTTTTATAACCTTTTCATTTTTTAATATTTTTCACCCATTCAAGTTCCTAAATGGTATCCCCTGACATAGAAACACCACCATTATATTTTAGAGCCTTTAGAAAACCATAAACAAGCTGTATATGGGTTTTTATTTAAGGGATTGGGCCTGCCCGAAAGCCCAATTCCAGTTTTAAAAATAAAATTTGTTTAATTAATAAATTATCCAATATTAAGGATTTTTCGGTGATTCTAAGCCCCAAACACGCCCCTTGAACCCATCCGCGCGTCCAATATCCTACCACCCTCTTTGCAGCTCATTTGCATCGTGTTTTAGGTCGAAACCTTTGAAGAACTCACATTTCGGGCCTTTTCACGGGCTGAGTTTGGTGCCATTTTTGGTGGCGATCGATTCGGTTCGTGACATGTGAGGGATCTGGTATGTAATTCTAGAGGAGTGATACAATGAAAACATCATGAAATCGATCCATATTTAGTGGAAGTGCAAGCTGATAGGCCGCAAATCCTATGCGATCAAGGATCTCAAAGGGACCAATGTACCTTGGACATAGCTTCCATTTCCTTCCAAACCACATGACTCTCTTCCATAGTGATATTAAAGGAAATAATTTATCTCTAATGTCGAACTCTAAGTCCCTTCAATGACTGTCAGCATAAATATGTTGCTAAATCTGAGAAGCTTTGATATGTTGTTGAACGACTTGAACCATCTTTATATTCTCTTGCACAAGACCAGGTCCAAGTATCTTTCTTTCACCAACTTCATCTCAAAAGATTGGAGTTATACATCTCTTTCTATACAGATAATCATATATATCCATCTAAATACTTTAGTGGAAGCTATTATTGTATAAGAACTCAACCAATGAGACATGTTGATCCCATCCACCTTTGAATTCCATTAAGGAGGCTCTTAGCATATCCTAGAGTGTCTAAATAGTCCTTTCAGATTGGCCGTTAGTTTGGGAATTATATACCATGATGAAATTCAATTCAGTACTCAAAAAATGTTTATGACTCCTCCATAATTTATATGTGAACCTAAGATCTTGATTAGAGACAATTGAGAGTGGAACCCCATGAAACATCACCACTTTTTTCACATATATCTTAGTAATTTGTTCAAGTGAGATATATCCCTGAATAGAGATAATTTGGTTAGTCTTGGTGAGTCAATCCTCCATAACCCATATCACATTGTTTCTTTTGGATGTCTTTGGGAGACCAGTGAAAAATTACATAGTGAAATTATCCTATTTCCACATGGGTATAGGAAATGGTTGCATCAACACTTTGGACTTCTGTCGCTCTACTTTAACTTGATAACATATCAATCACCTTGATATATAATCCATAATCTCTATCACAAACCAACTTGGGTCAACCCTAAACTGGTCACCCAATATAATCTGTGACAAGGCCCGAGGGGCATTTCTGATCCCCTTGGGCTGGGAACTAGTGTCGGGAATCAAAATTAAACAGGTGGGAATGATTTGGCCCATAAATAAAGGAAAAATAAATAAATAAAAACTGAACAATGAAAACAAAAACTAGTAGTATAAATAAAATAAAACTACATGTATCTCTATGTGACCCTATGGGTCACCACCAACCTCAAACCAACATTTCACTATGACGACTGAATCCGAGCAAGAAGTAGCACCAAAGCTAAAAACGAGATAAAAATATACGCATGAGTATTAAAAATCATTATGCATTCCCAAACAATCTATCCCCATTTTAACTTCCTTTAAATAAAAGATTTATCAATTTCAAGTTTTAACTACAATATATAAAAATAAGTTTTTCACATATTTTCTCTTTAAAACAAATCACTGTCCATTTCCATTTTCAATTAAAAACCATATTTCCTTTTCAATAGGTAGACATTATCATTACAAAGTAGTTGATGTTTATACTTAAAAATGGAGGAAGGAAATGTAAAACCTTTTCAAAACATCTTTATGAAAACACATAAAAACATTCTATCAATTTTAGAAAGAAGCTACACCACACAATGGAACATGATCAACAAACATACAACATGGGAAATAGAAAACATCACACATGAGTAACCAACCAACACATTCATCTAAGTCATTCACCCTGGATAAATAATTTCAAAACAACATGGTAAAACCAAGGATCTCATGAATAATTTAGAATGTACTATAAATGTGACTCATCTTGAAGGCATGCCCTACCTGATGATGTCATAATGCCCAAACACCCAATCTTCTCCCTACCTAGCCTGGCCGTGGGGCCTAATTCCATATAAATATTAACAAAATAACCCCCTTATATGGGCCACTATATAGTACAATAACCTATACTAGTGCAACAATCATTTACTAAAATTTTTCTCTCTATGGTAGGTTCCCATGTTCAGACTAAAAAGTGGGGTGAGCCAACAATGTTAACCAAGCATCTAATCACAAGTACACACACATATATATCACACATATACAACTCCCAAAACAATTCACCCCTTAGTCACCCCAAGTAACAAGTCCCTTTCCTTCCAACTATTTGATTACAAGGGAGTACTACATGGAGGACCTCCCACAACATGCACATAACAATGGCAAGGGGACCATCCCAAGAGAGTTTTCTGATGAAACCATTTTTTTAAAGTGATAATCGGGCCTCACACAACTATCACATGATAAACCATTTCATAAAGAACCCAACACACACCAAACCATTTCCAAAGAATCCAATAAACACCACTTCCAATTTCAAAAAAAATTGGAACCCCATTTAAGAGATATATTTGAGAAAAAAACACACATTTACAATCCAATCCATTCTTTTAAAACCACAATTTTCTCACAAAGTCCAACCAAGATATTTGATAAAAACTAGGTAGGTAAATTTAATAAATTTGTTTTGTACGATTCAAATGAATGGGGAAATCAATCCATTTCACAACAAGAATTTATTCAAAAAACCATACATTACTAACTAAAGATTAAATAAAGGTGAGAAATAAATGAAATCAATGTATTATTAAATTTAAAGGCAATGTAAAAAGAACCTACCTTAAACATGCTTCTTTTTGATGATGACCACTTGAACCGACCCTTCGCGCTAACACACACATGCATTTATACATATATATATATAAATGAACCTAGATACATTGAAAATATTCCCCTCTCCATGAGGGAATGTGTAAAAAGAGGGCATATATATATATATATATTCCTTACCCTATATATGTACATGTAGGCGTTCTTGACACCAGCAGCTCAAAACCACCGTAGCGAGGTCCAACGCACTCTGGAAAAGTTACCAGCAACTCGAAAATCAAAAAACCCCCAAAATAAAATTAAGACAAAACAAAGGAACCAACATTATTTTGAAACCAATGGACTGTTCAAGAAATCCAAGTCTAAGGAAACACCATTTTAAAGCTTTCAGTGACAAATGGGCCTTTAAGTTTTCTACACCCTGAAGGAATTTACAAAAAATAATTCAAAAACTATTTTTCCAAAAAATGTTAAAATCTCCTTTTCACTAAGAATTTCCAAACAAAAATAACGTTCTTAGATTTCCTTTTTAAACCACTTTTAGAAAACACACAAGGAATCAACATCATTTAGAACACAAATAACTATTTAAGAAACCAAGATTTTAATAAAACACCATTTTGGAAACACCATATTCATTTGAGGGAACATCCATGTGTGCACCCAGTGCACCCATGGATGTACCAACATCCAATGGCATACCAAAAATCCATTAAACCTTTAGAAATAACCTCTAAAAACACCACTCACCCTTTAACCCATGCCAAACCATTTCACTTAATTACAAAATTCAACAAGTGTTCATAAACTAAAATATCCCTTCCAAAAAAGTTTCAAGACACACTTAAATAAATTACTATGTTCCACATGAAAATCCCAAGTCATAATTGGATCATTTTTATAAAATGTTTCAAATGGATAACATTACCCAACTATTTCAATTTTACCTCTAAATCTCAAGCATCCCTTTATAAAACACATTTAGTATAAGAAAACATAGGAATAATGAGAGTTTCACTTCGAAAGAAATTTTTAGTAAATCAAATCATCAAGAAAACACCACAATAATTTAACCAAGGGTGTTAACAAGATGCGAGTCATGTTTTAAAATTTAAATAATAACACACAAGCATCATATGGATTCAATTGGAAAGAAAAGGCATGGAAACACCTACCAATTGAGTGCGAATGCGACGAGACTCGCAAAGGGAGGTATAAAAAAGACGCATGGACCAACCATACACCCTAGATCCAAAGAAAACCAAGATACACATCAACTATAACATATAGGGTTTGAAAAAAATGAGAAAACCCACATTTAAAACCCTTGAAATTGAGGGATAAGGGGGAAAGGACTTACTGGAGGGACTCACACACCATGACGGAAGGATAATAGATCTCCATAGGGAAGAGAGGAGCGGCAACAGTGGCCCTCAATTGGTGGGGGTCACATGTGAGGAAGAGAGAGGGGGGGAGCTGCATGAGGGGTAAAGGGCAGGGGAGGGTGTGCGTGATGGGAAAAGGGGAGGGTAGGTTGTGCATTATGGGTAAAGGGGAGGGGACTTTGAGTTTTTATTATTAAAACCCTCTTAATAATAATAATAATAATATAATAATAATAATAATAATCATCATCATAATAATATTATCATTATTATTATTAAAAATTCTTTTATTTTTATTTTATTCTCATTTTATTTAATTTTAATTTAATTTTATTTTTCATTTAATTTTTATTATTTTTAGATACAGAGTAGGCCACACGATCTTCTAGGCCATATTCCAACCATGAACGTGCCAAAAAATCGCCCTAAATTTTTTAAATCTGAAAATTTTACCCATGTCTCAATCCGAACCTCAACCGGAAAAATTTAAGAATAAGTAGAGTATAAAATAAAGAATTGTCCAGGATCGGGGTGTGACAATTATCTCCACCACAAACAATTTATGCACCCATAAAGTCACCAATCCCAAAGATATACAAAACTAGAGTCCATGCCCGAACAAAATTGAGAGAGAAATCAAGAACGTCGGGGTGAATATTCACTCCATAAGTCACACCCAACCAAACCAAAAGAAACCAAAATTCAAGAGGATGGGAGAACACAAGAGGATTCTCCCCACCACAAATACTCAACTAGCATAGAAATTAAAACCCAAACATACCATCTTGGGGAGGGGGTAATGCAGAAATTCCCAACTGATCCAAACCACCTTCCATAGAACAAACGAAACAAATCCACCACTAGGAATAAAATATTTTCACACACCAACTGGACCCCCAATATTAGGGGAAAACTATTGAAAAGATACTGTGATGAAAAAATGGGCTGGAAACTCTATTAACTTATCTCACAAAACCCAAAAATCTCTGAATGAGCACCACTAAACCGAAACCATCCCATATAAGGGATAAATAAACATTAAGAACAAAAAACGATTCAGAAAACCATATTTAGAATAGATGAAACTGCTTGGGTTACAATAGAGTGAGTTCATCACACTATTTCAACAAGAGATGAACTTACAACAGAAGGAGGAAAAATAAGGAAACCTTAAATGTCTCTACTCTAAAACAAATGATAAATAATTAGGTTAAAGTCTCACATACCCCTAGAAACCCTAAATGTGCATGAGATTCACCCCGTGACCTGTGGCTGGGGATCTAATGTATAAAGCATCTCCTGCCTCACAGTCAGGTATGATCATCCCTCAGTTATAATGTCTTCTTCAGATGATGATTTCTACAAAACTTCTTCAGATGATCCCTAGAATTGCAACAATATAATGTATTCAGAGGGATGCGACAAGATGGATTTGAGTGTCTGAACTGACCACACTGGTGGCACACACAAGGATGATCCTATGAACTAAAAACCAGAACCATTGAAGGAGACTCCTTAGAATAATTTTCCTTCGGAATGCACTGCTTGCCAGATGGGGAACCTTCATGAGAACCAAGAGGTACCATGTCACCAATTCCACATGCTTTAGAAACCAATTCAACTAAGAAAGCTTTATCTACTAGCTTCTCTAAATGATGGTCCTTAGAATAGAGGACCCACTCCTTCATATCTAGATGAATACCCCCAATGAAGATAGAAGTATTCATGAAATCATGCGATGATACCTCTAGAGAAAAGGAAACCAGCTCCTTGAAATGGTTAACATATTCCTTCATCATCTGATGGCCTTGATGAATACACATGAGTTTGTCCCTTTTCTTAATCTTTGCCTCCTTGGGTATGAACTACCAGATGAAGACGGGCTTAAAAAATTCCAATGTCATCCCAAATTTCAATGATGGAGGGGAAAAAACTCCCATTCTCCCAAATCTGGACCTTCAAACAAACCCAAAGTGGCACACACTCTGATAGCTTCAGGAGTTCCCAATATCCTGAAGACATGCTCGACCTCTTCAAGCCACTCCATTTTCTCTGATGGACCTCATAACTATGAAAGACATGAAACATTTTATAATAATTAGAAAATGTTAATGACTCCTTATAAATATTGGAAACCTTTTTGGGTGGATTTTTTTGAATGGCAAGGAAAACACGTACCAAAACTAGCATCAAATCGAAGTACAATCAAAAGCAACATCCTAATCCAAAACGATCATCTCAAAAACCAAAAAAATACAAACACAACCAAAAAAATTTCTTTCAAAATCCACCCTTTTCATTTAAATTTAAAAACCTCCTTTTCTTAAGGCCACCTTTCCAAATACCAAAACCCACTTTTTAAACCAAATTAAATTTCCAAAAATAATTTTATCTTCCTAATTAACTTAGGAAAATTTAATCCTAGCCTTTAATTTCAAATACATACCCAAGTAATCCCATGAAACATTTCAAAATTTTTTATCTGCTTCCATCCATATGTGCCAACACGCACTTTCCATACATGCCCCCACATGTTCAAACGTTCATGAGGAGCACCCGTGTCATTTTCTTAGAAAGTTCAAACAAACACCAAATTTTCAAGCCACAATGCCTTCAATTTCAAAACCCACATTACTAATTTAAGACCATTTGAAAGGAAAATTATTAAATTTCAAAACCACTTTTATTTCCAAAAACACACTTACATACAACAAAACCAAGACAAAGCACCAATTACACCAGACTACCAGAGAGAGGAACTAGTAGTTTTGCTTAACCTGGAGACATGGTATTGAGCCATGGCCCAAGTAGGCATCAACAACTAGGAGGAACTTAAACCATGTACTTGGACTCTACATGGGTCAGTAATCCATGTGAAATCCAAACATAACATCGTCTTTCCTCTGTTGTCATCCATCAAACCAAAATAAGAATAGAGGACTCAAATCTCAGACTACCCCTTGAAACTAAAGGTTCAGAGTGAGAAAGGGTTCATGATTCCCTTCCCACACTTACCTCATAAGTCCCAAAAGTCCTAATCTCCAACTACCAAGCACCCCAAATAACAAGGGTCTGCCTTTAATACCATTTTTTCATGAACCAACCTGGGTCAAACCTAAACTAGTCACCTGATCTGATCTGCAACATGGACCAAGGGGTGTTCCCAATCCACACTGGTTGGAAACTAGTGATGTGCATCAAAATTAAATAGGTGGGAACAATTTGGCCCATAAATAAAGGACAAATAAATAAATTCAAACTGAAAAATGAAAACAGAAACTAGCAGTATAAAGAAAATAAAACTGCATGTACCTCTATGTGACTCGGTAGGTCACCACCGAACTTAAACCAACATTGCACTACGATGACCAAATCCGATTTAAAAGAAAAATAAAATCTAAAAACAAGAAAAAACTATGGGTGTGAGTATTAAAATTTAGTAGGCGTTCCCAAACAATCTATTCCTATTTTCATTTCCTTTAAATAAACGATTCATAAATTTCAAGTTTGAACTATAATATATAAAAGTAAGTTTTTCACACATTTTATCATTAAAGAAAATCATTGTCCATTGCCCTTTTCAATTAAAAACCAGATTTACTTTTCAAGAGGTAGACACTAGCATTTTAAAGGAGGTGATGTTTATACTTAAAATGGGAGGAAGGAAATGTAAAAAAATTTCAAACCTTTTTCTGGAAAAAAATAAAACCATTATATCATCTTTAGTAAGAAGCAAAACCACACAAGGGAATATGATCAATAAATATACAACACAAGCAATGGAAAACATCACACATGAGTAACTAACTAGTACATGAATTTCAATCATTCTCTATAGATAACTAAGTGCCATATAACATGGAAAAACCTAGGAGATCGTGAATAATCTAGAACATACTATACATTTAACTCATGCTGAAGGTATTCCCTACCTGATGATGTCATAACAGTCAAACGTCTGATAATTTTCCTACCTAGCCCAACCGAGGGGCTCAATCCCATAAAAATAATAAAAAATAACCCCCTTCTATGTTCCACTAACTAGTGAAATAACATAGACTGGTGCAACAATCGTTCACCAAAAATTCACTCGCTATGCTAGGTTCCCCTGTTCAGACTAAAGGGGGGGGGGGTGATCCAACAATTTAAAACAAGAATCCAGTCCAAAGAACACACACACATATATATATCACACATAAGCAACTCACACAACAAGTTACCCTTGAGTCACCCCAAGGAACAAGTCCCTTGCCTTTCAGCTATTTGATAACAAGGGAGTCCTACATGGAGGAACTCCCACAAAATGCACATAACCAAGGAAAATGGATCATCCAAGGATAGATTTTTGATGAAACCATTTTTTTAAAGTTCCAGCTGGGCCTTGAACAACAATCACATGCTAAACCATTTCCTAAAGAACCACACACACACTAAACCATTTCCAAAGAATCAAATAAACACCACTTCCAATTTAAAAACAATTTAGAACCCCATTTAAGAGATATATTTAAGAAACCCAAACACATTTACAATGTAATATATTCTTTAAAATCCAAAAAAATTTCACAAAGGCCAACCAGAAAATTTAATAAAAATTAGGTAGGTACGTTTAATAAAATAGTTTTATGCAATTAAAATGCAAGGGGAAATCACTCAATTTTATAACAAGAATTTATTCTAAAAACCATACATTACTAACTAAAAATTAAATAAAGGTCTGAAATATAATAAATCAATTTATAATTAAATTTGAAGGTATTAAAAAAGGAAGCCACCTCAAACATACCGAGTTTTGATGATGACCACTCAAACTAACCCTTCATTCTTACACGCACATGCATTTATACAGGTATATATAAATGACCCTAGATGAATTGCACATATTCCACTCCCCATGAGGGAATATGTAAAAAGAGGGTATATATATATATATATATATTCCTTACCCTATGAATGTACATGTAGGAATTATTGACACCCATATCTTGAAACCACCATAGCGAGGTCCAACACACTCTGGAAAAGTTACTAGAAACTCAAAAATATCAAAACCCCAAAATAAAATTAAGCCAAAACAAAGGAACCAACATTATTTGGAAACCAATGAAACGTTCAAGAAATAAAGGTCTAAGGAAACACTATTTTAATGTGAGTGGTGCTAAACATTCATTTATGTTTTTCACACCCTGAATACATTTACAAAAAGTAATTTAAAAACCATTTTCCAAAAAATGTGAAATATCCTTTTTATTAAGAATTTCCAAATGGGAATAACATTATTAGATTTAATTTTAAAACCAATTTTAGAAATCACATAAGGAAATAACATCATTTAGAACACAAAGAATAGTTTAAGATACCAAGATTTTAAGAAAAAACCATTTTGGAAGCACCATTTTCATTTGAGGGCACATCAAATGGCACACCTAACATCCATGAAACATTTAGAAATCACCTTTAAAAACACCAATCTACCTTTAATCCATGCCCAACCCTTTCACTTAATTAAAAAAATTCAACTAGAGTTCATAAACCAAAAGGGTCCTTCCAAATAAGTTTCAAACCACCCTTAAAGAAATCACTATGTTACACATGAAAATCCCAAGTCATAATTGAATCAATTTGATAAAATGTTTCACAAAAGGAAAAAATTGCCCAAACATTTCATTTTTACCCATAAAGCTTAATCATCCCTTTATTAAACACATTTAGCATAAGCAAACATAGTAATAATAAGAGTTTCAATTCGAAAGCTATTTTTAGAAAATAAAATCATCAAGAAAACACCACAATAATTTAACCAATGGAGTTAAAAAGATTAAAATCATGTTATAAAAATTAATTAATAACATACAAGCATCATATGAATCAAATTGGAAATAAATGGCATGGAAAAACCTACTGATTGAGTGCGAATGTGACAAGACTCTCAAAGGGAGGTAGAACAAAGCCTCATGTACCAATAACACACCGTAGATCCAAAGAAAACCAAGATACACATCAAACCTAACATTTAGGGTTCATCCAAATAAGAAACCCCACATGGAAGACCCTAGAAATTGCGGGAGAAAGGGGAAAGGGATTACCAGAGGGAATTGCACACCATGAAGGAAGGAGAAGAGGCCTTTAGAGGGATGGGAGGAGTGGTGGTGGAGGCCCTCGGCCAATCAGGGTCGCATGTGAGGAATAGAGCGGAGGGGGGGGGGAGTGTATGAGGGTTAAAGGGGAGGGAAGGGTGTGCATGATGGGAAAATAGAAGGGTAGAGTGTGCATGTTGGGTAATGGGGATGGAACTTTGTTTGTTTTTTATTTAAACCCTCTTGGTCTCCTAGGCCATGTGCCAACCGTGTGTAGGAAAAAAACTCACCCAAAAGTTTTAAAATCCAAAAATTTTACTCGGGACTCAATATGAACCTCAAATAGAAAAATTTAAGAACAAGTAAAGTATAGAATAAATGAGTGTAGAGGGTCGGGGTGTGAAAATATCATTCTTCTTGTTATCCCACTAGAAGTATTCTTGAAGATCATAGTACATATTGGTACTCCTTGGTTGGATAGAGAAATTTGAGCTATGTGAATTATCCAATATCTCCTTATTTATCCCAAGTGATGAAAGAACACATAGATTAATTAAAAACTGAATCACACCATAATAATCAATATATAACTCTTTCAACTTCTCTTCCTTTACTGCATTCACCTTCTTTTGTAACTCCAGATCATCCCTTTGTGCCTCCTTAATCTTATCTTGGATATATTATTGGGAAATAATTTTGGAAAGGTAGGATGTATTCCATACCATTATGATTCCCAAACCCATCCTTTACACATCCACTAAGATAGGGTCTTTCTTAATCCGAAACATGGATAGAGTAGCAGGTTATTTTCTACTAAGAGCATTATCTACCTTGTTCGCCTTACCAGGATGATGGTGAATAGAGAAATCCGAGCCTTTGATTATCTCTAACCATCTCCTTTGAAGCTTGTTTATCTCCTTTTGTGTTAATATATACTTTAGTCTCTTGTGATCAATATATATATCACACTTATCACAATAGAGGTAGTGACGCCATATTTTCAAGGTAAAAATCATAGCTGCTAGCTCCAAATCATGAGTCGGGTAGTTCTTCTCACGGATCTTCAACTTCCATGAGTTATAGGCTATCACTTTATCATTTTCATGAGTACAAAACCCAATAATTTCATTGAAGCATCACTACATATCACATAAATTTCTACACATTTTGTTAATGTGAGTATAGGTGTAGTGATCAACCTTCTCTTTAGATCCTTGAATCTTTCCTCACATTGATCTGTCCCGAAATAATTTACCCCTTTCCTTGTTAACTTATTTATAAGGATAGAAAATTGTGAGAAGTTTCTCAAAAAACATCGATAGTACCCAAATAATCCAAGAAAATTGTGTATTTCTGTGACACTAGAGGATATTTTACATTCCTTAATTGCCTTTGTTTTTTAGGGTTCCACAAAAATTCCCTCACCTATGATCACATGTCCCAAAAATGTAACTTGCAACATCCAAAAGTCACATTTTCTGAAATTGGTGTACAATTTATCCTTCCTCAATGTCTCCAACACAATACTTATATATTCTTCATGTTCTTACTTAATCTTGGAGTAGATAAGAATATAGTTGATAAAAACTACCACAATTTTTTCAATATAATGTATAAAGACTCTATTCATCAAATCCATGAATATTGGAGGAAAATTAATAAGTCTGAAGGGAATCACTAGAAATTAATAGTGTCCATACCTTATACAGAAGGCAGTCTTATGAATATCATACTTCTTCACCTTTAGCTGATGATATCTAAAATGAAGATATGCCTTTAAGTAGTATTGAGATCCTCATAACTAATAAAACAAGTCATCAATCCTCGTAAAAGGTAACTTATTATTTATGGTGATCTGGTTGAGTTCCTGATAATTGATACACAACTACATTGATCCATCATTCTTCTTGAAAAAGAGCACCAGCACACCCCAAGGTGATACACCAGGGTGTATGAACCCTTTTTACAAATTCTCTTAAAATTACTTCTTTAACTCCTCTGGTTTGATAGGATCTATCCTATAGAGACACTTTGAGATAGGAGTAACTCTAGGTATGAATTCTATTGAGAACTCTACCTTACAATATGGGTGAATTATAGGTAACTCTTTAGGAAATACATAACTGTATTCCCTTATGATGAGAATTTATGCTAGGTTGACACTTTCCTTTGACTCGTCCATTTTAGTGAGGTATGCATATTCCCAAGGAATAAAAACCCACACCATTGAAGGATTTTATAAAGGAGATTCATGATTTTACTTGAATTTTTTAGAGGAGTATGGGATGGTTTGGAATATTAAAAGATATTGACTTTTCACAACAGTTGATATGTGATCTGTATAATGAGAGACAATACATTCCAATTATAATGTAAAATTATACCAAGGGAAGTATCATGAGATTTTATATAAGTATCTTTCCACATACTCCAACAAGAGAAGATTCCAACACTTGGGTTGCAATGACTGCACCACTAGGTGTTTTTAAAAATATCTCTACATCAAGGTTTCGGGGCTTCGATTCAATAGTTCTGTCAAATTTTCAAGATATAAATTAATGAATAGAACCAAAATCAAATAATAATTTACCATTATTGAGTGAATAGGAATTATACCTTGTAGGAATTTATTTTCTTGCTCCACTTCCATAGTAATAATGTCATAATCCTTTTATTGATCCTTCATATTTTGTTGTTGATGATGCTAATTACCCTCAAGGATTTGAGGTTTAGTGCACTAGCTTTCATAGTTCCCTTGATACCTACAATTGAAGCATTGAACAATTGGTGATGCTCTCCTTTCTTCCACCACATTCTCCTACTTCCTTATGTGTTTTTGACATTCATGAGATTAGTGACCTTATCTCCCACACTTATAGAATTTACCTATCCCTTTGAGGGAGTTCCCATGATGCGTCTTCCCACATTTTTGACACGTGGGTGGTTGATTTTTATTTCTACCTTTCTCATTAGATCCTATATCTTCAAACTATATCTTTCATTTCTTATCACCACATCCAAGGGAACATTCTCCAAAATCCACCTCTAATTTGAGAGAAAATTTAACAACTTCTTCATAACTCCCAATGTCCTGAATTACAAGAGGCTTTTGAATGTGTGCTTTTAAAACACTAATGAATCTATCAATTTTTATATCATTATTGATAAAAAAACCCGAAGCGTACCTTGCAAGCCATGTGAAAATTTCTTCATAAGCCATGATAGATTCTCCTTCCTTTTTCTTCAGCTCTATGAATTATATATCCACCTTTATATGAAGATTTCGAGGGAAATACTTGTTAATAAACAATATCTTAATGTCTTCCCTCTCCATATCTTCAATTTCTTCCTTTGACATGGTGTTCTTAAACAATGCACACCATTGACCGGACTCTCTATATAGATGATAAATGTATAGATTCACCTTATCTATATTCGAACAGTGAAGAAAAAAAATATCTTCTCCATCGAGTTGAAACACTGTTCCACAACTAGTGGATCAGAAGATCTACTAAAGCTCAGTGGTCATTGACTCATAAATGACTCGATAGACACTTTCTCCCTCTCAAGTGAAGGATGACATTACACATTGTTCAGGTTGTTTTTCATATACCGAGATAACTAGGTAAGCATCACCATGAAAGTTTTAGCACCACCTCACCAATCATTATGGATTTCATTCGAGAATTCACCGTATTGTCCCTCTTATAGGTTGTTTTCTTGATTTCTCTTGGTTCCCACCATTTTCTAAAATAGAAAAGGTTAGAACAAAACAAATCTCAACAAGTCATGAATAAATAATTTATTACTTTGTGAAATTAAATCTAAAGGAATATATTATGGGATATTTATATTTAGGATTTTATAAAATAGATATTCTTGGGTGCTTACGTATACTTAGTCTCATACTAATGGTTTTTATTAAGGTTATATAATCCTTATTCCCAATTAACTAAATTGTGATATGATATAAACTATAGAGTCCATTATTTTTCTTACATTACTATTAAATCATTCTAATGATAAACAACATAACAATGATACAAAACCAAGATCCAAAGGTTTAGTTTCTTGGGAAAATTAGGACCATACAAAACAATTACATAGTAAAACTTAAACATTATTTAATTCCTTCTTCTCTAGATTCTTATTATCCCTTGATTTCTCCTTAGTACAAATAATCACCTGAGGATATACATTAAAGAAAGGGGTGAGTTTGAAGCCCAGTAAGAGGATAGATAAGAACATGAAAAAAATATAACATGGGTGGGAATAATCATCATCATCATAACATAATCATATGATCTTCATCATAATCAAGAGAGAAATCATTAGATAAAGGAATGGAATGTGGAAATGCATAAAAATTAAACATCATGTCTTAGTGGTCCAATACCACACATAATTGTGAAAAAATCTAGAATCATGTTCACACATATTTAACTTTATATCATGAGATTCATCACATTACCCAATGTATTAGAGTGATATATAATTCTAGGCACACCCTTCACATCATAAGATTTACATTATCACGCATGTCACATAGAACACATATCAATCTTGAACCTAAAATAACCCATGAAATGGAATGGGTTTAATTTCAAAAATCAACTTTCATAATCATTGGGGTTTCCAAATTAAATAGGTAATAACATTCTTTGTATAAGAATCATCAATATTGAGTGAATAAAAAAAATCTCACTAGGAGTAAAAGATGTATTTTTAGAAAGAAGAGTTCTTTTGAAAAAATCATTGAATTTGTCATATAATCAGATTGAAAAAATATATATCCATAGAAAAAAACGTAAATAAAAAGAGATGATATTTAAGGAACATTATTGGAACATCCATACTAAAAATGGAGTGAAATAGGGATAACCCAAAGGAAGAGAGTTGGGTTCGAGAATCCCCTTACATTATGCATTAATGCTTTCTTCTCTTTAATATATTGGATAATCAAATTGAATTCATTAATTAAAAAATCCAGAACATTTTATAAATTCATTTAATTAATTATAGTTTTATTAAGTTCATTTATGATCTTTTTGATGTGTTATAGAGTTTAATTTTATCGTTCTAGAGTGTTTGTTTTCTTAGTTTTCATGATCGGTTCACTTGTATACAAGGATAAAAGTTCATGTAAAATGAAGATAAATATCCAGAATTGTAATTATATTTTCTTCATGATATTACAAAATTTTAAATGCTATTATAACTAATCTGGTTATATGGTATGAGGATTAATAATCAGATAGAAGTTAATGATTTTCACAAACCAAGCCAGAGTGTCATCCAAACCGATAGTTAACTTGGCCCGTGACATAGACTGAAGAGCATTCTCGATCCCCACGGGATGAAAAATAGTGTCTGAATATCAAAAAAATACATTGGGAATGATTTCACCCGAGTATATAATCATAAAAAACTCATAATAATGGATAACACAATAACTAATATTCACAACCAAAGTTGGTATAATAATTTTCATACTAATAATTTTACAATTTTAACCAAAAACCAAATTACTACAAGGAAAGGGGAAAAAAACGTCCCAATAACCTTTGTAAAACATGAGGAGAATCACCCTCAATCTACCACCACCAATACCTACAAAATTTGGAACACTAACAACCTGAACCATCAACATCTCCATGACACATCTTTCCTTTACCTAGGTCATACATAACAAAGTCTACATACACCCAAAGTTTTATGTAATGTGTAAAGAAAATCCTATTAGGATACCACCCAAAGAAAAAGATTCCATTCTATAAAATCAAAAGATAATTTAACATGCTCATTTATGTAAAATCCTTTGAAACATTTCCAATAATTTTTTTAAAGAAAAACCATTTTCAGCACAACACATTTAAGGAAAAAACTTTTAAAGGTAAAATTTTTAAAGGAAACATTTACTAAGTTAAATTTTCTTAAAAATGAATTACAATCAAGGTACACCATATTCCAATAGATGGAACCAAATCACATAAGTATCATGTCACAAGAGATAACCATGGGTAAATCCCTAGGGGTAATCTTGATTGAGTGAGACATAAGAACCTTGTACCTTAGAGAAAAAGTTGTATAGAAACCATGGACATTAGATTTCCCATGAATATTGCACTAAGAGCGGACATACCATGGGCCTAGTGGTCTTAGATCATAATAAATGTTTAGTTAGTGTTGTAATCATCAATACAGCCAAGTGAAACTGGGACTATGAACTTCCATACCACTAGTGTATTAGATCAAGTCAACTCACCGTGATACTTGAGATTTCCATTTATTCTCAAATTCATGTTCACATGTCACACATATCACCACTTACACATACATACACCAAGAAATATAAATACACTGGGAAACAACATTTTCCATAAACCAAACCACTTTCGACTTTACGCTCACAAAAACCATTTGAAAACACATTTCTCTCCACTTGAAAAATCCATGGAACCCTTTAGGAAACATTAAAAGAAAAACACCTAAACATCATAACTATTTCTATGGTATAATCCCCTTTAAAATCCACACATAAACCAATATAACTAAAAAAAATTCTTCCTATCATTTACTTAATTCAAAAATCACATTTAAAGGTACAATATAAATGAAAACAAGGCAAAATAATCCACTTTCCATTGAAAACCCACTTTCAAACATTTTCACACCTTATGTTCCTTTGAAAATCTATTTTTCACCTTTCATATAATTATAAAAATATTTCCAATAAGAACTACGATAAGTCACACACAAAACACAACCATTTTACTTTATAATTTTTTTATCACCTAAGAATTTCAAAACACTTCCAAAATATATTTTTCACCACAAAATGAAACCATATAACACTTTTATGAAAGAAATAAAACAAGTTAAATTTATCTAAAAATGTTAGAGTAAGGAACCACATACATCACACTTGAAAACTTCTAGAAAATTATGAGAAACCATAATTGCACCATAAAATGACCCTATAATGGAAATATCAAACACTAAAAATCAAGATCTTACTCAAAAATATAATAAAAAACCCTCTATAGGTCATACAACCTACTAGAAATAAGAAACTCAAGAAGGGAGGAAGAGGAACCCTAAAAATATTGAGGAATCAAGGGAGATGACAACTAATTGATGAATCCTTGAAGAATCAATGCCAAAACCACCCAAATATTGATGCCCAAGAGGTATAGAGAAGCTTTGAGGGATCTCCTGTGGTTGAAAATCCCAAATGGGGTAGATGGGGGTGGTTTAGGGTTAAATATTTAGAGTAAACAAAGGAAATTTTCATATTTTTAATGACTAGGACAAGTCACATGGTTTTCCAAACCGTGCAGAAACCATGCGTCCCTTAATGTCCAAACCGTGTGCCTCATGCTGTAAGTCACAAATTTACCATTTTTCTCCAAAAAAAAAGAAACCTCACTCAGGGAAATATATACAAATAATAAATAGTATATTACCTAAAAAAATTCAGACCCATCACACCCAGTTCCTAAGATAAAAATCGAGACCCAAAAATGAAACATACCCAAGAACAAAAATAAGAACCTGTGTGTGATAATTATCTCCACCATAACAATTTTCACCCCCATAAATCCACAAAAGTCTTGATTTGAAAACAAAAACTGATACACCTCCATATCATATGTATATTTACAACAACATAAAATGAAAATAAAGCAAGAACACCATGAATAGAAAAATAGGTTCACTAGTTTGAACCCGGGAGGCCAGAATGATCTCCCTACCACACACCTTCTACCCCTAAAAAGATTTGACGTCTCTAATTGGTATATAAAAGGAAAAAGGGATTATGATAATGCATAATCCAACTTATCAATACATGAACACTGTATACATAATCAAACAAAACTCATACCACTTATATAAGAGTGTTGAAAAACCTAAACCATAACTTTTACAATTTTTGATTCAAACAAGAAGATTGGGTACACTCTAAAAATGACCATGTTTACTTGGAAGGAAAACTCAAAGCCAACATATCTAAATAATACCTTTTGATGCTATGATACAATAGAGACTAAACCATATTACTAATACAAGGAGGCCCAAATATACTCCCCACCATTTGGAATAGGTTAGCACCAATTTCTCCAGAAGAAATTCCAATGAGACCTGCTATGGGTCTCCCCTCCATGAGAACCAACCAGCTCAACCAACGAGCACCAACCAATATAGAAAACCCTATATGGGAAAACTTAGGAACTTACCACATATACCAACACCAAAACTTATTTACAAGGATGACCACATAAGGACAACCACATGGATATTCGCATCGAAAAAGGTATAACTACTAGGGTTTCAATGACACGAGACCACCCTACCTACTCACAACCAAAAAATATCCTTCAAAAAACATGATTCACAATGGAAAAAATGAGGCCCCTATATCCATTCCCACAAAATGGGACCATTCAAAATGAAATATCTACACAAAAAGCTTAAACTATCTCCATTTTCCATACTGGAGACAAAAGATAAACCAAGATCCCTTACACCCCTAGGGTTTTTGAATATGCACCTACTTCACTCCTGGGACTATGGATGGATCCTTGATATCTAAAAAATCCCCTAACTCATAGTCAAAGGTTTAATATCCCCCCATAATAACTCCATATTTTAGTGCCACAAGTAGCCACACAATAATCCACGTAGAACCAGCAGAACACAACACGCCATGGAACTCAGTTCGCCTCAATATAACACTTAACCAAGACAAGGACTTAGAAGATTCACATAAATTATACGTTAGAAGATACAATATTTCATTTGAAATAAAACACAACAACAAAAAACACCACCTTATATGACCATTACTAACAAATAAGCATTACAAAGAAAGGGGATTTAAATTGAGACCCAAACAACACACTACTTCTACAAACGGGCAAAACAACTTCTTATGATCGGATTTTCCACACTAATGGCACAAAATAATCCATCACTTAGAAGAATATGATTAAATATCAAAGGGTCTTTTAAGACTATGTCCAACATCAATAGCCTCAGGCCGTTTTCCACTCTCCTCCCTGGAATTCCCTTCACTACTTCCAGACAGGACCTTCAAGAATAAAGGTGGAAAACTTCACCTTTAACAAATCATAAAACTCAAGGAAACTAAATTTTCGTTAAAATTTCCACACCCACCCTTCTTATACTATAGGATTCCCATGATCATAAATTATAGTAGGATTCAACTTCTGGAACTTGAGAAAGAGTTCCATAGGTTGATCAACTGGAGGTTCTGCTAATGGTAAACCACCCGTAGCTACACCACAATGTCTATCAAAACTTTGTGGGGACATACAATTGGAAATAAGGAAATTGAGAAGATGATCAAACTAAATAATTGGAAAATACTTACCAAAAATAAATACTAAACATACAGGGACCAACTAAAGTTCTTAACAAAACATTTTCCAAAAGAACACACCAACCATTATATCAAAACTAACTCATCGACATAACTCAAACTTGAAACACTATTCAATCATAAAGAGTTCTCAAATAGAATACACCTCACAAGAAAAATTCTCAAATCACAATAAGGAACAACACACAACCACTGGTTATTAAAATACTATATATTTTATTTAAAATAAATTTTGAAAAGAAAAAAAGCTTCGTGGGTGTAACACTCACCAATGTTATTCAATGGAGCCTCAAACATACATATTCTCATGCCATTCTAGGAACTCATAATCTTGTGTAAATATAGGCACTCAAACAATTGTTCCATTGACCATCTATATTCCCACACATACCCATGCATTTGGTCACTCATGGAAACACCAAAGGTCAAACAAAATATCCCCATTTCAAAACTCACAATACTTTTCAAACCCACCAACCACAAATTTAAAACCATTTTCAAACTCCACACATTAAAAAATTTTATTATTTATCAAAATAAAATCCCTTGGATTCCATCCCAAAATCCAATCCATCCCTTTTCAAAATATTTTCAGCAACACAAAAAAACTCATTCCTCCAAATCCCATTTGATTAAAAACTCACTTCCTCTCATTTAAAAAAGCTTCCAAAACCTTTTTCAAAATAAACTCTTGTTTCTAAAACAATCCATTTCAACAACCCCCATATATCTATCATAATAGTATAAGTTTTCTAAAATCATATCTATTTCACAAAAATTCCATTTCATAAAAATCCACTTTTCTAATTATTCCTTCAAAAAAAGTCATAAAGGGAAACTAGCGTTGATGGGTGACTTGGCCATTTGGTTGGTGGTCATAAACTAATATTACTTTGTTCACCAAGAGTATTATAAGATCATGTACCTAGATACACATGTATTTTTAGGCCCTGTGATCTCACAAAGACCATTGAACCAACTCTCTTTTCATTTCAGAAACACAAAACAACCCACAAGATCAAAACACCCCAAATAAAACCCGACTTCCCATGGAAACTTGAGTATCATCATGAGGCATGCTTTCCAGGCACCCTACTCAAAACTAGAACCTTAAACCCTGACAGTACTAGATCTAGTATATCTAGACTCTTTACCAGATAATATGATCCAAAAAGAGCGTAACCTCCTCTGATACGATTTTTTCACGAACTGAGCCAGAGTGCCATCCAACCTGACACTCAACCTAGTCCATGACGTGGCCTAGAGGGTGTTCCTAATCCCCAGGATTTGGAAACTAGTGCTCAGGTATCAAAAAAATACATTGGTAATGATTTATCCTAATTATATAGTTATAAATAACTCACAATAATGGATGACACAATAACCAATATTCATAACCAAAGATGGTGCAACAATTTTTAGACTAAAGTTTTGACAATTTTAACCAAAAACAAAAATATTAAAAGGATAGGGAAACACAAAATGTCCCAATAACCTTCGTTCATCATGAAAGTAATTACTCTGAATCCACCGCCACCAATACCCGCAACATGCGAAACACTAACAACCCAAACCAATGACATCTCCACAACACATATTTCCTTGACCTTGGTCATACATAAAAAAGTCTACATACACCCAAATGTGTATGTAGGATGTGATCCAAAGCCCAGTAGGATTCCACCTAAAGAAAAATATCCCATGCTATAACATGAAAAGTAAATTTAACATGATCATTTATGTAAAAACTTTGAAACATTTCCAAGAAGACATTTTAAATAAAAATCATTTTCAGCACAAAACATTTTAGGAAAACAATTTTAAAGGCAACATTTTTAATGGAAACCGTTACTAAGTTAAAACATGATTAAAAATGCATTACACTCAAGGTCCACTATATGATGATATATGACACCACATCACATAAGTCTCATGTAACATGAGTGAACCATGGGTAAATACCTAGGGGTAATCTAACTCGAGTGAGTTACTAAAACCTCATACCTAAGTTAAAAAGTGGAATAGAAACCATGACCATAAAATTTCTCATGCACGATCCACTAGGAGGGGACACACCATGGGCCTAGTGGTATCCTATCATAATACATGTTTATCTAGTGTTGTAATATTCAATCCAGATAAGTGAAATTGGGTCTATCCACTTCCATATCACTAGTGTACTAGATCTAGTCATCCCACCTAGATACCTAAGATTTTCCTTTATGATCAAATTAATGTTCCCAAGTCAAACATATAACCACTTACACATAAAAAAACCAAGCATTATTAATAAATTGGGAAACCCATTTTCCATAAACCAAACCATTTTCCACTTTACACTCACAAAAACCATTTGAAAACACATTTTTATCCATAGGAAAAATCCTTGAAATGTTTTAGGAAAAATTACAAAAAAATAGATAAACATCCTAATAGTTTCAATGGACTAAGATCCTTTAAAATACAAACATAAACCAATATCACTTTAAAACATGATTTCTATCATTTACTTAATTCAAAAATCACATTTAAAGGTACACAACAATTTCCAACATGCCAAAATAATCCATTTTCCTCTGAAACCCCACTTTCAAACACTTTATCACCTAAATTTCCATTTAAAACCCATTTCTAATGTTTAATATAATTATAAAAACACTTCCAAGAACCACTTTAATAAGTAACACACAAAAAATAACAATTTTCTTTTATAAACCCCCCCTTTTTATCACATAATAATGTCAAAAGAATTCCAAAATATATTTCACACCACACAATGAAACCATAGAACACTTTTATAAAATAAAGAAAACAAGTTAAATTCATTTAAAAATGTTAGATCATGGAACTGACTACATCACACTTGGAAACTTCCATAAATTGATGTGAAACCACAACCACACCATCAAAATACCCTATAAAGGCAATATCGAACACTAAACATAAAGATCTTACTCAAAAACACAATACAAACCCTCCCTAGGTAATAAAAACCAATTGAAATTAGAAACTCAAGAATAGTGGAAGAGTAACCCTAAAAAGAGGGAGGAATTAAGGGAGATGACACCTACTTGATGAATCCTTGAAGAATCGGAGCCAAAACCACTTAAAGATTGATGACCAAGAGGTATAGGGAATCTTGGAGGGAGATAAAAAGGTTAAAAATACCAAATGGGGTGAATGGGGGTGGTTTAGGGTTAAATACTAGGAGGTTATAAAGGAAATTTGCATATTTTTAATGACCTAGTCAAGTCGCACGATTTTCCAAACTACGTGACAACCATCCACCCCTTACTGTCCAAGAGGAACACACCACACGATTAGCCCTCCCAGTTTACAAAACGTGCACTAACCATGTTGTTATCCACTATCCAAAAATTTCCACATGACACATGGTTTCTTGGACAAGGGTTCCTAGTTTGACAAACTGTGCGCCGGTCGTGCTCCTCATGCTATAAGGCCTAAATTTCCCATTTTTCTCTAAAAACACAAAGAAACCCCAAGGTAAAAAAGATAGAACAAAAATAAATAGAAGATTAACTTAAAAATTCAAACTCATCATACCCATTTACCAAGAGAAAAATCGAGACCCAAAAATGAACTGTATCTAAGAACAAAATCAATAACCCGGGTGTGACAATAATGATCGTTTTAGGTTAATTTTGGCGGGTTTTCGATCACAACAAACTTGTTTTGTTTTATCATTAGTTTCATGCATATATGTTAGTTCCATAACATAAAGAGGGTTATAACATACATTTTAAATTTTTTTCAACCATTATAATTAATTTATTATCATCCTTGATGGTGTTAAAGGAAAATGAAAGTGCATCGCCCACGATGTCGGTAAATCAACACTTCACGAGCGATGATTTCATTTTTGGAATAAAAGAGAGATATAGATGATTTTAATGGTGGATATTCCATTAAAATGATATAATTATAGTATATGTATGTCATTGGAGTTATCATTCCCTTTTTATGAGAGGAGGTGAGAAAGGAATAATAAAAGAAAAGAACTTGAAGATAAATTAAATGAAAAGAAAGAGGAATTTACCTCTTGAATTTCTCATCCTTGAGAACCTCCTTAGGGAAAAAGTTTTGGTCTTTTGATGATACTAATAGCTCATATGAATGGGATAGTGTATTGGGAATATTATTGAGAAATTTTTTGATAGGTCTTAGAGTTTTTAATGTGTGAGGAGAAGTGGCGGTGAGGGTGGTATTTATAGTGGAGGAGAGGAGTGTTTTCTCATTATTATATTCATTAGTTTATTATTTTGGATCAAGAATGTGAATAGTTTGAGAATTATAACTAAATATATTAAAATAATGAATGATTGTTCGAGTTTAATGTGCTTACATCATCCTTACATCAACAATGACTAAAATATTCATGTATTTAGCATTTATCGAAAATTATCGTATTTTACAATTCATAAAAAATTCAAGTATTTTAGAAAAATACCAAAAATTAACCCTAACCATTTTTTAAGTTTATAATTAAAAAATAAAATCCATTTTATGAAAATAATTTTCTAAATATGAGAAATTTAATTTTTAATTAAAACCATCTTTTACTTGAAAAATATAGATTTTAAATTTATAACTGATTTTATAACACCTTGGAAAATTAATTAAGGTCTCATAAAATTATCTTATAATCATAAGACAAAAAATTATTAATTTAAGAATAAATTTTATGAAAATATATTTTCTTTAAATTATCAAAATAATTATAAAATTGTAAATAAATATTATGACTTACAAAAATACCAATAGTTAATAAATAATTTTGAAAACATTTATTTACTTATACTAAGTTATAATTATATCATAATTTTATTTATATGATTCCTAAATTTTATTTCTACTTTAATGGGTGAGGTTACTATTCATTTAGCTAGTTTACTATTCATAAGGGTCATATTACAATTCCTAAGGTCTGGTAACTATTTCATCGGTATAAGTTCCTTAACTTCTAGAAATACTTAATATTTCATTAATTATTCATTTATTAAGTTTTTATTATGGTCTCTATGTTATGAAATTACTTTAATAACGGATAAATTCCATTGAGAAAAGTTTGGGTCATTACATTGTACTTTCAAATGAATCATAGGAAAAGTGGACTCATAATGACATAACCCCTTTTGGACTTTATTGAATAGCTAGGAATGTTTTATACCATAGATTAAATTTAAAATAATTTAATCACGTTTTTCCTTGAAAAACCACTCATTATATTTGAAAACTCCTTGAAGTAACTTATAAAGGTATAAAAAAATTAAAGTTATGAACGAAAAATAAATAAAAGAGACCATCCACTTCAATACAATCAATAAGAACTATTCTAAAAGTGATGAAAATGATATAATCAATCAATGTGATAAAATCAAGATCAAATTGAAGTTTCAAAAGTAACATATTTATATCACTTAAAGTTAGATTTTTCCCTAAAAAAAGTATGAAGATAAGAATAAAGATAAAAATAATCTAAAAATGCCATCTTGGAGTGTAAGGAATGATACTATTTCAACATATGAATCAATAAAATTAACTCCTAAATGCCTCATGGATCATCTTGAGGTAGGTGAAGTGGTTAGTTATCACTCTCATTCTTATTCATCTTCTACCACCTCTTCTTTTTCTTCAAGTACCCTACATTATGAAGATATTGAATATGATCATGATCAAATTTTATTAGATTGTTTCGTTATATAAAGATAATGAAATGAAATATAAAAAAATTAAAATAAAAAAGATATTATTTCGAATGAAAAAAATGATTTTATTTTAAAATTAAAAAATCAATAAGATTTTGAAGTTTTCAAATATGAAATAAAGGATCTCAAAATATTTATTTTATAAATTGACCCAAGGTGAAAAAAATATTAACATGATCCTTGGTTCTTAATGTGTTAAAATAAATAATCATGGTTTTTGTTTTTATAATTGTAATGAACTAGAACTCTATTAATAAAATTTCCCTTCTTATGATTAATTCATATAGTTTAGATCACATAAAATCACTTAGAGAACATAATAAAAACATTATAAATGAAGAATTAATAAAATAAGAGGTATTTATAGATGTTAAGGAACCTATACCGATGAAATAACTTGACCTTAGGAATAGTAATATGACCCTTATGAATAGTAAATTGGCCAAATGAATAGTAACCTTACCCATGTTTGTATAAATAAAATTTATACATCCTATAAATGAAGGAATGATATAATTTTGTCATAGTATAAGTAAGTGAATATTTTAAAAATTAATATTTAAGTGTTGGTATTTTTTTAAGTCATAAATATTTAATTAAATTTTTATAATTAATAAAATGATTTAAAAGAAAATAAAATTTTCCAAAATGTACTCATTAATCAATATATTGTTGTCTTATAATTTTAGTATAAGTTAATGAGACCTTACTTAATTTTTTTGAGTATTATAAAATCAGTTATAATTTTGAGAACTATATTTTTGAGTAAATGATGAATATAATTAAAAATTAAATTTCTCATATTTAGAAACTTATTTTCATAAAACAGAGTTCATTTTTGAATTCTAGATGTTAAAAAATGGCTAGGGTGAATTTTTTATGTTTTTCTAAAAGACTTGAATTTTTTGTGAGTGGTAAAATATGATAATTTAGGATAAATGCTAAATACATGAATTATTGAGTCATAGATGATGTATGGATGATGCAGGCACCCTTGGTTAGAACTCACATGAAATTATTACTTTATTTAATCATAGAAATCAATACTATTTCTTTTCTTTATCCAAATAATAAAATAATAAATAAAAAAATGAGAAATCACCCCTCTCCTCTACTATAAATATCACCCTCACCCCCTCTTCTCCCCACAAATCTAATCCATTAAGATTGTAATAATTATATAAAAATCCTATTACCTAGTCTCTCACCAAATCCCTAGAGCTTTTGGTCTCATAAAAAGACCAAAACTAATCCCCTTAAGGTGGTTCTCATAGAGGAGTATTAAAGTGGTAAAATCCTCTTCCTTTTCCTTTTAATTTCTTCTCAAGTTCTTTTCATTTATTATTCTCTCTTAACCTCATCTATCCAAATTATCATGATAACTCCATTATCATCTATATACTATAATACTATCATGTTAATGTAATACCCTTCATCAAAATTTTTTATATCTCTCTTTTATTTTAAAAATGAAATCATCATCTGTGAGGTTTCGATTTACAACCTTCATGGACGATGAATTTTAGTTCTTCAATTTATCCTTCAAGGATGGTAATGAAACCATATTTATGGTTAAAATAAACTATAATTTATATATTACAACCTTTATTATGTTCAATAGGTAACATATTTACATAATACTAAATGATAAAACAAAATGAGTTCGTTATGATCAATAACCACTGTAATAATGTAAATAATTATCACTAAATGTCTTATCTAATGATTTATACTCATACCATATAACCAAATGATATATATAACCATTTTTTTATTTTAATTAACATCATATAAATTCAATTCTATTGAATTATACCCCTTCCACATGAACTTCCATACTCATATACAAGTATACCGATCATGTAAACCAAGGAAAAAAACGCTCCCGAGCAATAAAATTGTATCTTATAACTCATAAAGAAGGCTATATATAAACTTAATAAAATTATAATAAAAATAAATAAATTAAGATAATTTTATTAATTAATTAATTAATTAATTAATTTAATTTTATTATCCCAAACATTAAGGTCAAGTACAGAACACATTCAAAAATTAGGTAAGGGTTTTCTTCCCGAACCTCCATTTTCTTTCGGGTTATGATTTATCACTCTATACACATATGTAATTATTAATTCCTTTTATAAAATTCTTATAAATTCTATTAATACATTTAAAACTCTTGTATCTAGATCATTGCATATTTTGTTTATGGGTAATACTTGTTTTACAAGGTTCCCTTCTCAATTCTTCCTGACACACAAGCCTACTTTAAGGGAATGACTCAAATTATTACCTATTTAAAAGTGCATGATATAGACTATTTTAATAAAAAATTATGTTTCTTGAATCATTCATTTTATTATGAAAAAACTATATTAGTTCATTTCTAGTTTTTTTCAAATATTTTTTCCAAAATAACTCTTCTTTGAAAAATAAAAGAGTATTTATCTCAAGAATTTCTCGATGATTTGTATAAGAGTATTTTAATATATTTCAACACCCATTTTGATTATTATGTTTTATTGGGATTAATATTTAATGATATAATATACCATATTTTATTGAATGGTTTGTGATTAGTTTAACTGTGGATGTTCAATTTTGATTCCATTTACTATATTACTTTGAATGGTTAGTGATTATGTTTACTGATTGAGAAAAGTTATTTAAATTTCATATTTTAGTTTCAATAAGAATGTAAATTTTGATTATGTTTCACCCCTTTCATATGAGTAATGAAATGGAATTAGTAAGTGTTGGGTGGGGACAACTATATCCCCTTAGTGCATCGGTAGGTCTCACGAGATAAGCTAGTTTGAGTTTTTACCCATTTATGTATGGTCTTGGCATGAGGACTTAATGATATATTTATGATGTACCACAATATTCATTCCCTCATTTTGAAACTATCAATTTATAGTCCATGTTATTATTTGACTATTATAATATCCATGGTTAATTATGGTTATGGCATTATTTAATCAGTTTATATTTCCACCATATTATGATCAAGTTTACTTTTAATGGAATGTGTTTTCATTAATTCACCATACCTTATTATTTATGCTTCCACTGTATTTATTACCCTTACTGAGCATCTAAGACCACCCCTTTCTTATATTTTATTTTTTCCCAGGATGCGAAGAAGTATATTATGAATGACCTGCATGGATAATCTAGAAGTTTATGTGTGATTCAAAAGAAGTTGATATGTTGTATTTCATTTCATGTTGTAATGTAAAGTTCATATATGTAATGTAGTTTTCAAAAACTACTAAACTATTCAGTCCTTCAGTATGTGTCTTCCTTGTTCATATTCTAATGTAATAAAATAAGGCACCGACTCTGGCAACTGGGGTCAAGGTTCTAATAGTTGGTATAAGAGGAATTTTATCAAAAACCATTGAAACTAGATTTAGAAAACATAGATTAGAGAATATAACCCTAAGATAGACTTTGAGTATAATAATAGAAGAATATAATATAATTTTGTTAAGGTAGAGATTATGTGTAACTTCCTAGAAATACATCCATTTCTAGAAACTACAACTGGACATGGTTCTGGAACAAATGTACTTAGGCTTAATAACTCCATCAAGGTGTCCCGAGCCTGACTCTAGGTTACTTGGTACACAACAATTGGACTTAATGTGTACCTGGTTTGACACTCCCTGGGGATATGCTTTGGACAATTCACATTTTCTTTATATACCATTATGAAGGACTTAAATTTAAATATGTCCCCAAAGAATCCATGTTTATAAATATGCATATAATTTCAATTTATTTTATGTGTTTTTCTAGTTTGATATTATACAATACGATTCATAACCTTATCTAGTGTATTCCATTATTTATAAATAACATCTAGTGGAAGGAATGAAAACCATATCAATGCATGAATCCCAAGTATGGATTTTTCTCTTATGTAAGATAATGATGTTGGTATTTCAACTATAACTGGTGCTAAGAAACTTATAACTATAATGGGACAACTGACTTTGGTTAATAACCTTACCCATAAGGATAATCTTGATCTAAAACATAGAAGAGCAATGTTAGACCGCTTTATGTGACAACAACCTCTATTATTCCATAAGACTACAAACCTATTTATAGCTGTGCAGTGGGTAAGTTCCTTAGAGAAGATATTTCTCACTTTGGGAAGTAATAAAAGGGAGAAGGTTTTCATGGTAGTTTATCCTCTATTGGGATATGTGGATTAAGGGTTTTCACTAATTCAAAGCACAAAGGAGGAGGAAGAAATCAAAAATATGGAATGAAGGGATTTTAAGGAAATTTTCCTAGAAAAATATTTTCCTCATGAACAACAAGTAGATATGGAGAGGAAATTCTTGAGTCTAAGATAGAAAGAGGATGAAAATGTTTTAAAGTATGAAGCCAAATTTACAAGGTTATCAAGGCATGTCTTGGACTACATACGTAATCCATGGAGAAAGATTGGTCGATTCTTTGATGCTTTAAAACCATTCCTCCAAAGGGATCTGGTCTCCCTAAATTTCTTATCATATGAAGATATAGTCTCATGTTCTATCAAGATAAAAAAAATAATTCTCTAAATCATATGACTTAAAAGTAAATCAAGATAAGAAGAGAGATGATAAACACTATGGAAAAGGAAATAAGGAAATGGGGAATAAGAGAAGATTTGACTTTCCACGCTATAATAATTGTGCTAAGAAACACTTCGGTACTTGTATGAAGGGAATGAGAGGTTTTTACAAGTTTGGAGAAAAAGGCCACTAAGCCCATGATTACAAGGGAAAAAAAGAATCTTCCAATGTTCAATGCTATAATTGTATAGAGATGATACATTATTCACATTAATTTCCTACATGTTAAGGAAAATTTCCCTAAAGAAGGAAAAGGGAGAATGACCAAGCTCATGCAATCACAACTGTTGAGGTTAAAGTTCTTAATGATGTGGTGGAAGGTACTTTAATTATTTTGTCAAACTTATACAATTCTTTATTTGATTATGTATCATCACATTCTTTTATATTTTACTATTTTCCAATAAAATTAGACATTTTCAATTTGATTTAATAAAGTTTTTGTTAGTCAAAAATTCTAAAGGAAGTATCATTGTAACAAAGATGTGTCGATTAGTCCCCTTTATGACACATATACATGATTTAGTTTCTTACCTTATCATTATACCTATGATTTAATTTTATATAATTCTTGGTATGGATATGATTTTAAATTATGATGCGAAAATCTATTGCAAGAATAAGTAAGTAAATTTTTTTTATAATGATGTAGAGTCCCTTATCTTTAGAGAAGAAACATTTATATATGATTCTTATCTATATCTACCCCCAATAGATCTTCTGAATTCAATTCTTAGTGAGGAAGATAAAACAGTATCTATGGGTGAGGAATGAAATCTTCAAATTGAGTATTTACATATTGTGCAATAATATATTGATGTATTTCCTAAGGATTTACGAAGATGTCCTCCAAAGTGGGAAATTGAGTTTTATATGGATTTAATTCTTAGTGCAAGGCCTATATCAAAGAATCCTTATAGAATGTCCATAGTAGAATTAGTTGTGACAAAGAAACAACTGGAGTAATTGAGTGATAAAGGATTTATTCTCCCTAGTGTTTCTCTATGGGGATCCCCTATTCTCTTTTTCAAGAAGAAATATGGATCCATGAAGCTATGTATTGACTATAGGGAAATCAATTCTATTAAAATAAAGAACAAGTATCCTCTTCCCCACATTGATGATTTATTTGATCAACTTCATGGATCCAAATATTTTTCAAAAATTGACCTTAGATATGGATATCGTAAGTTGTGTGTGATGAAGGAAGATATTTCAAAGACAACATTTCAAAAAAGGTATGGGCATTACAAGTTCACAATAATGACTTTTGGACTGACTAATGCACCCTCTATTTTCATGGATCTAATGAATATATTTTATTTAAGGAATATCTTGATGAATTTTTTGTGGTATTTATTGATGATATCTTGGTATAATCCAAAATCTATAAATGAGTTATATGGGAAGTTTATCAAGTGTGAATTTTGGATTAAAAAATTTTCTTTTCTTGGCCATATTATCTCTAAAGATGGAATATTTGTTGATCCCGTGAAGACAAATGTGGTTCAGTAATGGACTACATCAATGAATGTAACTGAGGTATGTAGTTTTATTATTTTAGTAGGTTATTATTAGCATTTCATTCATAACTTCTATCGATTAGTTAACCCGTTAACCAAGATTACTTGTAAAGGGGTTAAGTTCTTATGGAAAAAAATAATGTGAATAATGTTTTTAAGAATTAAAGATGATATTTGTTAATGCACTAATCCTGACTCTACTATCATGAAATGGTGGGTTTGTGATTTATAGTGATGTATCAAAGAAAGGACTTGGTTTCATCCATATATATAATGAAAGAGTTACTGCCTATGTATCAAGGTAGTTAAAAACTCATGAAAAGAACTATCCAAATCATGATCTTGAGTTAGTACTTGTAATATTTTATATAAAGATATGAAGACACCATCTCTATGGTAAAAGATGTGAGATATATACGTATTAAAAAAGT
Source organism: Viscum album (assembly GCA_963277665.1). Lineage (NCBI taxonomy): Eukaryota > Viridiplantae > Streptophyta > Magnoliopsida > Santalales > Viscaceae > Viscum > Viscum album. The sequence goes on from OY728128.1 coordinate 16,612,188, forward strand.
TTGAAAAATATATTCTCATAGAAAGAACTAAACATGAGGCAAAAGAGATGGCTTGAGATACTCAAGGATTATGATTTTTCGATTCACTACCTCCCAGGGAAGGTGAATAAGGTAGTAGATGATTTTATTAGGAAGGATCATGGAGTTCTGAACAAAGTGAGGATTGAAAAAGATCTTGTGTACATGGATCTAGGAAATATTGATATGAGAATTTTCAAGGAAGGTGAAATATACTTACTTTTTCAACCATTTGCCCAACCATTTTTATTTGAATTAATTAAAAGTTCTTAGTGTAATGATGAGAATCTTCAAAAGAAAATTAAATATTTGAATGATTGGAAGTTTCTAGGCATTGTGTGTGAGGATGAAATTCTGAAATTTGGGAGGAGGCTATGTGTTCCCTCTATACTCGAGCTAAAAAGGGAGTTATTGGATGATTCCCATAGCTCAAATTTCTTTATACACCCAAGTAGCACTATGATGTATAGAGATCTAAATGAACATTTCTAGTGGGATAATATGAAGTGAGAAATTTCTGATTATGTGTCAAGATGTTTAGTATGTCAATAGGTGATGGCTGAAAGAAAACATCCTTGAGGTTTCATGCAACCCCTACCTATTCCTACATGGAAATGGGATAACATCACTTTGTATTTTTTCACTGTATTACCAAAAATACCAAGAAAGAAGGATGAAATATGGGTGATTTTTGATCGAATTACCAAATATGCACATTTCCTTGCTATAAGGGAGGATTTTCCACTCAAGCACCTTGCACAACTCTATATCAATGAAGTAAAAAAGACTTCATGGAGAACCTATCTCAATTGTGTCTGATTGTGATTTTTGATTTACATCAAAATTCTAGAAATGTATCTAGAAATACTTGGATACTGAGCTTCATTTGAGTATTACTTATCACCCTCAAACTGATGGGTAGTCAGAAAGAACGATCCAAACTTTAGAAGATATGTTGAGATCATGCTCACTTGAATTTCAAGGTATGTGGGATCAGTTTTTACCTTTGGTGTAGTTTGCATACAATAATAGTTCCATTATAGTATTAAAATGGAAACATATGAAACATTGTATGGAAAGCGATGTCACACACTAACTTGTTGGGATGTAGTTGGTGGAGGGAAGCTTGTGGTCTTAGAGGCTTTGGAGGAAACCACAACAAAGGTAATAACTATTCAAATAGATATAAATGTAACTAAAAGTAGGAAACAGATATATATTGATAATTGAAGGAAGGATTTGGAATTTCAAGTGAGTGATCATGTTTTCTTGAAAGTATATCCATGGAAGGGTGTTATAAGATTTGGGAAGAAAGAGAAAATGAGCCCCAATTATATTGGTCCTTTTTGAAATTCTGTAGAGAATTAGAGTTGTGGATTATCATTTTGAAATGCTTCCTATCCTTTATAAGGTAAAAAATGTGTTCCACATCTCATTATTAAGGAAGTACATGCCAAATGCAACACATGTACTCACCTTCTAAGTAATAGAATTGGAACATGACTTATCTTACTGTGAAGAGCGTATCAAGATTCTGGACACTAAATAACACATGTTAAGGAATTAGATGAATCTAATGGTAAAGGTACTATGGAAAAATCATAAAATTGAAGGGGCAATGTGGCAGCTGAGGAGCATGTGATGAAGAACTACCCAAATCTATTTGGGGGTGAAAAACTAGAAATTTTGAGGATGCAATTTTTATAGGAGGAGAGAATGTAACGACCCCAAACTCTATCAGTGAAATTTCCCTTCTTATGTCTATTTTATATAGTATATATCACATAAAATCTCTTATATAACACAATACAAACATGATAAATAAAGAATGAATGAAATTAGAATTATTTATAGAAGTTAAGGAACCTATACTGATGAAATAGTAACTTGACCTTAGGAATTATAATATGACCCTAATGAATAGTAAATCAGCTGAATGAATATTAAACTCACCCATGTTTGTATAAGTAAAATTTAGGAATCTTATAAACAAATAAATAATATAATTATATCATTGTATAAGTAAGTGAATATTTTAAAAATTAATATTTAAGTGTTGGTATTTTTGTAAGTCAAAAATATTTAATTACAATTTTATATTTAATAAAATTATTTAAAAGAAAATACATTTTCATAAAATTTACTCATAAATCAATATTTTTTTGTCTTATGATTTTGTTATAAGTTAATGTGACCTTAGTTAATTTTTCAAAGTGTTATAAAATCTGTTATGATTTTAAAAATTGTATTTTTCAAGTAAATGATGAATATATTTTAAAATTAAATTGATCACATTTAGAATTCCTTTTTCATAAAATGGAGTTCATTTTTGAATTCTAAATTTCTATAAATGGTTAGGGTTTATTTTTGAGATTTTTCTAAAATACTTGAATTTTTGGTGAATAGTAAAATACGATAATTTAGGATAAATGCTAAATACATGAATTATGGAGTCATAGAGGATGTATGGATTATTTAGGTACCCTTGGTTCTAACTCAAATTCCCTCATTAATATATTTAGTCATAATAATCTACATTATTTATTATCTTGAGCAAAATAATAAAATAATGAATAAAATAATGAGAAATCTCCCCTCTCCTCCACTATAAATACCACCCCTCACCCCCTATTCTCCTCACAACTATAAGCCTTGAAGATTGTCAAAATTCACCCAAAATATTATTCCCTAGTATATCCCCCATGTTTATAAGGTCTTTATATCATCAAAATACCAAAACCAATCCCCTTAAGGAGGTTTTCACGGAGGAGTATTCAAGAGGTAAAATCATCTTCCTTTTCCTTTTAATTTTTTTTCAAGTTTTTTTTCTCTCTCCTAACCTCTTCTATACAAATGTTCATGATAAATACATTATCATATATATACTAGAATTAAATTATTTTAATGTAATATCCTTTATAAAACTCATTTCTTTCTCTCTTTTATTTTAAAAACGAAATCATCATCTGTGAGGTGCCGATTTACAACCTTAATGGATCACTGATTTTCGTTCTTCAATTTATCCTTCAAGGATAGTAATGAAAAAAATTTTATGGTCAAAATTGAATATAATTTATGTATTAAAAACTTTCTTATTTTCTATAAGTAACATATTTAAATAATACTAAATTATAAAACAAAAGGAGTTCATTATGATTACTAACTACTATAATAATGTAAACGATTGTCACTAAATGTCTTATCTAATGATTAATCCTCATACCATGTTACCAAATGATATATATAACCATTTAAACTTATGGATATTCAATAACATCATATCAATTCAATTTTGGAGAATTATACTCACTCTTGATGAACTTCCTTACTCATATACAAGTATATCGATCGTGACAAACAAGGAAACGAAAGCTCCTGAGAAATAAAATTGTATCTTATAACTCATCAAAAAGTCCATAAAATAACTTAATAAAATTATATAAAATAAAATAAATGTATATAAGGAAATTAACTAATTAATTAATTAATTTAATTTGATTTTACAGGACAATAAGATCAAGTGTAGAACTCATCCAGACATAAGGTAAGGGTTTGCTTCTGGAACCTCTATTTTTCTTTCGGGTTATGCTTTGTCCATCTATACACCTATGAAATTCTTCATTAATTTTACATACTTCTTATATTTTTTTTATAAATTCAAAAGTATTGTATCCATATTAGTTCATCTTTCATTTATGGGTAATACTTGTTTTACATGGTTCCCTTTTAATTTTTCCCGATACATAAGCCTGATTTAAGGGGACAAATAAAATTCTTACCTTTTTTTCAAGTGCATGATATAAACTGTTTTAAGCCACCATTATTCTTATTAAATTACTCATTTTATTATGAAAAAACTATCTTAGTTCAATGTTGGTTTTATAAAAATATTCTTCCAAAATAACTCTTATTTGAAAAATAAAAGAGTATTTCTCTAAAAAAATCCTCAATGATTTTATATGAGTATTTTCATATATTTCAAAACCCTTGTTGATTATTATATTTAATTGGGATTAATATTTTATGATATTATATTCCATATTTTTTTGAATGGTTTATAATTAATTTGATGGTAGAGGTTCTATATTGATACCATTCACCATATTACTTCGAATGGTTAGTGATTAAGTTTACTGATTGGGGAAAGTTATTTATATTTCATATGTTAGATTCAATATGAATGTAAATGTTGATTATATTTAAATCCTTTCATATTAGGAATACATTGGACTTAGTAAGTGTTATGTGGGACCCACTATAGACCCTTCGTGCATCGTTAGGTCTCACGAGACAAACTAGTTTGGGTTTTTACCCATTTATGTATGGTCTTGGCACAAAGCCTTGACGATATATTTATGATGTCCCAGATTATGAATTCCATAATTATGAAAATATTAATTGATAGTCCATGTGATTATTCTTCTAGTAGAATATCCATGGTTAAGTATTGTTATGGAATTATTTAATCAGTTTATATTTCTTCCATATTATGCCCATGTTTACTTTTAATGGCATGTGTTTTAGTCATTCACCACACCTTATTATTTATGATTCTGATGTTTTACTTACCCATACTGAAAATATGAGCTCACCCCTTTCTTATATTTTATTTTTCCCCAGGATGTGAAGAAGTATATTATGAATGACCTATATGGATAATCTAGGAGTTTATATGTGATTCAAAAGAATTTGATATGATGTATTTTATTTCATGTTATAATGTAAAGTTCACATATGAAATTTGGTTTTCCAAAACTACTAAATTATTCAATCCTTCGGGATACAACTTCCTTATTTATATGCTAATGTAATAAAATAAGGTACCATCTCTTGGAAACTGGGGTCATGGTTCTTAAAATAATAGTGATAACTCTTTGAAAAATACCATTTTTGTGAAATATATTTCTCAAAATAAAATTTTCAATTATTGTTGAAAATTTGGGAATTTAATTTACCAATGAGATTATAGCAATTCTAGATATGGTAGACCAAAATCCATCAATCAATCTTTTCAATTTTCTTAAAGAAAATTTTATAGAAAAATAATTTGGGTTCTTATATCCCTATTAGCCAATCTTAGTGGACCCAAAATCATTTAACCATCTTAATGTTTATTAGATCACATCATCAGACCCAAAATCTATGTACCAAAAGGAACATGATTTTGATATCTTATAGGGTTATGACACCAAGATTTATTAATCTATCATAAGGTGGATTCATAATAAAATTTTACTTTAAAACCATTGAAAACATTGACCAACTCTTTCTATGTTAACTCTTTGGTATATTATCTAATTTAGGGGGATTCTAGCTCTTTCCTTTCTGGAGAAATTTAGAAATAAATGTTAATCTTCATGGGAAAAAGGTTTTTTGACCTATTTACCTTTAATTGCCTCTTTAATATATTTTCTAGATATCTCTACTCTCTCCCTACCTCTCTCCCATCTATGCTCTATTTCTTAAAAGAGGAGATGCCATTTTATCTTTTTTTCTTTTGTTTACCCTTTCTCTCTTTCAATTTTCTTATTTTTTAATTTTTTTTACTTTTATCTTATGCTTTGTCCTTGATTTTCATTCTTAATCTCTAATATTTGGTTTTTAAATTTATATTAATCATTAAGGTAGTGTTAGTATTACATATTATATATTTTTTACCTTATATGAAATCTCCTTGATTTTAAACTATTTATTTCCCCTCTTTGATTTCATTTTTGATAATCATAAAGGGGATAAGTTTTTGGTGTTTTGTTTTTTAAACCATGAGAATTATTTATAATTTTTTTATTAGTTAAAATGGAAGAAATTATTTTTTTTAAAAAAGGGAGAAGTTGGTTTACTTCTTAAGAATATTGAATATCTTCTTGATCATCTTGATCTATAAAATGTTGATATACATTTCCATATCTTTCAATCTTGATTTACGCTTAATTTATATTTTTTTGTTAATTTATTATGAACATAAAATATGGGTATATTGATTTACCTATCTCTACCACGTCGTTTTCATTATGAATAAACTCACCTATGCTTCTAACATTTTCAATTTAGCGAGTTTGAGTGTTTTTTTCGAAAACCAAGTAGTGGGTATCATTGAAATATTTAAGATCACTTGAAGTATTGTTAAAGGCTTAAAAAATATCTTATATTTCTTTAAGTTCATGGTATCATTTGAGAAGAACTTTATAAGTCATTATAAGGAAGTGCAGTAGGCCACTTTTGAAGTTAAGAAGCAACATGCTGCACTGGCTAGGCATTACCATGGTGGTAATGAAAAATTATATCTAGAAGTCCCGTTGACCAACTAGTGGTGAAGGATGAAGTACCCCTATACATCCGTAGTCCATTGGATAGATGATTGTGGTGTAACGACAAGATGATGATAGTTCTAGAAGCCCCTTAGTTCTTGGTAGTCCACTGACTACCCAATAGAGGCTACCGGTATCTGGTGGCATCGATCCAGAATATCTAAGGCAATATTTATGATTTTTAAAAAGGATCCTTCTTAGATATTTAATGCTCTGGTTTGACATGAAGAATTATAAAAATTTACTTGATGTCTTTCAATCTATAAATAGCGGATCAAGGGTGTTTGGATCTTAAAAATTAAATTTTTAAACACCTCTCCGCTTGAATAAAGATATCATATAACTAGAATTCTCCAAGACCTCCTATCAAAGATCCAAAATTCGTTTTCTCTATCTTAATGGATCTCACCTTTGTATCTATCTCCCTATCTCTCAATTTTACCTATCAATCAAGATAGATATAAGACCATCTTTGTAAAGGATTTTTATTGTGAAAATCTATCTTCTCTCATCCCACCTTCTAAATTTTGGTACTTGGGTCTCTGTTAAGACCAAGGAAAGTTTGATTGGGTATCTATTAAAATCAAGGAAATTTTCATTCTTGGGTCTCCATTAAAACCAAGGTAATTTGGTTCTTGGGTTTCAGTTAGAACCAGGGGAAGATCTCAATTAGACACATATCTCTAATTGAGGGGTGGAGGTGTAGGGGCACTTCATGTGCTATTTTCAAAATCCTCATCAAATTTTCCTTTCTCTCTTATTTATTTTATGAATTGCATCATTATAATCTTGATACATATAAAGTGAATAAATTCGATACATATACTATCTGATGTACTCAATCACTTAATTAAATTTGATATTAACTTTAACAAAAATCAACTTTATCACTTTATTGTTTTGTCATATCAAAATTGTTTTATTTAAAATTTTTTGTTTGCATTTATCACTTTATTTTTTTAAAGGAAATTCACTCCTCCTCTTTCCATTTTCCTCTCCACCAAAAACATATATAGACTTCTTTGGTGGTTGCTAATATTTACAACCAAACACCTTTAGTGATCAATAATGTTCATTTGATTTTTTATCTTATATATTATACAAATTGTAACCCATACATAAAAAATCAAAAAACATAACATCAAACCAACCAGTTCCAAATGATGCTTTCTATATTTCATTATTTTCCTGCACATATGATATAAAAAATAATAAAATGTATGAAACAAATATAATTAAGCTTTATTAACATCAAATTTATTTGGTCTCTATATTAAGAATTTAACCATTTTGATAGACATAAAACATAATAAAACTTAATTATCTAACAAAATAATACATAATTAATGTCAAATGGATAATTATACTATCTAATTATTAGTATAACAACTAATATTAAATCTTAAAGCAAAATTGCGATCATACCGATCAATCTAGGTATCATATTGGCATGCAGAAAATTTTTACAGATAAAAAACGATTCCATGATTATTTTCATAGTTTTGTATGATAATCATAATTCTTTTGCTCACTTTTGACCCTATTATGGGATATATACCATTTTAATAAACATAAAAAAGGTTAATTGGTGTTTTTGATCAAACTAAGAATTTCAAGCATCTGATTGATGCATGATTGAATTCTATAGATAATAAATGACTCAATGACCATTCTTCTAAGTTTTCATGCCAATACAACAATGTTTTCTCAATTTGGACTCCTTCATTGAGAATTTGTTATTTTAATCAAATTATAAACGTGAAAATGTGATTTGAGTCATACCCAGAAATCCAAGAAATAAATTGATGTGCAGTTGATTACTATAGATCATAAATGAATCGACAATCATTCTTGTATGTTTTTACATTAATCCAAGTGCGTTTTCATGACTTTGATCTATTAACTAGTGATATTCCATTTTAATCAAATCACAAAGTTGAAAATGAAATTTGAATCAAATAGAGAAATTTGGGCATTCAATTGATGTGCTATTTCTACCTAAGGATTTTAAATGACATTAGAATTATTCTCCTAAGTTTTTATTTATATATAACTACTGATTATTAATTTTGAACCCTTTTATGGGAATTTTCACTTTACTACAAATGAAAAGGATAATTGACACTAATTATCATAATGATAAATTTGGGTATTGGATTGAAGTGTTGTTGATTCTTACAAATTATAAAGGACTCAAAGATAATTTTCATAATTGTTAACATAAATCCAAGCTCATTTTATTAGTTTTGACCAATACATGTGTGATTTTTCCTTTATTAACAACTGTTAATATTGTGAAATCAGAATTCCCATCATACCGATCAATCTATGAATCAGATTAACACAAGGTTTATTCCTAAAAATCACAAATAATTTTAGGATTTTCTCCTAGGGTTTTTAAATTAGTTATATTTTTTTCTCAGTTTGGACCCCCAATGGGAGATATGTCATTTTAATAAATGTATAAAAGGTTAAATGGTGTTTTTGATCACATTGAGAAATCTAGTATTCTATTAAAACATGGTTAATTCCTAAATATAATAAATGGATTGATGAAAATTATCATAATTTTTCATGTCAATCAAACTACATTTCTCAGTTTTGAACTCTTTTATGTGATTTTTCACTTTACTATGAAAATGAAGGTTAAATTTAACATTCATTAATAGCTATAAAATAAGGTATTATATTGATTTTTAAATGATTCATACACATCATAAATGACATAAAAATATTTTTTCAAAATTTTCAATTAAATCTGAGCTTGTTTTCTTAATTTGACCCCTACACGAGTGATTTGTCCTTAATTAACAACTTTTGAAATCACACTTTTCATCATACCAATCAATACGGGCATCATATTTTTGTGAAGTTGATTCATACATATAAAAAGTGATTCAAGGATTTTTCTTCTAGATTTTCACATCAATCAGAACTTGTTTGCTTGGTTTTAACCCCATCATGGGAGATATGCCATTTTAATAAACATATAAAATATTAAATTGTGTTTTTGATTATTCCGAACAATATGAGCATCCGATTGATAAATAGACAATTCATAAAGATCATAAATAAATTTATGAACATTATACTAAGTTTTCATGCCAATAAAACTATTTTTTCTTGGTTTTTACCCCTTTTTCATTTTTTTCACTTTACTATAAATGTGAAGGAAAAACAAAACTTTTGATCATACAGAGAAATTTAGGCATTATATTGATATATATATGATTTAAACATATCTTAAATGACTTAGAAATCATTTTTATAAGTTTTTACATCAATCTAATCTTATTTTCTTGATTTTTACCCATACACAGGTGATTTTTCCTTTATTAATAATTATGAATAATGAGAAATCATTATTTCGGTTATATCGATCAATCAAAGAATAATACTTTTTGTGAAATTTATTCTTATTGATCAAAATTTATTTTAGGATTATTATACTAGGTTTTCATGTCAATAAGAACTCATTTTATAATTTTTTATACTTTCATGGGAGATATGCCATTAAAATCAAATTATAAAGATGAAAATATAATTTGAGTCACACTAAGAAATACGAGCATCTCATTGAAACGTGGTTGGTTCCTAAAGATCATAAATGACTCGATGAAAATTATTCTATGTTTTCTTATCAATACAACAGTTTTTCTCTTTTTTGACCCCTTTTACTTGATTTTTCACTTTATTATAAATGCGAAGGATAAATGATACTTTTGATCATACCAAGAAATTTAGGTATCAAATTGTTGTTTAAATGATTCATACAGATCATAAATTACCTTAAACTCATTTTCCTAAAATTTCACATAAATCTTATATTGTTTTCTTAGTTTTAACCCATATATAGGTGATTTTTACTTTATTAACAATTGTTAATACTGTAAAATCATTATTTCCATCCTACTGATCAATATGGGAATTGAAATAAAAAAAATTCAATTCCTACAAAACTTAAGTTATTCAAGGATTTTTCTCCCAATTTTTTATATAAACCAGAGCTCATTTTCTCAGTTTTAACCCCCTGACGAGAGATATTCCATTATAATGAAATTATAAAGGTGAAAATGTGAATTGAGTCATACCGAGAAATATAAGCATTCGATTGATGCATGGTTGACTCATATAGATAATAAATTACTTGATTATCATTATAATAAGTTTTTATGTCAATAAAAGCGCGTTTTCTCAGCTTTGACCTCTTTACCAGTTATATTCCATTTTAATTAAATTATAGAGGTGAAAATAAACCTTGAATCATACTAAGAAATAAGAGAATTATACTAACATACAGTTGATTCTGGGAGATCATAATTTACTTAGAAATTAATCTCTTAATATTTCATGTCTATATAATTACATTTGATCAATTTGTAACATTTATATATGATTTTTCACTTTATTGCAAATGTGAAGGACAAATGTAAGTTTTGTTCATACTCAGAAAGTTTTGAATTGGATTAATGTTTGAATGATTACTATAGATAATAAATGACATATAAATCATTTCAATAAGTTTTAATTTCAATACAAGATCAGTTGATCAGTTTTGAATCCTACACGAGTGATTTGTCCTTTATTAACAACTATTAATAAATTTGAAATCATGCTTTTAAACATAATGATCAATCCATACATTATATTATGGAATTTTTGATTCCTAAAGAACAAAAATGATTCTCTAATTATTCTCCTATGTTTTCACATCAATTATAACTTGTTTTCTCATTTTTGACCCATGAAGGGAGATATGTCATTTGAATAAATTTATAAATTTGAATTGTATTCATACCGAGAAATCCAAGCATCCAATTGATGCACAATTGAATCATAAAGATCATAGGAGACTCAATGATAGTTATCCTAAGTTTTCATAGCAATTAAAGCATGTTTACTTGGATTTGATCCCATTTGTGTGATTTTTTACTTTATTACAAATGTGAAAGACAAATGAAACTTTAAATCATACTTTTTAATATAAGTATATTTACTCTGTTTTGACTCTGTAACTAGTGATATATCATTTTAATAAAATTATAAAGGTGAATTGTTACTTAAATAAAAAAACAAAAAATAAATGATACATTTAATCTGAATGAGAAATGAGAAAGATAAAATAAAAAAAACATGTATAATTTGATGCATCAGGTAGGTCCATGACATCTTCCTATGTCTGATATGGCAGGAAACTATAAAAATTAATATTATTAGGGTAATAATAATGAATATATTGAAAATGTTATAGTATAGTTTTATAATATCAAATCCTTTTCATTATCACCGTATTGTATATACCACCGTATTTCCTTGACTTTAACTAACAATTTCATATTTGCCACTTTGGACGTGCACATCTATTCCTCCAAACCTATAACCTAATACATCATACCAAAAATAATTGGATAAAAAAATTCAATATGTCAAACTAAAGAATGAGGAATCCCTGTATCACATGTCAAATTATATCCATGTTTTCATGACTAATGACGTGATAGAATATTTTATCCCTCTGCTTGGAAAGCTGTAATTGGTCCTCCAACAACTATGATAACCTGGACTTAAATTGAGACTTTCTAATATATAAATATAAATATAAATATAAATATAAATATAAATATAAATATATATATATATATATATTGAAAATTAGGAACATTTTTTATAATATATAAATGAAATAATATAGAAATTACAAATCTTTCTATAAGAGTTACAACCTTAGGATCATTTTGATCATGAGTCCCCATCCACATAAACATTCTATAAATTAAAATGCCTTTTATCAAAATTTTATAATAATAAGATGTAACTATATAACAAAAAACCATTTTTAATGATGGATATAAAATAAAAATGATGAATACATCATGTTGAATTTTGGAAATGTGATGAGTCTCAATCTTATGAGGAGGTCCCTACATCGCTCAGTTATCTGAATGATGCAGTTCCAAAAACCACATTCAATATATTAAAATTTGAAACATATTAAATGATATAAATTATTTGTAATATTTAAACCAAAATATAAATTTTCACCTTTTTATCCTCATTGGGCCAATATGTAACCAACTCTTACCACTGAGATGGGATAACAGCTCCCGAAACTCTGTCTAGAATTTATGGGGTACCTCATATTCTACCTAAGGCTTTCTCTTCACTCCAACCTTATAATATTTCAACATTATATGAAATTTTTCCATGAACACTTACCAAAACTCATGTAGGCACACTCTCAAATTATTCTATTAAAGGGGAAAATTATCACAAATGTAAGTGTTTTTTAAACAAAATTGAAAAACCAAAATGATCATCTTACCCAAAATTCCCTCTAAAGTCAATATATCACATCCTAGGGGAATGAATCATAGTCTTATGTGTTAAAAAATATATATTTGGGTCATGTATTATAAGACCCAATTAGTGAATTAGTGTAGGGTATCCCTCTCCCACTAGATGTTACATCTCCTAAAATGTTATATCCACTGGATTGTCATAATTCTATGATGAAATACCTTGATTAGGCCGCTCCTATGAGTAGAATAATTTTCCAAGTCAAATACCATTGAAACAAATCATACGTAATTTGAAATATATATATATATATATGTTTGTGTGTGTGTTTCATGTATAATTAAAAAAATAAGAAAAAAATTACATTTATACATACCTATACCCTTGGATGTTTGTGCCCCTCTAGAATGACACAGATCTGGTGTATGTTCCCCTAACATATCTACAGTCATAGAAAACATTTTTTAGTTAAACACTTGAATATTGTAGATCAAATAAGAGTCAGTAAATACATGAAAAACTTCTAAATAGATGATAATAATCTAAATTGTTAACAAATGGTTTTAAATCCATAAAAACCAAGCCTTTTATTTAACATGAAAATCAACCATGTCTAATTTAATGGTTTCTCTAACCCATTGAATATATTCTTCACACTGAGAAACAATGTGTTGATCAATTTGTTTCCTGAAAATGGTATAAGCCTTTGGGTTATCTAGTTTAATTAAAAAACTCAACACATTGACATTTTTATAAAAACTTTCCTATTTGGATCAAATGGAACAGTAAAAAAGAAAAATTATTCTTTCGGTGATTCCAATATGAAAGGTTTGTTACTAACTTGTTCATCCCAATATAAAATATTGTTAATGTTCACCAATGTAAATTAAAATTGATTTAATTTAATTCTATGGGACCGATTGACCTAGTTTTATTTTAACCCATGCACATATATAACTTCAATGATGTATTTCAATTCACTATAGTAATAACCAAAACCAAGGGATGGAAAATGAATGACATTATTTTTTGTTTCTCATTTTCCATCAACATCTTTAATGTGAAACCAAAATCCATTGATATCTAAAATTTTTAAATGAAAATATATTATAGACATCCTAGAAACTAGTTAGTTAAATTTATTAGTCAGTGTTGGGTCGTGTAACAACCATAAGTCAAGGATATATATATTTCATATAATTCCTTATAACATTATGAAAAAAGAAATTAGTAATAGATTTCAATCCCATTGAAACTTCATTTATACATAAAAAATCCTTGAACCAATCATGAAATGATGCATAATGTAAATTTTGAATATAATAATCACTTGCATAATGAATTTCTTGTTTTATCTCATTAATGTGTGTCTTATAATTGATAATTACATGATTAAATGATAAACCTATATATGAATATTAAACATATAAAAAATAAACAATAAAAGTCATATGAAAACCATGGATTATTGAAGAAGATGTATTAGTGATCTTATACTCTCTTGATGTTGTCCATATAAAAAATAGTCCCTTCTCCAAGTGGATCATCATGAATATGAGTGGGATTATATATTTATTTTCAATATATGTAAGAGATGATATAAAAAATTAGTACCCTCTTTTATTAAATAATCATTTTCTATTTTTTCCTTTGGATGATATCTATTACATACAAATAATTTCAATGTATTCATATATAATTCAATTGGATACATCCACTTGAATTTAACTTGATAGGAAATCATTAATTCATTATTTAGGTGTACTATAGAGTAAACCACAACATCAAAAAATGAGTGTGAAAATAGTTTCTCCAAGTAAAAAAGAATAAGTAAAATCCTAGACTAATTTTTTTTTTCAAATCTCCCATTCATTTATTTCTAAAAAAAAGTTTTCTAAAAAAATAAATCCTCTCAATCAGTGGTTGAAAAAATTGGGTGATAAACAATCATGAATTACAATTAGAATAAACTATTTAAGAAGTATGTGATTATTATCACTTTTAAACCCTTTCATTATCTTATTTTTCATACCATGTGCTTGGAAATATTAGAACAGTAACCATAAAACACCTTGATCATATTTAAAACTTAAAGGAATATCTGTTTCTCATTTTTATTCATCATGTACTATGAATTAGGTATGTATGACTTTTTATCCTTACCCAATTATAAATTAAACTATTTATTCAAGCCCATTTCATGTAAATCATGTATTATATTGAAAATTTTCCTTAAATTTTCACTAAAACCCAAAATAGTAAACAATATATTATCACAATTTTTTTGAATGTGCTTGAAATCCATATTTTGAGATAATATGTTAGTTTTCCAAAATGTAATCCCAATAAAAATATTTTTCCTTTTTTAATAGTGACTATTTTTTACACTATCACCATGAATATAAGGTAATAGAATATCCACCAAATCCAAAATTCATATACCATGGTAATGATTTATCTATAAATTTATGATAAAATTTGAACCCTCATAATGATCATTAGTGTGGGTTTGAATTGTCTATAAATATCAAATGTCACTCTTTTTTTGAAGATGTTCTATGGGGGGGGGATGTTTGTGACCCATGTATGCATATTTTTTAAATGTTTTTTCTATATATAATTTTTACTTTTATCACAGTAGGGGAAACAAATTTCCCCTTCAGTAATCCAAACTAATAAATTTTCATATGTTGGGAAGTCATTATTTTTCCATAATAAAGAAACCTATAGTCTAAACCTTTTATTCATTTAATAATAATAATTCATCACACCTTAACTGAAAAATTCATTAATATCATATGTAAATGGTCGAAGTTAAACATAAATCTTATCATATAAAGCTCTAGATACGTAAATAAGAGTGTGAGGTAATATAAATAGTGGTTTCATACATATTAATAGAGGAATATTGTATATAACCAACACCACAAGCCATGTAGTATGAGTTGCACTAATTATGGACCTTAATGGATTGAAATCGTCTACTTATAACCCTAGTTTTACATTAAAACTATGACCAGAAATGTTGGGGTGCCTCTAATCAAACTCCTTCCTTGTTGGAGAGTCCATTGGGTGGATTAGTATATCACTTTATATGTTTCTTTCCACATGAAATATCATTAATTTATAAATTTTAAATGATATAAATAATCTTTTTCACCTAATATTATATGGAAATTAACACATATTATTTATGGTGATTAGTTTCCACTATTTTAAAACTTGTATTTGATGAGTTTTATTTCCCCCGTTATCTTTTTTACTTGGATGATTCATAGACCGGACACATATCTAGATGTGAATTTTAATTTTTGAATAATATATATTTGCTTGAACATCCATCCATGGAATTGTATATGAAACCTATGTTTTCTTTCAAATTAGGAGCACGATAATATGACTCAAAAATATTAGCATTAACCAGTAGTAATTTTTCAATAACACCAAAAACATATTGAACAATTTTTTTGACCATTGATTAAAAGCCTTCAAGTGCCACAAATCTATAATAAATGATAATTTAATGAAATCAGCACACCCAAAATATAATTTAGTTTATGAATCATAAATTATTTCATAAAACTTCAATGATTCATGATGTATAATAGATTACATATTAATATCACCATGCTCGACATTCTGAATGTTAATGATATCAGGAGACAACCCACATACCATATTAGTAAGAATTTTATTCCTCAGATCAGTTTTCCTTACATCAAAATCCTTATGAATAGTTTCTATTTGATGAAAAGAAATATATTTTTCCTCATGATGAGTCCAACTCTTTTAATTTTTCAGAAACACATTCAATAATAGGAGTTCCCTCGTGGTATCTCATGTGAATTGTTATCTTTTTTTTTCACATTTTATACAAGGAAGACTAATATAGTCAATTTAAAATCCTATATTTAAATAAATAAATTTTATAATACACTCAAAATATTATCTAGACATTCTATTAAAAAGATCAATTCAACTCTTATCTATATCTATATCTGTAAAAAAAACTATATGAATCACACATGAATTTATATTACATTAATATATGTAATTATCTTTATGAAATTGGAGAAAATAATTACTAACTTTTATTATGACATAAAAGTTTAAACTAAATATTAAGAAAAAAAGTATTTTTTTTAAAATAGCTGAAATTTATCTAATCCACAGGCCAATATAAATTTCATACAGGATCTTAAAAAATATTATATATCTTTTTTTAAAAAAGTGGTAGCTAAAATTTAACACAAATAACATTTTTTGATTTTTTTATATTAATAAAATATAATAATGAAAAATAATACCATGTCACTATTTTTACCACATTTATATTATCATTAAAAACTTAATTTTTTCACATACTATATTTGTTAAAATTTATATCAATATTGAGAATTTTAAAAAGATTAATCAATTAGTTATGATTTTTTCTCATCCAGTACATGTCATATAGACCATTCAAGTGTATTTATACCCATCCAAGATAATAAAATAGTTTATAAATGACACCCTACCCACTATTTAATCCATATTTTGTTGTTTAGAACAATAAAACATACTATAAAACTCACATAATTACAATAAAGAACCTATTTAACATTAATAATTATATAAATCAATGAATGGATTGTGTAAGGCCATGTGATAAATTTGAGACCACCTACCTAGGCTTAGTAGTGAAAACAATTCCATTTCAAGACACCAATTAAATTCCTAACACCCAACATGAGTCAATTAATCAAAATCAAAACCCTAAAATTGATGGGATTATAAGGAATCAAGAAGAGAAATATTTAAAAAATCAAATTATAGGGCTTACCTTTGGTATACTGCAATGAGCATGGTGCCTCAAATATATCTCGAATACATTATGAATCAGATGAGTAATTAGTTAGATAAGTAAATATGAGACATTAAAGGAGTGAGGGATTGGGTAGAGGGGGTTTTAGGGGTCAATTGAAGTAGTCTTGACCTAGGAATTCTCAGCCAAGGTCAGGTGAGATTGTGTAGTGTTGAATCGCTATGAAAGATATGGGGGAGGTGTAAGAGTGGTGTGTAGGGGGTGAATGGGGGGGGGGGGTGTTGGTAGGGGATGTGAGAGGGGGTAGGGGATTTGAGAGGGGGGAGGGGTGTTGTTATTTTTTTTGGGATGTTGTAACCACCAAACTTAATCACTAATACCCAATTTTAGCAACCACTTATGGAGGTCACCAATTTCTATGAGGCTCAATTTTTTTTTCTAGCAATGTGAGGGGTTACAATTTTCCATAATGGTAATATTTAAAGTATCCAACACACTTCTAAAATAATTTATTAAAAAAAAATCCAAAACCAACGTGCAACTTTTCAAAAAAAGGATCAAAAAAATTAATCTTAAAAAAATAATAGGGAAGACATGACCTTTTATTTAACTATGAAACCAGAGCTTGAACTACCACATTCTTTCCTATCCCCCAAATTTTAATTAAATACCAAGACCCATTAACTGAAACCGATTTCATAAGTGTTTTAATTTAAAATAAATATTCATTCCAATTCATAAAAAATAATCAAGAACTAGTATAAGCCTTTTGTAAGATAAATAACTTCATCAAGTGAGACCACCTAGATAAAATGAGAAACACATCTTTAATGTCATCATAATCAATAATGAGATCCATATTACATTTCCTAAAATCACCATGAGCACAAGGCATTCAAAAATCACATGTTCTATTGTTTCAACAGTCACTGGACATTGAAGACATACATCATCATAATCCACATGCCGCTACATTTTAAATTCCTTATTCAGGATAATGTTTTTATAGACATTCCACCATAACCATCACAACTCAGTGGGGAGATCAACATTCCATATGGATTTCTAGATTTGACCATCCAGGTTAAAACTACAGTACATCAACAAATTCTACCCTAATAAGATTATATAAAAACTATTTAGAGTAAGAGGAAGGTATACTCAGTTAGGTTCAGACCATGTATATAATGGAATATTTGAGATAATAACTCCATCCATATCATTAAACCATACATGTAACTTCTTCAAAAACCATCCAGTAAAGTCCTCAATAATCTATTCCTTAACCTAAGAATCATTATGATCTAGTTGCATAGGTGAGGAATATATATTACCTAAAGCATCCCACAATAAAGGGTCTTTACAAATTTTCATAGAAATCCCATCAACAATTATCTAACACTCCCCCTTCTCAAGAATAAACCATGCATTCCAAATGATTCTCTAAATAAAACTTGGTCTATAACCCAAATTGGCATCGAGGAAATTGAAATTAGATTAATATTTAGATTTAACCACTTCTTCACACAAATAATATTGATTCAGAAAAAGACTCCAATTTTTTTATCCAAGAGATCATAATTGAATTTAACTATACTTCTAAAACCAAATACACTCCCATATTTTGACTTACACAAACTTTCCCAAGTTTTTCAATGAGTTTTGTTCTTGCCACCAGCCAAGCCTGACCAAAAATTAAAAAATCATGCATGAGGTTTATGAATAATAGTATTTTGTATCTTGAATAGTGAAATAACATATAATGAGATCGATTGAGTAAAATATTTAATATAAAACTCCTTACTTGATTGAGATAAATTCTTTAACCGATCTTCAGCTGTTCTCCCCACCCTATAAAAAATATAAGTAAATATCTCCTTCTTAGATCATATAATAATAATGGGAAGGCCCAAATATTTATCATGCTTCTCAAAATACTTAACTACCAATAATCCACTTAACTTATTATGTATTTATAAGTCCATGCCTCTACTAAAAAAGAATTTAATTTTTTTGAAAGTTCACATTCGGTTCAAATTCATTCTTATAGATATCAATAATATTATCCATCACAATCACTCCCCCTGATCATCCCTTGAGAAAATAATACTATCATATTCGATGAATAAATGTGTAATTCGAGACCCCCTTTACTTTCTGGTGTTCCATGGATTAAATTTCTTAAACTTGTAATCAAGATCATTTCAGAGAACACATCATCAGGAAGGGAAAACAAGTAAGGAGTAATATGGTATCCTTAGCACAAGCCTCTAGAAGGGTTAATAACTAAATAATTATTCCCATTAGTGTCAATAATACATGTGATATATATTATACATTTCATTATAATATTAACCTATTTTTTCATGAAAATCAATTCTAAGAATAATTGCTTTAAGAAAGATCCATTACACTCTATCATATTCCTTCATGATATCTAGTTTCAAAACCATAATACCTTTTTTAGAAACTTACCACACCTTTATTAAATAAAACATATCATGGGAAATAATTGTTCCATACATTATGAGATGTTTGGGCATAACTGAAATTTGATCCTCTTAGATAATATGAGGTAAAATATTTCTAACTCTATTAGTTAAAACTTCAGTGAAGATGTCATAAATAATATTGCAAAGGGTGATAGGCCTAAAATACTTCACTAAAATAGGAGTATAAACTTTGGTAATTAGAGTAATAAGAGTATTATTAAACTGATCGAACCCAATTCTTCCCCCCATAAACCATTCATCAATTGAGTAACATCTTCTCCCACCATATTCTATAATATCTTATAGAAAGATGCATGAAATCTATTAGGGAATGAGCCTTAGTTGAGTGCATTCAATTAAGAGACGCATAAACTTTCTTATTTTAAATATCATAAACTTGAGATTCATTCATATTATCTTTCAAAATTAGAGAAATACATCTCAAAACATCTATATATATATTTCTTTATTATGATGTAAACAACCCTTGAAAAACTCAATAATAAATATATTAATTATAGTATAGCTATGAACCCAAGTTTCATTATATTTATTTATCTTTAAAAATAAAATTTATTATTCAATATTTGCTTTATTTATTGATGAAATAAAGAAATATTTTGGTCACCCTCTTTAATATGAGGTTCCATGAATCTAATAAACCAATATTACTCTTTAAGGCTAAAAAGGTCATTTAACTTCTTCTCTAAGTGAGATACAATTATCATTATTGAGTCATCCATAACACCCCTAAAGCATGTTTAGAATCTGTTTTCGATGTCACTAATATTTCTATTAATATTATAGAACCCTAAATGAATCCAAAGCGTTAACAAAAAAAAAACATTTTTTCATTTTTGAGGAGAACTCATGTAGTGATTTTACCATGTAGATTTAATAATATACCTATATTTTTATTCCTTCAACCATATATTTTCATACTTAAACTTATTGTGGACTCTCTAAAACTATAAAAAAATTAGTAGATAGAAAATATAGAAAATATTATATGTAAAATGAGGAAGATGAGAGACACTAAAATACAGATATATATTTTTCTTATCCAACAAATTCAGGTATCGATAAAACCTTTTTATGATTCTAGTGACACCTTTCCTCCATCAAAACCAAATAAACCCATTCCTTTTGAAACAAAAATATGAATGTCTGCAATCTGTGACAACTTCTTAGAACACCGAAATTGGTATTAATATTCTAATGGATCCACCCTTATTCTCATAATAACATTTAATCTCATTTAAATATCCAATAACTAAAATAGGCTCTGATAATTCCTCTCAATAATGATGAATAAAATTCCTTATACGCCACTTATTACTATGTTTAAGCTAGACATAGATCCTAAAAAACTCTATTTTGTAATTTATTTATCCACCATAGTTGAAAAGACATTATTTTGTGAGATCTATTTAATAAACAAACTAACATCCTCCCTCCAAATATTACACAAACTAATAATGAAGGATATGATATTCCCTAAATCATTTTTGTATGTGATGTAAAGGGAAAAATCATATTATATAATAAGGGGGTATCATCAATCATGAAAAATGATTTCTTGTTTTTTCCTTAGAAAATCATAGGGTTTTATTAGTCCATATCACAAGTTTGTATATCATAGGAAGCTATTTGAATATTATGCATGTTAGGATTAAGGATATGTTACCACTAAAAATCTTTAAGTATAATCCTGTGTGTATTTTTTCTCATGGTGGATGAATGTTAAATGTAAACATTATAGTGAATCTTCCATGATTTAAGCTATAATTAAATAATTTTTGTCTATAATATTAAATGGATGGGAGTAGATGCATACATGCAATGAATGCATGAACTAATGAGAGGTATTTAATTATGTGTTATAACACATGAATAAATTAATGATCTCTCTAGTATTATCATTGAGGTATTTGAAAATCCAATTTCCATATGATGAAGTGAAATATATTTCTTGTATTTTCTTGGTCACAACCCTCTCAAACCTGATTCTTAATTTTTTCTTTTATCTTCATACTATGAGTTACTGACACACCATGGTGAGAGGAAGAGTTCTATCCAAACGTTGGATGATTTGACAACCAGTGGATGCTTATAGAGGTGGGAGTCCTTTTACTACCACTCTTATTATCTTTTTCATTCCCTTTTAAAGATGTTCGAGGATGATGCAGTGGAAACAATAATATAAGGTACACATATTTATAATTTTTCTTCATTTCCATTTTATGTTTGATTTCATTTATTATAAAATAGTTTGATTTTTTTGGGTTTCTTAATCGTTTTCATTTACTACAATAGGTGTTGTGATATCCCTAAAAACCTAGTAGTGGTATTTGATCTTACCATGTATTTAGATTTATGAAATAATGATCAAAATTAATATTATTGATATCATATTGCATATCATATTACAATTGGAAAATATTGAAGAACCTTTGTGGTGTTTTGTTTAATTTTTTTTTGTATTTGTTGATAACTAATCTTTTTGTTGAAGAATGTTTTTGAGTTACAGAAAGTTGAAGTTGCTGGTTACTGAAGTTTTTCTTAAATAAGATTTTGTTGAATAATGAGAAGTCAGAAGTTAAGAAAGTTCCTCAAACTTTCTTAAAAAATCAGACGATGATTTTCTGATCTTATAGTTCTCACACATCATGAAAATTTTCATGATAAAATATGTTGAAGAAATGGTTAAGAGGATTGAGTTTTTTTTTTCACTAAGGAAAATTCTGAGGAAATTCAGAACCAGTTTTCCTGAACCAGTTTTCCAGAACCAGTTTTCCTGAACCAGTTTTCTTGAACCAGAAATTCAGAATAACAATCATGAGCCAGAAATTCAGAATGACAATCCTGAGCCAGAAATTCGGAATGATAATTCTGAACCAGTTTTCCTGAACCAGTTTTCCTGAACCAGTTTTCCTGAACCAGTTTTCCTGAACCAGCTTTCCTGAACTAGTTTTTCTGAACAAGTTTTCCTAAACCTGTTTTCCTAACCCTAAAATCAGAACCAAGATCTAGCCTTATCATTTTGAGGAAGATATGAAGAGTTCAAGAAAACCCATACTTCAACTTTGCATAAATCTCGTTGAAATTTAAGGATATTTGAATAAGTCAAAGATTGAAGATTAAATGCGAGAGATTTGCGGAGTTTTTGAGATTTGAGGAAGCGGGAAAGTTTTTCAAGATTCCCGCCTTTGTTTTCTGAGTTTCCTATAAATATGTGCTCAGATCATTCGCTCATTAACAACTTTTTACACACGAGGAAAAGGTGGAGCGCTAGAGAATTTAGAGTGAGCTTTTGTGCTGATTCATATTTTCTATGCTGAGAGAACTAGATTAAATAAATTTGTACTTAGTTTTTGAAGTGATCATTTATATAGAATCATTATTATCTTACATAGAGATTCATATTCAGAAGATCAGATTCGAGGAATTCAGATTGAGTATTCGGAGTGAGTATTTCTGCAGAGTCACATTTTTCTTGTTGAGAAGACCGGTTTCATATAACCAGATTCAAGAAATCCAGATTAAATATTCGGAGTGAGATTTTGCAGAGTCATAGTTTTCTTACTAAGAAGTTCAGTTTCAAAAAAATTAGATCCAATAAATTGGATTGAAGATTCAGAGTGAGCATTTTGTGGAGCATCTTTACAAAGTCTTTTTCTTATGTTCGGATCAATTGTTCTTTAAGGAAACATTGTAAACCGATGGGAGTTAGTATAATCTTTCCTATCGGGAGATAAAAGGTGTCCAATGGGAGTTGGCACAAGTTGTATTCACTTCTTCATTATAGTGGATTTCCATAGACCCACGGGAGTGGCTATGGCAAGGACGTAGGTTCTCTTATTGAGGCCGAACCTTGTAATTCTTGTGTACTTTTCTTGTTTTACCTTTACTGCATGCTTGGGTTACTTTCTAAAGGTTGATAAGGAAGTAAATCGTAACAGGTTTCAAGGGTTAAGTTTCATAAAGTTTTGAAACTTATAAAAAGATATCAACTGATTCAACCCCCCCTTCTTAGTTGACATTCAATCCTTGGATGTTCAAGTGGTATCAGAGGCAGGTTCCCTTATTTTTTTCCCTTATCATGGAGAACATCAATTCTGTCAATAGTAGAGGAATTCCTACATTCGATGGAAAGAATTATTATGGATGAAACAATAGGATGATTCCTTATCTCCTATCTCTTGGCCTTGAAGTTGTTGATGCTGCCACTATTGGCTTTCCACCTATTGAGAAAAATAATCCTATGAAATTTTCCGAAAAGAGGAACATAGAAGTTGATGGAAAGGCTAGGAATGCAATTCTCATGTCTTTATTAGAAAATGTTTATCAGAAGGTGATGGGTCTAACAACATCAAGAGGCATGTGGGACAAGATGGAAAGTGTTTTTTAAGGAAATACAAAAGTCAAGGAATCCAAGCTACAAATCTGGCGTAGTAAGTTTGAAGACATCAGGATGAGAGATGACGAAACAATTGATGAATACTTCACCATAGTTAATGAAATTGTTTGCAACATTAGGGGATTCAGAGAAGACTTGGAAGATTCTACAATTGTGAAGAAACTTATGAGAAACTTTCCAAACAGGTTTGATTCTAAAATTTCAGCTTTAGAAGATAAGGATGATTTATCTCTTGATGAACTGCATAACTTTCTTATTGCTTATGAAATGAGGAAAGCTCCTATCTTTAAGAAGAAGATGAAAGATGAAATGGATTTTGAAGCTATGAGAAAGATGAAAATCCAAGATGATGATGAAGCTGATCCTTGTGAGTCTGTTGATAAGGAAGATGAAGAGTTGATTGAAAAAATCATGTCTCTCATATCCAAGAACTATCGAAGATGAAGAGGAAAATATGGAGGGAAACTTCCTCTCAACTATTTTGAGTGCGGTGGAATCGGGCACTTTGCTATGAATTGCCTAAAGAAGAAAGTTGGAGAATATCAAGATGTTTCTAATGAGAACACTCGATGGAAGAAGTATAACAAGAATGAAAAAGAAGAGAATAATTCTAAAGAACTCAAGAAGAAGTTTTATGGAATGAAAAGAAGTATGTTGAGTAAGAAGGTTGAATCCGAATCATCTAACAATGATTCCTCGGAAGATGAAAGTAGAGAAAGATTCAGAACCTTCATTGAAAAAGTTTAGAAAACAAATGCTTCCTCAGAAAGTGAAGAAGGTGGTGAAGAATCTTACAGAGAATATGACCTAAGATCTGAAATTCTTGCATGTCTGGAGCAAAAAAAATCCATCAAGAAAGAAATTCGTGTGATGAAGAAAAATCATGAAGAAGTTCATGATGGAAGTAAATATGTTACCAAGAAGAAAGATAAATACATTCAAGAAATTTTAAGTCACAAACTTAGAATTTCTGAACAAGGAAAGATGATAGAAGATCTTAGCAAGAAGCTGGAAATTAAAGAAGAAGAGGTCAACAAGTTGCAATCAAAAGTTATTGAGTTCAAAAATTCCCTAAGGAAGATGAATAAAAACTTCCACAAATCCACTGAAGTAAAAGTTGAGACTTCCAAGACTGCTGGAAAGGCTTATCATGAGAATCAGGTGAAATCTTCTCCTATAAAAAAAATGTTTTATCTAATTCTTCTAACATTTCAGGTTATGGAAAAAGTATCAGTAAAACTTGGTTGGAGAAAGGATGTGAGAAACCTTTCAATCCTACAAAAATTTAAAACTCACTCAAAAGAAGAGATGGCCTACATTCTGAGTTTCCTAGAGCTGAAAAAAGTTATCAACCTCAAAAAAGTTTCTATAAAGAAAGATCTTTATTTAATAGAAAATCAAGATTTGAGGGCTATTGCTGGTGTTGTGGAATGTATGGGCATACAACTTATAATTGATGGCACAATTTATATCTACCTGGAAGAAGGCTTGAGAAAAGTAGAAGAAATAACAAAAGAAGAATGAGTAACCTTCTGTATTCAAAGAAAGTTTAAAAGGTGAATTCTCAAGATGTCAGAAACATGCCAAAAAAGAATCAATTTGAATGTTTGGAAGAATTTTGTGGAAGATGTGATCAGTCTGGTCATCATGCCGAACGATGTATGACTCTTCTTCCAGAACAAGTTTCTTATGATATGAAAGAAAAGAAAGATGAAGATAAGAAGGTTGATGAGAGATCTTTTGTTGTTGAGACAGCTTTAAAATCAAGTAAGAAAAACAAACCATGGATTATTGATAGTGGTTGTTCTTCACACATGAGAGGTGATATAAAAATCTTGGAGCATGTTGAAAGTCATGATGGAGGAGAAGTTACTTTTGACAATGATAGTACCTTAAAAATTAAGGGAATCAGAACGATAGATATTGAACCAGAGAAACTGAAATCTAAGGAAGTCTTGCTTGTTGATGGGATAAAACATAACTTACATAGTGTAAGTCAACTTTGTGATGATGGAAAAGAAGTTATTTTCAGAAAAGATTCTTGTGTAATCAAAAGTGTGAAAAACTGGAAAAGTGATTACAAAAGGAGAAAGAACTAGTGGGAATATCTTTCAAATTGGAGAATCCAATAACTCTTGTTATTTGAGTTCTGAGGATGAAAACAAGTTGTGGAACCTAAGACATGGCCACCTGGTGCATAAGAACACGAGTAAGCTTTCTAAAGTTGATGCTGTTCGAAATTTTCCAGAAATGAAAAGAAGTGATGAATATGTCTGTGTTACTTTACAGAAAGGAAAGATGACTAACAAAAGTCATAAAAGAGTTAAGATTCAATCTTACAAACCACTTTAGCTTATTCATTCCGATATGTGTGGGCCGATGAGACATTAATCAACAAAAGGAGATTTATACTTTATCACTTATATTGATGATTTCAATCAGATGACAAACGTCATGTTCATGAAGCATAAGTCAGAGGCTATTGAAATGTTTAAATTCTTCAGAAGAGATGTTGAGAAAGAATTGGGAGTTTCCATAAAGAAGTTGAGAACAGACAACGATACCGATTTCACAAGTAATTATTTTGAAACTAATCTAAGGAATCATGGTATCAAACATCAGTATAGTGCTCCCTATACTCCACAACAAAATGGAGTAGCAGAAAGAAAAAATAGAAGCTTGGTGGAAATGGGAAGAATTATGTTATCATAATACAAACTTTCAAAATTCTTCTGGAGAGAAGCTATTAGCACTGCGGTACATGTTCAAAATAGATTCTTGTTGATACCGGAAACTAACATGACTCCTTATGAGATGTGGTATAACAAAAACCCTTCTTTTAATTACTTCAAAGTTTTTGGAAGTCCATGCTTGCTCAAAAACAAAAATACTGACTTAGGAAAGTTTGATGAGAAAGATGAAGAAGGAATATTTATGGGTTATTCACCAAATGGAAGAAGTTACAAATGCTAGAACAAATGTTTACAGAAGTTGGTGGACTCCTATGATGTGAAGGTAATTGAAAATCCAAGTTCCTTCACAAAATTTGTTGATAATATTGAGGAAGATAAATCAAAGAATTCCCACGAGAGTGAAAGTGACTCAGATGAGACACATGGAGAAGAAAGTGATGTTGGGAAGGAAAATGTGAGTTTCTCTACCTTATGAAAACATATTGAATCCCAAAATATTATTGGTAATCAGAAGGCTCCAGTTCAAACAAGAAGAAAGTTGAGATTAGAATATCAGACTTCCCTTATCTCAAAAGTTAAACCAGAATCAGTTTCAGAAGCTATTCAACATAAAGAATGGGTGGATGCTATGAATGGAGAACTGGATCAGATTGAGAAAAATGAAACATGGGAACTTGTTCCAAGGCCAGCAAATAAGAATGTTATCAGAACAAAGTGGGTTTACAGAAATAAATTGAATGAGCATGGAGAAGTTACAAGAAACAAAGAGAGTCTTGTCTGTAAAGGATATGCCAAGGTGGAAGGTGTGGATTTTGATGAAACCTTTGACCCTGTTGCAAGGTTGGAAACTATTCGCATGTTTCTTGCAGTGGCTGCTCATCGGAATTACAAGGTCTATCAGATGGATGTAAAGTTAGATTTCTTAAATGGTGAGATTGAGGAAGAAGTTTACATTGAACAACCTTGTGGTTTTTTTCTTGATGAGGATGAAAACAAAGTTCTTAAATTGAAGAAAGCCTTATATGGGCTGAAACAAGCTCCACGAGCATGGTATTCAAAGCTTGACAATTCTTTGAGAAAGATGAATTTTTCTAAAGGAAAGGTTGATAGAAACTTATATATTAAATATGTCAACTCCGGAACTTTGATTGTAATAGTTTACGTGGATTATATAATTTTTTCTGGCGATGAAGAAAAGGTCTGTGAATAGTTTTCTGAAGAAATGAAGGAAAATTTTGAAATGTTAATGTTGGGAGAATTAACTTTCTTCCTTGGATTACAAGTTCATCAACAAGCAAACTACATTTTCTTGTCCCAAGAAATGTATGCCAAGGAATTGTTAAAGAAGTTTGGGATGGAAGAATCAAAGGAAGTTTCAAATCCTATATCAGTGAGCACAAAGTTGAGAAAAGATGAGTCAAGGAATAGTGTGAATCAGAAAGACTTTTTGAAAGTTGATAGGAAGTCTTCTTTATCTTACAGCTTCAAGGACTAATATTTCTTATACTGTGACTCTCTGTTCCCAATATCAAAGTAATCCAAAATAATAAAAAATGTTGGTAGTCAAGAGGATTCTGAGATATGTTAAAGTAACAACTTCACATGGGTTGTTATACAAGAGAAACAATGAGATGAAGTTTCATAGTTATACTGATGCTGATTGGGATGGTGATTGTAATGATAGAAAATCAACATCAGGAGGAACATTTTTCTTAGGAGAATGCTGCGTGAGTTGGAACAGAAAGAAACAAAGTTCAGTATAACCATTGAAGATGTTGCAGCTACTCAGGCTTGTACTCAAATGATGTGGATGAAAGTTCAACTGGAGGATTTTAAAGTGAATGTTTCGAAACCATTGAAGATACTCTGTGATAATCAAAGTGCCATTGATCTTTCCAATAATCCTGTTCAACATTAAATATCAAAACACATTGATATAAAGTATCATTTCTTAAAAGAGAAAGCTGCTTCTGGAGAAATCTTGCTAGAATATATTTCAACAAAGTATCAGATTGTTGATATTTTCACAAAATCAATGTCAAAGGAGAGGTTTGTTAAGCTGAGACTGCAACTCCATGTTCAGACTCCTCCCATGACCTCCTAAAAACTCATAAGAAAGTATCCCCACTGTACTTTGGATTATGTTGACAATGGGGGAGAGTAAGTTTTCTTTATGAATCTAAAGCATTGGTTATCATATAATGGGGGAGTGAGAAAGAAAAATGAGAGAGTAAAAGAAAAATGAGAATGAGAAAAATAAATGTTGAGGGGATTTTGAGTAAGGTGAAGTTTACCCTTACATGGATGCAATATTTTCTTGTCACTGAGGGATGGAAATCCTTCAAAAACATTACTTTTTCTAGTAGTGTTGTGTCAGGACACTCTCTTTTGATAAAGGCTATGTTTTGGTAAAATTCATTTTTGAGAGATGAAAGTCTTGTGAGGTTAAAACTTGTTAACTAGGGTTGCCAACAAATCCAAAGGGGGAGATTGAAGAACCTTTGTGGTGTTTTGTTTAACATTTTTTTTGTATTTTTTGACAACTAATATTTTTGTTGAAGAATTTATTTGAGTTACAGAAAGTTGAAGTTGCTAGTTACTAAAGTTTTTCTTAAAGAAGATTTTGTTGAAGAATGAGAAGTCAGAAGTTAAAAAAGTGTCTCAAACTTTCTTAAACAAATCAGATGATGATTTTCTGATGTTATAGTTCCCACACATCATGAAAAGTTTCATGATAAAAGCTGTTGAAGAAATGGTGAAGAGGATTGAGTTTTTTTTCACTAAGGAAAATTATGAGGAAATTCGGAACCAGTTTTCCTGAACCAGTTTTCCTGAACCAGTTTTCCCGAACCAGTTTTCCTGAACCAGTTTTCCTGAACCAGTTTTCCTGAACCAGTTTTCCTGAACCCGTTTTCCTGAACCAGAAATTCAAAATAACAATCATGAGCCAGAAATTCAGAATGAAAATCCTGAGCCAGAAATTCGGAATGACAATTCTGAACCTGTTTTCCTGAACCAGTTTTCCTGAACCAGTTTTCTTGAACCTAAAATCAGAACCAAGATCTAGCCTTATTATTTTGAGAAAGATATGAAGAGTTCAAGAAAACCCATACTTCAACATTTCATAAATCTCGGTGAAATTTAAAGATATTTGAATAAGTCAAATATTGAAGATTAAATGCAAAACATTTGCGGAGTTTTTGAGATTTTCGGATACGGGAAAGTTTTTCAAGATTCCCACCTTTGTTTTTTGAGTTTCCTATAAATATGTGCTCAGATCATTCACTCATTAACAACTTTTTACACATGCAGAGAAGGTGGAGCGCTGGAGAATTCAGAGTGAGATTTTGTGCCGAGTCATCTTTTCTTTGTTGAGAGAACCAGATTCAAGAAATTCGTACTGAGTTTTCAAAGTGAGCATTTATGCAGAATCATTATTATCTTGCTGAGAAATTCATATTCAGAAGATCGTATTAGATGAATTTGGATTGAGTATTAGGAGTGGGTATTTATGCGGAGCCACAGTTTCCTTGCTGAGAAGACCGGTTTCAGATAACCAGATTCAAGAAATCCGGATTGAAGATTCGGTGTGAGCTTTTGCGGAGTCATAATTTTCTTGTTGAGAAGTTCAGTTTCAAAAAAATAGATCCAAGAAATTGAATTGAAGATTCCGAGTGAGCATTTTGTGGAGAAGCTTGATGAAGTTTTTTTCTTATGTTTGGCTCAATTGTTCTTTAAGGAAACATTGTAAACTGATGGGAGTCAGTATAATCTTTCCTATCGTGAGATAGAAGGTGTCCAATGGGAGTTGGCACAAGTTGTATTCACTTCTTCATTATAGTGGATTTCCATAGACCCACAGAAGTGGCTATGGAAAGGACGTAGGTTCTCTTATTGAGGTCGAACCTTGTAATTCTTGTGTGATTTTCTTGCTTTACCTTTCTTGCATGCTTGGGTTACTTGCTAAAGGTTGATAAGAAAGTAAATCTTAACAGGTTGCAAGGGTTAAGTTTCAGAAAGTTTTGAAACTTATAAAATGATGTCAACTGATTCAACCCCCCCTTCTCAGTTGAAATTCGATCCTTGGAACTTCAAATATGGTTCATGATTTTGTTCTGGGAGGTTGATTCATGAATTATGATATGAGATATTGTAAGCAGTGACTCAGTAGACATCTCATGGATTTGTCATCTAACTCCCAATAATTCTATCATATGATAACTGCATTACGTTTTGAAAAATAGAGCATCAAATTTCTAATGAGATATCAAATCCTATCATTAATGTGACACCACCATACCACTGTTAGGTATTATTTTATATGATTTGGGGTTTAATTTAATTTTTTGGTAGTTTTGGGTTTAAAATTTGGAATTTTGGTGATTTTTCTATATTGCATGGTTAGTGTGCACGGTTAGAGGGAAAAACATGTTTGGAGTCTTATGCATGTGTTTTTTCCAGTTCAATTTGTTAGTGCATGGTTAGTGTACATGGGTAGCCTTTGGTTTGGTCCAAACCATATGAAATCTAGTAGAAACTAAGTTATCCCGTTTATGTTTGGGGTACTGCCATATAGTTTACACATGGTTAGGGAAAACCGTGTGGGGAAACCATGCATAGTGATTTAATTTTTTACAGTGAGTTTTTCGTGGTTAATATATAGTTTGTTAACAAATATGACCAGACCATTTGAGTCATCCATGTGACTTTTAGTGGATATTTTATGGTTGGTGCACAATTTAGTAAACCATGTATCCAAATCATGTGTCCTTCCTAGATTCTTAAAAAAATTAAAATTTATATTATACCCCTCTTCAATTTTTAGGATTTTTTCCTCCACTACCCCCCTTTAACTGACCCCATGGCATGATCTATGGATATATTCCTCTCTCATTACTTGATTTTAACCCCCTTATCCACTAATTTAAAGCAGAATCTTGAGGTAAAATATCATTTACTTCTTGTTATTCCCTTCTCTTCTTCCCCACACCCATTTATCTTTGATTTAGTAATCTCCCATAAACCCTAGTTCTATGTTTTATGAGATTATGGTTTTAATTTGTTCTAATTTGTGGGTTTTAGATGTTTAGGGATTATAAAGGGTTCCTCCTTTATTGGTTTATCTTTTCCTTTGAAGGCGATTCGTCGCGACTTGGTTTTGTTTGGTTTGAGGTAAGTTTTTTTATGGACTTACTTTAATTAACATTCCACTGAGAGATTATAATTTTCTAAAGCCTTTATTTATCAAATTATACATATATGTGGTAATATTACTAGATTTACAAGTGTTTTACTCACTCTTTTCACATGATATAAAGGCTATTTGAACAATTTTCCAATTATAAAAGTGATTTTTGCGTTCCAAGTGGTTGTAAAAATTCTTTTATGAATTAATTTAATGTAATTTTATTTATTAGAGACATTATACCTTGATTGATTCTTGAAATGAATAAATTTTTTATTTTTAAAGAATGATTTGAAAATCAAAATGGGTGTTTTGGACTTCCAAATGATATATGTAAAATAAGAATTGGTTTCTCAATCAATTTTAATTGTGGTTTTACATGTATTTCTTTATAAAATTATTTTTTAAAAGTGAATTTAAAATGGTGGAAAAAATTATTGGAATCCAAATAAATATTTGAAAGAAAGGCTAGTTTGGAACCTTTAAGGGGGTTTTCTTAGAAATGTGTATGACCCGCAACTCTACCTCTTTATTTTGTACTACTTTATACATTTATATTTTGTTTTTCTTTATGGGGATGTTGTATATATTAGTTATCAGAATTGGTTGTAAAATATGGATATTTATTGATATGGTGTTGGAGGTGAGATGAGATTTACTCAAGGTGTTTTTAAATTGTTTTGTGTATTGTTCATGTGCCTTTATTATTTCTCACCTCCCTTAATTTTTATCAAGGGAATACTATGTAGGTACATAAAAAATATGGAAAAGTGTGGACATAGTGTGGATTGTGCACTAGATAGGGAATGTTACTATATTAGATTAAGGGAGATAATGAGACGATTTTTGATCCAAGTGAGACTGTGAGATCTCCTAGATCTATTATGTTCACTTATTTTGACTAGTGTTCTAATTGTCAAAGTTTGATATTAGTATGGTTTGAATCTATTTAGTTTCCCATGATTCTTGGTTTCCATTTAGGATTACTTAATTTTTATTGTTTTTATCCCCTATCTCTTAATTTAGTTTTTTCCACTATTTCTTCAGTTATCTCTTGTTTTATCTTCTATAATTTTGATATCTCAGTTCCTGTATGTGTTTATATTTGATTTTAGTGATGTATTAGGTTTACTTTCAAAACTATTTTAAAAAATTATTTTTAAAGTGTGATTTAAAAGGAAAGTTATGTATATTTTATAAAAAGGGGTTTTAGATTTTTTTGGAAAGATAAAAAGGGTTTTGGGCTTATTTTGATAAATATATTAAAATATCCTCTTTTCATTTCTCAAAAATGTTTTATAAAATGTATTTGGTTCCACCATTATTTATTCAATGAATGAGGATATTTTATATGATTTATTATGGAATGATATTTGGTTTCATAATATCCTTAAGAAAAAAATCTATTTTTCTATTTATATTTAAAAATAGAATTAATGAAATGTATTTTAAAAGGAATTT
This sequence comes from Viscum album, assembly GCA_963277665.1. Classification (NCBI taxonomy): domain Eukaryota; kingdom Viridiplantae; phylum Streptophyta; class Magnoliopsida; order Santalales; family Viscaceae; genus Viscum; species Viscum album. The sequence continues at coordinate 16,645,866 of OY728128.1, forward strand.
CACAAATATTTGGTGAAATACTACTAGTATTGTTTGTTTACACTCTACACAAACCAATGGGGGTATCAAAATCTCATGTTTTATTTTAGGTTCTCACATTGTGGTATATTTTGGGGTTTTTGTTTAGGTTAGCCTTATAGTGGACGGTATGAGATGCAGTGAGTGACTATGGGTCACAATAAGATAGTTAGTACTGGTTCAAGTTTTTGTGGGATGGTTATGTGTCGGCCTTGATGACCTTGACCATTTATTTATTTATTTATTTTTTGAATGTAATTTTAAATGGTATTTTATATTCAACTTATGTGGTAGTTCAGATAATATATTTCTTCAATTTATTATGTGGTTTTTTTCTATGTTTTTATATATATTTCATTATTGTTGATTTTTTTTTATTTTTTTCATATCCCTTAGAGATATGGATGATTCATGCCATATTTTTTAGTAGAGTTCATAATGTGGTTATTATTTGTGATGGTATTAATTAGGTTATAAAAAATATTATTAGATATAGTGGAAGTGAATAAATCTATTATCAATGGATCACCATGTAATAAATATGAAAACCAAATAAAACTTTAAATGAAGAATATAATAAATTGATATACCTTACACCACGGATTCCTATTTAACCTTTTGATATTAATTTTATATGATCAATAAATATCACATGAGTTTCAATTGAAGGATGTTCCAACTATGGAGGTATCCATGGGTTACAGCTGAATCATTCATTGAACTAATAGTACTGTCCTTGACCCACTATGTGGTATTACCTAAATGTGTTAATAATAAATAATAATAGATCTAAAGGTTTCTAAGAGTCTTTAGTGAAACACCCCAATATTTTGGAATATATTTTTATTTAATAAATAAATTTGTTCTGTCAATTGTGAAGCATGAAACCTTAAACTTGTGTAAAATCCTGACCTTTCATAAGTGAATGTCCTTGTTTAAATTTTGGTTAAACTTCCATTGTTTTGTAAAATGAAGTGGTTCTTGGGTGTATGGGATGTTTTGGGTGTATCCCAAGGGTGTGGGATAAGAAAGGTGGAGAAAAGAGGCCAAATAGTGTGTAGCGCATGGTTGATGCACTGAAAAAACCATGTGCCTGACCAAGGAAACTGTGCAGCTTGGGGACCCTTTATGAAAAAGGCTATAATTTTTTTTTCCAAAATCATGTGGGTTCTCCTAGGAAACTATGCATCTTTTCCCCTCTTCGACAAAGGTACCCGCATAGTTGGTGCATGGCTAGGCTAACTGTGGAACCTTTAAAAAGTGTGTTTTTACCATTTTCCCTCTAGATCCTATTTCTTTATTCATCGATTTTCACCCCATTCGACCCCCTATATTAAGGGTTATGAACGATCATATCACTCCTCCTCCATGGGTTATTATCCTTCAATTATTGGGCATTTGGAGCACTGTTTAGTGAGAATTATAGATTCAGGTGAGTCTAACACTCCTCCTTGCTCTATTTTCTAGATGAGGGCTTGTAAAATATCTCCTCTCCTTCTAAATACCTAAACCCTTCACTTTTATAGAAGTATCTAATTTGGGTCTTTAAACGGTGTTTGAGTTCAAATCAAGGGGTGTGTTTGGACTAGTACTCATCTTTAAGAAATAGGAAGGTGGTCTTTAAGCTTTCTCCCATAGTCTTGATGTTTTATATGTTTATGTGGTTCTTCCGATGTGTTTCCTTATAGTGTTTCTTTATATTTTATTATGGAAGGGGTTTTGGATCTTATATCGATGTGTTAAACACTTCATGGACGCCATTGGGTTTTTTGGTGATGTTAGACCAAAACTATGGATAATATTGGGTTGTGCTAAACCCTTGAAATAGTGAATTGGACTAGGGAATGATAAAATAAGGGAAATGTGAGAGAGATGATTTGTAAAATTGTAATTATCAATGTGGGATTGGTTAAATGGTTAATTGACTTGATTATACATTATATTTTTTACATTCCTAAGGGTCTTTTGAAAATATTTTAAAGATGTGTTTTGGGGTTTTGACTTAACCATGGTTTGGAATGACAAAATTGATGTTTTAAAGTGGGGAATTTTTTGAAATGAGGTGTTAAAAGCAAATGTTTTGAAGAGGGGTTATTATCAATTGATTTTAAATAATAATGTAAAATGGGGGTGTGGGCCCTTCCTTGTGAAAATGATTAATGATTGTTTGTAATGGTTGAAAATGTAAATTAAATACTTGGGTAATGTTTTTTTTCAAGAGGAAAACCCATGTTATAAAGGGTGGTTTCAAGACAATTTCAAATGAGTATTTTGAATTGTGTTTATTTCCATGATGCAGTTTAAAAGGTATAATGGGACTATAGTAATTGAAAAGAAATAGGGGTTAGTGATATAGAACCCATAACAATCATGTTGTCATGCTAACATGACTATGAAATGAACCAAATAATGAATGTTCTTAGTTGATGATATAGGATAAGGGGATGTTTGGCATGGTGTGAAAAGGGTTAAATGGAACAATGTAAATGTGTCAAAAGACTCATGAGTTTATAATAGAAATGTGTAAATGGTTTAATGCATGTGAATTGATGAATATGCTAAATGGAATATTATATGACAAAGGGAAATATGTTAAATGGGATAAAAAAATTAAATGGTAAATTTGCTATGGGGTTAAGTCTTGATGATGATTCATATGTTGTATTCAATGTGAATTTTAAATATTTTGTGTATTGGTTTTGTAAGGTTTGTGATATGGTATTAGTTTTAAATGGATAAATAAGCATGTGAACATGGATTAGTAGTGTGGGGTTTTGGACTTGAGAATATAATCCATGGGTCATGTTAGACTGAGACTCTAAACCCTACTACTAAAAATGCATGAGTTAGGGAAGGGGAATGAGGATCTATACCCCTAACTATTGAATTTGATGATACTACCTAGACTAAGACTCCAAGGTATGTGTGATGTATTTTTTTATGAAATGTTTATCCCTAGTGAGATAAGGAAATTGACCTATTCCTTTATGCTTGGTAATTTATCAGCTTAGTCCATAGTGTAAATGATGTAAATTCCTAACCCATGGGACAAATTATGAGAATGATCAAGTGAATTTTGTTAACTAATGGGTATGTGATAGTTTGTGATTAGTGAACACCCCCTATGGTTAAAGGTGTGTATAACTCTTTGTTCCTTGTCTTAGACTCCCAGTGTGACCATTGTTAGTTTTTTTATTGGTTGACTCTAGAGAACTTGATGGATAAAATAGATATTATATAATTACTTAAATGATTTCCTTGTTGCCTTATTTACTTGCAACAATTGATTATTTGCATACACTTTTGTACTAACTGGTTATTATTTAGAAACCATCAGGTTCGTTCTATTGAGTTTTTTTCACACCTTGATTGGGACGTTATAACACTTGGGTACCTAAGAAGATGCTGCCTATTTTTAGGTATAGGTTCTGGGAAGGAACCTGAAGTATAGTTCATGCATGGGCTGTTAGGTTGGAGCATGAAAACTCAGGACCAGGTTGGGACTTTGGTCCAAGTTCCACATCTTTTTGGTAGTTTTGTATTTGGATATTATCGTACGACTTCCTCACATGTAGTGTATTCATCAAGTTGTTATAGTGCATACTATTTAGTTAGTTGTTGGTGTTGTCGCATGTTGTCCATTTATTTCTTTCCATTGGTTACTATATTTTTTGATATTATTTATACTATGTAATTATTTTGAAAAGAGGGTATAGTATCCCTAATGTTCCTCTATAGAACCTCTCTACTGTTAAGAAACCTCTAGCATACAAAGAGGCATTCCTGAGGTCATGTAATGACCCCTCTCGGGGCACTAAAAAGTGGCCACCAGGTCGAGGATGTTATAAAGTGGTATTAAAGCTACATCTTTTATCTCACTATTTGGGGAATGGTAGACTTGATGCTAGGATCTTATCGGGGCATGGTAATGAACTCATTCCTAGGTGCCTGAAGCCCCACATATAAGGTAAAATCCAAGTCTCTTGGGGTGATAATTGATGTTTGGTTTGTGCTTTTATGGTTTATTTTTATTTCCACCTCATATGGCACACTTGGATGTGATGTTATTGATTTATGGGGTTTATATCTTGTATTGGTATGGAAATAGAGTGTGTATGAGTTTATACATCATGATAGGAACATAGAATTGGTAGGTAATCCATATATTTCCTGTGATTGACAGTACCTTGGGATTCATATGCTGGTAGTGTACTTTTCTTCTGGTAATTTTTTTTTACTTTTACCTTGAAATATTTGATAAAGGAAACGTTTATAAATGTAAACATGAATAAATCTTGTATTTTTATGTGATTTGGTTAATAAAAAGTTTTTAAAAGTATAAATCCTTGGGGTTTTTAAAATAGAATGTTTTGAAATGTGAAACCTTGGGTTTTAATTGGTAAATATTAATTAAGAAGGGGGGGGGGGTGAAACCTGATGGAACTCATAGGGATGTTGGAAATGGGTATCCCTAGTGTTGTGATCAGACCCTGTGTATGGGTGGTTTGGTTAGCGAGAGTTCCCTAGTTTTAGACCTTAGTTTTGGGTCATGAGGCTTTGTTGGGTTTTGTTGTTTGGTAAAGAAGATTTGCTTGTTGTGCCCTCGATAAGGCTATGACCATGGGTTATGAGTTGTTGTCCAATAATGTGGATGTGGCAACTCTTAAGGGTTGTGATCATGCAAGTTTTTTGGACCCTAGAGTTGGTGTTTGGATCATAGTTCCTATGAATGTGTGTGGGTATTATTGGCATAAATCCTAGAGTAAATGTTCGCTAGGGTGTGTTACATGTAGTAGGTTTTGGATCAGGGGAAGGAGTGCCACTATGAAATGTGAGTTGGTTGAGGGATGAAGATTATAGATGAGAGAGAGAGAGAGATACAATGACCTTTTCTTAACATGAATCCAGTTTAGGGAGTTGTTTTTTTGGTCTTTGATGATGACCCATGATATAGGTTAGCTGGTTTGTTAGTGCTTTTGGGTGCGTATGGCACATGAAAACATTTTGAACCTTAGTAATGGTGCGTAGAGTCTTTCCTAGTGTGAGTTTAGGCTAGAGGGTTAAGAGGAAAAGTTAATGGTTTTGGAAATGTAGCTCAAGTTTTGGTTATGAGTTGATAGTTTTTGGAAATTGAGGGAAACCTCAATTAAGGTTGTCCTAGTGTGGAAGGTGACTTGAGATCCAGAGCACAAGTGATTTCTATATAGGTATGACCGATTCACAATTGGTGAGTGTGGTAAAATTTTACGGTTGATCCTTGGTTTCCTTATCTATAGGTACTCTAGTGCTTTTTGTTGGTTGTATGGTTAGTTTTGGAAATAGGCTAGGCCGTTTGGAGCCTTGACCATTGGCCTTGATGGTGTTTGATGCGGGAATCGATGTTGATTTTGGTTGAGTGGGATGGGAGTGACCAAAGCATGGATTGGAACTTCTAGTGTGGAAGTGACACCCATGGGTAGTGGTGGTCACATAGTTGAGCTTGATTTTATGAATAATTAATTTTCTGGATGAGAATGTTGAGAATTCCTCAAATCTAATGAGGCTAACAAACTAGGATATATGGTCAGATGAGTGAGCAGGTTCTAGGCCTATATCTGGTGATGTACGATCCATGTGACCTGGAGTTGGGTTCAGTGTGTAGTCATAGGAAAGTGTGGGACCTTGAATTATTTGAGGAGATCTAGATGTGGGATTTATGTAGAAAAACATGATGCCTTTTAGTATGGATGAACATGCAACTCAGGATAAATGCCTATCTTAATTCTATGGGATTATAGTGTAAAGAGTGAGTTATGCATGAGGAAGTTGGGTTGTGGTTCAGTGTGGTGGTCGATGCATTTTGTGTAAATCTACAAGTTTGCGCTAGAAGAACTTGAGTAGGGTAATGGTAGTGGTACCAAGGGGAATGTTGGGTTGCGAATTATTATCAGAGGGTTGTGATTTGTTAATGAGTTTTGGTTGGAAATTCTATTAGAGTTTTGGTGTTTGAGTATAGAGGAAATGTTGTTAGGAAAAGAAGCACGAGACTTGTGGTTGGTTAAGGTATCCCCATAGTGGGATCTGACATTGGTGATGAATAGTTTTTGATGGTGTTCATCGATGAATTCTCAGCGTACTTTTCTCTAGTAATGATCATGTCCAATATCTTGACATCATCCCAAGTGAGTTGAGAAGGATATGGATTTATTCCTAGAAACTTGAGTGTGATTTGGTTGTATATGGGACATCTTGGAGGTTATAATCTTAGGGAAGCATATGCGGACTCATGTGGTGGGTAGTAAACCATCAACCAATTGTGGGTGAGGTCCTCAGGATGGACTGGATGTCAGTGAATGCCATGGGTTCCATTCTCGGAAGTTTAGAATGGGTAGTGGTAACATTGGTTTTGTTGTTTTGGGAAAGGCTAGACAACCATGTCAAAGTTTGAGGTTCATCTTGTGATAAAATTTGGAGCCATGATGTTTGAAATGGCTTAAGGAAAGCAGTGAGAATAACACTCCCAAGGTGCAGAGTGGTAGATCAGTCACGGTTGAATGGAGCAGGTTGGGGAGTGGATGTGGTGGCATTGGTATGATAATGAGAAGTCTGTAAGTGAATGTTTGGATTCCTTAGGGAAGGCCAGGTGGGCCATAGATGTAGTGGTATGTTGAGTTGATACTCGAGATGGTTTTAGAGGTGATCTAAGTATTTACAATAGGATGTGTTGGTGGGTGACGTAGAGCTGAAAAGGTTTTGTAGAACAACATATGCTATGATGGTGAAGTTTCACCAGAGTTTGAGAATAGACTCTGTAAGGTGTGAGCATGTGATGGGATATGCCTTAGGTAAAAAAGAATCATTTAAAAGTAGAGGATATCATTCCAACAGTGGAAGTTGGGTACCAATGGAGTGAGTTAGTTGGGATGGCCCGACTCAGTTGGAAAAAAGGGAACAAAAGTTGTGGGATGTAAGCCACCTTCAATTAATATTGATATGTTATGTGTGATCTAGTATGAAAATGATTTTTGAGGATAAACCAAGTTATCTTTGGTTTATATAAGAACGATAGAGGTGTGATTAATCTGAGTGGTCTCGATAGAAATGATATGTTCTAGAGTTGGGTGGAATTTCTATGGATTTTTGGGCACGGTGAATTTGAAAACATGTAGATCATGTTGAGAAAGTTGAGTTGAGGTTCTATTGGTATTCTTGTTGATGCTAGTGGTTCCCAACACTAGGTGATGGTGGTGGAAAGATAAATTATATGGTTGAGATCACCATAGCGGAAAAGTGGTCAGTTGATGATGTGAGCGGTAGTATGAGTTGGATGGATACATTTAGAAGCCATCTCGTTGAAGCAGTGTTAGTGGTGGGTGTTGGTTCGGGTTTTGACTGGTTGAGTGGCTTGAGATGAATATTATTCTTTGGTGTACTTTGGATGTTCAGAAATGTGGTAAGGCAATTGGGCCTCAATCTGCAGACCAATGCAGACCAACGAGTGTGGTTAGAATCTATGTATCGTTTTAGTGATGCTAATATTGGGTCACCGTGAGACTTTTGGAAACTGGGTGTGATGGAACCAAGTGTTTTGGGACATGAATTGTGGAGATGATTGGGCTGAGGGAATTTTATTCAGATCTCCTAGAGTAATATATTTCCTGGTTGGTGTCCTTTTCATGGTGGACTAGTGATGTTACCCAGACCCTTCCCTTGTGTTGATGTTGATAGTGATGAGGTCGAGGTTGATGCATCCTTATGGAGCCTTAAGTTCAGGTTTGTGTTTTATGGTGGAGAAGGTCTCTTTAGGTAGGAATGTTTCCTAAGTCTGAGTGTTATGATGATACAACCATATCAATGAGTAAGGTTGGGAAACAAAAGTTAACAGGTGGGCCATGTGGCCTGACCTTTGGTTTTGGATGATCATTATGGTTTGGAAGTATGGATTGAGGATAACCTGTTATAAGGCGGGGCGGATGTAAGATCCCAACCTTTCATAAATACATGTCCTTATTTAAATTTTAGTTAAAGTTTTTTTATTTTGGATTATGAAGTGGTTCTTGGGTGCATGATAAGTTTTTTGGGGGGTATCCTAGGGGTGTGGGACACAAAAGGAGAATAAAAGATTCCAAACAGTGTGCAACACATGGTTAGAGCACGATTTGAACAAACCGTGCACCAGGCCTTGGAAACCATGTGGGTTGGGGACCCTTTTAGATATAGGATATCAAATGGTTACCACATAGTTTTATAAACTATGTAGGTGATCCCAATAAATAATGTGTCTTGGTCCCTCTTTGACTGAGGGAGCCACATGGTTGGAAGATGGTTTGAATTACCATGCGGCCAAACCATGTGGCCTTTAAAAAGTTGGTTTTTACTGTTTTTCCATTTTAATCCTATTTCTTTATTCCCTAACTATTCCCCCATTTTACCCCTTATATCAAGGGTGACAAATTGGCAACCCCCTCCTCCTTGGGTGATTCTCTTTTAATTCTTGGGTGTTTGGAGCACCGTTTGATGCAAATCAAAGCTCCAGGTGAGTCTAGCACTCCTCCTTGCTCTATTTTAAGGATTAGGATAATCTCTACTATCCTTCTAAATCACTAAAAACATCAATTTTCTAGAATATTATATGTTGGGGATTTAAAGGGTGTTTGAGTTTGAATTAAGGGATGTATTTGGACTAGTAATCATATTCGAGCATGGGGTAGGTGGTCTTTAAGATTTTCTCCATAGTCTTGGTCTTTTATAAGTGTATGTTGTTCTTATAATGTGTTTAATTGTTTATTTTATTTGTGTTTGATTATGGAAAGTGTTTTTGGGACTTATATTGATGTGCGAACCCCTTCACAGACCCCGTAGGGTTCGTTGGTGATGTGAGACCAAAACTAGGGCTAATCTTGGGGTGTGCCGAACCCTTAAAATAATGAAATGGACTAGGGAACATTGATATAAGTGAATTGTGAGAGGTATGGGTTATAAAATTGTAATAGGATATGTGGTGTTGGTAAAAGGGTAAATTTATTTGATTATACTTTATATTTTTGAAGTGATCAAGGGGATTTTGAAAAAGTTTTAAAGATGTGTTTTGGGGTTTTGGACCAACGATGGTTTTCAATGACATAATTTATTTTTGAAATTGGGGAATGTTTTGAATAAGGGATATTATAAATTTATTTCAAATGATGATTTAAAATGGGGGGGGGGGGTGTGGCCCCTTCCTTGAAAAAATGATTAATGATTATTTTGAATGGTTGAAAATGGAAATGAAATCCTTGGGGAATGTTTTGGTTTTTCCAAGAGGAAGACCCATGTTTTAAAGGGTAGTTTCAAGATGATTTCAAATAAATATTTTGAATTGTTTTTATTTTCATGATGTAGTTTTAAAGGTCTGATGGGTCTATAGTGAATGAAAGTATGTAGAGGTTAATAAGATAGAACCCATAATGATTATGTTTTCATGTCATCATGACTATGAAATGAACTAAATGATGGATGTTCTTAGTTGATGATATAGCATAAGGGGATGTTTAAAATGATGTGAAAAAGGCTTAAATGGAACAATGTGAATGTTTCAAAAGACCCGTGAGTTTGGAATAGAAATTTGTAAATGTGTTAATGCACATGATTTCATGAATATGATAAATGGACTATGTCATGAAAAAGGGAAATGAGTTAAATGGGATAAGAAAAGTAAATGGTAAATGTGATAAGGGGTTAAGGCTTGATGAAGATTCATATGTTGTATGAAATGTGAATTGTAAATGTTATGTGTATTGGTTTTTTATGATTTTTGATATGGTATTTGCGGTAAATGGATAAATAAGAATGTAAAAATCACTTGTTAATGTGAGGTATTGGACTTAAGGATCTATGACCATGGGTTGGGTTAGACTAAGGCTCTAAACTCTACCCCTATAATGCATGGGTTAGGAAAGGGGGCTGAGGTTCTATGCCCCTAACAGTTTTATTTGATCAAACTACCTAGACTTAGGCTCCAAGGTAAGTGTTATGTATTTATTTATAAATTTTTTATCCCTAGTGAGATATTGAACTTGACCTATTCCCTTATTCATAGTAATTTATCAGCTTAGGTCATAGTGTAAATGATGTAAATGACTAACCCATGGGGAAAATGATGATAATGATCAAGTGAATATTGTTAACTAATGGTTATGTGATAGTTTTTGATTAGTGAACACCCTATGTGGTTAAAAGTGTGTGTAACTCATTGTGCCTCGGCCTAGACTCCCAGTTCATCCTGTGTTAGTTTTTTCAATTATTTGACTCTACAAAACATAATGGATAAAATGGATATTAGATAATTACTTAAATGATTTCCTTATTTCATTGTTTACTTGTTTAATTGATTATTTTTATACACTTTTTTAATGATTATTTATTTATTAGACACTATTGGCCTTGGGATACTGAATTTTACTCACACCCTGATCAGATCTCCAAGACACTTGGTTACCAGAGCATATGCTACTTGTTTTCAAGTAGAGGTTCAGGGTAGAGACCTGATGTATGGTTCTTGCATGGGATATTGGTTTGGAGAATGGGAATTCATGATCGGGTTGGGACTTGAGTCCAAGTTTAGTATCTTTTTTTTTGGTTTTGGTTTTAGATATTTTGGAATGACAGCCTGACATGTAATGTATTCATCAAGTTGTTATAGCATGTGCTATTCAGTTACTTGTTGGAATTATCACATGTTATCCATTTATTTGTTTCCACTGGTTACTATACTAGTTTATATTGTTTCTCTTATGTAATTACTCTAAAAATTATAGTCTCCCTAACATTCCTCCATAGACTCGCACTGCTAGTTGGTAACCTCTTGCGTATAAAGAGTCGTGCCCGGGGTTATGTAACAACCCAGATCGAGGCACCAGAAAGTGGCCACCGGGTTTGTGATGCTACAATTATGTAAAAAATACTTATAAATTATGAATAATATTATATATTATTTAAATGAAATATATTTTTTAAAAATAATTTTTAATTCATTTAGGAAGTACTATTGATCTTAAAAAATTATTTTAAAGTATCTTTTTGAGCATTGTTTTTTTCATATATGTTTTATTTAAAATTCATATTATTAAACATATAATAAATTATTTTTTATACTTGAATAAAATGAATTATTTTTTATCAATGGGTAATAATTAAAAATCAAATCATTTGAAGGTAAAAAGAGATGTCTTTCTAAAAAAAATACTTTTATGTATCCAATGTGTTTTTATATTAATAAGTTAAATCAATAATTATGTATGATTTTAATAAAATATGTAGAGAATATATTTATTATAACTTTATAATATTCATTTAATGGTTTTTATAAGTCATGTAATTGGAATAAATTCAATGTTATTCTTAAATTTTTTTTTCTAAAAACCATTTTCATTGCATTTTGTGTGCTTTTTTTAAAATGAATTTACACCAATTATAATAATTTAATTTGATAATATGGTTTATATATTTTTCATCATATTTTTTAAATTTTATAATGTGTCCACTTTCATTTTTGGTCATAATAAATAATAAAAATGGTAAAAATTTGCTTGCTCGGTTAAGGTTAAAAATAGTTAACAAGGGGGTTTAACTAAAAGGTAGGGTTTAAAATATCACTTAAACTTGTCTAAATTTTAATTTTTGAAGATATTTATAACTTAAATTATCATATATTTTATCATTTTACATTTTTTACCACTTTCACTTGAATATGGAATTATTTTTTAAGTATTTACAAGTTTTCCACCAACCTCACTTATAAAATTCGGGCCTTTACCCCTTGCTCCTTCACACATTTTGAACCATATAGATCAGAAAATAACTACCCACACACCATAATAACTTCCTTAAAAAGTCATATATTTTCTATTATTTCTAAAATTCCAATATTTGAATGCTTAAGGTGTATGTCAAAGGAGGTTTCCTAAAGAAGATGTAATTGTCTTTACCTATCTATTTTGAGTTTATTTATTACTTAACATCATAAAAATATTCTATAAACATATTAAAATGATTAAATAAGTATATTTAATATACTTAAATTTTTTATGTTAATTTTAAAACCATTTTATACCTCCTTCACATCCTATGAGAAATGATAATGTCATTCATACGTATGTGTAGACTACCACCTCCATGTAGCGATGTGATTCATTTTCATGTCTGTCATACATGGATGGTAATATGGATGTATTTAATGAATATATATGATATTTATGATAATATTATGATTATATAAATATAAATTATAATTTAATTTTCTTTATTTTCGTTCGTTTGAAAATGAAAACATTACTTATGTGTATGTATAGACTACCCTCTCTACAAAGTGATGTAATTAATTTTTAGAAACAACTTATATGAATGATTGTAAGAGTTCATATAATGAATATATATTATATTTATAACATTATTAAGATTATTTAGGTGATTAAACCATGACCAAGGTGAAAGTACTGGAACCTTTGAACAAAAATATGCCTGAAAAATGAACTGATTTTCACATGAATAATGATTTTAATGAAAATTTATTAATAAAAGTGTAATTATAAATTATAAGAGAATTTTATATTGTATCAAAAGTATTTATATATTTCTGGTATATATTTATAATAAATTTAAATTTACTATCATTGATCTTAATAAGGCATACGAAGAAATACCTGACCTGATGTAAGGGAATATGTTACAAACTCATGTCTTTTTGGGATTGTCTATGTTAAATTTCAATTAAGATAAATTATACAATCCTTATCCTTTAAACCAAATATATTTTATTTTCCTATTATTTTTTTTAATTTTCAAGTATTAAAACCATTTTACTCTTTTTGGTACTTAAAATTAGCAAGAAAATATTTTAAGAAATGCTGAATATATTTCCTCTTTTTTCGATGTACTTTTTCTTCAATGTTAGTGTTCTTTAAAATATTTTCAATTATATTATTTTATATGATAAAATAATTATTTAAGTTTATTTTCACCCATATTTTTATTTATTTTCAATTTTTTAAATGGAATATTTTTATCATTTACTAAACAAGATACTTTTAGACTTTTTTACCAAAAGTGTTAAATACATATTTGTTTTTACATTTACCACAATTTTTTTTCTCACCATCATGAAAATTATTTGATTTTAAGATTAATTTATAATTTTCCATGGTTATTTTCAAATAAAATATTTCTTTAAATATTCTATAAATTTTTAGTTTTAAATATAGAAAATAAAGATGATAGTTTCCCCTATTTTCAAATAAATGTACAAAATATCCATTAAATGTATTTTTCATCTATCTCAATATCATTTAATGTTTCTTATAACTACTAGGGATATGATATAATGATACTATCCATGTCATTTTATTTGATTGATTGTGGTTATGCGATGATGAAATATTTATGAAACCTGGTTTGTTTCCACAGGTTATGATTTGAGGAATTGTTAAATATCTTTATAATATCATGTCACACATATATATGTTTTTCATTATGTGTTGAGTGGGTTAATTAAATAACTAAAATTAATTGTTAAATGATTTATATCTTATGAGATAATAATGAATGGAATAGAAAAAACACCTTGTTTAGTATAAGACTCTTCCCACTATGATAGTCTCATGAGTGAACCTTGACTAAGGAAATGATGGAATAGAGAGTGAACCCAATCCAATATCATAATTTTTCCACTACAATAGTCATGGAAGTGAAATTTGAATAATGAAATTATTTTATATACTTATTATTATTCCATAATTTCTATAACATGCTTTTATTCTTATTTTACGCTTTTATGGATCGTGATTCATTAATGATGATTTCTTGTTCTTATGAATCATGTATTTTGAAATGATACAGATTTATGGCATGACTCATGATTATTGACATATGAATAATTGGGTATGAACATTGTAACTTATGATCATGATCTCATAACCTTATTCTTATCTTATGATTTCATATGATCATCAATTTATATCTCTCATGTTTACCCTTACTGAACATCTCAGCTCACCCTTTGTTTTGTGTCTATTTTCCCCAAGTTATGAAGGAAGTTTTAAGTAGGATATTTATAATAAGGTTAGTATGGGATATGAATTTTTTGGGATATGTTGATGATATTTCATGTAATTACTTGATTATATATCTAGTCTCTAAAGACACTAAACCTTTATGGTTATGGGGTGTGTTTTATTCTAAAATGTATTGAATATTCATCTAAAATGATGAAATATTTATGTATGTTATTATTGGGTCACCCATGTTGGTATTATATTGAGGTTTAGTTATTTTTTAAATTTTTTTATGAAGAATATGATGTTATAACTTAAATAAAATTTTGAAGAACTAAAAGTGATATATAGTGAACCTAAAAGTGTCATAGGCTGATAAGAAGGTGTCATAATTTAGAACATCCTAGGAATTATTTTATTTATTATATGAATGTTCACTATGATTATTGTAGTTTGATGGTTATATTGTGACTTTTGGTTTTAGTCGATGACTAGAACTAAGAGGAATAATATTCAAAATGAATGTGGGAGAAAATTTATTGATTATCCTCTTGAGTAACTGAACGACATGGTCACTAGAATGAAAAATATATTTTTCTATGATTATGAAAATATATGAAGCCATGAATCATTATGAGATTCAAAATAATCAAAGGAGGGATCAATTCACCATTTAGTATTTTATGAGGAAACATCCACCTTATTTTTGTGGGACCTTTAATCCATTAATGGAAGAGTAATGGATCAATACCACTTAAATGGAATTTTTTATTCTCTAGTTCTTAGATCATGAAAAAGTTTTCCCATTAGTGTATAATTTGAATGTTGAAGCAGAAAAATGGTGGAATATTATTAAGAATATGAAGCAAGAGGAATAAATTGACTCTATGGAATGGGAGGAGTTTAAGATGGTATTTTTCAATAAGTTATTTCCCTAAAATATTCATAAAAAAATGGAAAGGAAATTCCTTGAGCTTATACAAAAGGATAATGAATCTATTAATACCTATGAGGAAAAATTTATAAGAATTATAAGGTATTATTTTAGTATTATCATCAAACTTTAGATGAAAATTTATCATTTATTCAGGAGACTAAAAACAAATTTCCAAAATGTGCTATCCATATGCAAATTTAGTTGTTATGAAGAAATAATTCGCTGTGTTATCAAGGTATATATGGAGATTGGATATTGACATCATTATAATGGTTCAAATAAGGAGAGAAATATGTATTTTTGAGGAAATTCTACTAATAAAACCCATGAAGGAAAGAAAATGAATTTCCTTTATTCTAGAAGTTTGGAAATAAGCATGGGGGAAATTTTATCCAAGGGATTGGTGAATGTTTCAAGTGTGGAAAGGAATTCCAACGAGAAAGTGAAAACTTAATAGATATAAAGAGGAAAGAAAATGAAAACAATGGGGTTAAATATTAGTTTAATTTTCCACCCATGATCTAATTCTACAACTGCAAGGGTATAGGAATTATGACAACCAATACCAGAATATGAGGGTTAATGGTGACAATTATCATTAAAAACATCTTAATCCAAGAGATGAAAGGTATTCTAATGTGATCACAAATTCCTAAGTGGTACATCAGAATGAAGTGGTGAAAGATACACTTATCAACCACTCTAGAACTAAAATTTTCTTATTTGATTATGGTTCTACCCACTCATTTATATTTAAATAATTTTACAAGGGTATCATATCACCACATAAATGATTAGTTATTTAATTATTAGTGTAACTTATATTGGTACAATGATAGAATATTAAGTCTATAGCTTCAAAATGATATAATTTTTTGGGAATTTTATTCCTATGAATCTTGTGATTCTCCCACTAGTGGAATTTGATGTGATTTTGGGAATGGATTGGATATATTTATATAGAACCCATATCAACTGTCAAGGGAATTCATATTTGATATTGGAAATCAACTAATGATTTTATATTTGTGTAAGGATGAATATGAAATTTTAATGGATATTACTTCCATTTTATGGGTATTAATACCTATTCAGGAGGGGTATCTATCTCAAATGGTTAGGAAAAAAATCAACATTAAAGATATTCATTTTTTGTGGGAATATGATGTTATATTTCCTAAGGAGTTTACTAGACTTCCCTATATCCTAAAGTTTAGTTTTCAATTGAGTTCATGCCCGATTCTACACCTATTTAAAAGAATCTATATAGAATAGCCTTGATTATGTTATGGGAATTGAAGAAATAACTCCAAGAGAATATTGATAAGGGATTTATTCATCCAAACGCATCACCATGGAATGTACCATTTCTTTTTGTTAATAATAAAGATGGTAAAATGAATATTTTCATTCATTAATGAGAATATAGAAATATTACTATCAAGAAAAACTATCCTCTACCCTTTAATGATGATTTATATGATCAATTTCAAAGAGATCAATAATTCTCAATGATTAAACTCTAATATGTATATTATTAGTTGAGGGTCAAAAAAGAGGTCATATCTAAGACATCCTTCCATATGAGGTATGTACACTATGGATTTATTGTGATTTCACCAATTCCATTATTATCTTCATAGATCTAATGAATACAGTCATTAGAGATTACCTTTATTAGTTTTTAGTAATATTTATTGATGATATTATTATATATTCTAGGAGATGGAAGTTCATGAAGATTAGTTTAGTATTGTGTTGAAGACGTTGATAAAGGAGAAATTATATGACAAATTTGGTAAATGTGAATTATTACTATAGAAAGTATCATTATTGGTTATTGTAATTACAAGTGTGGGTTTATCAGTGGATCCCTCAAAGACGGAAGTTATCAAACAATATACTAGATAAAACATGATTAATGAAATCCATAGTTTTTTATGTTGGTAGGATACTACTGTTGATTTGTGGGAAATTTATCATAGTTATCAAATCCACTAACCAAGTTGACATAGAAGGGATATAATTTCATATAAATAGATGAATGTGAAGAGAATTTCAAGGAACATAAGAGAAGGTTGGCTGGTTTACCTATGCTCACCCTACCCTATAGTAGAGAAGGGTTTGTGATCTATAGTAATGCATCAAATAAGGGAGTGAGATGTGTTCCCAGGATTAATTATATGGTATTAGATTATACCTCATAATTATTGAAGTTTCATGAGAAAAATTACTAGATTCATGATTTATAACTGGAAATGGTAATTTTTTTCTTTGAATATATAGAGACATTATCTTTATAGTGAAGTGTGTGACATATATACAAAACATAATATATATATATATATATATTCACACATAATGAGTTGAATATATTTTAGAAGTGATGGTTGGTACTGATTAAAGATTATGACTAATCAATATATTATTCTTATGGGAAGGTGAATATGGTGGTTGATTCTATAATTTAGAATGACCATATTATTTTTTCCAAGACAAATATCACAAGAGATTTAATACATATGAAATTACAAAGTATGGACCTATAAATAGAAAGGAATTGAGAACAATCATATCTTTCTTAGATGAATGTTCAACCATATATTCATGTGAATATTAAAAATTGAAAAAAAGGAAATTTGGATTTGTAAAAGAAGTTAAGGATTGTTTTGGAGTTCACCCTTGAACATGATGGAATGACCATGTTCAGAAACAAATTATGAATCCTGTTAATACTGTAATTAAAGAATGAGTTGTTAGATAAATCCCATAGTTCACCATTTTCTATTCAACCTAGAAGTACGAAGATGTATAGAGATATAGAAGATAATTTTTAGTAGGATAATATGAAGTGATATTACAGAGTATATATCTTGGTGGTTGGTGAGATAATAAGTTAAGGATGATAGATTAAAGTTTAAGGGGATGTTACAATCTTCACTCATAACTAATTGTAAATTAGAAAACATCACCATGGATTTCATTATAGTAATTTCCATGACATCTAAATGGAAAAGTTATATTTGGGTTTTATTTGTTCATATTATGAAATAAATAAATTTCTTTTATATAAAATAATATTTCTATCTTGATTAGTTCACTAGGTTATATGTTAAAGAAGTGGTAAGGTCGCATGAAGTATTTCTCACAATCACATCTGATCAATATTTTTGGTTTACCTTGATGTTTTGGAGAATCCTTTAGAAAGAATTGAATATGAAGTTGAGATTTAACACTATATATCATCCTCATATAGGTGGTTGGTTTGATAGGACGTTTCAAACCCTAAATGATTTGCTAAGATAATTCTCTATAGATTTTAAAGGAGATTAGAATCAATACCTTCCTTTGATATAATTTTCCTACAAAAATAGCTTTCACTTGAAAATTCAAATGGATCCTTATGAAGACCTATATAAAACAAAGTGAATTAGTACAACATGATATGATGAATTTGGAGAAAAAAATCTATTGGGACCTGAGTTATCTAAGGAAATGATATGTCACGAACCAGTCAGAGTCGACCCGAAATCGGTCACCCAGGCCAGCCCGCGACAAGTCCCAAGAGGCATTCCCGATCCTCCCGAGATGGCGAAAAGAACCAAGGGAATCAATAGAGTACACAAGGGAACGATTTCTCCCATATATGAACAATAAAATGAACAGCGGAAAGAAAAGGACAACCCAAAAATACATTTATATAAAAATTGAACTGAACATTATTTGTGCAAGAAACTGAAAGTAAAACTAAGACAAAAACTCAACTGACCAAACCCAATAACCAACTAACTCCATGTGACCTCTCTGGTCACTCTCCAAAAAAATGATCACACATCACCCAAGGCGATCGAAATCAACCTGAAACCTGCACAAGGGCTAAAAATAGAAGAAGACTATAGGCGTGAGTATTAAAACTCACTAGGTTAGCCCGATATTCTATTCCCAATGAACATTCCTTTAAAATAAAAGAAACATCAATTTATAGTTTTAAATTCAAGATATGAAAATATGGTTTTCAAATGAGGTTCCATGCTATAATAATTATCAGACAAAAACATGCATGTTGAATAAACAAAAATGCAAGTAAAAATTTTTCAAAGAGGTGAAACTTCAAAATGAAAATAGTTTTAAAGAGGGATAATTTAAAGAATTTTAACTTTTAAATAAATCAAACATACTACTGAAATTACCAACCAAACACACTGTATGCCGAAAGTGAGTACAAAAGATTCAATGAGCACAAGTCACGGGAACACCCCTAGGCACTAGTCTGTTGTGAGCCCCAGGTACCTCGTATCTCGGTGAAAGTAACCATAATAAATATCCATTCTCATGGACGAGCCACTAGTAGGGAACATACCCATAACCTAGTGGTCCCCAATCATCATCATCATCATAGTTTAGTTAGTGTTTTCATCATCAAACATGCTATGTGAAACAGGGGCCAAACCCCACAAGATCACTAGCATACAAGTACACGTCTGACCACCTAGATACCGAAGATTCCCTTTAATGCTCAATCAAGTTACAAATACTATAAAATACACATTTCATATAAAAATTCCATTCCCAAACCATAAACACACAAAATCCCACAAACTTTCATCACATTTCTTTCACGAATCAACAAACTGCTAAATATTTTCGTAAAACAATTTCAAGAAGTGTATTGAGGCTTCACACATAAATTTCATTCAAAAACACTATTTAAATTATAAAAACACATCAAAACCATACCAAAACAATTTTTTCAGCCCTAAAAAAATTTGATAAAATCATTTCATGGACCATAAAACAATCCCAATTGCACAACTTGGTATATACAAGTAAAACACTCATTCTTCATTTTTAGGAAAGACCAAACATGCCTTTAAACATTTTATCAAAACTAACATTTGAAAAATTTATGCATTTAAATTTTTTTAAGGAGGTGTGTACACACCATTTACATAATAAAACCACATTCATAAATCCCTTAAAACAATCTGGTGGCATATTTAAAACAAAACCATTTTTATAAGAATGTGAAACGGGCCATTTTTCGGTAACTCAGGCCAAAACATGTTGTAAAAAAAAATACCATTTGTTTGTAAAACAAAATACAAATTTTAAAGACATAAAAGTATCCCAAAATGATTTTCTTACATTCTTCCAATATATTTATAAATCCAAAAAAAAATTATTTTAAACTGCACTAGACACATGAAATCCAACCAGGCAATTTACTGAACACATGGCATGCACTATTTAAAAAAACAACTTATGTTAAGCACTTAAAAAGGGATAAAACACCATTTTAATTCCATAAAGTTATTAAGGATACTGATACATATTCAAAAAACCATAAACCAAGTGAAAAATCTCATGAAATAATTTATCAAACAAGAGGACTCCACATTTATACCAAAACAACTATATTTTTAACAAATCAAGTCATAAAACATAATTTGCACACAAAACCTTTAGAACCAAAGTTTCACAGAATAAAATATCATATATATAATTTTATAATAGAATTAAAATTATGAAACTTAAATGATAAAGGTTTGTGCAAGGGATATCCTACCTCAAATTCTTTGCGTAATGGAAACACACACCCGAAATCACCCGCCGTGGGTTTATAAACCCTAAAACTATGAATAGATGACCTAAATGAATATGAAATCAATCAAAAACCATGGGATAAAATAACACTACGTCTATCATTACTATAGGAGATTATAAAACCAAGAAATAATGAAATGAGGAAGAAGAGGGAGGATAAAGGAGATGGAATCTCACCTTTTCCACAAGAGAACTCTTTGTATTCCATTAGATATGCACCCATAGAGAAAAGGTAATGGGATGAAACTTAATGTAGAGTCTCTTAAGGTATGGAAGAACCAGTTAAAGATGATTTTTTTTTGAAAAAGAGCACGAATTGAATGAGTTATGTATAAAACTATTTACCTTATTAATTCATGGAAATTTGAGGTAACCTGAGAACTTTCACCCTAATCCGCGACCCATATGAGATCCAAAGAGGGTAAATAGATGATGGGTGTGAGGATAGGGCTATTTTAATATATGGAGATGTGGAATCACTGAAAAATATTAAACATTTAGTTAGATATAAATGAAAAAAATATTTTTTTAAAAACAGGATATGGGCCCATGGGCTGGCCCAATACCTAAATAAGTAACCCCAATTAACCATGCTTATAAATTTCTATGGGGTCCAAAAGGATAAGGAAGTTTTAATATATCCGTATAAGACAAGTGGAAAGTGGAATGGGTGAAAAATGTTGAAAAACAAATGAGTTATAAAAGAAACAAATTTGGTTTTTAAAACTGGAAATGGGCTCACGGTTGGCCCAAATCAGGAAGTAACCACCCTTTCTTCAAAAACTACTAAACAAACAATGGGGAACCCAAATTAGGGTGATTATACATATATGAAACTTCAAAAATCAAGATTCATCTCACCAAATACCCATGAAAAGGATCGGTATTTCCAATGGACCAGATCAATACAAAGACAAAATAATACGGGGTGTGACATGATAGGTAAGGTTAGAGCTTTTTAGCAACACATCAAGGAAGCTCAGAGTTGTTAGAAAAGTTATGGTAAAAATATAAAATGAGATATATAGTTTAAATTTATTGATAAGGAATTAATTTAAATATCTCCTTGGAATAATGTTATGATATTTGGAAAAAAGAGAAATCTAATCACTAGGTATATATGCCCGTATGAGATTCTTGATTGCATCGAAATGGTAGCTTCTATCTTGGAACTTCCTCTAAACCTATCCTAAGTTCATGATGTGTTATATGTATCATTTTTAGGAAGTATATACTTGATCCTTCACTTTTACTAAATTCAAAGGTCATACCATAGTAGCATGATACTTATTATAAAGAAAAACTAATAGAAATCTTGGATCATAGTGATAAAGTGATATGGAATAATACTACTCACCTGGTTATGGTTCTCTAGAGGAGTGAAAGAATTGAAGAAGCTATGTGAGAACCTAAGGATGTAATGAGGAAAAGGTATCCTAATTTTTTTATATTAGATTGATATAATTTCAAGGGAAAACTTATTATAAAGGATGAATAATGTAACACCCTGATATTTTAAAATATATATTTTCCATTCTATGATGAGTTACTATTTTAACTTGATCATATTGATCCATGATAAGGAGAATATACCATGGATAAATTTTGTGTGCCAATTTTATAAAGAATATTACCTCTATACATTACAGAATGTATGCATCCTGGATATATTGGAGTCGTAGTAAGGTGTCATGTCTATTTTGGAGTATGGTTCGAGGTTCACTAACCTCATAGAGTACTCCATCGAAAGTATTCATTATGGATTCCTTTAAGAATGGAATTTTGAGTGTTACATTTATAGAGATACTTGAGAAAAATTTATTACCATATACATCCTTAACTATATTGATGTTCTAGAGAGGGAAATGGTTATCAAGTTATTTTTAGAAGAGGAGTAATATGTATTTGGATCTAGTGGTAGTTACCTAGGATATGAGTCATCAGTAGTGGTTAGACATTAATTGTATATAGTTTTACATCATAGAAGGAATATTTATGTTTCTAACAAAATAATAGGTTGAAAATTCATAGAGGCCCTTGCCATATAGGATACATGATTCGATATTCTCATGAAGGATGAGGTCGCATGGCTTTAAAATGACCAACCAGATGTACATTAGATTATAGTTGGTAGTAAATGAGATGATATGTTAGAGAAAATGATGTGATCAAGGACATACTTAAAGTATACATGGTGATCACGAGGGAGGTGGATATATTAGAAGAGTTGGACGTGCACCAGGATAAGTAACTTGAATTATATTTCATTGTGATATGCTTCAATAATCTTTACATTTACTTAGTGCCTCACAAAATATAAGGTATGATCTATATATTATCTAAAATAGAACTTATACTCATTGATACCAGTGTGAATGATTTCTTTTTTATACTTCTCTAGTTCAATATTTTGAGATCCTTGTGGAACCCTTATCCTAACTTATGTTGCTAAGTACTCATATTAGAAGTAATCACATGATCAAAAACATATTCCAATGATTCAAGTTATAACTTAGTGGAGGAATGTTCCCATTGGTCTCATAGTGTCCATGATGGGGCCCTACAACATTATTTTTGGTATGGAATGAATATCCTTAATCTACGACTTGATAGA
This sequence comes from Viscum album, assembly GCA_963277665.1. NCBI lineage: Eukaryota > Viridiplantae > Streptophyta > Magnoliopsida > Santalales > Viscaceae > Viscum > Viscum album. The sequence continues at coordinate 16,669,045 of OY728128.1, forward strand.
CTACTAATGCTGAAGATTGATGTGTTTTTGAGAATATGTATTGAAGATTTTCTTTATGGGTGAGTAGGGTATTCATTTGATATGAGTAGAGACTATGCATAGGAATTTTTAGTATATCACCCATCATTTTTCAATTTTTATTCTATTTGTGGTGTATATTTCATATTATTAACTTCCTATAATCATTTATGAGTATATAAATATTTTTCCCATGGTTGATCTAATATTTCACCCTCATCAGGATATTAATATTTGTGTTGACCTACAACCTAGGACCACATTGAAATCCTCTTTAGAATATCAGATAGATCCTTCTGATCTCAGGGAATTAATGTTATAGTAAGTGGACCTTATGGATAAAGGTTTCATCAGACCTAGTGTGTTCCATTAGGAATATCTAGTATTGTTTTATAAGAAGGTATATGAGATCCTGAATCTTTTTATTAACTATAACCACATGAATCATGTGATAATAAAGAAAAAATACCCTATGTTGAGTATTTATGACCTCCTAAACCAACTAAAATGAGTGAGGTGGCTCTTAAAGACTGATATGGTGTTTTGTTATCACTATCTTCATGGTCGTGAAGAGGATATCCCAAATATGGAAATCTTATCCTGTTACAATGATTATGACTTTTTTTATTCCCTTTGGAATAAAGAACACCTTAACTATGTTCATAGGACTCATGAAATGGATCTTATATCCCTTCATGGATTTCTTTGTTTTTTTCTTCATTGATGTCGCCCTTGTTTATTTAATACCAGAAACCAATAATTTTGGGTATCTAAGAACTGTTATAAACTTGTTTTGGGAGAACATACTTTATAATAAGATCTCAAGGTGCTAGCTTTGGATTCATGAGGTATTATTTCTTTATTATTTCATCTCAGAGGGAGGATTATCTATAGACCAAGAGAAGATTGAGGTAGTGTTTTTTGGGAGCTACCCAAAAGCATGTTTGAGGTGGAAGGTTTTCCTGTGTTAGAGTATTATTTAAAGAGATTCACAGATTAATTCTATAGAATTGTGACTCCCTTGAAATAATTTACCTAAAAAGGATATCCATTTATATTTTTTGATATATGTCAGTGATCTTTTGAAGAGATGAAGTGGAGATCGATGAGTTCTCCTATTGTGAGGTTTCCAAAGGAAGGATTTGAGTATGTGATGTTTTTAAATTCCTATAGAAATGATATTGTGTTTGTTATTATATAGTGGTAGGTGGATATTCATTATGGGTCTATGTATTTGTGATCCCATGATTAGAACTACAAAAAACATGATTTATAGCGAGAAATAATAGTGCTTTCCTTAGATAATTAGAGTTATTACATTCTCGATGAGTGGTTTATTGACTATACTAAACCCAAGAGTCTCAGATAAATTTTCACCAATAAATATATTAATATGAGATAGAGGTATTGGTTAGAGTTCCCATAGGAATATGAATTTGAAATTTTTTATACTCTAGGGACGAAATATGTTCTTAGTAGGAAGTCTCATGATCAGTTTTTGGAGGAGGAATTTGTATAGATAACATTGCTAAAGTTATCCATAATGAACTAGGTAGAGATGAATTATCTTGGTTCAATGTTGATGGACCTTACACTTATACAATGTTTGAATTATGACCAAATGGGAGGCATCAATTTCATGGTTATAAATGACTAGATAAATTTGTATGAACAACATGATGAATTTTTTAAAGGATGGGAGCATGCTATCTTTTTTAGGGATGGATATTCTAGTCATTCAATGTAAGGAGGTACTAAGGAAGTTCCACACTTCCTCCCTTAATAATAATTCCAGGTGTGATGAATATTTACCAAGAACTCATATATTAGTTTTGATGGCTTGGTATGAAGTAAAGTGTTTTATAGTCTATCTTGTGGTGCCTCACCTGTTAGTAGGTGAAGGTTGAGAACCAAATATTGATAGGATTAACTTACCCACTTGAGGTTCTATATTGGATGTGGGATGGGATATTAATGGTATTCATGATAGGAATTCCATATTCGGTGAAGGATCATGATGTGAGTTGGGTGATCATCGGCCAAATGGCCAAGACAACCCACTTCATTTCTATTCTGGAGTTGATTATAGTGAAAATATTGGTATGATCACACATTGAGGAGAGTTTTTATTTTCATGGAATAACATTTATGATTATATTTTACCTTTATTCTCATTTACATCCCAATTGTGGAGGAGATTGCAAGAGGACTTCAGGATGTAATTGTGATTGAGCATGGAATTCCACCCTCTGATGGATGGGTAGAATTAGATAACCATTTAGGTTCTGGAGAATATGTTATTGGATTTTGTTGTAGATTTTGGATTGATCTATGAGGATAAATTACCCTTAGTGTAGTTCAAGTAAAAAAAATCAACCACTCCACTATTTACATGACACCTTTTGAGGCACTTTATGGTAGATCCTATAGGTCACCTTTTTACTAACCATATATTAGATAGTAATCATTAATGGGTCCATAGTTTTTATAAATGATAATGGATAAGGTGAAGGTAACATAAGAGTGGATGACGATAACTTAGAGCCATCATAAGTCTTATGCTAACTGATGAAAAATACATTTAGAGTTAATGGTGGGAGATCCTATATTATTGAAGGTTTCACCATAATGTTTTTTGTGATTATTTTTATAGGGAAAAAATATTTACCCTATATTAATTAGTCCATTATATATTCTTTTCAGGGTAGGATTGGTTACTAACTACCTAGTGTTACCCCTATAATTAGAACAGGTGAATAATGTCCTTCACATGTCACAATTGAGTAGGTACATGCATGATTCATTTCACATCATTGACTAGGGTGAGATGAACATCAATGATGATTAAAAATTATCCAAGAACCCAAGTTTGTGAAAATTCCCATAAAAAATGGTATCTTATTTTGTTACATGAATTTTCTCTTTCACCATGTTAATAATTATTACAATTTGAAGTGTCATGTGACATTGAGTTAATCACACATGAGTGGTGTGAGATGTTTGGTATCTTTGGATTTATCTTACATAGGAGTTCTTGTACTATGATTGTGGGATTATACCATGTTCACTATCTTGGGTTGTTCCAGGAGGTATAATTATTGTGTAGTGAGTATTGGGGGTTTAAGGGTTGTGTCATGAATACTTGAGTTGCATCACAATGGGGTTTGATTCCCATGGATTTAAGATATTTGATTGTGTTTTATGGGTAATTATGAGGTAATTTTATCCTGATGGGGTTTTTGATCTTGAATTAACTGAAATACATTACATTAATATGGTTCTTATTGCACCATGATTGGACCAACCCATGTTTTCATTATAAATAGTGAATGAACCCTCTCTCCCTTATTTTTTTTATTTTTCACCATCAAACTCTCAACTTCTAGGGGTGTTTTTTGGATCCCCATATATCTTTTATAATACTTTAACCTATTAAAATCACATGGAATTCCCTTGGCACCATCAGAGTACAAATTCATGTTGTATCAATGAATGAGATCTATAATAGGACTCTTTTCTCGTCTCATGATTTGTTATCACATGATTAAATTGTGGATCTATTTTTTTTCATTTTTTTTCTTACGATATTATTACTAGGGATCCTTATTGTTTCTTCTAAGAGATTTATTTTTTGGAAAGTTAATTCTTGTTGATTACTTATCTATATAGAATATCATCTTACAAATATTTTTATAAAATATTATGTGAGGATTAATGTTAATTTTATTTAAATGTCATATGTTTTGAATTCATATTATGTGATTTGCACCATTGAATGATAATTCTTGATATGGAGTGATGGTAATGGAAATGTTGTGGATGAATAAATTTGACACAGTGAAGGCACCTATTAGCATTAATTAAATTTTATGGAGTTTTTCTTGTGGTATGAAACCAGTGAGTTTGGGTTATGGTGTGGTAGTATAGATCACATTATGACTATGTTGAGTCTGAGAGAGTAATGATAAATTATGCATCCTTCATGGTAATTTGTTTATATTTTCATCCATGGGTTGGATTAGAGTGAATATATATCCTATGTTAAGTAATTTTCCACATAGAGCTTGATGGTGTGATCCTCTAGACCACCAGAGGATTTTTGTATCATTATTTAAGTAGGTTTTGGATTTCTCTTCATATGGAAAATGATGTGGTTCTAGAGTGATGAGTGGAGTTTACTCCTAGGGTTTTAGTACTACCTTGGTTATATATTTATGATAGGGTTCAGTTCCCCCATAGGGTCTTAGAGTTTAGTACTCCTCCACCTCCACAGGGTGGGTCCTCTATAGTTTAGGCATAAAGACAGTACCCCCTACATCCAATAAGGCATGAGTTCTCTATAGGGTTAATATAGTTTGGTAATACCATTATTAGTGTTCTAGAGATTATCATATCATGATTCCTTTATTTATGGTGTTGGGTACGCCCTCATTTGACAAACTTTTTTTTAACAAAGAGCGTTCCTCCATCAAGGGTTGGATACACCCTTGAATGAAACTTATCTTTGAGATACATGGGTAAACTACCATAGTTAGTGAGAAGATATGGGTTTGATTTAGCTATGTATCTTGGATACATGGGTTACTAAAGGTGACTGATTTCCTTTAGTTGTTGGACTATTGATCTGTGGGACACAGTGTCCCAAATTCTCATACTTGAAATCATTTTTAGGTTTTTGGGTGTTCTTATTCCTTGTGTACGTTATGATTTACCTTTGTGTTCTATAGTAGACATTGGACTTTATTTATTACTTTTTTTTTGTTTTTGGGGTGTCCTAATGTGTATGTATATACTCACCCTTACAGAAAAATTTTACCCCCATGTGTTGTGCCATATACAAATGATGAATAGTTCAATGGTGACTTTGGTTGATACAGTGTTGGTGGATTAGAAGATTAATGGTTCATAGAGCTGATAGTAATAAATGAAGTTTATTTCTAGTGCTAGTTCATTTTGGACATCCCTTCACCTCAATTTCTTTAGGTTGGTTTTCCACTGGTTTAATTGGGTGTGTATTTCCCCCTTTTTTTATTTATGGGTTATGCACCCATTCTCTTATGTGGATCTTAACATTTTTTCACATGATTTATATATTATAGTTGGTTATTTAACTAGTTTTCCATTATTGTTATTATTTTTGGATATTTTTTTATAAGTTTATTTGGATAAGGCCTCCTATCATGTGTGATATGCATACTCGGTGATATTACCGTCCCCTAACCTATTGGTGGTGGGTTTGGTGTGAAATAATAGGCTTACATCTTGTCTATGTGGGGTCCTAACGAGTCGGATCATGGAAGATGGATTTAATAAAGTACTAAAGAAAATGTAATATGTGATATTTAAATCATTTAAAGTGTTTACAAAAAACATGAAATGTTTTTATGGAATATAAATGGTTTATATTTTCATAAATATTATATATTTGTAATATCAAGGAGACCATATTAAATATAATGTAAAATGGGGAAATTAAAGAGATAAAATTTAAATAAATATGAAATGTTCATGTTTATTTATATAATTATAACAATTTCATAATTATGTATTTATAAAATATTGATAAATGTTTATCTCAAAAATATATATATTTATGAATTGTTCATCTATTTAGTTTATCCCCAAATTTATTTATTATTTTATATAAAGTGTTAATATTATGAATATGTGTATGATTTAGTTCAAAGTATTAAACTACTTTTTATAGATATCATACCATGCATATACGAAGTTACATGAAAGGCATGACCTAAAATTTAGTTAAGTTCAACCATGAATATGATTTATAGGTTTCTTATGAAATCAATTTTAAAGGTTAGTTATGATCGATGTATATTAGGTGTTATGATCATATTGAAACTATGGTCTTTCTTTAGTACTGATATATGGATAGTGGAACTATGGGTAAGACTTCTCACTAGAACAAGGGATTAGTCCCTGTCTAGAAAATTAGGGGTTGGATACCTATCACACCATACTTTATATTATGTGTATATTGGTTTTTTATGATTCAAAACCTTTACATGAAATCATTTTATATAACCTATAGATTATATATATTGGGATTTATGTGAATATTATTATATTTTATTTTTATATAACTAACAAAAATCATGAGTTGCATGCCTGAATGGCCCGAAGGCATTATTTTTATTGATTTTTTATAACCCTAATTTCAAGGTATGAGGGGGAACCCTTACAAGGCCCTTAGTCTTAGACATTTCATTGCCCATAGGCTTGGAGATATTACAGGACCCATAGGTCTTAAGAAAATCATACATACTATGACTACTTGAACCACCCCTCCCCAACATCTGCATTGTGATAAGCTCTCTACCTTTGCATGGTTGTTCGACTAGTTGTCCTATGAAATGATGCATAGGCCCAGTACCGATGGCAATTCCATACCCTCTCATTCTTCCAAATCCGTTAGTCTTCCTCAGGTGAATGCACCCTGCTCTTGAATCCTCCTCTAGAACTGGTTCCTTATAGAATGTATAGGAACATGCATATCAGGTGGCCCTAAAGGCCTTGAGGTGGCCCGAAGGCCTTAAAGATGGCCTGAAAGCCTTACTGACCCAAAGGCTTGGGTGGCCCTAAGGCCCTAAGGTCTCCTAGCCCAAACCGATGGCCCAAGGTGAATAGTTATGACTGCTATAATACCGAAAAATACCTACTATAGTAAATACATAGTATTCCTATAGTACATGCTATAGTTTCAACTACAGTTCTTCTACGGTAACCTATAATTATTCCTCCCCTGGTTTTGAACCTGGGTCTCATGGATTCACTTAGAGAGACCTCACCAACTGGGGTCAGACTCATGAGTTTCATGAAGTGTTATTCATTTATATGTTTTGAGCATATTAATTTTTTTTAAAGTATAGGATATGAAAAATATATCATTAGGATCATGCACACATAAATGGAATACATGAGATAATGTGGTGATATTTTAAAACCCCTTAAAAATATTAATTTCCATATTATTTTTATAGAAAACACTTTTCAAGACCTTGATCATTTAAATGGTTGGTAGATAACAAACTAGTGTTATCATGGATTATCTTATGTGATAAAATAAAGTTATGGGTGACCCTAATAGGATTAAGTTCCATTATATGGTATGATCTTGGAGTTTCACTTACCTAGAAAATCCTAAAATTTAAGATACTAGATGAATAGAGTTAAATAAATTCAAATGATGGATTTGGGAAAGGTGTTGTCCACTCAACTACCCAAGTGTCATATATAATATGATTAACATGATAGTCAATCCTAATTTCTATACAATGAAAGGAATTCTAAATAAGACTAAAACATATAGTGAAATATAGATCTTATACCATTAATGTATATGATATAAAATATCAAAGGGGTTATAATTTTTTGGGAACAAATTTAATAATGATTTTTGTTAAATGATTATAAAACATGATACTCATTTAATAAAATTTTATTTTATAGATAAAATGACATCATTATCATCAAACATAACCATGCGATCAATTATTGAAAAGGATAATCCTAATAGAAGAAACTTCTTATATTAGTACAAAAACATAAAGAATTATTCTAAAAAATAAATATAATTCCATGTCTTAGATCATCCCCTTCTTTATCAGTTGACTTGTAAATCGGTTTAATAAATGGATTAATATATTTATATAAATCATAAGAAATATTATCCTGATTTTACCACTATCATGATTGTGTCTATGTCATCTAAGTTAAAAAATAAACATGAGAACGTGGATACGTTCAAGATGATAGATAATATGAAAAGTATATATCAAGAAAAACATAGGTATAAGAGATATGATGTTTTAAAGTAATTATTCCGATAAAATATGATCAAAGGAATATAGTTTTATACTCATTTTCTCAATATGAATGGGTATGATAACAAATTAGAGAGTTTTGTGTATCCTTTAAGTTCAGAGCTATCTATAGTCAACATTATACAATAATTTTCAAAAAGGTTTGGTAAATTTATTATAAACTTGTAAAGACCTAGAATTTCCATATTTTTTTAGTTAAATGGTAATTTTACGAGTCTGTGAAAATTGAAGATGCGTGATTCTGAGGCCCAGAGTGCCCGAAATGAATTTTTGAACTTTTTTTGGGTACGTTCAGTAAACGAGCGAGCAGGTTTTTGTAACTTTTCAATCAGTTCTTGGAATTGAAATCTGAGGACACCGTTGAACTCACAATAACAGTATTTGCTTAATGATACCTTCATCTCGACTACAGTAGGTCGAGGTTGGAAGTTATTTTTTCACTTTTCTTTGAGAGAATGAAATAAAATAAAATGGTGTAAAATTTTATTTTTATTTTATTCTGAAACTCCATGTGGAAGTTGAGAGGTGGGAACAACCAGAATTGAACCTCCCCTTGAGGTTATGGAGGTGGGGACCACCGAAACTAAAACCTCCCATGAGAGGTTATGGTGGTGGGGACCACCCGAGATTAAACCCCTTTGAACCTCCCACTTAAATAAGGGGAAGTATCTTGAAGTTCCCCCTGATTAATTATTCCACCCCTTTTAATTAATACACCAACTCAATTAATTAATTTTTCCAATTTGAAATTATGCCAAAATATTCTATAATGTTGGCTAATTCATTTTTGGTGGAATTGGGGGATACTGTTGGAAAAAGGGAGAAACTTGGAGAATTGGGAGAAATCTCTCCAACGAAGAATGCCAACGAAGAATGCCAACTTCGACTTAGAATTATTCCTCGGGAGAATCATTGGCAAGGAACGTCTTCAACGTTAAGAAACTGATGATCAAGGGAACACTGACGTCACTGACGTCCGCCTATCCCCAACAATGTCGTCTCCTTCCTCGCAACCTCCGTCTACGAATCAAATGAGGTAGGGAGAGTGTTTGAATTATTTACCTTACCCGTTCTTGATATTCTTGTGATTCAAGTATTTTAGTTTCTTTCTAGCACTCTAATTCAATGAGTGCAGGCCAAACAAACATGGCCCATCCTCTCAAAATTTATTTGGATAATTCTTGTGTTCTTCATGATGGAGGAGGATGACTATCAACCGTGATGAAGGCGACGAAGGCGATGAAGGCAACGATGCCACCCTACGACCACCGCCACCCGTGGCCATCGCCGCCCGCGGCTCCGTCGCCCGCAAGCTCCGCACCCCACGGAGTTCTGCTACCCATGGCCTGCTGCGCTACCCCGCGGCCAGGCCGCACCGCCCAGCGGCCTCGCCGCGCCGCCCCACGGCCTAGCTGCGCCGTTGCGGCCCTCCAAGTTGCCCCACAGCCTCACACCATCCGCAGCTGAGCCGCCCCATGCCCTCACGGCACCCCCACGGCCGAGCCGCCCTGTGGCCGAGCTGCCCCACACCCTCGTGACACCCCCACAGTCGAGCAGCCCCACGGCCACGCGCCATCCGCAGCCGAGCCTCCCCACGCCCTCAAGGCACCCCCACGGCCGAGCCGCCCCGCGGAAAAGCCGCCTCACGGCAGAGCTGCCCCACGCCCTCGCGGCACCCCCGCGGTCGAGCGGCCCCGTAGCCATGCGCTGTCTGCGGACCAACCGCCCCATGGCCCCAATGATAACTTTCCACCCTCACGACCTCACAGTCTTCGTGTCGCCACTCCGCGGCCCCCGCAGCCTCACACTGCCCTCTACGGCCTTCTACAACCCCTTGCGGCCCTCACGGCCTGCCGGACCGCCCAATGGGCTCGACCGAACTGAAAGGACCGGGTCACCCAGTAGGCCGGGCCGGACCCAGCGGGTCAGGCTAGGTCGGACCAGGTCAGGTCGGGCCGGGTCAGGCCGACCGGTTCTGACCAGACCCGGACCAACTATGAGCTTTTCACTCTAACGGCCATAACTTTGGCATCAGTCGTCCGTTTGAAAAACCATCAATGGAACTGTAAACCTTAGAGTGAGGTAGTCCCTTTGGTATACCCCCACTAGAGTTTTGGGTAATGTTCATGTACGGTCAGGTTGGATCGAGCATGAATCCAACCGGGCCCCTGGGACTAAAAGGCTAATAACTCATAGACCGGTTGTCTGAGTGACGTGCCGTCTATTGCATTGAGACCCCTGTGATGTGGCGGTCCTTTGAGATAATTCTTCATGATACTTCATTGTAGTTGGAGTATCTACCAGTGGCTTGGGGAGCGGATCCTCCTAGAGACGAGCAAGCCTTGTGCGGGAACCCAGTAGCTGACTATGACATGAAGAATGAAAGTGATCCTATGTGGGTCAGCACAGAGCGATCCTGTGTGGGTCAGCACCTAGCAATCCTATGTGTGTCAGTACCGAGCGATCCTGTGTGGGTCTGCCTCTTAACAGAGTAAGATGATTCAGTAGTTACATCTAATCATCTCTACTACTGTACTTAAGTTATACCTGATGTGAGCTGAGTTCGTACCCATATGGTACTTTTCTTCGTGGTAATACCTTGGTGGTATTCTCCTGTGTGACGTACCTATGTGGTACTTTCCTTTGTGGTTTTCTTTCCTTTGTAGAATAGTTGAGCTTTGGGCTTTTGGGTTGGACCTTGTGTTTCCTCATGATTAAGATGGGTATACTTGATAACTTAGGTATATGTGTGGGTATATACCTAAGTGGGGCTGACAGTTGACTTCATGCTTCGAGGTTTATCCTTTGTGGATTTGTGAGACCTTGAGGGTCTCTAGGTCCCAACTGAGTATCGTTATACTCACCCCTGCATGATCTATGCCCGCACCTCATTGTGTTTGGTGCAGATGATGGACAACACTGATCGAGGCTGAGAGTACCAGGACTGGACGGTGCTCGGAGGTGGACCATACAACGTGTCAGTACGCAGAGGAGACGGGTGGACATGGAGTGCTGAGGAGGTGATATGTACCTACCCTTATGGTAGGAACCTTGGAGGACAACCCAGTAGCTTTCTTTCTTTTCTTTTTAGCTGTACTTGTACTTTCTAGTTGGGATTGTATTCTGGCCCCTCTTACTTACTACACTCACTCTGTTTACTGTTTAGTTTACTTGAGTTCGTATCTTGCTATGTGCTTGGTTGCGTGTGCTTACAGGTTATAAAGGAAATGCCTTACCGGTTTTAGGGAATACACCTTTGGTGCTAGTTCCCATCCCCTAGCCTATGGAAGGCGGGCTTGGGGTAGTCACGAGACATGCCCCAGGGGACGGGTCGTGACAAGACTAATATATGAATAAGTTCAATTAATTTTACCTAATCTCTTCTAAGTATTGAGTATAAATAATTATATTATTAGAGGCCTAATATATGGTTCTATGTTAATATTATAAAAGGGTAAATTTTTATGCTGGAAAAATATTGAATGATCAAATAGTTAGATGAGGTCATCACATTATAGGGTATTTTTTTGGAATAGTTAAAGAATTAAAAGAAACACTCTGGAGGGTTGACACCATTTATTATTGTCATATAATAAATTCATTTATTTTTTAGCGTATATGATACCATGTATAAATTAAACAATTTATGGATAGATCTTTATGTATACATTCAAGTGATGTAGTAAAAGGGTTTCTATATCAAGACACTACTGAAAAAGGGCTATTTTTGATGGTACATTTGCGATGGGGTATCGTCGAAAATGGCCCATTGCAAAAAATAGCATTTCAAATATTACCTTTTGCGATGGTCATTCGCAAAAAGTAATTATTTGAGACGAGCAGTGGTACTATCGAAAATAGTTTTTGTGAGTTTTTTAAAAAAACCTATTGCGATGGGCTAACCACCCGTTAAAAATAGTTTTCCCAATTTTTAAAAACCTTTTTTGCGATGGAACGTTGCAATTAGTATTTTGAGGGTCCTATCACAAGTAATGAGAAAAAATAAAAAAAATAAAAAAAATAAAAAAATATTAATAATAATATAATATTAATATAAATCAAATAATAATATTAATATTAGTAGAATAAAATTATATATAAAATAATACTAATAATACTAATAATATAATATTAATGTAAATGAAATAATAATATTGATATTAGTAAAATAAAATTAATTATAAAATAATAAAATAATAAAATAATATTAATATTAATGAAATAATAATATTAACATTAGTAATATAATAAAAACCTCAGTATTTGAAAAAATATAAAGATATATTAATTAATAAAATAATAAATATAATAAAAAATTAAATAAATAATAAAAACTGTAATATTCACAACAATATAAAAAAAACTATTTAAAACTTTAAATAGTTAATATTACAAAAAAATTACATTTAAATGTTTCATTATAAAATACAAATACAACACTGAGGGGAAGGGTCATCTAGAGGTGTTGGAGTAGATGGTGGAGGGAACTCCATCCCTAAATTATGAGTCAGACGTCACATGTACTCCATCCGCTTCTACTCCAGCTGATGCTGCCATCAACACATCTCATCCTGCATCTCTTTCTCCTACTGCTGCATCTGTCGTAGGAACTCTTCCAGCTACTTCTACCACTAACATATCTCCTCCTTCTCCCTACACATAGTCCCTATAATCTTACGCTGAGATCATATCTGCTCCTCATACTGTGCACCATATGATGATGACTCTCTGTGAGCTCCTCTCGAGATAGAAAATAACATCACAACAGTGCCATAAATACTCTTAGGGGTCAATTGAGAGCCAATACCAATAACTCAACCTTTCTAGAAGGCATACTAGGTCGCCTGCATCCACGCTGCCTCATCAAATTAGTGGGCACTGGTCTAAACATCGGTCTCAACCTGACTCTCACCATGTATCTGAGATGTCGTGACCTCATATGACTCCTTCGATTGAAATTTAAAATTATTATAGTAAAATATTATTTTTAGTTAAATTTAAAACTCAAAAAGAAATTATACTGACCACAATCTAATGTTTGCGAGAACCTCTAGTCTCTCATGTGGCTGGATCACTGTAAAACCTCCTCTAAACATCGAAATCCATAATATCGGGCTCTATGACATCCTATATGAATATAAAATAAAATGTTTACATTTAAATTTACATGCAATGTTTTTAAAAATTTACTTACCATATACTACATATATGTACTAAATTTATGACTATCAGCTCGATGTGTCACCTCCTATCTCACCCAATTTTTTCGACCTACTGATGATCTACTTTGAAACTGCCTACTCAGATAATGTGTACATAATCCATCCCAAACCTGAGATGAAATATAATCAGGTCGGTGAATGCAACATGTCTCATTAAACTCTGTCACACCTTCTTTCTCCATTGATTTCCTTTCCAATTTGTGCAAAAACTAAGTGCAACGCGGACGCATAAATCCCTTCCATGCTTTCCAGGTAGCTTCACACATGCTCTCATCAATGAGATACCATAAACCCTACAAATAATTTATAATATTGAGTTGTTAATTAAATTAATTCAAAAATAAATATTGTTTATTTATGTACCAGCCAATTATGAAACATACTATGGGTAACATCAATAGGAATATAATCCCATGAAACCCATGCTTCAGAAAAATAATTACGCAATATAGTGCTCCTCTGTTAAACAACTATATGTATAAAACTGTGAAAAAAATAACAATTAATCAAACAATTTTAATATAAATAAATTAATTAAAAATAACTAAAATACACAGGTAAACATACCTCTAAATGCATGGATCGAACCCTAGATGTGGGCGTTTCTTGTGGATAGGGTTGGGAATCATTAGTCAGGTAAGACCACACCCCCTTCAATTGCCCCCTGAACTACCAGCAGTTTGAGGGTCAGATGATCTGACATCCTACTTGTCCAAAGGTAGATTAGTCTCCTACAATAGATGATACAAATCCTTGTCTATCCTAAACATGAAGTGATTGTTGTTAGAAAATAGTTGAAAACAACTATTATATATAGATATATATTATATATGATTATAACTTGCATTTTACTGTGTCAATGTACATCTTCATCCTCATCTTCATAGTTGTCGATGTCAATGTCTTCATCTTCCTCCTCAACATTTTCAATTTCCTTATTATTTTTAGTTTCATCATCTCTTGTCATTTCAAATTTAGTTGTAACAACATTAACATCATTGTCACCATCAACCCTTAACTATGGGGGTGTCATCAATGATATTCATGTCTCTTTGTGAAAAATATGGATTTGAAGTAGTCTCTTGAAAATTTTCAATTCCTTTCACTTCAGCGAAACCACATTCACTTTTAGTAAATTAATTCTCTTGAGATTTAATTTTTATTATTCTCCACTAATCACCCAAATATCTTAAATTAGCATAATAATTTGTATAATAAATTTTATGTGTCTAATGATCCAATAAAAATGGTTTATTTACTGCAAGAAGACTTTTATATTTAATATCAACGATTCTATGGATTGGGTGAACACACAAGCCTCTCTCAGTATCCAACCACCGACATTTAAACATTATTTTGTAATGTTTTGCTAGATAACACAGTTTAATAATTTCTTCTAGAATTACATAAAAGTCAACTTCAGTTTCTTTATGGTGCGATCCTCTCAAGAAAAAACACTATTCCTTATTTTTTTTGATTCCTCATATTCATGTGTATGAAATTGAAAGCCATTCACCACATATGCATTATAATATTTAACCATTTTGGATAGTGGGTTTCTCAATACACATAATCAATTATCAAATTTATCAGCATTTTTAGATACATGAAATTTTTTAAAACAATTATCACTATAAAAAGTTTTAAATTGATTTCTTATGTGAAATCAAAAATAATTTATGTTATGAGTTTTTGAAACCAGTAGAATTTTTTTGATGACGTTCTTCAAGAGAAGCTTCTATAATTTGTGGAAACTATTTCTTGATATGATTATCATATAAAATATAAATAAAATAAGATTAATATACTATTACAAAAAATTATAGAATAATTTATAGGATCACTCACAGTACAAATGGTGTCATTTCTTCACAGTTGAGCATAATATATGTATGAGCTCCATGATGTTCATCATCTGAAAGACATCGTTCATGAACTCCCTCGAAGGCATGTTTGGGATGATTGAAAACTGATAATTCATTTCTCATGTCATCATCAACATTTCCCTTATTACGGCCCATGGTGTTATGTTTTGAGGGATATTTAGATTAAATGTAAGGAGAGAAGAAAAAATAAATTTTCTCTCGAAAATAAGATTCTATAATTAAGACTTCAACCGATGCTTTGTTACATAATTTTTTCTTCAATTTATATATGCAACTCTCGAATGGGTACATCCATCGAAACTATACTAGACCTCCAAATTTTGTTTCATGCGGAAAATGTAATATCAAATGTTCCATTTAGTCAAACAAAGTTATCAGGTATATATTTTTTAGTTTACATAAAATTAAAATGACATCTTCTTGCAGTTTTTTACTACATCATAGTCTATTGTCGACACAGAAATGTCTCAAAAAAATATGGAATTTTTGTTAGTGCATCCTAAACCATAGGATACAACAAAACTCTTAATACAATCGGCAGAAGTCTTTCCATTAAAACACGAAAGTCATGACTTTTCAAAATGGTAATATGACCATTTTTGACACATCTGCCCAAATTGGAAGCATAACCATATGGAAGTACCGAATTTACAATCCAATTAAAAAATAATAAGAGACTCTCTTTGGACAATGTATAAGATTCTTTTGGCTTCATTAGAATCTATGATCTGATATTTTTAAATAGTTCAAGATCCGTTTGTTTTCAAATTTGGGAAAGATCAAATCATGCATTTACATTATTTTTGGTCATACCTAGTGTATCCAAAACTATATGAAATAAATTATCAAAATAGTTATTCTCAATATGCATAAGATTCAACATGTGAAAAACCAATGAATCAGACCAATATGGAAAATCTCAAAAAATGCTCTGTTTTATCCAATTGTTCTCTTTTCCAAACCCATCAATTTTCTACTGGTTTATTATTGGTACAAATGTGATGGGAGGTAATGAAGATACAATTGATTTTAAATCTGTACCAAATATCATTATTTGATGACCATTTTTTCAATTGTTCCTTTTCTAAAATGATATTTGTTTCTTCAAAAAGGATGATCAGTTGGAAGGAATTTGCGATGATATTTGAAAAAAAGGATTTTCCCATTGATGATCATAAACACTTTTTAATCTCTCATACAGTACGAACATGATTTTGGACCATGTGTACTCCAGCCAAATAACATGTCATATGTTGGGAAGTCACTTATTGTCTACATCAATGTATCTTTCAATAGGAAGTTTTGTTTCCCAGCAACATCAAATGTTATGACACCATTACTCCATAGTGAATTTAACTCATCAATCAATGGTTTCAAATAAACATCAATATTCTTTTTTAGATTTACTATAATTAATAACGTCAAAAAGATATATGGCTCCTTTATCAACATCCATCGAGGTAAATTGTATGAATTTATTAAGATATACCAACATGAATACTAACTACTGTAAGAACCAAATGGTCAGAAACCCTCAGTAGAAAAATCCAATCGCATGTTTTGGGGTTCTAAAGAAAAATACTGATGCACTTGGTCAAAATGTTTCCATGAATCATTATCAGAGGGATGATTTAAGCTTTTATTGGTTGAAATATTGGTTTTGTGCCAGGATATTAATACTGTTGTGTTCTGAGACATAAGTAAATGTTGAAATCTGGGTGTGAGCGGGAAATATCTCAATTTTTTTCCAAGAATAAATCCAAACTTCCCTGGTTGGTCTTGTTTATACCTTGATTTTACACATATAGGACAACTATCCAACAACCCATTTAACCATAATATAAGATGCAATCATTTGAGCATGCATGAATCTTATGATAACCAAGACCCCAATTACGAACTGACTTCTTTCTCTCATAGAAATTTGTAGGCAACACATTTTCTTCAGGTAACATTGTTTTTAAGAAAGAGAATATCTAATCAAAATAACTATTTGATATTCCATTATCTGATTTAATAGCCGTAATTTTTTTAACTGCTTCAAAATTTCTTATCTTGCAACTAGGATATAAGGAATCCACAATAGACCTCAAAAAATCGTATAAATTAGATGGTTCTAACTCAGGATTTAAATCAATATCAACATGAGTTTTAGTTTTTTGAAAAGACAGACCTGTCACATCATGTACTAAATTTTGAAACAATGCTAGATCCAAAACCAAATTATTAGTATCATCTCTGGAACTACAGTCACTATGTTCATACCAAAAAACATAATCTGGTTAAAAACCAAAATGAAATAAATGACCTCCAACATTGTCAAATGTTTCATACATCCTCAAAGCACATTTTTTATAAGGACACTAAATTATCCCTTATGAAAAAAATTCTGGTTTTGATGATGCAAATGATAATAAATCTTGAACACCCTCAATATATATAGGATTGAAAACAAAACTATTTGGAATCCTGTGCTGGTTTATCCAAGTGCGATCATCTAATAATGACGGTTTTCGAGTTTCTTATTCTATATTTTTCTAAAAAATATGAAATAATTAGTTATTTTTTATAATTAGATATAAGATAAACACTATCCAAAAAATAGAAGACAATTAAATTCTATTTTCTGGTAATTTATAATAATGTCTATTATTTTATAGTTATTTATACTATTTTTAAGCTGTTCTTTTAATCTACACTCATTTATAAATTTTTTACGAATTACCACTTTTTATTATTAATTATAGGTATTTTTTACTAATTATTGTTAATTATTAGTAGCACAATTTCCAGGATATTGACATTAACTCTTTTTTCCCAATGACTCATCCCCTTATAACTTTCTCCGACTAAAATTACTATGAAATGTCTGCTTCGATGTACAAATATCCATTTTTCTATGCATGAGGATGGAGATAAGGGAGGCCTCACTACGCTCCTCTCCTTGTTCATGCATAAAAATATTGATATCTGTACATCGAAGTATACTTTTCATAGTGATTTCAGTTAGAGAAGTTCCAAGGAGATGAGTTATTGGGAAAAGAGCCTATTTTTGTCCGACATATCAGCTCCTTCCAACTTTCTCCGACTGAAATCACTATGAAAAATATGCCCTGACGCCGGGGCAGATTTTATAGTGATTTTAGTCAGAGAAATTTGCAAGGAGCTGAGGCATCACTCAAAAAGAATGCATCTAATCCACTAGAAAATGTTCCATTTTATCACAATGTACTCAAATTTGTTCCAATTTATTACTAATTATTACTAATTATTACTAATTATTACTAATTATTACCAATTACAACTAATTATTACTAATTATTACTAATTGTTACTAATTATTACGAATTGTTACTAATTATTACTAATTATTTCTAATTACTACTAATTACTACTAATTATTACCATTTATCCAAATTATTTCTAATTATTACTAATTATTACTAATTATTACTAATTAATCCAAATTATTACTAATTAATCATAATTATTATTATTTTATCGTAATTATTACTAATTATTACTAATTATTACTATTTATTACTATTTATTACCATTTATTAGTATTTATTACTAATTAATACTTATTATAACTAATTATTACTATTTAATCCTAATTATTACTAATTATTACTAATTATTACTAATTATTACTAATTAATACTAATTAATACTAATTAATACTAATTAATATTAATTATTACTAATTATTACTAATTATTACTAATTACTACAAATTATTACTAATTACTACTAATTAATCATAATTATTTCTCATTAATCCTAATTATCGCTAATTATCGCTAATTATTGTGAATTTTTGCTAATTATTGCCAATTATTTCTAATCATTCCTAATTATTACAAATTAATCCTAATTATTACTAATTAATCCTAATTATTACTAATTATCACTAATTAATCCTAATTATTAAAAATTGTTACTAATTATTACAAATTATTACTAATTAATCCTAATTATTACTAATTACTGCTAATTATTACTAAGCATTTCTAATTATTACTAATGATTACTAGTTCTTACTATTTTTTACTATTTATTTGTAATTATTACAATTGATTACTAATTATTAAAATTTATTACAAACTATTTTTAATTATTACTAATTTATCCTAATTTTTACCAATTAATCCTAATTATTACAAATTAATCCTAATTATTTCTAATTAATCCTAATTATTACTAATCAATCCTAATTATTACCAATTAATCCTAATTATTACTAATTATTTCCAATTATTACTAATTATTCCAAATTAATTCTAATTATTTCTAATTATTAGTAATTGTTAATAATTATTACTATTTATTACTAATTATTTCTATTTATTACTCTTTATTTGCAATTATTACAAATTATTACTATTTATTTGTAATAATTAAAAATTATTACAAATTACTACTAATTATTACTAATTACTACTAATTATTACAAATTGTTACAAAATATTACAAATTATTACCAATTAATCCTAATTATTACTAATTAATCCTAATTATTACTAATTAATCATAATTATTACTATTTAATCCTAATTTTTACTAATTATTTATAATTATTACAATTTATTACTAATTATTACAATTTATTTTTAATTATTGCTAATTATTACAATTTATTATTAATTATTACAATTTATTACTAACTATTACTAATTATTTATAATTATTAGTAATTATTTCTGTAACGCCCCAACCCCAGCTTCCCAGAGTCGGTGCATTACTTCGTAACATTGGCATGATCACAAAAGATCAAGTCTCGAAAGACCGATTAGTTTAGTAGCCTTGGAAACACTAGATACATTCATAAATGTTACATTACATCATAAAGTGAAAAACTAATAACAAAGTCTTCATAGTCCACACTCATATCCTCTTCTGACTATCCCTGCAGGTCATTCATAAAATACTTCTTCACATCCTGGAAAATATTAAAACATTGAAAGGAGTGAGCTCAGATGCTCAGTAAGGATAACAATATTGCGGAAGCTTTCATAAATAAACATAAAAATTTAAGGCAATGTATAACTAAAACAAAAGCCTTTTAAACATGAACATCAACATAATATGGAAAAAGTAAAATGAGATAATGCCATTCACTTCTTCACATGGATATTCTACTGGTCGAATAATCAAATACAATATCAATAACCACTTTCATAATGACGGAATGTATAATGCCAGACATTCTGAAACATTTTGTCAAGGCCTCGGCCAAGACGTCTAAAATGATTAAGGCCTCGTCCAAAACCATAAATCAAATTGGGAAAGGTCCTCGACCAATTCCACGTCTAGTTGTCTCATGAGACCAACCGATGCATCGAGGAGCTATAGCGGGCTCCACCCGTCACTTATTAAGTCCAATACATTACTCATATGAATAGGTTTAAACATATCATAAACCATAACATAATCGTATCACATAAAACATGAATAAAGGAAACAAAACATTTCCACATTTCAATCATAAGATATCAATACAACACATTGATATAATAAAAACGCTTTCAAAACCATTTTCAATACCAAAATAAAAGAAAGTTAAAACTTTGTATTTATTTTTCATTAAAAAAAAGTGATGGCTTGTAGAGGAAGCCGAAACTCAAATAATGGTCACGACGACGGAGAAGTCGTTGTCGCCGCATATGTACGGAAAGAAAAACATTCCCTTTTTGTCGTTTAGTAAAACGATTCGTATAAAAAAAATTCCTTTTGAATAAACGTAAAAGTCAAAGGGGTTTATACACCGTATAAAAGAAAGTTGTGTATAAAACCAAATATGCCTCAATGAAAGGAGATTGAGACGAAGTCCTTAAAAATATAATTTTTAAAATAAAAGAGATCTATTATGTGTATTCACTATAGGTACACATATAGAAAGTAAATATACAAAATAGGACATAATAATATCATGACATAATTTGAAAGTAGGAGATTAACCCAAATAATGGAAGTTGGGTTAAGAAATTCCCTTACCTCGGGTCTGACTTGACTCAATCGTTCTTTAACCTCCTGAATAATAAACTAGAGTTAATATATACCTTATTAAGAACCATTTTCAATTTCATTATCCTTTTTATATCACTTATTACAATGATATGAACATTATGTAATTATTTAAGTTAATAACGGTCGTTTTGTCGATCTTTGGTACTTGAGTCAACAATAAACTTCTTATAATTACAAGTTGTTTATGTGGTAGAATATCCATTATCTCCAGAATTATATTCATTATTTAGATTTCATATATATCATATATATCCAGTATATACATTCATTTATAATATTACGTAACATTTAGAGGTAGGAAATGAAATGCACCGTTCATGGAGACGGTAAGCCGTACGTACGCATGAATGCTACTTTCATTTCTATTTCGTATTTAATGGAATGAAATCATAATGATATAAATGTATAATATAATTCCAGTATAATATAGTGTATAATACCATTTACTCCATCCTTTATACATCCCACATATGGCATTAACGATTCAAATCACTTTGAGGGGGCGGTAGTCCACACTTCCTAAAATGAAATTATCACGTTTACCCATAATGGAAATCATAAAGTATGCCATAAATGAGAAACACAGAAGCATAAGTAAAACATAAACATTTTATATATCATATATAAATATAGTGACATCTTAATGACCACCTTTGAAGGTGTTATATGAGTGTTGAACAATCATCGTTTCGTGAGGCAGAAATTCGCCATCCACAGAAACCGTATGTTCTTTAACCATTAGATGTAGGTGTGTGTAAGTGTATCCCTAATAATTCTTATAACAACATCCTAGTATATTGAGGATACTGGTGTTGTTACAAAATAAATGAATAAAAAGACTTTAGGGGGTTGGAGAAGAAAAATAAAACAAAACAACATTAGAGAAGACATTACCTCAAAATCGGGTAACTCTTTTTGATTTGAGCCAAAGGCTTCCTTGGGAAGAGTTCTGCCCAAAGTGAGGCTTCTAGGAGTAAGAGGGGGAAGTTGGGAGAGTATTTGGGCGGAGTTTGGCCGAGCCAAATGGCTTGAAAGTGTGAATGAGGTGGTAGAGGTGGGGGCCTTTTATAAGAGGAGAGGAGGGGCACTCTTGGAAAGTAAGGAAATTTTACATTATTATACAATGCTTTTCGGATTATAAAGGTCCCAAACTTATATAATTCGTGGCTAAGGTGATAAGGGTTATAAATCTACCCATACAATAGTCTTTGGACAAGTGTAAGCCTTGGATTGTACATTATCTTTTCATTTTATTAAAATCGTTAAATAATGAGGTCATCGCTGCATCATAATGATGTCATAAATAATTTAATTTATTTAATGTCTAAAAATTAAAAAAAAAATACTATGATGTAGGAAATATTTTTATCTTTCCAATTACTATTTATAGTAAAAAATATGACTTGTATAACCCCATGTAAAAATTGTTTTAGTAAAACATTTCATGTTTGTGTCATTTTTTACTTTAACATTAAATAAAAGGTATCTATGTCATTTTCCAACTAAAGTGGCTCCATGGGGTCCCCAAGTTGACCCATGGATTTTATTAGTCGGCCATGACTCATCCAATAATAGTAGGACAAGTGTCAAGCTCATCTCATATTATTAAAACATTATTTTTACCTTAAACTACACTAATTACCTCTAATCGCGATTAAGAACTTAAAAGTTACTATTCACCAAAAAATTATTTTAATCTCATTGAAACACATTTTACTTATTAATGAAAACCATGTATGTCAGATTTTTGAAAATCAAATCACAGAAGTGGTAATATTTCATTTAAACGAAAAATCAGTTATTTAACTACCACTTAGTGGTTTCACTATTCATCAAAAATTGAAGTTTTTCAGAACAATTCCAAAATTTCACCCTAAGCTATAATTGATATTCTGAATTCAAAAATGATGTCTATTTTAAAAAATTACAAACATATAAGTTGCATTAATTAATTTTATAATTAATTCCCACTGTCACAACAAATAGCGTGTTTTTAAGAAACAATTTATATCAAAAGATTGGCAATTGTTTATGTCCAATTTCAATGTTAAATTAATTCTAATGACCAACATTGGATAAAATGGTAAAAATATATTCTAATTATACTTTAAAACCACTAAATAGTATAATTTATCACTATAAATTATTTTGATTAAAAAAGTTGTTTTTAAGTAATTTTCACTATTCATAAAAAATTAGAAGTTCTCAGAAAAATACCAAAAATTCAACATAGGATAATTTCGATATTACGAATACAAAAATGAAGTCCATTTTAAAATATAAAATTTCTATAATTTTAAAAAGTGGTTATTACTATTCATAACGGCTACTTTGATTAGTCGCGGTGTTTTAGAACTCGAAGTTGCGTACAATGCAAGCTATTGCATTATTGAATGAGAAGCGTATCGTGGAAGATCGGGGTGTTACAATTTCTCATTAACACTTACACATAATTAATCATAAAAATAAATACTGAAAAAACCAATATCTAATTCTAATTAAATTTAATTGCATCTAATTAAGAAAAATTATAAATAATTTAAAATAAAATAAATAACTAAACAATAAAAAAATAGATAAATTCCATGAAACTGAAGATTTTGGAGTATAAAATCCGAAAATTTTGCATCGATTTAAAAGTTTAAACAATGAGAAATTTTAGAAGAAATTGTTTTAGAATAAGGAGACAGTGAGGTTGAGGAAGGAGTAGAATGAAAGGAAAAATGGATGGGGGTATATATAGGTTTGATTATTTGCGACGGGTCCCGTCGTAAATAAAACTGCCTGCAATAATTAAGGTCGGTCAATAAAAAGTTATTTGTGTCAGGCCCCATCGCAAATGAGTACTTGCTGACATACTATTTGCGACGAGATAAGTATCCCCTCGCAAATACTAAAGACCACTACCGAGAATTTGCGACGGGAATAAGAAGCTGTCGGAAAGGCCGTTCCAGCGGTTTGGCGCACATTTGGCGCCAAACCTTTTGCAATGGGTCCTTACCCCCATTCCAAATATCTTTATTTACAACGGGCCGATTGTCCCATCGTAAATAACCACTTCCGATGGGTTATTTGCGACATGCCCCTAACCCGTCACAAATATCCCGTCACAAATGCACATTTTCCCCATAGTGAGAAGTTTTATTCAATGAATTACCTTCAAGCTCAAGTGAACATTAAAAAATTATATGTATTTTATCTAATTTTATTTCTCTGATATGAAAAGCTATTTATTATAAGCAATGAGTTATTCTGAATAAAATGAGATGGTTAATTTTGACACCCAAGGTTTATGATTCATCTAGTTTTATAACATGGTTTGAAAAAAAGAAGATAAGGGTAAGAGGGGTTTTATCTATGTTAGAAGATTTATCCAAGTAATTTGTTAATTTTTGAGGAAAAGTGTTCCCAACACCCAATAATGACATTTTAAAGAATCAAATTTTATTTTTAAAATATTTATACAAACTCATAAAATCCCATATGAAATACAATTATTAATAATTTACTTATTAAATATTCCAATAATGTAAATATTTTTTATTTCTTAACATATTAGAGTTTGTGTCCTAGAAATATATTTTTAAGAAAATATAGTTTTTAAGA
The DNA here is from genome assembly GCA_963277665.1 of Viscum album. Lineage (NCBI taxonomy): Eukaryota > Viridiplantae > Streptophyta > Magnoliopsida > Santalales > Viscaceae > Viscum > Viscum album. The sequence continues at coordinate 16,693,648 of OY728128.1, forward strand.
GGTTATTAGGAAGAATTTTAGGACTTTGATAAGTTTAAAATATAACAAATAAATAATTATAGGAGTCTAATTAAAAGTGAATGTCACTTTACATCCTAAAGGGTTTCAAGATAAATTGGTAATGATTGGTGAGTTACATTAAATTTATTACCAAAATAATTGAAATAAAATTTTATTGAAATTTTACTAGTATAATGATGAATATAGAAATAGTTTTAAGTATTTAAGATGTTATAAGTTATTAATATTTTAACATTGGATATTGTTAAGTAAAGAAGTTTGAATATTATATTCAAATAGTTGAACATGAAGATTAGAAATCTTAATTTCACCATTATTTAAACAATTTTTATTCATATATGTTAACCCATTAACTAATTTTAGCGTGAGGATTTTATCATTTGGTCATATAAATATGTGACAAAAATTACATAATTATTTAATGAGGTTAACAAATTCTTAAAAAATAAAACAAACATAATGCCTCTCTAATGTTTTTCATATGGGATATGATAATATTGGTGATTTTGCATTGTTTTGTTAACATTATTAAATAAGTTTGAGAATATATGAAATCTAACATATTATTAAATGGAAATCTTAATTTTATCAATATTTCAAACTGGTTGCATATATTACATGAAGTGAAATGATAACTAACCTCCCAAATTACAACTTTGAGTTTATCCCTATTCAATGATCATTATGGAGTATAATATTTTGTAATTACATGTAATTATTTTCATTGGTTTAGATTTATATTGACATGTAAAACTCTCTCATAAAAAATAACAAGAGATTTGTGTGTGGGATGACCCACTATGTGTACAACAAGGTGTCATGACCCGTCCTCAAGACCCGTGCCGTGACTACCCCAGGCCCGCCTTCCATAGGCCAGGGGCTGGCGACTAGCACCAAAGGCGTAAATACCAAAAGAAGGGGAAGGAATTGCCTTTAATAAGGAAACAAACACAATAGAGTACACAGGTGAAGTAAGCTCTAAGTAAAACTGGGTACAAGGTATGTGTTGAAAAGTAAATGGGCCAGTATACAAACCCAACTGGAAGTACAATACAACTGAAAGAAAAGTACAACAATAGTAAGTAAAACAGCAACACCAAGTCGTCCTCTGGAAATCCCACCTGAAGGGTGGGTACAGATAGTCTCCTCAGCTCCTCGGGTCCGGCTGTCCGCTCCGTGTATGTCCCGCTATGTGGTCCACCTCCGGGTTCCATCCAGCTCCACAAGCCTCCACCTCGATTAGTGCTGTCCGTCGTCTGCATCTAACACAACGTAGTGTGGGCATAGCCCATGCAGGGGTGAGTAAACGATACTCAGTAGGGACCCCGAGACCCCTGAAGGTCTCTCAGAATCCAGGAAGGATAAACCACAAAGGAAATATACAATCACGAAGTATCAAACGACCTTACTTAGGTATATGCCATTACATATACCTAAGTTATGAGTTACAAAATGGCTCCAACTCTCGAGCCCAAGCACAAAGCAGTCTACACAGGAAAACACAACCCAGTCCACACAGGAAAGCACATCCCAATCCACAGAGGAAAGCAAGTAAATCACATTTATGATAATGATTGAGGATCAAGACTCATCGCACACAGGTATACAACTTTCATATAGCGATAGAGATGATCAGAAGAAGCCACTAATTCATCTAAGCTGTGAGACCCACATAGGATACAAGACCAGTTAAGCCATCAGACCCACATAGGATACAAGACTAGCTACTCTGACGGACCCACTCAGGATACAAGTACAGAGTTCAAATACTACTAGACCCACGTAGGATACAAGAACAATAGTCATCACCGTCGAACCCATAGAGGATCCCAGTACGGTCGTTGTCGCTACCGAACCCACAGAGGATCCAAGTACAGTCGTCCTCGCTGCTGAACCCACGGAGGATCCAAGTACAGTCGTCCTCACTACCGAACCCACAGAGGATCCAAGTACAGTTGTCCTCCCTACTGAACCCATGGAGGATCCAAGTACAGTCTTCCTCACTGTCGAACCCACGGAGGATCCATGTACAGTCGTCCTCGCTGCCGAACCCACGGAGGATCCAAGTACAGTCGTCCTCGCTGCCGAACCCACGGAGGATCCAAGTACAGTCGTCCTCGCTGCCCAACCCACGGAGGATCCAAGTACAGTCATCCTCGCTGCCCAACCCACGGAGGATCCAAGTATAGTCGTCCTCACTAATGAACCCACGAAGGATCCAAGTATAGTCGTCCTCGTCGCAGTCACAGCCAGCTCTAGGGTTCCCGCACACAGCCCACTCGATTCCGGGAGGGTCCGATCCTCGAGAAAAAGAGATGATACATCAACTATCATGAAGACCGGAGTTGAAGCATTCCAAAGTTCCGTCTCGTCAAAAGAAACCCAACGCGACAGACGGTGCGTCAATCAGACGCCCAGTCTGAGAGTTATTGGCTTTTCTGTTCCAAGGGTCCGGTTGGTTTTTAAGCTAAAACAAACCCGACCGTACTCCAGCTACGTCCAAACCTCAAGCGGAGTAACCCAAAAGAACCGTCTCATAAAAATGATTTCAACTCAACTGAAGGCACGTCAATCGGGCGTCCGGTCCTTAAATTATAAGCGTTTCCACTCCAAGGCCCCGGCTGGTTTCGGGCTCGAACCAACCCGGCTGTACCCAAACTTTTTTGAAACCTCGAGTGTTATATACCTAAATGACCATCTCGATCCAAGTATTCCTATCCAATTGACGGTGCATTAATCGGAGGTCCGTAGCTCATGTTACGGGTAAAGGACTGAAAACGGTCCGAAGTGGGGGTCCGGGCTCGGTCCGACCCGGCCCAACCCCCCCTGGGGTCGGCCCGGTAGGGCACGGCCCGGCCCGGCTGGGGGGTGGGGGCGCACGCGGGCTCGGACAGCGAGCTGAGCGGGGAGGGGGGGGGGACGCCCCCCCTAAGTTCTACGGATGTGGAAACTGGGGCCGTGTCTCCCCTGGATCCCGTGCAACCACGAGATCCTACCCTCGCCATCGCGAATTCAGCCGTAGCAAGCTTTTGCTGGAGGCACGCTGGGGTGCTGCCGCCTGCAGGCGACCGGTGCTGCCGTGCCGGCGACCCGTGCTGTCGGGGACTTCCATGGGACACCAGAGTCATTCCAGTGGTCCGATTTTGATCTCGTCTACGCCTGCGGTTGCCTCGGGACCCGTACATCACTACGAAGGCCTCTGATTTCCATTTCGGTCCCGCTTCTTCTTCGCCAATCATTCCACGCATCAAGAACAAAAATAGCGGTGGGTTTGGGCTTGTTCGTTAACACGCACCCACCGCGTTAGGGGTGAAAATGTCGCCCAACAATTTAATCACTAAGCACGAGGGTATAATTCTCATAAAAGAAAGAATATAAAAATTTTATCCTACCTCAACAATGATGTCGAACATTGGCGTCGCGACAGATGACATCGCGGGGAAAGGGATTATAGGCGACGTTGGAGTGTGCCGAGGAGGAAGCGGCGTCTCCTCTCTTGTCGCGGAGAAGAGAATTGGTGTCGCGTCATTGATCTTCGATGAACTGGCGTTCTTTGTCGTTCTTCGTCAGAGACCGACGTTCTTCCAAAATCTCAAGAGATCTCCCCCGATCTTCCTTCTGCACAACGAAGCTCTCCCCAAAATTAAATAATTGGATCCTCCTATTATTTAATTACACACGCAAAGAAACTCCCAGAATTAAATCACCACATTTAATAACGTGTTGACCATTGATTAAAGGAAGGGAGAGGGAAGATCCCCATTAATTATACGCATTGGAAAATAAAAAAGGGGGGTTGCCAAATTAAAGAGGGGTTTTCAAAGAATTTATAGGAAATTAAATGGTGGGGCTCATGTGGGACCCACCTATCTAACATCCACACTTGGGTAGTTAAGTGGTTGTGGTCCCCACCCTTAACTATCAATGGGAGGGAATAACCTCCTTATAAAATAAAAATTGTTCTGACAATTTTTATTTACTTCTTAAATAAACCCCCAATAATTATCTTCTCCTCCATTGCGAACGCAACTACGATAAGGATCACATTAAGAAATTACCGGCGTTGCAAGTTCATCGGTGCCATCAAATTTTAATTCTGAGCACTATTTCAAAAGATAGAAAAACCCGCTCGTTCGTTCACTGAACATACCCGAGCTAGTCTTCGAAAATTGATTCCGGGCACACTGGGACTCGGAATCAAGTGCTTCCAGAAGCCACAGACTCGTAAAATTCCAAAGTATTTTTATAAAAATTTCCTTGAAATTTCCGGGTCTTTACATTACTCCCACCTCAGGGTTTTGCATCCCCACAAAGCTATAACATAAGCTAGGGGAACAAATGAGGGTACTGAGCACGCATATGAGCCTCCCGCTCCCATGTGCTCTCCTGGAGGTTCCCGTGCTGCCAATGAATGCACACAATAGGAATCGACTGCCCACGTTGGACCCGATCCGGTCGATCCTTGATCTCCACCTGAACCTATGCAAAAGTCGCCCCGTCATCGATGTCCAGATCCCCATGGTCGATGATATGCATCGGGTCATGCACATATCCCCTCAGCTGAGATACGTGGAAGACATTGTGCACCCAGTGCAGCTGAGGTGGAATGGCCAGGTGGTAAGCCACCTCGCCTACTCTGCTGAGTACTTTAAAAGGCCCGATGAAGCACAGAGATAACTTGCCACCCCTGCAAAATCTCCGCAATTCACATCGAGGTGAGACCCGTAAGAAAATGCGGTCGCCATCCTCAAACTCCAGTGGTCTCCGCCTCCTATCAGCATAGGACTTATGTCTGCTCTGTGCAGTCATCATCGTCTCCTGGATGATCTGCACCTTCTCCATCGTAGCTAGAACCATCTCTGGTCCCATGCGTGCTGACTCCCCAGGGTCAGTCCAGCACAGAGGTGATCTGCAAGGTCGGTCGTACAATGCCTCGTATGGTGCCATCCCGACGGTGGAGTGGTATCTATTGTTGTATGAAAACTCTACCAAGGGTAGGTGATCCTCCTAGCTATGACCAAAGTCAAGGATACATGTACGGATCATGTCCTCGAGTGTCTGAATGGTCCTCTCCATCTGGCCATCCGTTTGAGGGTGAAAGGAAGTGCTCAGGCATAGCTGCGTCCCAAAAGCCTCTTGCAACCCCTTCCAAATCTGGGAAGTAAAGCAAGCATCTCGATCGGAGACGATAGAAAATGGAACACCATGAATCCGTACGATCTCCTGAAAGTAGAGGTTTCCCAAGCTCTCTATTGATCCCTACTATCTGATCGGTAGGAAGTGGGCCGACTTGGTAAGTCGGTTGACAATCACCCAAATAGAGTCATGCCCCTGGAAGTTCATGGAAGCCCCATCATGAAATCTATGGATATTCCATCCCACTTCCATTCTGGTACCTCTAAGTGTTGTACCATATCTGCTGGTACCTGGTGGTCTGCCTTCAGTTGCTGATAAGTGAGACATCGAGAAACGAACTCCGCTATAGAGTTCCCCTTCCCAGGAGTATAGACTATCTCAAAGTCATAATCCGGGAGGAACTCGATCCATCGCTGCTATCTCAGGTTCAGGTCCTTCTGCGAGAAAATGTACCTGAGACTCTGGTGGTCATAGTAGACTATAAAGCACTCACCCATGAGATAGTGCCACCACATCTTCAGGGCGAAGACCACTACTGCTAACTCCGGGTTATGGGTAGCATAATTCTGCTCCTGCTGCCTCAACTTTCGTGAACCGTAAGCGATCACTGCTCGCTCCTGCATTAGGACACACCTGAGTCTAGTCCCTGACGCATCGCAGTAAACTACATACCCTACGCACTCCTCTGGTAGCCTCAAGATGGGTGCACTGGTCAATCTCCACCTCAGCTCCTGGAAGCTCTGATGACATCTGTCTGACCACACGAAGAGTTTCCCCTTCTTCGTCAAAGCTGTAAGCGGTGCTAAAACTCTGGTGAAGTCTGGAAAAAATCTCCGATAGTACCCAACCAGACATATGAAACTCCTCACCTCCTTCAAAATCTTGGGTGGATCCCAAGAAAGTACCGCCTCGACCTTCGTAGGATCCACTGCAACTCCTACCTCTGAGATGACGTGCCCCAAGAAGTGAACCTCTCGAAGCCAGAACTGGAACTTCGAGAGCTTACCATAAAGCTGGTGCTCTCAGATTGTATCCAGTACAACCCGTAAGTGGTAGGCATGTTCCACCTCAGTGGTTAAGTAAATCAGTATGTCGTCAATGAAGACTACGAAAAACCGATCGAGGTAGGGCTGGAAGATCTTGTTCATGAGACTCATGAACACTGCTGGAGTGTTGGTCACACCAAAGGGCATGACCAGGAACTCATAGTGGTCATACCAACACTTGGAGGCCGTCTTCTTCACATCCTCATCCCGAACTCGGAGCTGATGATAACCTGACCTGAGGTCTATCTTCAAGAACCAATGTGCTCCCTTGAGCTGATCAAAGAGGTCATAAATCCTCAGAAGAGGATACTTGTTCCTAACGGTTACCTAGTTTAGGAGATGGTAGTTGACACACAGTCTCAAGTTCCCATCTGCCTTCTTGGCGAACAAAATCGGAGAATCCCAGGGTGAAACACTGGGTCGAATGAAACCTTTCCCCTGTAAGTCCTCCAGCTGTACCCATAGCTCACGAAGCTTGGCGGGAGCCATCCTATATGCTGGAGTAGAAATCGATGATGTCTTGAGGTGCAGGTCTATATAGAAATATTCCACCCTGTGAGGAGGTAGTCCTGGAACATCGTCAGGAAAAACGTTCGCATACTGATCCACCACAATAGGAAAAATAGGACTCCGCATGTCAACTGCTCCAAGAATGAGAGTAGCCAACTGATGTGTGATCAACTGCCTTCTCCTCTATGTGAGTCCATCCTGTGCTACGAAGGTTCCCTTCTCACCGGTGAAGGTGAACCTGGTCCCATCCGTACGGACACACCGCACCTCGCGCCTAATATAGTCGATCTGAGCATGGATTATAGATAACCAGTCCATACCCAAGATGACGTCGTAAGGCCTCGATGCAGCTACAAGAAGATCCCAGACGAAGCTCTCACCTCCTAGAGTATGCTCACACTGCTGGAACCAGTGTGTAATCATTGATTCTACTCCCATAGGAGTCTCTAGCCGTAAGTATTGAGCCAATGGCTCTATTGGAATCTCCGAGCTCCGAACAATGGCATCGGTAATAAAAGAATGACTCGCACATGTGTCTATAAGAACTGCAGAAAGGGTGGAGTAGACACAGATAGTACCTTGAATCATCTCGGGTGCGCCGTGGTCGTAAGCCTCGGCTGCCTGGAGTTGAGCCTGCCTCTGCCCGCCAGTGCCCTGTGGTCAGGGTGGACCTCCTAGGGGTGGTGGTGGTAGTGCCTCAAAGCGTCGTCCACCACACACTGCTCGGCAAGCTCCTCTGCCTCATCCACCTACTCCCTACGGACCGCCACGGTCGAACCTATGCCTCTGCCTCTGAAACTCGTGCAACGTGCTCAGGAGGCGTGCACTCTCCGCCGCTGGGGCTGGTAGCATCAATGGCTAAGCGGGTAGTGGTACTGCTGGTGCCTCCGCTGTAACGAGGCCCTGCTCCGAGACCTCGTCGCTCAGTGGGCTTCCATCCTGCACTTAACTAAGAACCCTAGCTGGCTGCCTTCGTGGGGCCATCCAGAAAAGAAACAGGTGCACCACGTTCAGACAGTATACCTGGTGAGCTGACACAAAGTAATCACAAAGAAATTTTTTGAAAGGAAACACACACGCAATCAGTGTCTTCATGCAGTGAGTCAGAAATCAGAGGTCAGGGTCCGGGTGTATGGATACGTCAGCCGCTGCACCAACACTGGACTCCCTGGACTAAAAACCACACTCAATACCCTTAACACTATTGCTTCACAGAAAGGAAAGATGGGAGTCCTGAGTTCTGTGGTAGAACCGACTCATCTGATACCAATTTTTCTGACCCGTCCTCGGGACCCGTGCCGTGACTACCCCAGGCCCGCCTTCCATTGGCCAGGGGCTGAAAACTAGCACCAAAGGCGTAAATCCCAAAAGAAGGGGAAGGAATTGCCTTTAATAAGGAAACAAACACAATAGAGTACACAAGTGAAGTAAGCACTAAGTAAAACTGGGTACAAGGTAAGTACTGAAAAGTAAATGGGCCAGTATAAAAACCAAACTGGAAGTACAGTAAAACTGAAAGGAAAGTATAACAACAGTAAGTAAAATAACAACACCGAGTCGTCCTCCAGAAATCCCACCTGAAGGGTGGGTACAGATAGTCTCCTCAGCTCCTCGGGTCCGGCTGTCCGCTCTGTGTATGTCCCACTATGTGGTCCACCTCCAGGTACCATCCAGCTCCACAAGCCACCACCTCGATCAATGCTGTCCGTCGTCTGCAGCCAACACAATGTAGTGCGGGCATAGCCCATGTAGGGGTGAGTAAACGATACTCAGTAGGGACCTTGAGACCCCCGAAGGTCTCTCAGAATCCACGAAGGATAAACCACAAAGGAAGGATACAATCACGAAGTATCAAACGACCTTACTTAGGTATATGCCCATACATATACCTAAGTTATCAGTTACAAAATGGATCCAACTCTCGAGCCCAAGCACAACCCAGTCCACACAGGAAAACACAATCCAGTCCACAAAGGAAAGCACAACCCAATCCACACAGGAAAGCAAGTCAATCACATCGATGATAATGATTGAGGATCAAGACTCACCTCACATAGGTATACAACTTTCGTATATCGATAGAGATTATCAGAATAAGTCATTGATTCATCTAGGATGTCAGAGCCACGTAGGATACAAGACCGACTAAGCTGTCAGACCCACATAGGATACAAGACCAGCTGCTCTGCCGGACCCACTCAGGATAAAAGTACAGAGGTCAAATACTGCCGGACCCACGTAGGATACAAGAACAGTAGTCATCGCCGTCGAACCCATAGAGGATCCCAGTACGGTCATCATCGCTGCCGAACCCACGGAGGATCCAAGTACAGTCGTCCTCACTGGTGAACCCACGGAGGATCCAAGTACAGTCGTCCTTGCTGCCGAACCCACGGAGGATCCAAGTACAGTCGTCCTCGCTGCCGAACCCACGGAGGATCCAAGTACAGTCGTCCTCACTGTCAAACCCATGGAGGATCCAAGTACAGTCATCCTCCCTGCCGAACCCACGAGGGATCCAAGTACAGTCGTCCTCGCTTCCAAACCCACGACGGATCCAAGTACAGTCGTCCTTGTCGCAGTCGCAGCTAGCTGTAGGGTTCCCGCACCTAGCATGCTCGATTCCAGGAGGGTCCTCTCCTCGAGCAAAAGAGAAGATCCATCAACTGTCAGAAAGACCATAGTTGAAGCATTCCAAAGTTCTGTCTCGTCAAAAGAAACCCTACACGATAGACGGTGCGTCAATCAGACGACCGGTCTGAGAGTTATTGGTTTTTCCGTTCCAAGGACCCGGTTGGTTTTTAAGCTCAAACCAACCTGAACACACTCCATCTACGTCCAAATGTAACACCCCGAGCTTCCATGATACGCTTCTCATTTAATAATGCAATAGCTTGCATTGTACGCAACTTCGAGTTCTAACACACCACGACTAATCAAAGTAGCCGTTATGAATAGTAATAACCACTTTTTAAAATTATAGAAATTTTATATTTCAAAATGGACTTCATTTTTGAATTCGTAATATCGAAATTAGCCTATGTTGAATTTTTGGTATTTTTCTGAGAACTTCCAATTTTTATGAATATTGAAAAATACTTAAAACAACTTTTTTAATCAAAATAATTTATAGTGATAAATTATAATATTGATTGGTTTTAAAGTATAATTAGAATATATTTTTACCATTTTATCCAATTTTGTTCATTAGAATTAATTTCACTTTGAAATTGGACATAAACAATTGTCAATCTTTTAATATATATTGTTTCTTAAAAACACGCTATTTGTTGTGACAGCGGGAATTAATTATAAAATTAATTAATGCAACTTATATGTTTGGAATTTTTTAAAATAGACATCATTTTTGAATTTGGAATATCAATTAGAGCTTAGGGTGAAATTTTGGCATTATTCTGAAAAACATCAATTTTTGATGAATAGTGAAACCACTAAGTGGTAGTTAAAAAACAGATTTTACGTTTAAATGAAACATTACCACTTCTGTGATTTGAATTTCAAAAATCCGACATACATGGTTGTCATTAGGAAGTAAAATGTGGTTCAATGAGATTAAAATAATTTTTTGGTGAATAGTAACTTTTAAGTTCTTAATCGCGATTAGAGGTAATTAGTGTAGTTTAAGGTAATAATAATGTTTTAATAATATGAGATGAGCTTGACACATGTCCTACCCTCATTGGATGTGCCATGGACGACCAATACAATCCATGGGTCAACTTGGGGACCCCATGGAGCCACTTTAGTTGGAAAATGACATAAATACCTTTTATTTAATGTTAAAGTAAAAAATGACACAAACATGAAATGTTTTACTAAAAAATTTTTTACATGGGGTTATACAAGTCATATTTTTAACTATAAATAGTCATTGGAAAGATAAAAAGATTTCATACATCATAGTATTTTTTTTATAATTTTTGGACATTAAATAATTTAAATTATTTATGACACTATGATGATGCAGCGATTACCTCAATAATTAACGATTTAAATAAAATGAAAAGATAATGTAAAATACAAGGCTTAAACTTGTCAAAAACCTATTGGATTAGTATATTTCGAAACCTTATCACCTTATACTCAAATTATATAAGTGTGGGACCTTTGGAATCCGAAAAGCATTGTATAATAATGTAAGATTTCCTTACTTTCCAAGAGTGCCCCTCCTCTCCTCTTATAAAAGGCCCCCACCTATACCACATCATTCACACATTCAAGCCATTTGGATCAGCCAACCTCTGCCCAAATAATCTCCCAACTTCCCTCCCTTACTCCTAGAAGCCTCACTTTGGGCATAATTCTTCCCAAGGAAGCCTTTGGCTCAAATCAAAAAGAGTTACCCGATTTGAAGGTAATGTCTTCTCTAATGTTGTTTTGTTTTATTTTTTTCTCCATCCCATTAAACTATTTTTATTCCTTTATTTTGTAAAAAAACCAGTATCTAAAATATACTAGGATGTTTTTATGATAAGGATTTGGTTTACTCTTACACACACCTTCGTCTAATGGTTAAAGAACATACTGTTTCTGTGGGTGGCGAAATACTGCCTCATGAAACGATGATTGTTCAATATTCTTTTAACACCTCTAATGGTGGCCATTTTGATGAAAATATTTTCATATATGATATATATATTATGTTTATGTTTTCCTTATGCTTCTGTATTTCTCATTTGTGGCATACTTTATGATTTCCATTATGGGTAAATGCGATAATTTCATTTTAGGAAGTGCGGACTACTGCCCCCTAAAAGTGATTTGAATCATTAATGCCATATGTGGGATGTATAAAGGATTGACTAAATGGTATTATAAATTATATTATACTGGAACTATATTATACCTTTATATAATTATTACTTCATTCCATTAAATACAAAATATAAATGAAAGTAGTGTTCATGCGTACGTACGGCTTACCATCTCCATGAACGGTGCATTTCATTTCATACCTCTAAATGTTTTGTAATATTATAAATGCATTTATATACTGGATATATATGAGATATATGATATCTATATCATGAATATAGTTCTGGATATAATGGATATATCACCACATGAACAACTTGTAATTATAAGAAGTTTATTTTTGACTCAAGTACCAAAGATCGACAAAACGACCGTTATTAACTTAAATAATTACATAATGTTCATAACATTGTAATAAGTGATATAAAAAGGATAATGAAATTTAAAATGGTTCTTAATAAAGGAGATATTAACTCTAGTTTATTATTCAGGAGGTTAAAGAACGGTCGAATCAAGTCGGACACAAGGTAAGGGAATTTCTTAACCCAACTTCCATTCTTTGGGTTAATCTCCTACTTTCAAATTATTTCATGATATTATTATGTATTATTTTGTATTTTTACTTTCTTTATGTGTACCTATAGTGAATACACATAATAGATCTATTTTATTTTAAAAATGATCTTTTTAAGGACTTCGTGTCAATCTCCTTTCATTGAGGCATATTTGGTTTTATACACAACTTTCTTTTATACGGTGTATAAACCCCTTTGACTTTTACGTTTACTCAAAAGGAATCTTTTTATACGAAGTGTTTTACTAAATGACAAAAAGGACTGTTTTTCTTGTCGTACGTATGCGGCGACAACGACTTCTCCGCCGCCAAGGCCATTATTTGGGTTTCGAATTCCTCTACAAGCCTTAACATTTTTTTAAAAATGAAAAATAAATATCAAGTTTTAATTTTCTTTTATTTTGGTATTGAAAATTGTTTTGAAAGTGTTTTTATTATATCAATGTGTTGTATTGATATCTTGTGATTGAAATATGGAAATGTTATGTTTCCTTTACGCATTTTTTATGTGATTATGTTATGGTTTATGATATGTTTAAATCTGTTCATATGAGGAATGCATTGGACTTAATAAGTGACGGGTGGAGCCCGCTATAGCTCCTCGATGCATCGGCAGGTCTCATGAGACAAACTAGTGTCTTGGCACGAGGCCTTGACAAAATCTTATTTGTGGTCTTGGCACGAGGCCTTGGCTACGTGGTTATGATAGTCTGGAATTATTCATTCCATCATTATGAAAGTGGTTGTTGATATTGCATGTGATTATTCGACTAGTAGAATATCCATGTGAATAAGTAAATGGGATTATCTCATTTTACTTTTTCCATATTATTTTGAAGTTCATGTTTAAAAGGCTTTTGTTTTAGTTATACGTTGCCTTAAATGTTAATGTTTATTTATGAAAGCTTTCGCTATATTGTTATCCTTACTGAGCATCTGAGCTCACCCCTTTCAATGTTTCAATATTTTCCAGGATGTGAAGAATTATTTTATGAATGACCTGCAGGGATAGTCAGAATAGGATATGAGTGTGGACTATGAAGACTTTGTTTTATTTTTTCACTTTATGATGTAATGTAAGACTTATGAATGTATCTAGTGTTTCCAAGGCTACTAAACTAATCGGTCTTTCGAGACTTGATCTTTTGTGATCATGCCAATGTTACGAAGTAATGCACCGACTCCGGGTAGCTAGGGTCAGGGCGTTACAATTGGTATTAGAGGAAGTTTAGTACTAACCTTGGAAGCTAGATTTAGATAAACTCTGATTAGAGCACATAGCCCAAAGATAGACTTTGAGGATTAGTATAGAAGAACTTCCTAGAATTTTGGTATTATAGAGATGTTGTGAGTTTTCCGAGCAATACATCCCTGTCTGGATATGAGCAGGTAGAGGTCGCTCTAGCACAGATTTACCTAGGGGTAAAACCCGAAAACACTGCTTTGAGCTAGAATCGAACGGGAACTAGTGCATGACAACGAGCCCTGCTGCACTCTTGGTTACGACACTCCCGGGGGATATGCTTAGGATAATTCTCATTTTCTTTACAAACCACTATGAAGGGTTATGAGTATAGACTTCCTCAAAGATAACTTTTTTATGATTATGGATTATATCCATAAATAGTTCAATTAGTTTTAAGTGTTTTACAAGTATGGAATTATGTATTTTGATTCATAAACTAATCTAGTTTATGCCATTGTTTAGAAATGGAGCCTAGTGGAAGGAATGGAAACCGTATCAATGCACGCACTCCGTGTAGGGATTGCCCTCCTGCTCAAGATAATTATTGTGGATCTGGAGATACAACTGGTTCTGATCAACTTATTACCATTCTGGGACAACTCACTCAGGTTACGAATAATAAACTTACTCGTATGGAGCACCCTGATCCGCAACGTGGAGGATCAATGTTAGACCGCTTCATGAGGCAACAACCACCAACATTTAATGGGGGTACAAATCCATTAGTAGCTGAGCAATGGATAAACTCCTTAGAGAAAATATTCCATGCCTTGGGGAGTAGTGAATGAGAAAAGGTTATCGTGGCAGTTTATCGCCTCACTGGAGATTCTGATCAATGGTGGTCATTGATTCAAAACACAAAGGAAGATGATGACGTATCAAATATGGAATAGAGGGAGTTCAAAGATCTTTTCTTAGAAAAATACTTTCCACATGACCATCGAGCAGATATGGAAAGGAAATTTCTGAGTCTGAGACAAAAGGAGGATGAGAATGTCGCAAAGTATGAGGCTAACTATACAAGGTTAGCGAGGCATGCAGCATATTATATACGTAACCCAAGAAGTAATATTGATCGTTTCTTTGATGGGTTGAAACCATTTCTCCGTCAAGATTTAGTATCACAATCTTTCTCAACATACGAGGATATAGTCTCGTGTGCTATCAAGACAGAAAAGGAATTCTCTAAGTCTTATGACAATGAATTAAAGCAAGAGAAGAAGAGAACGTTGGAACAAGAGACATATAAAGGGAAAAAGGGAAAGAAGGATTTTCCATTATGTGATAATTGTGGGAAGAATCACCCTGGTACTTGCCTAAAAGGAATGAGAGTTTGTTACAAATGTGGAGAAAAAGGTCACCAGGCTCGTGATTGTAAGGGAAAGAAAGAGGTTATCAATGTTGAATGCTACAATTGTAGGGAAATGGGTCATTATGCAAATAAATGTCCTAAGCGTCAGGGAAACTTACCTCAAAAAAGGCCATGGGATCAAGGCCAATCTTATGCTGTGACTACAGTTGAAGCGGAATAATTAATGTATTGGTGCTTTTGGACTCATGGATTATATTCTGGTTATTAGAATAATATAAGGATTGTACTGCAGTACATGTTGATTTCATTAAGGTTTTAATATGATGAAGGTAATCATATTTTTGTATGTGACAATAAGAGAAACTTTACTTTGTTTAGGGAATCTAATGTGACAATTGATTTTGGAATTTAAGGACCCTTTAGAGAAAGTCTGTATGGAGGTAATTTGCGTAACTATAAAGGTTGGAATGGATTAAGTTGATCTTTGGATAGTATTGTTTAAGGTTAAAACATTTCTGAAGATTATTTTTGGAATATTTTAATACTATAGTTTTAGGAAAAGGACAACCTGCAGGGTGGGGCATAACCCATCGCGTCGGACAAAGCTGTAGGAATCGAACCCACAACCATAGTACGACAAGCCTTTATTACCTACCACTAGCCTATAGGAAGTCCCTGGTTATTACAAAATAGTTTTACTAATATAAATGGTATGTGTTAATATTTGAAACCTTATACAATTAGGATAAATAGAATATTTTTGAGTTCTATTACCTTTTGGAGTAAAAGATGGGTTTGTGGTAAAAATTTATTAAAGAATGAAAGTATACATAACAATTATGTATATTCCCTTACGTTCTTAGTAAATCTCCTAAATAAATTCCTCAACTTTATAAAAGGTAACTTAAAACAAAAATGTTGTCGGTTAACTTTTCCTACCGGGGAATCAATGATCGTTTAACCAATAACAAGTTTGTGATTTTCTTGTAGTTAAAATTTCTCCTAATCCTATTTTCTACAACTCTCCATCAGACCTTGATGGTTTGTTTCTCCTCCATATCCATATTTTCATAGAATCCTAGAATGGGCTATCTCAAGTGACCTTTGTACTTATCTTTCGTTCTTTTAATGTTATATTTTTATTAACCTTATTTCCGATGTGGGTTTTCCCCAAAGGTAATTTCTATTTTAAACCTTTTATTTTCAAAGAAAAATTTCAAATTGCGAGGACGCAATTTATTGAAGGAGGGGAGAATGTAACACACTGAGCTTCCGTGATACGCTTCTCATTTAATAATGCAATAGCTTGCATTGTACGCAACTTCGAGTTCTAACACACCGCGACTAATCAAAGTAGCCGTTATGAATAGTAATAACCACTTTTTAAAATTATAGAAATTTGATATTTCAAAATGGACTTCATTTTTGAATTCGTAATATCGAAATTAGCCTATGTTGAATTTTTGGTATTTTTCTGAGAACTTCCAATTTTTATGAATAGTAAAAAATACTTAAAACAACTTTTTTAATCAAAATAATTTATAGTGATAAATTATACTATTGATTGGTTTTAAAGTAAATTAGAATATATTTTTACCATTTTATCCAATTTTGTTCATTAGAATTAATTTCACTTTGAAATTGGACATAAACAATTGTCAATCTTTTAATATATATTGTTTCTTAAAAACACGCTATTTGTTGTGAAAGCGGGAATTAATTATAAAATTAATTAATGCAACTTATATTTTTGTAATTTTTTAAAATAGACATCATTTTTGAATTTGGAATATCAATTAGAGCTTAGGGTGAAATTTTGGCATTATTCTGAAAAACATCAATTTCTGATGAATAGTGAAACCACTAAGTGGTAGTTAAAAAACTGATTTTTAGTTTAAATGAAACATTACCACTTCTGTGATTTTAATTTCAAAAATACGACATACATGGTTTTCATTAGGAAGTAAAATGTGGTTCAATGGGATTAAAATAATTTTTTGGTGAATAGTAACTTTTAAGTTCTTAATCGCGATTAGAGGTAATTAGTGTAGTTTAAGGTAATAATAATGTTTTAATAATATGAGTTGAGCTTGACACATGTCCTACCCTCATTGGATGTGCTATGGCCGACCAATAAAATCCATGGGTCAACTTGGGGACCCCATGGATCCACTTTAGTTGGAAAATGACATAAATACCTTTTATTTAATGTTAAAGTAAAAAATGACACAAACATGAAATGTTTTACTAAAATAATTTTTACATGGGGTTATACAAGTCATATTTTTTACTATAAATAGTCATTGTAAATCTAAAAATATTTCCTACATCATAGTATTTTTTTTATAATTTTTGGACATTAGATAAATTAAATTTTTTATGACACCATGATGATGCAGTGATTACCTAAATAATTAACGATTTAAATAAAATGAAAAGATAATGTAAAATACAAGGCTTACACTTGTCAAAAACCTATTGGATGAGTAGATTTCGAACCCTTATCACCTTATCCTCGAATTATATAAGTGTGAGACCTTTTTAATCCGAAAATCATTGTATAATAATGTAACATTTCCTTACTTTCCAAGAGTGCCCCTCCTCTCCTCTTATAAAAGGCCCCCACCTCTACCACATCATTAAAACTTTCAAGCCATTTGGCTCGGCCAAACTCTGCCCAAATACTCTCCCAACTTCCCTCCCTTACTCCTAGAAGCCTCACTTTGGGCAGAATTATTCCCAAGAATCCTTTGTCTCAAATCAAAAAGAGTTACCCGATTTGAAGGTAATGTCTTCTCTAATGTTGTTTTGTTTTATTTTTCTTCTCCATCCCCTTAAACTCTTTTTATTACTTTCTTTTGTAATAACAACAGTATATAAAATATACTAGGATGTTGTTATGATAAGGATTTGGTTTACACTTACACACACCTTCATCTAATGGTTAAAGAACATACTGTTTCTGTGGGTGGCGAAATACTGCCTCACAAAACGATGTTTGTTAAATATTATTTTAACACCTCTAATGGTGGCCATTTTGATGACACTATTTTCATATATGATATATATATTATGTTTATGTTTTCCTTATTCTTCTGTATTTCTCATTTGTGGCATACTTTATGATTTCCATTATGGGTAAACGCGATAATTTCATTTTAGGAAGTGCGGACTACCGCCCCCTCAAAGTGATTTGAATCGTTAATGCAATATGTGGGATGTATAAAGGATGGACTAAATGGTATTATAAATTATATTATACTGGAATTATATTATAACTTTATATAATTATATCTTCATTCCATTAAATACAAAATATAAATGAAAGTAGCGTTCATGCGTACGTACGGCTTACCGTCTCCATGAACGGTGCATTTCATTTCTTACCTCTAAATGTTATGTAATATTATAAATGAATTTATATACTGGATATATATGAGATATATGATATCTATATCATGAATATAGTTCTGGATATAATGGATATATCACCACATGAACAACTTGTAATTATAAGAAGTTTATTTTTGACTCAAGTACCAAAGATCGACAAAACGACCGTTATTAACTTAAATAATTACATAATGTTCATAACATTGTAATAAGTGATATAAAAAGGATAATTAAATTGAAAATGGTTCTTAATAAAGGAGATATTAACTCTAGTTTATTATTCAGGAGGTTAAATAACAGTCGAATCAAGTCGGACACAAGGTAAGGGAATTTCTTAACCCAACTTCCATTCTTTGGGTTAATCTCCTACTTTCAAATTATGTCATGATATTATTATGTCTTATTTTGTATTTTTACTTTCTTTATGTGTACCTATAGTGAATACACATAATAGATCTATTTTATTTTAAAAATGATCTTTTTAAGGACTTCGTGTCAATCTCCTTTCATTGAGGCATATTTGGTTTTATACACAACTTTCTTTTATACGGTGTATAAACCCCTTTGACTTTTACGTTTACTCAAAATGAATATTTTTATACGAAGTGTTTTACTAAATGAAAAAAAGGTCTATTTTTCTTGTCGTACGTATGCGGCGACAACGACTTCTCTGCCACCAAGGCCATTATTTGGGTTTCAGCTTCCTCTACAAGCCTTACCATTTTTTTTAAAATGAAAAATCAATATCAAGTTTTAATTTTCTTTTCTTTTGGTATTGAAAATAGTTTTAAAAGTGTTTTTATTATATCAATGTGTTGTATTGATATCTTGTGATTGAAATGTGGAAATGTTATGTTTCCTTTACGCATATTTTATGTGATTATGTTATGGTTTATGATATGTTTAAACTTGTTCATATGAGGAATGCATTGGACTTAATAAGTGACGGGTGGAGCCCGCTATAGCTCCTCGATGCATCAGCAGGTCTCATGAGACAAACTAGTGTCTTGGCATGAGGCCTTGACAAAATCTTATTTGTGGTCTTGGCATGAGGCCTTGGCTACGTGGTTATGATAGTCTGGCATTATGCATTCCATCATTATGAAAGTGGTTGTTGATATTGCATGTGATTATTCGACTAGTAGAATATCCATGTGAATAAGTAAATGGCATTATCTCATTTTACTTTTTCCATATTATGTTGAAGTTCATGTTTAAAAGGATTTTGTTTTAGTTATACATTACCTTAAATGTTAATGTTTATTTATGAAAGCTTCCGCTATATTGTTATCCTTACTGAGCATCTGAGCTCACCCCTTTCAATGTTTCAATATTTTCCAGGATGTGAAGAAGTATTTTATGAATGACCTGCAGGGATAGTCAGAATAGGATATGAGTGTGGACTATGAAGACTTTGTTTTAGTTTTTCACTTTATGATGTAATGTAAGACTTATGAATGTATCTAGTGTTTCCAAGGCTACTAAACTAATCGGTCTTTCGAGACTTGATCTTTTGTGATCATACCAATGTTATGAAGTAATGCACCGACTCAGGGTAGCTGGGGTCGGGGCGTTACACCAAACCTCAAGAGGATTAATTCAAAAGAACCGTCTCATAAAAAGGATTTCAATGCAACCGACGTCACGTCAATCGGATGTTCGGTCCTTAAGTTATAAGTGTTTCCGCTCCAAGGGCCCGGTTGGTTTCGGGCTCGAATCAACCCAGCCATACCCAAACTTTGCCGAAACCTCGATTGTAATATACCGAAATGACTGTCTCGATCCAAGGATTCCTACGCAATAGATGGTGTGTCGATCGGAGGTCCGTAGCTCAAGTTATGGGTAAAAGACCAAAAACGGCCCGAAGTGGGGGTCTGGGCCCTGTCCGACCCGGCCCAACCCCCCTAGGGTCGGCCCGAATGGGTCGACCCAACCCGGGTTTGGGTCCGGCCTGGCGGGGCGCGACCCTATTCGCATGACCCGCCCCGGCCCAGACGGGGGGCGGGGGAACGCTGGCTCAGCCAGCGAGCCGAGCGGGGGGGACACACCCCCCTCTGTTCCGAGGACGCAGCGCCGTGTCTCCCTTAGGTCCCGCGTGGCCGCAGGATCCTGCCCTCGCCGCCGTGGCGGGCTTCTTCCGGCAGCGCACTGGGGCACCGCCGCCTCTAGGCGGTCGGTCGGTGCCGGCTGCCGGCGACCCGCGCCGCCAGGGAATTCCGCGGGCCACTGGAGTCATTCCGGTTGTCCGATTTTTCCCCCGTCTGCGCCTACGGTCGCCTCGAGACCCATACATCACTGCGAAGGCCTCAAATCACCATTTCAGTCCTGCTTCGTCATCGCCAAGCATTCCATGCATCAAGAACAAAAATAGCGATGGGTTCGAGCTTGTTCGTTAACCCGCACCAACCGCGTTAGAGGTGCAAACGTCGCCCAACAATTTAATCACCAATCATGAGGGTATAATTCTCATAAAAGAAATAATATACAAATTTTACCCTACCTCAAAAATGATGTCGAATGTTGGCGTCGCGGTAGACGACATCACGGGGAAATGGATCGTAGACGACGTCAGAGTGCACCGAGGAGGAAGCGGTGTCTCCTCTCTTGTCGCGGAGAAGAGAATTGGTGTTGCATCGTCAATCTTCGAGGAACCGACGTTCTTCATCGTTATTCGTCGGAGACCGGCATTCTTCCAAAAGCTCAAGAGCTCTCCCCCGATCTTCCTTTCACACAACGAAGCTCTCCCCAAAATTAAATAATAATCTCCTTATATTATTTAATTACACATGCAAAGAAACTACCATAATTAAATCACCACATTTAATAATGTGTTGACCATTGATTAAAGGAAGGGAGAGGGAAGATCCCCATTAATTATACACGTTGGAAAATAAAAAAGGGGGGTTTCCAAATTAAAGAGGGGTTTTTAAAGAGTTTAGAGGAAATTAAATGGTGGGGCTTGTGTGGGCCCCACCTCTCTAACATCCACACTTGGGTAGTTAAGTGGTTGTGGATCCCACCCTTAACTACCCATGGGAGGGAATAAACTCTTTATAAAATAAAAATTGTTCCGACAATTTTTATTTACTTCTTAAATAAACACCCAATAATTATCTTCTCCTCCATTGTGAACGCAACTATGGTAAGGATCACATTAAGAAATTACCGGCCTTGCGAGTTCATCGGTGCCCTCAGATTTTAATTCCGAACACCGGTTCAAAAGATAGAAAAACCCGCTTGTTCGTTCACTGAACGTACCCGATCTAAACTTAGGAAATTGATTCTGGGCACACCGGGCCTCGGAATCAAGTGCTGTTAGAAGCCACATACTCGTAAAATTCCAAAGCATTTAAAAAAAATTTCCTTGAAATTTTCGGGTCTTTACACAAGGAGTGAAAAACACTATTCCTTTGATATACCAAGGGTGTATATTTATTCTTTACCTATGGTTTAAATGGTACCTAAAATTATAAACACCATAATATTATACCTTTATTACACTATCCTTAAGACTAGGTTTATTTTTGGTGGTTGGGTATATTTATGATTATATCATCAATAATGGTATAATTAAGATGAGATTTGTCCTATCATATGAAGGCTATGGAATCGAGTCCCCTGATTGGGATAAAATAAAGAAGATTATAGACATACCATGATAAGTTAAATATGATGTACCTATCTATTTGGATAAGGTACATGTGACACGGTCATCCATATGAGTGATTGAAATGAGATGTGTTCATCTATTTGGTCAGTATATACTTAAAGAATCAAGAATGTATGAGTAAGTCATAAAATATTGAAATAATTTATGTTTTTTGATGACTAAATGTCATTGAAATAAGGATTATATTATTTTGAATATTTTATATAATATAACTGGTAGAGATATGTATAAAGATATATATGTTTGATAGAGATCAGGCTAGACCCCTCTGTATCTTGAGTAACACTGATGTTTTACTAAAGATCATTATTTTCTTACTATTATGGATTAAAGAATTATAGTTATTTTATACATTACAAAGGTTTATGGGGTTATAATTGATGTTACATAAATGAAAATTCTGCTTTATTAGCCAACAAGCTTGTACCCAAGTGGTACAAGCTCCTGCTTGGCATCCAAAAGACCCAGGATCCAATCCGGGCAGGGATGAATTTCCGGGGTACTGTAGCAGTACTGTAGCAGTGGCAGAACTGTAGCAGCGGTGGAACTGTAGCGGCAGAGGCACTATTGTAGGGGACTATAGTGGTGGCGTGTACTGTAGAAGGTACTGTAGCTGCGCGGGTACTGTAGTAGTGCTGTTCACCGAGGGGTCCTTTGGGCAAAAATGGGCTTTCAAGCCTTGTTTTCAGGCCACTTGACCTTGGGCCTTTTGGATATGTAATGGGTCTCCCTATAACCACACTAAAGTGGTATTTTCTTAAAATAATAAATTGAGGCTTCGGCCCCAACCTTAAAAAAAAATCTACTTTATTAACACATGTACATATAAAATTTTAGAATATACAATAATAATGTTTTTGAGGATATCTAAGGTAGGTTTTGAATGTATTTTCACAATTAGTCATATTTGATGTAACATATGATGAAAATGAATCATAAGAACTCTAAAATCTATTTTATATAATATCCAAAAGGATTTTTAGACATGGTTTCATGAGTTTTTATACATAATTTGACATAAGGTGAAAGTTTAATAAGTCTTTGAGGCATTAGAACAAGTGAAAAATTGATTAAAATATTCACTGAAGTTAAAACTACAATGTGATGATATTACTTACTTCATGATTTTCACTATAGTAAACCATTTCATAGTGAATTTCATGAAACACCCTAGGATACCCCTACTATAAGTTCTTAGGATGGTATGTAATATGGCCTCAAGTGTGTTCTTGGTTGTTGTGGGTTGAACACTAGTACTAGAGTATTAAATATATACCTTGGGAATGATTTCACATGATAAAATAATAATAATGAAGGAATTTCCCCACAAAAAGTATTGAATGACCATTTTAAGTTAGATAACCGTGAAAATAATAAATAATAAGTTCAAAAAATAAGTGAATTCCAAAAAAACATAAATAAATAAACATATCTCATAACCAATGAATGAAACTTCACAGGAACAACCGAATTGTTCCCAAATTAATAAGAATATGATTAAAATAATACTCCCTCATAAACTAGAAAATATAAATTTAAAATAAGTGTTGACATAGAATAATACATTAGAAGAATAAAAAACCAAAACAAAATAAAGTTACAACCACCATTCTCTATGATTTAGGTGAAACATATCCACTTATCACATCCAACATACCTAAACCAAAATCCAATAATCAAACCCCACATACAATAGGGACCTATATGTTACCTTTCATATGATATTAATGAATATGAATTCCTAGTTGGTAACCTCTCTATACCCGATACTAAATCTTAAAAAATATATCCATTTTATGCTAGTTTGAAATATAGGTATAAATGTAAGTTTTTCTCTTTTATAAAAAACCAATAACATGTTACTATCATTGAAATTATTGAATTTAAAACATGGGAGATACACTTTTCAAAACAAATGGCCTTTTAAACTTTTAATTAAAATAAGAATTTGGTACCAAAAATCAGTTTAAATCCATTTTTTAATTTATCCATGTACGACAATACGTAGGATAAGTCAAAGTCTTTGCAAACCATTTTATTTTGAATACAAAGAACACATTTTTCTTTTAAAATGGGGATATCAATGATATTAAAGAATAATGAAAATAATAATAGAAATATTAATAATGGTCACATAAAAAATCCTAAGTCAATTAACATTGTAAAATCAGAATCATTGTCATCATAGTATAACCAAGGGAAAGAAATCACGGGAACACCGAGGATCTCTTGGAAGTCAGCGATGGTACTAAAATGAAATATATTTAATTAGTGTACCTAATGTAATTCAATCACCCTAACACTTAATATTACCCTATTTTTCCTATCCGAGGAAGAAAATCCTAAAGTAAAGAGAAAACCATACTTGGGTCTACTAAACAGAGGATAATCATAAACTAGTTCAGTTTTTGAACCCAGATATCATAAATGGAAACTCTTGATTCCCCATGATATATATAAAATAGAGGTAATATAGGATAGATGTGAGTAATTAATAATAAAAAAATATAAAAATATACCGAAATAGAATCATAACTCAACCTAAACATGGAAAACCCTTCACAAAGGTATCCTCTTCACCATTAAGAATTTCAATATAAAAATAATGTCTTTTAAGAGGGACAATAAAATATAATTTATACAAACAACCACAAGAGGGGATTACTACAAAGATATATTCAGTTTATTTAAAAAAAATTCATAATGTGCCAACTGGGCATTTAGAATATCATTTATAAAACAAATTTATAAAATCCTATTTGAAAACTAATTCATATAACCATCATCAAGTAAATCATATAATGATAGAAACACATAGAATTTCAGGATGAACCCACCACACCCTTGGTTTAGAAAAAATCCTTAAACATAGGTTACTTTCTTTGGAAACCAATGGGATTTAAAATAATTTTTTGACAATAAAATAATTTTTTAGGGAGCCTCATGGGTATTTAAACAAGAACTAGGTGAGCACAATTTATGTCAAAATAGGTTTTGGGTATAGAAATAGGAATAAACTAACTTCATTAAGAAAATAGAATTAGGTGAACTTGATATAAATTTAAAACATCTAAAATAATGGGATAAAATAACAAATTAATTAATATAATTTAATTTATATGTTCTTGTATAGAGAAACCTTCCTTAACCATGTTTATTACCAAAATAACGACACTAAATAACCCCAAAAAAGAAAAAGGGACCCTTAAAAGACCATAAGAAACCCTAAAAATAGGAAATACCAAATTAAAAATCAAGAAAAGGAAACCCTATATCATAAAGACTATTCTAGGGTTTGAAATAAAGAGGTAAAATGAATAATAATAGGAGTGGAAGAAATTTAGATTATGTTACCTAGACGAATTATCAAGAAAACATGAAGAAAATCCATGGAGGCTCCCTTAAGGAAAGGAGAATTGAGAGGGAGAGGTTTTTGACATGAATAATTTAAAGTGGGAGGAAAATATGGGTCAATGGGGTCTTAAAATCAAATGTTAAAAATAGTTAATTCATTATTTTTAAATATACATATGTTCTCATTGTTTGGCCACATTGTTTACCAAACTGTGTGTACAAAAACCCATGATTTTATTATATAAATTTTCCTTTAAATAAAAACCGTGTAGATAGATTATTCCACATGAAAAATAAAAATGAAACAATATAATATATAATTATAGAAATAATATAACCTATGGTAAATAAAAATATTATAATCAATTTTAAATGCGTACAAAATAGTATTAAGAATACGTAATGTTTTAAAAGGGTGTTTAAAAAAAAGTTTTTATGGATATATTTTATTTTAAAGATAAATTTATAAATTTTAGAATTTAATTAGAAATAATTAACTTAATTTTTGGATTAATAATTTCAATATTATCTTAGTATGATTTTTTATATTTTTCTGAAATAATTGTGTTTAGGTGAATATTGAAAAAATACCATTTTCTCTAAAAAATTTCACTTTAATGACATTATCTTAACACAAGAATAGTTTAAAATTTTATGGAACCTTTTTGATAATATATATATATATGGAAATATATATATTTAATAAGAAATATAAATAATTTATAAATATTATCCAGAGTTTACAAAATCCATGTTTAACGTTTTGGAAACTCGAGTAATATTTTGCTCTAAATTTTCTTTATTCACTCATAATAAAAATTACCTTTCATCACATGTATGAATTAAATATATAAAAATAGATTTCATATTTTATATTAAAATAATAATATTATTTAATAATTTTAATTTATTTTTTTGTCATAAAAGTATGGTTACTAAGATTAAAGTTAATGGCCATGATAATGGTAAAACTATTATTTTTAATGAATTATTTTATTAATATTTTGTAATTTTTATCAAATAAAAGAAATTAATACCATTGAAAATTAATTTAAAATTATTTTTATGCCTATATTTAAATATATTATCACCCATTAAATTGGTAATCAATAATAGACAAGATTAAGAACACATAATGGTAAAAAAAACAATTTTCTACAATTTTTTTCTATATATTAAATGTTTTATTTTAGCATTTTATTTTTTCACATTTATAAATTTAATTATAATATATTGAAGATATATTTTATTTTTATACCATTAATTTTTTCTATAAAGTAAACCTCAATTTTTTTTATAAAATATAAAATACTTGTGTAAAAACTAGTTACCAAGGTAAACACCAAAATGGTAAAATTCAAATATAATATGGTAAAAGGATTTTTTTTAAAAAAAATGTGGGAATTTTTTTTGGAGTACTTATAGGTCCTATATCACCCCCAAATAAATTATTTCTCAATTTTGGAAACATTTTCCCTTGAATATTGTAATTTCATTATTGAAAGACAATGGGTGTTCATAAAAGTGATTTTTCTTCAATTATAATAGGGGATCACTTACAACCACTAAAATTTACACATACCTTAAAATTTTACCTAAATCTCTGCCAATTTTTACCCTATTATAGATCACTTTCATGAACTAAATCCCTTGTTCAACATAAGTTATCCTAATCCTTTTTTCTAAGGATATTTTCAAGAGAAAGTTAAAGGTACCAAAGTGAGTACTACTTAATCCTCATCCTTTTCTTCTTAATATTTCTAATAAAAAACTACCCTATACATAGTAATATAATTAATTAAGTGTTATTGTATTAATTTAAAGAAAATTATTTAATCCTTTCCATCAACTTAGAAAAACCAAAGAACATTAATTGTGTGTTGTGCGGGCTATCGGCTCCACAAACTAATGTTTTTCATTTTTCATATTGATTTTAATTATTTATCCGAAGTACTTAAAATATGATTCAAAAACTTATTTTTTTTAAATAATTTCATTATTATAATTTTATAATGATATTACACACTTTCCCAACCATACTCACCCATTGATATTTAGTGTGTTCATGTTTTGGTTGGTTTAACCACCAACTTGAAAAATACTATAAAACTATATTATGGATGAATATGTGAACATAAATAATAATGTTATTATAAAATAATAAGAAAATAATAATTTTTTATAGCTCTATAAAGGTTATATTATGTATTTAATTTGCTATTAAAATATCATATTCAATCTCTAAAATTACCAACATAAGTCGACACCGATTCAATTTTTGGACAAACATAAGAAAAAAATATAAGAAAAAAATATAATATGATAATAAATGGAATATATTAAATAAAATATATATTAATAAGGTTATAAATAAGTTATATAATAAAATTAGTTTTATTATTAAAGAATTTAGGCACATGTTCAAAATAAATCCGGAATAAGGTAGTTGTTCCTTATCCTAAATTTTCACCCTTTGAGATGTGTTACTTATTATTCACCATGTTTTCTTTGGAATGGTGTGTCTACTTCCCATTTAAAATTTTATACCATGATTCTATTATATTTCATGATATTGAATTTTCTATTCCAATTTCGTTATCTCAGGTGATTTTGACTCAAAAATTACAAAAGTTGTAAGGGTTTGTGCTAACTCAATTTTCTTCCATTGAGTTACAAATATTCTTATTGAACTTTATTATTAAAATTTTATTTATTATACATAAATAATACTTTTTTATTTTATTTCCTACTTATTTTATAGTGTTCTAAAATTCTTCTTTATATATTTATTATCAAATGATTCTTTAATCAAATATTATTTTATCTCAAAGGGTTTCTTAGTCTCAATTACTATTTATCGAGACATACTTCCTGTTATACATTAATTTACCTTTTTATGGTGTACATACTACCTATTTATTATAATTTATATTGAATTATTTGTCATTCATGAAATGTGAAGTAAAATTTTATCATATTTATCCTTTAATGGTTTTGATTTAAATTTTACTCAAGATGAAATGTTTCTTTTTCCTACCTCATTTTAAAATTGAGATATCTCAATTGTGATAACCCATTGGCGGGATTTGTATAGTAAATCTATAGAATATCAAAATCATTTTACCCCCCTATGGTTATCCAAGGTGAGTTTGTTTCTATTTCTATTGATTGAAAATAAAAGTTTTTTAATCTATTAATGTAGTCTGGTTATCAATAAAAGTATTTAAAAATATAAAATAGAGAATCATTTTCATGCTCATATTTTATCTTAGATTCCAAGCTTTATGGATATCCCTATTTTTTTTAAAAAAAATTGAAAATTTAATTTTAAACTTAATTGGATTTATTTGAAAATGATTTAAAATAAAATCATTTTAATATATTTTGTATGGGTAATAATTGAGAAAAGAATATCTTTTAGAATTTCCATGTTAATATATCTTTCCACTACATTTATCATTTTATGTAAAAATTTATCTCTATGTTTTTATGTTCACTAAATGAAATTAATTTTATATTTTTTAAATTATTTCAAGTGATAAAGGGTATTTCTTATTTCCAACGTGATTTTTTTTCCAAAATTTCTGAAAATTATTTTTTAATATAAGTCATTATCCTTTGACATATATTATTATTGATCAAAGATATTCTCAAAATGATACCATAAAACATATTTTTATAGACGAATTATGTAATGAAATTCTATTTTGGAGGAATGATCTATCATTGTCTTTATCTTTCCTAATCATCCTATGTGTATAAATATGTGTTTTCTTCCTATATTATTTTCATTTGTTAAAACTATATATTACTTTAATATTAATGAAATGTTTTCACTAGATTACATACATTTATTTATTGGAACAATTATTTAATTAAACTTATAACCTTTATCTATAATATATAAATACCATATGCTCTATTAGAATGATTAAAGAGTATTTACTTATAAATTTACTAAAAAAATTTAGATATCTATTTATTTTCCAAAGGTATATTATGTTATACTTTTGATTGAATAATGAATGATTTATTTATGTGAAATACATTTGAAAAGGACATGAAACCCATTTTATTTAAATAGGTTCTTTATAATTTGATTAATGAAACCCATTTTATTTCAATGGGTTCTTTATGATGTGTTGAATGAAACCCATTTTATTTTTATGGGTTATTTTTTATATTCTAAATGAATTATTTCTTATGGAACATGTAAGTTTGGATTAATGATGGTTGGGGTCCTATATCTCACTCCAATTCACTAGTCTAATTTAATATCTCATGATATAGCGAGGCATGTCCATAATAAGTTTTTTCACATAGTCTTGGGAATAATGAGTTTTCTCACATTTTTTGGAATGAACATAATTAGTTTGTTCACATAGGTGTGAGCATGACGAGTCTTTTTACCGGGTTTTCCTATGATCATTTGTGTGCCACATTTTTATGACTATTATTATGACTATTATACTCTTGTGAATCATGTTTATTATTTTGTGTTTCGAAAATCCTGATTCATTTCTTATGTTATTCCATGTCGTATTCCATGGATCATGTATTATTATCTAATATTTGTTGGGTATGATTTTATAATGTATCTTGATTATAAAAATATGTTGATCTTATGATCACTCATGATCATTTATATTTATTTATTATATTTACCCTTATAGAGTGTCTATGATCGCCCCTTTCTTATGTTTCCATTTCCCCATATATGAAGATGAGTATAACCTATGAGAATTCTATAAAGGAGTTGAGTATGGTTTGATTATGGATAAATATTAACAAGTTTTATAAAATAATTTTCTTATGTAAATAGTCCTCAAATACACTAAACCAAAAGGTTCACTGGGTTGTGTGAGATTATTT
Organism: Viscum album; assembly: GCA_963277665.1. NCBI lineage: Eukaryota > Viridiplantae > Streptophyta > Magnoliopsida > Santalales > Viscaceae > Viscum > Viscum album. The sequence goes on from OY728128.1 coordinate 16,723,558, forward strand.
TGAGATATAATACTAATGTGAAACTTGTTAAAGTTTATCCTGGATCATATCAATTGGTGTCAATATTAATTTGTAAAACTATTTATTTTTAGCACTAGAATTGTGTGTGCAGGTCTGGGGTGCCTGGTTTGGAATATAAGGAGTGTTTAGTTATTTTTTGGAGTTTAGTTTTGTTTTTTTTATTTGGATAATAAAAAATTAGTGTAATCTATATGGATAAATCCAAGGGATAAGTATAATTATTAGATAATATGTTGATGCTTTATTAAATTATAGATTGCATGGTTCTCATAGAAATTACATCCCCTTATAGATACTACAAGTAGATATAGGCTCTCTCACAAATGTACCTTAGGTTAATAACCCTAAAAAGGGTGTATTGTGTATTAAATCAATCATCACCAGGTGCATGATAAAGAGTCATTACTACACACTTATGTTGAAAATCCCTGGGGATATGTGGTTGTTACTTTACATTCCCTCTAACAAACCAATACTAGGGATTTGAGTATAATTTTAACTAATTTGGTTAGATAACCTAATTGAAAAATGACTATGGATAACCAAAAAGTGAAAAAAGAGATTCATAGGTTGAACCAAAAGGATCATATAAAAAAAACAAAAGTTTCACTGGGGAATGCATCTACAAATAGATGTTTTCATACTCATATTATAAATATTATCATAACCATTTTTGTTATAGTATTTGTTTGAAATAGTATCAAGAAAGAAATATAAGAAAGGTATGTATCTAGAAACCACTATGACTTATAATTGAATAAGGGAGAATATTTAAATGGTTGATAATATTAGTATATTCCTATTATGATGGAAAATGGTGAGTTTTCTAGTCTTATACAGGTTAGTAAGGTTGATATATTAATATAAATTAAATCTTGATACTCTTAGACATTTTTATTAATGAGTGGTATTTATTGATGATATTCAGGTATATTCTTAAAATTATGAGGATTATGCTAAACATATAAGGATTATTCTTCAGTAGTTTTGATTTATTATTTTGGAAACATATATTAAATGGTATCAATGACCTTGAAAATTGATTTTATTGTAAGGTTATATTTTTGTGGATAATTATTGGAGAACACATGATTTTGGTATGGAAATCTCTTAGGTTTAATATATGCTTGATTTTTAGGTAATAAAAGGTTGATTTATTTTAAAAAAAACAATTTATATAATTTTTATAGCCTTGAGATGGATTATTGATTTAAAGAAATGGTGAACCATGATATTTTTGGAGAATTTTAACTCATTTTTGGGATTATGATATATACTAACAAGTGTGTGAATTTATCAACTATTGTTTAATATATTTTAGTGTTAAATGTGGAGTTAATTTTTACAGTAATATATGATTTCACTATGGTTTAATGTCTTAGAGATTCAAATGGTTTTGGGAAAGGTATATTTTTTAGCATGTATGATTATGGGATATACATACTTGAGTATATAATTGTATGAATGATTAATGTTTTTTGAGGAAATATAAGTAACTTTGTATATCCCAATTCAGTAAGATAAATATCATAATATAAATATATTATCACCTATTAAATTGGTTAATGATACTAAAAAAGATTAAGAACACTTAATGGTTAAAATAATATTTTTTTTAAAAACTGTTTTCTATATATTAAAAATTTTAATTTATAAATTACCTTTCAATAATTTATAAATTTAATTTGACTATATGGGGCATAGATTTAGGGTTATAACATCAAAATTTTATTATAAGGGTTACTTTATTTTTTTATAAAACATAAACTATCATGATAAAAACTAGTCACCAAGGTAGAAACCAAAATGGTTAAATGTAAAAATAAAGTGGTAAAAGCCTTGAAACATGTAAAAAATGTAGTAAAATTAATGGTGGTGGATTTATTGACCTTATGTCCCCCAAAATTTCATTATTTATCAGTTTTTAAATCATTTATTCTTTAATAGTGTCATTCCATTATTGGAAAATAATGGGTGTTCCCAAAACCTTCATTTTATTATCTTATAAAAGGGGAGAACTTCCACCCTCTCTAATTTAATAATTCTATTATAAATTTCATTGAAACCCATCCCAATTTTCCTCTAATATAATTTAATTTGAAAATATTAAGCCCTTGTTCATAATTTTTTTACCTATTCCCTTCATTTCCAATAATACCTTCAAGAGAAAGATTATGGTACCAAAGAGAGTATTACTTAATACTTATCCCTTTATTCTTAATATTTATATTCCAAACCCACCATAATGAAAAAAATAATGACCTCAGTATCATTAGTGTACTATATAAAATCTCCAAACACGTACTCCCGGATCCAGTGCTAAAAATAATAACTTTACATTTCTATCTTTGATACTAACAAATGTGACCCAATTTTTTCCATCCATACATTACAACATAAAAAGGGAAAATTGGATCACTTAAATTATTAAGGACCTTATAGGTTTTTAGAATTAGGAAAAAATCTTACATTAACAATATTAATGTCTTTAAATAATAATATCTCCCACATAACCCATCTTTTCTTATTTAAATTTATGTTATCAGCATCATCCATATGAAATCCATTATTGAAATAATTAATTCAAACTCATTATTTATAACCTAGGGAAAATGAAACTTAATAAGGGAGAGATAAAATTATTAGTATGTTTAAATGTAGGAATTAAAAATTGAATTTCATTAGTGTGTTTAAGAATATTATAAGGTTATGATGAAATAATCAAAGTGCATTAGTATAACATAATAATATTCATACCCATCAATACACGTATCGTCAAACATGAAAACATGGATAAGGCTTTAAAAATAGCACGAGTCATTAGAATAAATAATCATGAGCCATGGGATATAAATCTTGATCACAAGAAACATTATAAACCCATAAAAAGCATAGATAAAACATATTTGTATCTATGAGACACTATATTTGTAACCCATTTAAACCTGTGTCGTAGATAACTAGAAACCATTTAAATTCATAAGAGAAACCCATCACCAACTGCGTCCTTCTTTTCTATTAATATAAGAAACATTATCGATTGCATTGGAGAACTGTCTGGACGCACCCATCGTATAATCTATATCTGGATCACTTGACACTATTTGGGTATACCCATCATTTAAGCTATATTAGGCTCACCCAACACTATCTGGGCACACCCATTATATAATAATGTTCATGAACCTTAAATAAAGTACATAAATATTTCATTTCATTGTAAAACTCATAGATCCAATCATCATTCCTTTTATAAATTGATTAACCTATGTAAAAGAAATGGGTTTTATGTATATCTATTTGAAACATGATTAATTTGTAAAAAAAAGGGTTCCATCCCAATCTCTCTGAAAAATGATTAACTCATTGAAAAAATAGGTTCCATAAAAATATCTTTAAAACATGATTAAACCATGGAAAAAGAAATGGGTTCCATAAAAATATATTTGAAACAATAATAATCCATCTAGAGAAATAATGAGGATGGTATCATTATAGAATATCCCTATTAGAGAGTAATTAATAATAAGGGTTTTTGATGTAGATTAATAGAAATACCATTAAAATATCATTAATTTTTTTTGATAAAGATAAACTTTTCATTTTGAAAATCACTTTTAAAAAATTAAAATTCAAAAAATATTGTTAAAATAATTTTATTTGAAAAAAATTGGATACATATAAAGGAAAAATAAAGTTAAATAATGTACACAATATTAATAAAATCCATTCATTTTATAATTGTTTTAAAAAAACATTCTTTTCACAACATTTTAAAAAAGGAGTCAAAAGTGACCCATTTGAAAAAAAGTTATTAAATTTCCTTTTAAAACCTTTTAAAAAGGGTAAAAAATCATGTAAAATGGATTTAGGAAATCATTTAATTTTACCAAATAACATTTTTTATTTTTTTTAGAAAACATCGATATGGGGGAGATTGATACCCAATCTAAAGAAAAATACAAGATCTGTGTTACTTAGAAATTACTTTCGTGGTATTTATTCTATCAATAAGGGAAGAAATGGAAATAAAACATGTGAAACACATTAAAAATCCTAGATGAATAAAATATTTTTGTTTCATGAAAATAATATCATATTATTTCTTCCAAGGAAACCTAAAACATAAATAATATTGAAAGAAATGATATTGTAATATAAAGCCTTTTCCGCTTTAGTAACTTTTAAATTGTAAGCCCCGTGAAAGAATAAATTCAAATGAAACTTTAAATATCAATAGAATAATGATATTAATGATATAAAATGTCAAAGGGGAAGTATATACACCATAGAACAAAATATAGTTGTGTAAAATTACAATATGCCTCAATGAAGGGAAATTGAGATGAAGTCCCTTACAACTTTGGTAAAATGTGGATTAAAACGCCATGAAAGAGTCCAAGTCATATGGATTTGTAAATCCAAATAAATTTCATGAAAAAAAATCATAAAATAAAATCATGGAATTTATATACATCACACAATAAAAATAAGTGGTAAATATGGCATATGTCTCACTGAAATAAAAAAGAAAGATGAGAAAAACCCTTACCTCAAGTCCATAATTTCTATGCGTGTACTTTATCTCATATATATTAAGATTATTTAAATTATTTTATTTCTCAAGATCCTTTTTATATTTTTTACACATATACTTAAATCATTTGTTTTATATTTTCATAATGTCATATTTTAATTCTTAATCAATTAATTCCACATTGTATGTTTTGAGGATATTCAGTTCATTATTTCAAAATAGATTAAATGTGTTGATTGTGGTCAAAGTGGTTATTATTTCAACATATACCTAATAATAATAAATAAATAATTATAATATTTATTCATCAATTATAATTTTAAAACAAATCATGAAAAAATGGTTATGAAAAAGGAACCACATTATGATCTTAGAGACGACAGGTCATACTTACACATGAGTGACATTTCCATTTTTCAATGATAATTATGGAAAGAAGGTATGTGTTATTTTATCTTTCCATAATTATCATAATATAATAAATAAAATATTATTTCTTTAAATATACTTATATATATATATATATATCATTCTTGTGATGTGGCAATGAAAAATAATTGCATCGCTATGTGGAGGTGGAAGTCCATATGCACTAGAATAACGTTATCATTTTTTAGTGTAAGAAATAAAATAAAATATTGTATTTTATAATGATAAATATGTTTGGAGTATCATTATTATGTTATTTATATCACATATATTGATTTAATCTATTCTTATTACCTTCCATTTAGAGCGTTAGTGAAAAATGAATCACATCACTTCGTGAGGCGATAATCCGTCGTACACACGAGTGAAGTTATCCTATCCCCCATGGAATAGAAATTAAGAAGGTATATGTGAGATCATTACTAAATAGGTATAAATATGTTTAAAATATCATTTATATACTTTAAATCCTTCATTATAATAGGCTTTGAGAGGTGATGATCGAAAATTAATGACATCGGTTCACGAGACGGTAGTCCACCGTACACATGAATGATAAATTCATATCCCATTTCATGGAAGATGATATGGATTTAGGTTATTAAATTAATATAATTACATGTTATTATTTATGATTCAATTTACACTAATCCAAAACTCTCTCATGTTGTGAAATTAGGTTGGTTATTGGACCTCAAACATGCCTCCCCCATATACTAGATGTTGCCAACTAGTAGCCGGGGTGTAAAGAATATAGTGGGAAGATTATAAACCCAAGTAAAAAAGTCATAATATAACTGAAATAAACAATAATAATAAATATTATAGTAAAATAAATAGAATAAATTATATAATATACAACTAGTAGGTAAATGAAGAACCAATAAACCAAATTATAGTGAACCATGAAATGATAGGCTTGAATTTATCTAAATGTCAACTGAAAGTAATTAAAATTAAAGAACAAGCTAAAAAAATAATATAAAAATACCTTGTTCCTTAACCCCATGTTGGTCTCATATCCAATATCCAACCCATATAATAAGAAACAATCAACTACAAGGTCCCTTTCCCTTGGCCAAACCTATATCCATGTAATCTGCTCGGGTACCAGATGATGGCCCGAATAGGGTGTGAGTAAAACTCAGTATGTCGAAACCACTATTTCTAAAAAAGACTGTTTTAATAATAAGTGAATGAAATAAAGTGATAAATAAGTGAATTAATTAATCAATTAATACAATGCAATAATCAACCTACTTCTACACCATGCCATAATACCTCTGGGCACGTGCTACCACCATGACAACCATAACCATGAAACCTTGGAATGATCACATAATATAGAAATTTAATTTATATAATCATTTCATCTTACTATGAGATTCCCTATATATAATAATTTCACCATCCTAGGCCAATCCCACTATATAATCATTTCATTATCTCAGGAGAATAACTCTATATATACAATTCATAATCCCAGGCGAAGCCCTCTATATAAGAATTTCAGCATCCCAGTCCCCACCCTCTATATAACCATTTTTGTATCCCAAGATAAGCCCCAATATAATAATTACAACAACCATCACAACAAAAATCATCATATTAAGAATACCAAAATTTCATATCATAAGTCAGAGTGGTTAATTTTTCCAATTACCATTTATATTTCAAATACCCATTATTTCAATAATCATGTAATCCATTTTCCAAGAAAAATATATCATAATAAATCACTTGAGGCATCATTTAATTCTAATACATACTTTAATCCGTTAACCAAATCATTATTATTCAAGGGTTGGATCACCCTACAGGTATCCATAAGCCTGGTCGCAACACCGTTGGATCCAAAGGGATACAATGAACAATAAAACACAAGATTTATCATTAACCATTATATAATTAATTAATTTGAACATTATTTGAGAGAAATATCACAATATTAAACATACTTAAACAATATAAATAGACCATATAATTTTTTAGACCACCTACCTTTAACCGGCGATCAACACAATACTTCTAATAAGTAACACCAATAAAAAAGAAGAAGTATAAGAGCATAAGAAGAAACTAGATCACACAAGATAAAGATCAGAAAAATATTCTACAACATTAAAGATATTCCACCGCAATAATAGAGAGAAATTAAAAATAGAGTAAAAACATAGAGAAATGACTAATTGAGCATAAGATGCTTGATCAGGATGTCCAAAAGGAGAGAAAGCACTCCAAAATCGCCTAGAGTCACCTAGGGATCGAGAAAGGGGGGATGAACATGAATGAATAATGAATCATACAAAAATTGTCGCCTTAAAATAATTGAATCTAAGAAATACATTGCATGTAATACTTTCATGATGTGTATTTACCAAATCATGAGTTACATTGAAAAATGCAATGACTTTGGTTTTATAACCCTGATAAAACATTATTAGATGTGAACTAGTTCCACGATTTATATTAATTTCATGCCATGAACCCATTTCATGGAATATGAATGATGAAATTTACATGTAATGTAACATATACATGGTTGGTAAATTTCCCACAAACAAGTTTAATCCTAATTTTTGCAGAAGATCTAAAACCACCTCCAAATTCTTCCAAGCTCATAAAAAACCCTTGTAATACACTTTAACACATTTATACCTAGACTCCATGAATTCAAAAAAATATACATCCCTAAAATTTTGGTCAGTTTCCTTATAAAAATATCCCCATACCCAAAAGAACTTGAACAATATGGTTTGAATATGAAGGAAAGCTGAAAAAAAGAGGTCTAATTCAAAACACAACTGAGACATACATGAAAAAACGTGAGATCTTACAACATTGCCACCATACAATAGATTATTCAGGAGTAGTTCCAAGAATTACTATGGGGTTTTGGTGGTAAATGTTTGATATTATGATCACATATTAGATTCCCTCTCTTAGGTCTCCTCATGAACATGCCCATTTTTAGACTACACTTAAAACTGCTGGTATAGTCTTTCCCTGAAGATACTTCTCGCTATATTCCACAATCCACATTTTATTATCCTCAAAGAAAACATCTATACCAAAATAAATGTCATCTAAATCTACCACATGAGAAGGGTCAAGATGATATCTTCGAAGCTATGAAATTTAGAACACATTGTTCATGGCGTTGTGGTACTATGGAAGGGAAAAAGATTATACCACTAGACTAACCCTTTACACTATATTAAATTGCATGAAAAATATGGATACTATCTTTCCCTATTTCCTGATATGACATTTACCCATCCTAGGATACACTCGAAGGAAAACATGATGACCAACCTCAAACTATAGAGCTCATCTCCACTATCTGGCATAAGATTTTTTCTTGATCACTACGGTCACTAGGCAACTTATGATAAATTGATCTAGCACAAATATCTCCTGCACAAGGCTAGGTCCAGCAAGAACTAACTCACTTGCCTCCAATGGACAAAGAGGTGAATGTCACGACTAGCAATAAAAAGCCTCAAAAGGTTACATTTGGATTAGTTCCCAGAATATATTCTTATAAGAGAACTCCATGAGTGATAAATGTTACTCCCATGAACCAATGAAATATAAAACAAAAACTCATAACATATCCTCCAAAATTTGAAAAATCTACTTAGATTAACTATTAGTCTATGGATGATAGACTATAGTAATAAAAACTAGAAATTCCCTATGCTTCTGAAGACCCTACCAGAATTAATTTGTGAAATAAGGATCTATATTAAAAATGATACTCCTATCAACACAATGTATCCAAACTACCTCTATAACATATGGACTACCCATATCATCAATAGAAAATATCTCCCTAATCGGAAAGAATCAGAATACCTTCTTCAATTGATCTATGATCACCCATACCGCATTGTTCTTGTGAGGTTTCTAGGGTAATCCTATCATAAAATCCATGGTGAGGTTTCTTCTGGATCATGGTATAAAAAACTATGTTTCCCTTTCCTATTGTATAAGCTATCTTGAGGTTGAAAAACTAAATATACTTGAACAACCTTCTCTCCTAATGGTTTAGTTCCCACTGAGAAAATATGCACATGAGGCTCTTATGGTTTGTTTACACTAAAAAAATCTCACCCAAAAGATAGTTTCTCCAACATCTCAAGGAATGTACTAGCACAACTAACTCCAGATCATGTGTAATATAATTCCCATAATGTGGTATTATCTATCTAGGTCTATAAGAAACCACTCGATCCTCCTGCATCAGAACTGCTCCGAGTTTAACTCCAGATGCATTATAGCACATTGTATATTCTTTACATAGTACAGGTAAATTGAGGATAGGTATTGAGGTCAACCTTCCTTTTATCTCATGGAAATGCCTCTCGTAATCATACAAAAAATAAAACTTCACTCTTTTCTTGGTCATTCTGGATATTGGTGCTGCCAAACTAGAGAAGTCATGAATTAAACGCTGATAATAACATGATAATCCTAGAATTATATGAATATATAATACATTATAGGGATTCTCCCAATATATCATGGATTCAACCTTCTTTGGGTTCACTAACACTCCATCCTCTGAGATGACATGTCCCACTAAGTGCACTTTATTAATCTAGAAACCACATTTGGTTTTCTTGGCATAAAGTTTATGTTATCTCAATGTACTCAAGATGATGTCAAGATGTTTGGAATGATCATATGTTTATTGGGTGTACACTAATATATCATCATAGAAAACCACCATAAACTGATCTAGAAAAGGATAAAAGATAAAATTCATCAAATCTATGAATACCACTAGTGTATTTGTCAGGTTGAATGACATCACCATGAACACATACAAGCCATATATGCTCCTAAAATTATTTTTATGTATGTATGATGGCATCACCCACAAATGGTGGTATCTTGATCTCAAATATATCTTGAAGAAAATATTGGAACCTCTTAGGTAATCAAATAGATCATCAATATGCAGAAGGGGATTCCAATTCTTAACTACCATTTGGTTCAGTCCCTAATAATCCACACATAAGTGAAATGTACCATCAACCTTCTTGGAAAAAATAACTAGGAAAACCCATAGAGATATACTAGTAAATATGAAATCATTAGATTCCATATCTTCCAACTGAACAAGAAAGTACCAAATCTCTATTGGTTCCATCCTATAAGGTATAAGAGAAACTATCTCTACCCCTGAAACCAACTTGATCGTGAACTTTAACTACCACTTCATTGGTTATCTATAAAACTCATTAGAAAATAAATATTGAAAATAATCTACCAATGGAGGAAAAGTATCTTGATACATTCCACTATAATTTATAGAAATAATTGTTATATGAGCTATGAGACAATCCAATCTGCACTGAATTAGTTCTGCAGGACTCGCCTAAAGATCCCACTCACCCAGGTGAAAATAACAGCCTACTTATAGAAAGCGAAAGGTAACTATCCTATGATAATTTTCAATATGATCCTGGTATACAAATAGTCAATCCATACTAATAATCAAGTCCAAAACTATCATTTATAGCACAAATGATTCCCAACAAAAATGATAAACACTAATTTCTAGATAAAATAGCTTGAAACATTTGATATTCTCTAAAATCACTCTTAATAGTGTATCAATGGTCAAGAATCCATCCAAGATTTCCAGAACCAAGCCAAAATAATTTTCAAAAATAAAAAATAAAAAGGTTTGTGATGATCTTGTATCAAACAAAATACAAGAATGGGTATATGATACAATAATCATACCTCTAAGGGTAAAAGGTCCTACATCCACACTATTTAGAGTATACTGTATAGTGTACAACTAACTTATCCCTATGACCTAGGATTAAATCTGACTCTGCTAGACTACTTTATCTGCCTATAACTTTTGATCCCTCAATGGGGCACCATGTCCCCTGCCTCAACCTGAACATACTATGGAACTCCAACTACCAGTCAGTTGAGGGGTAGCCGAGTCCTTCTCAGACTCTGGTATCTATCCTTATCCCCTACCCCTTCTATTCTATTGAATAACCCTAATAAACCTTAACTTGTTTCCTAACCTACCACAACAATGGATATTCATATCAGGGTATGAATACTGAGGCCACTTATGTACAAACTTTCTGCACTGATTGCACCATAAAAAAACATTGTCTTAAGATAGCTTACCACTATCGTGAATGCTTTACCTGTTATTTCCTTGGTGATAATTGTCAAAGTTGTTCTTCTTTCCACCAGAAGAAGAGCTACTAGTTTTCCCTACTGATATAGCCAAACTACTTATCAGGGTCTCTTTCAGATTCCTTTTCATGATGAGTGTCTAATTAGTTACAACAAAAAATTTACTCAAGATAAAGATGTTCACCTATGACCTGATCGCATAGTGAATCTCATCTTGAAAATTACTTAACCAAGAGATCTCATCATAATACAAATATTTCACAAAGAGATATAAGTTGGTGAAACATCTAACATATTCTATCATTGATATTCCCTCCTCTGTCTGGGGAAAGAACTCATGATCCTTATCTTCCCTCAAAATCACTAGATAGAAGTGGATCAAAAAATTTACCTCAAATTCCTTCCAGGATAACTCCACTTGCTGCCCATATTGCTCTAGAATGTCCCACAAATTCTTAGAAGGTCCATAAATCATGTATGTAGTAAGATACACCCCCTATCTGTAGGTGTCTCAAGGTTATTGAAGACCATATAGACTGAATTGATCCAGAACTTAGATACCCAGGGGACTTCCTCCCTAGTGAACGTGGGAAGATGCTATAGTTGAAACTCTTTCATTAGCTTAGACATTAAAGGAAAAAAGGAAAAAGTATCCATTTACATGGATCAAATGACCCTAAAGAAGATGTTATGAAGATGAATATCCCTATGATCCTCTAAAGCTACAAGAAGCTCTGGTTCAATTGTGTTAGGATCTTTCTTATTTCCACTCTCCTAAATATTAGTTCAAATATAATGAGGAGACATTTTCTCTAAATGACTAACACACTCCTCAGAACACTAGATAATAATATTGTCAATAGAGAACCAATAGTCATTATATCTTTAACCATGGCTTATAAGTGAATTATATTGACATACAAATTTTTCCTTTATATTTGACAGATATAAAAGGTATCTATTTTTATAGTTCATATAGAAAAATATATCACATGCAATAAATATGTCTCTATCGTGAACAATACATGTCAAGATATATCACTATGTGCCTATCATGATGCATGCATACAAATCACATGAAAAACCATACCTTGAGTATAAATCTCAATAAATAACAACATCACACAAAATGTGAAACACCCATGGAGAAATAACATCAAACCGTAATAAGTGAACATCATGAATAACAATCCTATCGCAAGGTACTCAGATTTCCCCTGCACTTGGGTTAGCAACTCCCATGGACAAGCTCATTAGAAAGTCCTAAAACATCATAGTATCCTTTATACCTTTACCAAAAAGTAAATTAATAAAAAGAAAAACCATAATATCCTCTAATACCACTTTGTAACATCCCTTGATCCAGAACTCACTCACATGAGATAATTTTGTTGGTTATTGGACCTCAATCACGACTCCCCGTATACTAGAGGTTTCTGACTAGTAGTGGGGGTATAAAGAATATAGTGGGGATACCATACCTCCTGGAACATATTTACAATATAGTGGAAATAAAAAATAATAATAAATATCAGATTAAAAGAAATAGTAAAAAAAGTACAATATACAACTAAAAGGTAAAGGAAGAACTGATAAACCAAATAATAATGAACCATGTAATGACAGGATCTAATGTATCTAAATTTCAACTTAAATTAATACACATAAAAGAAAAATTTGACATAATAAACTCAAAAAACCCCAATCCTGAACCCCATGCTAGTCCCATATCTAAGATCCAACCCATACAGTAAGTAGAAATCAACTAGAAGGTCCATTTCCCTTGTCCAAAACTATTTGCATATAATCTTCTCAAGTACTAAACAATGTCATGAATAGGGTGTGAATAAAATTTACTTGTCTGAAACTACCATGTCTAATCAAAACCAGTCTGATAATAAGTGCATGCAATAAAGAAATAAATAAGTGTATTAATTAATCAATTAATACAGTGAAACATTCAACATACTTTGAAACCATGCTAGAATATATCTGGGTATGTAGTGAAACCATTCCAACCATAATCATAAAACTATGATATAATCACTTAACTAGAAAAATTACTCTGTATAAGCATTTTATCATACTAGACCATTCCCTATATATAATAATTTCATCATTCGGGCCAAGCCCTCTATATAAGCATTTCATAACCCCCTGACAAGCCCTCTATATATGCATTTGAACATCCTAGACTAAGTCCTCTATATAATCATTTCATCATCTCGATCCAAGACCTATATATAAGTATTTTATCATCCATCACAATAAAAATCATCACAATAAGAATACTATAAAATCATATCATAAGCCACAATGGTTAATTCTTAATGTCACCATTTGTATTTTAATTACTCATTCATTAAATAATCATGTAAACCATTTTACAAGTTTAATATATCACAAGAAATAACATGAGGTCGCATGTCATGGTAAAACCTACTTTAAATCATTATCCAATTCATTATTTTTCTAGGGTTGGCTTACCCTATAGGTAGCTACAATCTAGGTCACAACATCGTTGGACCAAAAATATCCAATGAACAATCCATCATATTACTTTTCATCAACCATTATTCAATTAATTAACACACATGATATTTTGGTGTCATCGTACAATATTGCACATAATTAAACAATAAAAAATACCGTAGGGTTTAGTTTTAGATAACCCACATTTAACCAAAGATCAACACAATACTTCCAACATGTGATGGAAATAATAATGAAGTGTAGAAGAGCACAAGACAAACTAATATCACACAAGATCCAGATCAACAATAGATTCCACAATAGTCAATAGATTCCACAACTATAATAGAGAGAAATGAAAAAGAGAGGAAAATCATATAAAAAAACTTTCTAGTGTCCAGACACTTGATTGAGACATATGGAAGGGGAGAAAGTACTCCAAAATCAAATGGATTCACCAAGATATTAAAAGAGTAGGGACACAAAGAAATAGAGAATGAATTATACTTGCCTTTTTTCTCTGAAACTACTGATCCTGAGAAATACACGGTGTGTAATCCTTTCACATTGTGTATTTCCCAAGTCATGAGTTAAATTAAAAAATGAATCACCTTAGGATAAAATAACGTAGATCAAATATTAAACAATTTGAACTAGTTTCACGGCATGTATTCATGTAATGAACCTATTTCACAACATCTTCCTGATGACAATTACATGTCATGTAACATATACACAACATGTAAATGTCCTGTAGATATCTTAAATACAATCTTCTATAGAAGTGCCCAAAACAACTACGAATTCTTCCAAATTTATGGGAAAAACTTGTAATACCCTTTAACACATTTATACATGGACCCCATTAAGTAAAAAAAAACATACATCCCAAAACTTTAGGTCATTTTCATAAGTAAAATATCTACATCCTCAAAAGAACTCAATCACCAAGGTTCAATGATAAAGAAAAAAAAATAAATCCAACATAAAAATAAAAGAAAATACCTTAAAAAAGGAAATATATTAAAATTATATATCTGTGTTATCATATGTAAATATTTGAAGATATTTTAAGGAGGTGTAATAAGGAAAAAAATTCATATTTTGGAATTTTATCTCTTCTCAGAACACCTATTTAGGATTATACCTAAATTATTTCTAGAATGGATTTATGACTAAGAAAATGATTCTAGGACGGGGTTATAAAAGTTGGGAAGTGATTTGGGTAGGGATAGGATGAAAAATGGTTTGAAGGTGTGAATAATAGAGGATAGAGGGTGTACTTTTATAAGTGAGGTGAGTGGCACACTTGTAGTTTTTGAAAATAAAAAGGTGTTCCCACATTTTTCACATGAAACAAGGCCCCAAAATGTACTATTATTGAGAATTAGAAATTATAAGGTCTAAATATTTCTATAAAATAAACTTTATACAAGTTTTAAGGTCATTTTGATGCATATATTTTCAGTTTAATGCCCAGTAAACATGTTTTCACCTTAACAGTGATAATTAATTTTTAATATTTTCTCAATTCATTATGGTAAAAAGACAATTTGAAATTTTTAGAAAATATAAATTATGATGATTCAAAATATGAAATTCATTTTACCTAATTCAATTATTATAATGTAAAAATATTAATTTAAAATTAAACCTGCATACGTGACGAAAAAATGAGTTTTTAAGAAGTGTATTTTGTAAGAAAAAGTTGATTACATATTAACTATATGAATAATAATAATCATTAAATGAATATAAATTAATATTTATTGATATATAATCTATAAATTTCATTTAAATCATCCCACATTAGGTATTTTTTATATGAATTAAAAGGATAAACATTATTCACTTTAATACAGCTTACAGAAAAATACTATTTTATACCTATGAACAGACCTATATACTAAAATCCAATAGGAATTTGATTATAAATAATTTAAGTGGATAAAATATAACTAAATAATAATTATGGTAATTTAAATCATATTCAAAAAATAATGGAGCTTTTAAATTTCTTAATCAATTGAAAATAAATGACATTTTTAGAAAAGTCGGTCTTTTTCATTATTCACTAAAAAATCAATATTTTCAAAAAAATCCCAAAATTTCACCCAAATTGAAATTTTATATTATGATTTAAAAAATATATTTCATTTTATTAAATAAAGTTGATAAAATTTTCGAAAAATATTTATAATATTTTTTCACAAAAAGCAATAAAAAACATTTTTGAAGATTTTTTTGAAGAATAAAATTACTTTACTAAAAAATTTATTGATTATTTACTAAATTATTTTAAAAAATTTATATTTAATATAAAAAATATATATGTGTATATCATTTAGTATTTAACACTATTCATACCCTTCAATTTAATGGATAGGTTATAACGGTTTTATATTTTGCGGATCGTTTAAGACTGGTGTTGCGTGTCAAATACACTATTGAACATAGTTATATTTTCTAAAATATCAAGTTGTTAAAAATTAAGTTTTATTATATTAAAGTAATAAATACTATTTATTCCTTTCCATCCACTTAGATAAAAAAATAATGTTAACTGTGGATTGTGTAGACTACCACTTCCACGAACATACTTTTTTTTCATCTTCATTTTATTTATTAATATAAAACAATTCAAATATGATTTAAAAACTTAAGAAAATAAAAATAATTTCATTATTATTATTTTATATTGATATTATAAACTTCCCTAACCAAACACACCAATTGAGACATACCATGTTCATGTTTAGGTTGGTTTAAAAACCCACTTGAACAATACTATAAAACTCTATCACATATGATTATGGGAGCATAAATAATAATGTTATTATAATATAATAATAAAATAATTATTAGTTTATATATTTTTAAATTTTCTATTATGTATTTAAATTATTATTAAAATATCACCTTCGATCACTAAAATTACCGAAATAAGCTGATATTGATTCAATTTTCACACAAATATAAGTAAAAACTCTATTATAAATAAATAGAATATGATTATAAATGGTATGTAGTAAAAAATATTAATAAGACTAATTATAATGTATATAATAAAACTAATTTTATTATTCAGGAAGTTATATGCATGCATATAACAAATCAAGGGCAAGTTATGAGTTTCTTATCTCAAATTTTCACCCATTGAGGAAAATTTCTTATTTTACACGATGTTTTATTTGGAATGGTGTATCTAATAAAAATTTTACATTTTGTATCATGATTATATTATATTTCATGAAATCCAATGTTCTAATCTATGTTTATTATCTCAAAGAGTTTTGACTTAAAATTTATAAAATCTGCAAGGGTTTGTGCTAACTCAATTTTACTCCATTGAGTTACAAACATTCTTATTGAAATTTATTGCTTCAATTTTGATTTATTATGCCTAATTAATACTCTATATTGTATTTACTCTTTCTTTTACGGGGGTTTTAAACTCATCCTTATATTATCATTATCAAATGATTCTTACCTCAAAGATTATGTTACCATGAAGGGTTTCTTGGTATCAATTTCTATTTTTTGCAGCATACTTCTTGTTTTGCACTAATTTACTTTCATATGGTGTATATAATACCTAATGGTTATATTATATCATTAATTAAATTTATCTCATGTAATATTAAGTTCAATTTAAATATATTTCTCCTTCAAGGGTTTTTTATTTAAATATTACTCAAGCCATAAGGTTTTCTCCAACCTCATTCTAAAATTGGGATATCTTAAATATATTAACCCATTAGGGGAATTTTTATAGTATTTATCTACAATATCACAATCATTTTATTCCTCTATGGTTATCTATGATGATATTTTTTTTCCACTTTCCCTTTATTTAAAATAAATGTCTTATAATCTATTAACGAGATTCAATTTTCAATAAAAATATTTTAAAAATATAAAAAATTGAATTTATTTTTATGATCATATTTTATCATTGATTCCACATTTTATGGATATCACTGTATATTGTTTTAAATTTTTAAAATTCATTTTCTAGTACCTCTAGTTTCTTGGATTTTTTTTAAAATAAAATAATTTCAATGTTTTCTGTATGGGTCATTTTCTAAACAAGAATCTATGTTAGTGTTTCCATGTGAAAATATCTTTTCACAACCTTTATCGTTTCATATGAAACCTTAACTATACATTTTCAAAGTTTCTAAGAGAAATTAATTTTCTCATAGTTTTTAAAAATATTTCTTTTAAAATTATTTCAATAGATTAAAGATATTTTTTATTTTGAGAGTGATTTTTCCGAAAACTACTAAAAATTCCTTTTTATATAAGTCACTTTTCATGACCCATCCCTCAGGGCATGTTCCGTGACATACCCCAAGCTCAACTTCAAAGGGACAGGGGTTAACGACTAGCCCCGAACTCATCAACCAGCAAGTGGGAGGCATTTTCCTGAGTTCCTGTATGCACGCACACTCAACCATGTCCCAAAACTAGAAAAGTAAACATGCATGCCACTAAAAAACCACTGGTTACAAGTATAACTGAAAGCCAAATGAGCCATAACACAAACCCAACAAACGACTAACTGAATAAAAATAAATTATAAAATAAACCTTGGAATTCGTTCTCTACAAACCCCACCTAATGAGTAAGTACATAATAGCTGCTGGAAGCTGTAGAAGTACGCCCTGCCTGCCTGGTCTCACTGGGCACCACTGGGTCCTTGGACACAAAGTCCTCTGTCAAGGTGGCAGTCATCTACACTAGACAAAACATGTGCAAGGGAAGCTCGTGTAGGGGTGAGTAATTATATACTCATTAGGGACCCCAAAACACAAAAAGAAAGATTACAAATCAATCCACAACCAAACCAAAAATCATGATCACCAAGTATGATCATGAAGCATAGAAGATCACAACAGGTATATTCTAAAGTAGGATAATAGAACCATTAGTCACATCATCAAACACCATGGGCTATTGGAGAACCCCTCCTAAATTAGTACAGTGGGCCTGCTGGGTCATACCGAAGCTACTTCCCACTAACCTTAAGACTGTTGTGGTAGTCATCCCTGATGAGTACAATGGGTATGCTGGGTCACACAGAAGCCGCTCCCCCCTGTGGACATGTCATCTCACACAAAAGCTTCTTTCCACCTATGGCCATACTGAGGTACTCCTCTTGTCGAGTACCGTGGGTCTTCTGGGTCACACAGAATCTTCTCCCCACCATTGGACTTCTGTTTCACACAGAAGCTACTTCCCACTGGGCCATAGTATCTGATCCACATAGGGTCGCTTGTTAGTATTCTTTAGGTGTTATTCAAACGCAAGGTTCCCGCACATAGCATGCCTGATCTCTGGAGAACCGATCCCCAAGACATTTTTAGAATTTAAACTTCTATAAAATCCATACTAGAGTATTCCAAAATATCTGTCTCATCATTAGGTTTCCAACATTGTAAATGGATCGTTAATTGGATGACTGATTTGCAAGATATTGACGTTTCTCCAAAAAGGGCCTGGTTGGGTCCGAGACCGGTCCGACCCAGTCAGAATGACTTGGCCTGGGGTCCACCAACCCCTCCTTGGTCTGATGACCTGACCCAGACCTGGCTCGGCTTGAGTCTTGTCCGTTGGGCTAAGAGTTTGGCCCACGACATGCCCGATACGCCTAGCTGGGACCCAGTTGGAAGCTACGTCCGACACCCCTGCTCACCTCACGGTTGACATGATACCCTTTCCTCCACTGCAGTCAAGAGTATGTGGCCCATCTATGATACAACCATCCAATTTGGCCTTCCCGGATTCCCGTACGTGGTCAAATACCACATGGATTGGAGACCTACGGCCCGTGGCTGCGGGCCGCTCCACGGACGCGGCCAAGAGGCCGCATCTTTGCCGCTAGCCACCGGCACATCTGGTGGCGCTTCTTGTTGCACCATCTAGGATTACTACCTCTTGCCTGTGGCCACCTCCACTAATTCTAGCACGCCATCAAGCTCTTTTGCAGACCACCTGGTCCGCACCGGGGGTCCGTTCTTCGTGCCACTTGCGCCTATGGCCTCTAGGGGATCCCCTCTTCACTACAAAGGCCTCATATCCTCCTTGTCACCTCTTTGAAAATATATCCTCAAAGAACGATCAAACGGAGTGGGTCAGGCCTTGTTCGTGTCGGCCCATGCCCTCTACCTTAGTGGTTTAAAATAGGGTTGAGTTTTGGGGATGATGTTCTATCAACAATAATTAAATCTCAAATAGAAATTCTAAGAGACAATCACCCTCCTGCAATAACGGAAAATCTGTGGATCAACCAATTCATATTTTGATCCGCGCTTGTCATTTAGAATGAAGAATTAGGAAAACATAAACCAGAACAAACTCACTACCTCAAATCTGTTCGACGTTGATGTGGTCCGCCCGTAAAGGTTCAAGAAGTCGAAGGTGTTCGTTGCTTATCAGCTCCATTCTTCGAGGTGCGTCCAAGTTGTTAACGTTCAGCCAACATTCGTCTTTCCTCATTGGAAAGAAAACTCACCAGTGGTTCATCCAAGATTTTTCCACCATTTAACCCTCAATTAATGAAATCATTATTCCATAAAAAGGAAACATGTTGCAGTGTTTCTGTTACGCTGCGGCGTTACATCATTACATTTTTTAATTGATGAAACTATGTAACAGTTACGCTTTCACAAAATGATTCATTTAGGAGCTTCTTTTAATGAGCCTCGTTGCCTCACCGTAGCTTAATATTCCACTTCTCAATGGTGAGAAAAATAAAATAAAATAATTTTTTAAGTTATTTTATTATTTTCCAAAAATTCTAAAAATTCACTTTTTCACCTGACCCTTGCTGGTTGAATTTAAGTCCTTTCTAGGTGAATCCCGGCATTCTGAGTTCAACATGGCCCTCAGATTTCTAATCTGAGAACCAGTTCAAAAGTTAAAAAAAACCCTCTTGCACGTTTACTTAAGTGAACTTAAAAACAGTTCAAAATTCCATTCTGGGCTCACTGAGCCTCAGAATCACATGCCGTTAAAGCATGTAGTCTCGAAATAATTCCATATATTTTAAAAACAATTATACAGAAATTCTGGTATATTAAATAACTCTCCGTTGATATATATTATGATTTATCTAGGATATTATTCAAATGATACCTTCTAAATTCTTTCTTCGGATGGATTATGTAATTTCTTTCTCTTTTGGATGAATGATCCATCTTTCCTTTATATTTCGTAATAATCCTTTTTGTATTAATATGAGTTTTCTTCCATTGATTTTCTATAGTGAACAATATACATTTCCTTCCTTTTATTTAAGTGTTTTCACTAAGATACCATAAATAGATTGATTGGGAAAATTGTTGACTTAACAGTATACCCTGTATACCCTTTATCTATATGGTGTAAATACCATACACTCTATTTTATTTATTGAAGGGTATTTACCTATAAAGTTACTAAATATTTTTATATTCCTATTTATTTTCCATGGGTATATAATTTACGATTATTGATTGAATTATGAATGATTTCCTTATGTGGAATACATATGAAAATGACCAGAAACCCATTTTATTTCCATAGGTTCCTTATGATGTAATTCATGAAACCCATTTTATTTCCATGGGTTGTTTATGATGCATTGAATAAAAACCATTTTCTTCCCATGGGTTCTTTATGATAAAATGAATGATTGATTTATTATAAAACATATAGGGATGTATTAATGATGTGAGGGGTCATATATCTCTATCCAATGAATTGGTTTAAGTATATATATCATGTGATTTTTAGGCACAGACATAATAAGTTTGTTTACATTGTCATGGGAATAATGAATTTGGTTACATTTTTTAGGTGTGAATATAATGAGCTTGGTCACATAGGCATGGGAATAATGAGTTTTCTCAATTTATTTTATCTTGCTTATGATTTTTAAATAATTTTATTCACATTCTTATGACTATGTTTTTCTCTCATAACTAATGTTTATTGGCTCTTGTTTCTACACTCTCTTGATTCATTTATCATGTTATGCAATATCATATACCATGACTTATGTTTTATGATCTAATATTTATTGGGTATGATTATCTAATCTATCTTAACAATGATCATATTATCATATTTTTATCACTTATGATATTTGGGGTTTTTCACTTATGTTTACCCTTACTGAGCGCCTGAGATCACCCATTTCTAATGCTTCCATTTCTGTAGGTTATGAAGATGAATGTTACATATGAGAAGTCTAGAAGAGAGTCTAATATGGTTCAATTATGGACAAATGTTCATATGTATTATGAAATAGTTTTTCTATATAATTGGTCCATAAAGTAAGTAAACCAAAAGGTTCTCTGAGTTGTGTGAGATTATTATTATTTATAATAATAATGTGAAATTTTTGGTAGTTTTTCTTGGATAATCTCACTTTGAATTAAAGTTTATTTGTAAAATTATGTTTTTTTGCCACTAAAATTGGGAGTGTAGGTCTTTTTTGCTTCAATGTTCTAATCGTGTGGATAACACTAGGCACATTTGGGGTATGCCAGATGGTTTGACAAACCATTTTCTAATTGTGAACGCACATTTGAGGTAATTACAAACTTTACATGGTTAAAGGGTATAGTTTTCATTAGCCATGTATAAACCAAGCACTAATTACTACACTCCCATATTCTCTTAATTTATAGGTAAGATACTCAGTAAAACGATTAGAATAAAATCCAATTAATAAATAAAATAATAAGTAAACATGAGGTTGAGGTGTGACAATTCTATCCATAATAATGGTTTCTTCCCCCATAAATCTATAGTATAATAGTCAAACTAATGGATAGATGAGGTTCAACATCCTTAT
This sequence comes from Viscum album, assembly GCA_963277665.1. Lineage (NCBI taxonomy): Eukaryota > Viridiplantae > Streptophyta > Magnoliopsida > Santalales > Viscaceae > Viscum > Viscum album. The sequence continues at coordinate 16,746,039 of OY728128.1, forward strand.
TCAAAAATCATCTACCAAAATCATGGATTACTATGAACAAAATTAAAACTAAAACTATAGATAAAAACCACATAACCTAACCCAATCATGTTCTTTAAAAACTTCAATGGCGATGGATAAATCATGATATCCTATCTTTTCCATTGTAAAAATTGGATGTTCTATAGGTTTCCACCCTCTATAATGCACAATTTTTTTTTCAAATAATATTGATTATATTAAAAAATTACTCCAGTGAGAAGGAATCATTCAAATGAGGGAGTAATCAATCACAAGGAAAGGTTAGGTGAGGAAAACTAAACACCTCTCCCAATAATCTTGCACCACTGATTTCAAAATGAAACAAGAAAGTAAAGATCATCCATTGTGGTCTCCCCAACATTTTTAAAATTCCACGAACACACTAAATCTTTAAGAAAAACTAATTAATCCCAAGAACTAGAAGAAAAATAAATTTCTATATAGAATAATGCTCGATAAGTAATGAAGGGTTCCTAAGGGAATTCACCATCACCTAAAAAAATTCAAAAATGCAATCACCAAAGACATAGAGACAGATAAATAAGGTACTAATCCCAATAGGTCTAAAAAATATCATAAAAATAAAAGTATTAAAAGGGATACTACCTCAATTAAGATTAATCAAGGAAGACCAGCTGGGATAATGCAAGATATAGCTGAAAATACCTCTAGAATAAACCTTCCTAAACTAAAAAAACACAAGCTCTAGCCTTAGATCAATGATAAAATAATGAGTAACCTGAGACCTTGATCTCTAAACATTGCATCACAATGAACAATACATAATAAATAGGAAATAACAATCATATCATATACCCTAATACACACCCAATACTTCCCTTATAAAATCCCTCAAATCTGAACCATATCATAAAGAAAATGTCAAATCAAAACCAAGAGACACAATTAACAATGATTCACAAAAATCATCAAAAAATGAATTTTTTATAAGTAATAATAAATAAGTTACCCAAATAAATACATCCTCTAGAATTTTCTAAAAAAATTTCAAGTTCTCTAAACTTGGAAATAAAAAATATCAAAATTGAGTTACACTTAGAAAATGGAAGGATCCACCTTAAGGATCATCCATAGGGATAAATGTTCTACCTTTTTCAAGACTTTTCTAGTATCATGCTCTAAATAACATAGAATATGAATCCATCTATTCATGTTTCCCAATTTAAATCAAATATTCCAAATATAGACCAAAAGACAAGACCTAATGTATGAATTTTTCCCAAATGAAAACATTGAATTTTTTTAATCACCTATATATTATAAAATTCTAAAAACTCACTTTTTTAATGCAATAAATTTAAAATAAATTACTTTACCCCAATAAATAAACTTAGAAAACATCATTTTACAATTTTTCCATTAGTTTAAAATTTTGAAATCCCTTCTAGGGAGTTGAAAACATTTATAAAAATAAACCATCATTTAAATAAACTTTATAAATACTACGATGAAATCAAATATTTTCAAAAACACCTCATGGAATGAAAAATTATTTTTCAAAGAACTCGCTAATTTTTTTTAAATTAAATATATCATGAAACTTCCTTTTTCCAAAAAATAAAACCATTAAGATGATTTGAATATACTATTTATCATTAAAAAAGGAACTTATTAACCAATACTTCAATTAAAATTCAAAACATCCCTAAAACACTTTATCACATAAAGAAAACCCACTTTTTATATATAAAAATATTCAAAATTCAATTTTTAAAACACTCACAAATAATAAAATTCAAGAATTACTAAAGGGGTTTCATAAAAACTTACATTAAAATCAATAAAAAAATTTACATGCCCTATTTTAAAACCAAATTCTTTTTAGAATTAAGTCTATTTAATTACACCCATTTGAAATTTATAAAACCCACACATTCCTTTCTTATAGAATATTGAGGTTTCTATTTTAAAAATTCCAACTCAAATCAACCAAAGAAATACCAATAACCCCAATAAAACACTCTATTACATATTAAATTATCAACAAAAGTAAATGGAAAAAACCAAAGACTCAAATAATTTAAACTCAAAATTTTGAAAATATTACAACAACACATGGATTTTTTCTCAAATAACTCATAAATCATCAATGAAAAACATAAATACTCAAATAAAGACAAAAAACATGAAAATAACAAATAAATAAACTCTAATTTGTGACTCACAGATCCCAAATGTCCTTTGTAACTTGAGTTTCATCACATAAGGTTATGATCATGAACCTACTCATGATATACCACTTGAGTACCAATAATAATGTCTTATATCTACCAGATTCCCAAAAAGAATAATTAGGATTTGATACAATTTTGTCAATAAGAAAACCAAGATACCATTGATTCAAGTTCTTGATCCCACCTATAAATACGGTCAGAATCATGTTACCAATCTCCATGGGGTGGAAACTATTTTTGGGACACAAACATACACTTTTGGGAATGATTTCACCAGATAAAACCATAATAAAGAAGTTTCTTCCACCTAAAAGTTCTGAATGAAAATTAAACTAGTCAGATAACTATACACATAAGAAATAAGTAGTTCCTTAAATAATAGGTATGAAACAAGGGATAAATAAATAAAAAATTCTTATAAAAATTGAATTAAACTGCATAAGAACAACCAAATAGTCCCAACATCAACAAGTTTAAACTTTAAATATAACTCCAAAATAAACCATAATAGAAATATTAAGAATAAGTATAGATATATCATGATACATCAAAAATATGAAATACCAAAATTATAAAAATCGTCAACCACTTTTATCCATGCCTCATGTGAAACATCTTCACTCACCACCTTGAAAATGCATAAAACACAATCCAACAACCAAACACCACACCCAATAAGAACCTATATTGGACCTATAATATAATAAATCATGATCATGAATTCCAAGTAGGTAACCTTTCCACACCGTATGAATAATCTTTAAAATTAATTACATTTCATGCTAGTTGGAAATGTAGATTTAAATGAAAGTTTTTAATTTTTATAAAATAGACAATAAAATGATACTGTAATTGAAATCATTGAATTTAAAACATTTGAGATACACTTTTAAAAATTCCTTTTTAAAATTTTAAATATAGTAAATATTTGGTTCATTAAATCATTTTAAAACCATTCTTTGAATTTACCCATGTATGAAAAAATAGATAAGTCCAAGTTATTGCTAACCATTTGTATTTTAAATAAATAAAATATATTATTTACTGTAAAAAAAAGATACCAATGGTAGTAAATAATAGTTATAATGATAACCAACATCGAAATAAAGGGTACATAAATCATTCATAAGTAAACTAGCATGGGAAAAGTATAATCATAGTTAACATAACATAACCAAGGACTAGAAATCATGGGAACAAATAGAAGCTCTAAGATATCCAGGATAGTATTGAAATGAAATATATGTAATTGATATGCCTGATGTGATTCAATCTCTCTAACACTTAGTATTACCCATATCAGGCCTAACTGAGGGAAAAAATTCCAAAGTATGGTGAACACCATACTAGGGGATACTAGAAAAATAATAATTATAAACCAATGTAGCATATGTGCATTTATATCTTAACTATATATTCTTGGTTCCACATAATATATATAAAATATAGGTTAGATATAATTTAGGTGATAAAAAAGTAGAAAATATCAAAATATACTAAATGAGAATAATAACCCACCCTAAACTTCGAATACACTTCACATAAGTTGTCCATTTACCCATCAAGAATAAAAATAAACTAATTTTGTTTGATAACAGGTAAAATCTCATCCAATTTATGCAAACAAAAAAGAAGAGGGGGTCACTTTAATAATCTATTTACTTTATAAAAAACCCTTTTCATAAGGTTCCAAACAGACCTTTAGAATATAATTTAAAAAAACACATTATGAAATCATATTTGAAAACTAAATCACATAACCATCATCAAGTAACACATATAATAAAAGAAACACACAAAAATTCAGGATAAACCCCCCACACCCTTGTTTTAAAAAAATCCTTAAACATGGGTTAATTTTTTTTAGAAAACAATTATGTTATTTTTTTATAGTAAAATCATTGTTTTAGGAGACTCTTGGGTGTTTAAATAAGAACCTTTTGCACACAAGTTTTATAAAAATAGTTTTTTAGAATAAAAATAGGAGAAAAAACTTTATTAAGTAAATATAATTACGTAAACTTGATAAAAATTTAAATGAGATCAAATCATTGGGTAAAATAAGAAACCAATCAATGGATTTAAATTTAAAGGTTCATGCATGGAACAACCTACCACAAAAATGATAATTTCACAAATAATGACACTAAATCACATGAAAAACAATGAGGGACACTTAGAATACCTTAAGAAACCCCAAAAATAGGAAAACCAAAATTATAAATCAATATATGATAACCCTAGGTCACTGAGTCCATTCTAAGGTTAGAAAGAAAGAGTGAAATTGAAAGATAGGAGAAAAAGTATTTTGGAGAAATTTATCTTGAATAATCACCTTGAAGTCATGAATAAAATCTATATAGTATCTCTTAAGTGAAGTAAAATATATATGGAGAGGTTTCTAACATGAAAAAGTTTGAGTGATAGGAGAATAAAGCCAAGGGGGTCTTAAATTCAAAGGGGAAAAAGTCTAAATTCATAATTTTTAAAGATCTGGATTCCCACATAGTTTGGATATATAGTTCACCATACTTTGTGACAATAGTACATATGGAATTGGGAATAATATATGGTATGTTTAATGGTTTGGTAAAATATATTTAAAAACCGTGTTCCAACCATACACACACATCTGAGATAGTTTCTAGCTTTGCATGGCTATGTCACACAATTTTCACTAAACATGCATAAATTGTGTGACATGAATTTTATTTCCCTAACCTTTAAATTTTAGGGGGAACTGAGAAAAAAAGGAATATAATAATGAAATTCCATAGATAAATAATATAAAAAGTAAAAAATTAGGTTGGGGTGTGATAGTGAAGGTCACTCCATCATGGTTCTGTGTTTGATAGTGCATGCGTTTTATGAAAATGCTAGTGTATTTCTTATTTCACCTAATGTAATCCATAATTTTTGGATGAAAAATCATGTGACTATTCTTAAATTGTTTAAAAAATCTAAATCCATTATGTAAACATTGATGAATGAATAAAAATAATGATATGACATTATAAATAGTTTAAATGTTATAAAATGTTTTATATAACATTTCATTCAGGGATAAAAATTTGGGAATTTTTATGATATATGTATATTATTTGGATAAATATATAAATAGGTTCATGGTTTATGAATTTTTAGAGGAAAAGTGACACCCTATCCATAAAAACTCCTTGAATTGATGCTCTCACTATAACACTTGAGATTCAATTATAGTAATTAAGCTTTCCTTTATAAATAAACTATTCCATAATGCACATAGATTTATCCAAGAATTTTGTTGAGTTATTAAGGTTTTACTTATGAATTTTCCATTCCTTCATGTTTGGGGGAGATTGTTAAGTAAATAAGTTCTCCTTATTACCTTACCTTTCCTTCTTGTTTTAAAAATCACAAACACCTTATCTTAAGGAAAATATCACTATACCATGTGTTTCACTTCTCTAAGGAAAATTTTCCTTCTCCATGGAAATTTATCCTTACCATGATTATCATTATTCATTATCTTTCCTAATCATAAAATTAGATTTCATACTTAAATTTTCGGAATTGTGTAATACTTAGATAAAGAGAATTCTATTTTCAGAATTCGAATTCAGACTCTGAATTCTAGTGAATTCAGACTCCGAACTTTGTGTGTTCTGACTCCAAATTCTAATGAATTCAGACTCCAAACTTTGTAAGTTCTGGCTCTGAATTCTCCTGAACTCTGACTTCGAACTTTGCAAGTTCAGGTTCCGAATTCTTGTGAATCTAGATTCTAAATTTCCTTGAAATTAAGAATCTATAATTCTATAGAGTTTGGGTTCCAAATTCCCTAGAAAATAGAATCAGAATATCCTTGTTTTTTAGACTCTGATTTTATATTTTATTAGACTCCGAACTTTTACTTTATTGCATTCTGAATAATTGATTTTGGTTATGTAACCATATTTTTCTTACACATATTTTTGTTATAAAATGATTTTGTTCATTTAGTTACTAACTAACTATTGTTTGAGTGACATGTGTACATGTCCCTCTGATATTCTAGGAAAAATATGACCGTTGGAGGAGGGAGCTGACTATTGAAGATGTGCCTATAAATAGGATCTCATTTGAATGAACTCAATACTACCTTTTGACAAGTTGATTAATCTAGTGCTTACATGCTGTTGAAGTGATTTCTAGAGAGATATGCTCTTATAAACTCTCAGGCTTCATGAAAAAAGTTTGAAAAGATTTTTCAAACTTTTCTTCATGCAGACTTGCTGTGTGCAGAGGTGAAATTTCTTTAAAATCAGAGACTTCGGGTTGTGAAGTCAGAGGTGCCGATTTCCTTACAAATCGAGAGCTTGTGGGGATAACAACCCAGATAACGATCTTCAGATTGAGGTCTTACTTGGGATTGGGTAAGACAAACTTTATTGAAATTATAAATCAATATAATTTTATCCAGGGTTCTTGGATACCCTTCTCTTTGGGTTAAAAGATTCACTACTTGTTACTTGTAGTTTTGTATGGTTGTTTTTCATTGTGATTTTTGTTGTTGAAGAAAGTATAATTTTATTCTACTTCCTTAAACTTGTACTCTTATTAAATAGGATTCTATACGCTTTAAGGTAGAATCTTAGTTTTTTGTAAACTTTTGATAAGTTTCATTTCCAAATTCACTTTTCCAGAATCAAGCAAGTTATTAGATCTTAAAGGTGTTGGGAATTTTGTTTAAGAATTTTTTTAAGGGTTTCTAAAGTATTCAATTCACCCCCTCTTGTATAGTGAGTATCTACACCATATTTTGATACTACATTCAGTATCATATCTATCATATATCGATCCAACAATTGGTATCAAAGGAGGTGACCTTGAATCCTCAACCAATCTAATAATTGGCTTCAGAATTTTGGTTAAATAAGAATTAATCTCACGATTAGATTCAGAAGAGGAATCTTCTTCTTCACTTTTTCAGAATCAGTTTTTCGGATCCATAAAGTTTGGATTATTTTTTTCTTAGAGATACTATATTTCTATTTTTCTTGCTTTGGATATTTTCCTTTGTTTAAAAACTTTTATTTCTAAAAAGTTTGTGTAGAAATAATTTCCTTAAGATGGCAGGTTTAAATTTGGCTCTATCAACAATATAAATCCTAACAGACCTCCTATTTTTTATGGAAATGATTATGAGTACTAGAGAGATAGGAAGAAGAATTTTGTTATTAACACTAGATTTGATAACTACCTAATGCTAACAGGAGACTATAAGATTCCTGATAAGGAATTGAGAACTTTCACTAATCAGGAGAAATCAGAATTTCAAGAAAACTTTAGAGTCAGAAATACATTTCTATATTCCATGACCAGGAACATCTATAGTCAAATATCATCTTGTGAAGCTGCAAACAGTATCTGGAAGAAACTTTAGGTTACACATTTTGGTACTTATAAAGTTATAGAGACAAGAAGAGCTATGTTGAGAGCTGAATACCATGGATTTAACTTTCGTTATGGAGAACCTATAAGACAAGTTCAACAAAGGTTTATGACTATCGTGAATAGATTACAGTCTATGGGAGAAAAAGGTTTGGATGATGAGGCTCTTGTAGATAAAATCATAGAAATCATGCCAAATGAGTGGGAGTCCAAGAGGACATCAATTGATGAGAACAAGAAAGTCACCCATATTTCCTTAGATGAGTTGTTTGGAACTCTTCTTCAGCATGAGACTAGAACGAAGAGAGATGATGATAATGTTAAAAAGAAGAATTGGAATGGAGGAGTTTCTTTTACAACTACTTCTAAACATATGAAATCCAAGAATCCAGAATGAGTAACCAGATCGAAGTCAAAGAAAGTTACTATTCGGTCAGAATCTAGTGATACAGAAAAGTCTGAGAACGAATTAGCTAATCTTGCTTAGAGAATGAACCAGATAGTAGCTCAAAAGAACTATCAGAATAAGTACAAGAAGAGAGACTACAAAGAGAAGAAATATGGGGAAGTAACTTTATATGAATGTATAAGAACATGTCATATCAGACCTGATTTCCCTCTATTGAAAAAGAAGGAAAAGAAGGAAAGGAATTCAGAAAGAAACAAGAAGAAGTTATATCACTCAAAGCACAAGAAAAATCTTAAAGAAAATAATACTTAGAGTGATATATGTGGAGACTCTTCAGGAAGTGAATCTTTTGAATATGAATCATCAACATAGAAAAATATTGGATTCATTGATACTACTTCTTTCCCTAATACATGTCTTATGGCAAGGTATGCTTTGTCGAGGCTTTAAAAAATTTATCTCTTGATAAGAATTATTATTCTCGAGATATTACTTCTAATGAAGATACTTCATCTTAAGAACAACCTCATTAGTATAAGCTAGTTATGTGAGAAGGTTACCTTGTGAATTTTAGGAATGAAAAATGCTTAGTAGACAATTCCAAAGAAGAGTTTTTTCTTTCTGCGAATAGGAAAGAGAATGTTTACACAGTAAACCTAGAAGACCTAAGAAGCTAAGATCTACCTTGCCTTAGAGCAATGGAAGATCATTATTGGTTTTGGCATAGAAGGTTAGGTCACTGTAACCTTAGGAACCTATGTAAAATATATTATAAAGGACTAGTTAAGGATCTACTGAAGCTTAGATTTGATTCTTCAAAAGTTTGTGATCCTTGTAAATATGGCAAGAAACATAAATAGAGTTTTAAATCAGTCGGTGAAGTCTCAACTACTGATTCATTACAGTTGGTGCATATGGATCATTTTGGTCCAACACAAACTGGAAGCATTGGAGGCAAATATTATGTATTTGTTTTAGTTGATGATTATACTATATTTACGTGGGTATATTTTCTAGCAAATAAATCTAAAGATTTTTCTTATTTAAAAAGTTATAGAGCCCAATTTAAAAATGAGAAAAAACTTTATTTGATAAATATTCATAGTGATCATGGAGGAGAATTTCAAAATTCTAATTTTGAAACTTTTTGTAGTAGAAAAGGCATTACTCATAACTTCTCAGCACCTAGAACTCCTCAACAAAATGGTGTTGTTAAAAGAAGAAATAGAATTATTCAAGAGATAACAAGAACCATGTTGAGTGAATATTCTATAGCCAAACATTTTTGGGATGAAGCTGTAAGTACTGGTTGTTTTACTATAAATAGTGTTTTGATTAGAACTTTTCTTAATAAAACTCCTCATGAATTATGGAATGGTAAAAGACCTAGACTTTCATACTTAAAGGTTTTTGGTTGTAAGGTATTCATTCTGAATAATAAAGATAACTTACAAAAATTCACACCAAAATCTGATGAAGGAATTTTCTTAGGCTAATCCACAACTTCTAAGGCTTATAGAGTTTTTAATAAAAACACTTGTACTGTTGAAGAAACAGTACATGTTAAATTTGATGAAACTGATCCTTTTGTTTTTAAAAAACCCCAACCTACATCTTCGGATGTGTTTTCAAAAACTGATTATCAACCATTGTTAGAAAATCTTTTTGATAAGGAAAATGTACAAGAAGATAATTCTAAAACATTTACCCCAGAAGATTTCCTACCCTATGTTGATGAACAGGTTTTACAAAAGCCAAACTAGTTTCTTCTGAAGAATCATCCCAGTGATAGTATCATTGGTGATGTGAATCAACCTGTAAGGACTAGAATTTCCTTAGTAAATTAAGTAAAACATCTAGAAATTATTTCCCAATTAGAACCAAAAAGCACTGATGAATCTTTAGGTGATGATGATTGGATAAAAGCTATGCAAGATGAGCTAAATGAATTCGAAAGGAATAAAGTCTGGACCTTGGTTGAAAGACCTAAAGAAACTTCTATTATTGGAGTAAAATGGGTTTTCAGAAATAAGTGTGATGAAAATGGAATAATTATAATAAATAAAGTTAGATTGGTTGCTAAAGGCTATAATCAATAAGAGGGAATAGACTATAAAGAAACCTATGCTCCATTAGCTAGAATTGAATCTATTCATATTTTACTTGCCTTTACAGCATTCTTCAACTTCAAACTTTTTCAAATGGATGTGAAATGTGCTTTCCTTAATGGTTATGTTCAAGAGGAAGTTTTTTTTGAACAACCTCCTAGTTTTGAAGATACAAAACATGCTGAACTTGTTTATAAACTTATGAAATCTTTGTATGGACTTAAGAAAGCCCCTCAAGCATGGTATGATAGACTTACAAGATTTTTGCTTAAAAATAATTATGTTAAGGGAAATGAAGATCCAATTCTTTTTATAAAGAAACATAAGAAAAACGTTTTGATTGTTCAAGTTTATTTTGATGAAATTATATTTGGTTCAACTCAGTAATATTTAACTGTTTGTTTTGCGGATCTAATGAAATCTGAGTTTGAAATGTGTATGATGGGTGAGTTAACATTTTCCTTAGTTTTCAAATTTCTCCAAAACCAGAAGTAATCTATATATCCCAACATAATTAAATTAAATATATTCTTAAAAAGTATGTATATGACAACACTAATAGTATTTGTACTCCCATTGGTAACTCAAACACTCTTGATCTTGATGAAGCTGGAAAACCAGTAGATCAAAAATCTTTTAGAGGTATGATAGGAAGCTTACATTACCTGACATCTAGTCATCTAGACATAATTTATTCAAAATGATTATGTGTAAGATATCAATCCAATCCAATGGAATCTCATTTAAAGGTAGTGAAAATAATTTTTCTCTATTTAAAGGGAACCATGGATTTAAGACTATTCTATACTTCTGGAAATGATTTTTTTTGAAAATATTTTTAGATGCTGATACTGGTAGATGTATAATGGATAGAAAAAGTACTTATGGAACCTTTCATTTCTTAAGAGATTCATTAGTTTATTGGTCATGAAATAAGCAACACTCAGTAGCACTTTCCACTACTGAAGCTGAATATATAGCAGTTGGAAGTTTCTTTGCTCAAGTGTTGTGGATGCAACACACACTCACAGACTATGGTATAAGTTTTACCAAAACAAAATTTTTTTGTGATAATACTAGTGCCATTTCCCTAAGTAAAAACTTTTCACATAACTCTTGTGAAAAACACATCGATATTAGGCATCACTTTCTTATGGATCACACACAAAAAGGAGATATCATTCTTCAATTTATCAGAACACAAGATCAACTTGCTGATATTTTCACAAAATCTTTACCCTCTAATATATTTGAATATGTTAAACTAAAGTTAAAAATGATAACCATAAGTTAATATTCCATGCTAACTTCCAGTTGAACCAATCTCCTTACAGTAATAAACTCTTTTTCATAGGGGGAGTACATTTTTTTAAAAAAAATTGTAGATAGTTTTTCAAATTTTTCGTAATGAAAATTTTCGTAGTTAGTTTTTAAAATTTTTCATAATGAATATTTTCATAGTTTGTTTTTTAAAATTTTCACAATGAAAATTTTCATACTTAGTTTTTCAAATTTTTCGTAATGAAAATTTTCGTAGTTAGTTTTTCAAATTTTTCGTAATGAAAATTTTTGTAATTAGTTTTTCAAATTTTCATAATGATGTTTTTCATACTCAAAATTTTTAAAATGAGGGTTTTCATACTTGAAATTTTCTTAATGAAGGTTTTCATACCTGAAATTTTGGTAATGAATATTTTTGTACTTGAAAATTTCGTAATGAAGATTTTCGTACTTGAAATTTTCGTAATGAAGATTTGAGTACTCAATTTTTTTTCGTAATGGAGGTTTTCATTGTCGTTTTTTTAATCTAAAGTTCTTTAAGAAGAATATTACCTATTATTAATAATCTTCCTAGAAATCCAAAAGGTATGATTCTTTCTTGAGTTTCTGTAATCACCTTTTACTTGCTGGTAGTTTCTTTTGTTTCTTTTAAAATTTCCCGGATTATAGTTTCCTTAAATCCGAATGTTTTCTGTTAAAAAACCTAAAAAGATCGGATCCTACCAAATTTTCCTTGCGGCTATCATTTCAACCATCATATCTGATAAGAAGATTTCTCAACCATTGGATTGAGATGGGAGGATGAACCATCACATCAAACACCTATTTAAAGGACCCTCGGTGGGTTTTCCCACATCGATTTCAAGCCTTTGAGTTTCGAAACTCTGCCCCCATACAAAATCCTGTTCCGAACTTCTCAGAGTTTTCCAAAGTCTGAATGTCTGCAGAAGAATCCTCTAAAAAAGATATGTCTTCTATCAAGCTGATTCCAGAGTGGAAAGTATATAGAGAAAGGTTGGTGTATCCTAATTTCTTCAATAAATATGATTCTATAATCTCCAAGAACATCAAGCTTAATGTATGAGAAAGTGTTTGCATATCGAAGCCAGGGGATCAAGACTCGGTGTATCTAGATCTTCTTATTGAGTTTTATGAGTTAGTTAGTTTTTTAAACAAGAAGGCAGAGAGAAAGTTTCATTCAAAAGCTATGGAAAGACCTATGCTCTATCTTAAACAGAGGCAGCTAGTTTGGTTGGAGTTCCATTTGAAGGGGAAGCTGAATTTTGTTCCCATAAGTTGCCCGATGTTCAAGGATGTTTTTTCAAGGTAAAATCTATGGAGTGTCTTAGACTTACTTATTTCAAGACTGCAAATATTTCTCACCTATCTACAAATAATAGGATCCTTGAATTGTGGGTTCAAGGGTTTATCATTCCGATAAAGGGTGACAAGGACACCTTATAGAAGAGTGATATGTATATCTTGGATTTCTTAGTAAACCAAAGGAATATCAACTTGATGAAGAATATTCTCATTACGATTAAGAATATTAAGAATGGGAACTTGAAAGCTCAGATTCTTATATACCCGACCATTCTTTCCAAGCTTATTGTTCATTGCTTGGAGTCTTTCAAAATACCCTTCAGTTCGAAGTTGAGGAATTGCTAAGTCATGCTGATTAGTGATGATACTCTCAAAAGGATGAAAGTAGGTTTTTATAAGGAATTAAGAGAATTATATGATCTACGAGAGGAGGAAGCTGAATCTATTCTGATAGAAAAAGAAGTAGCTGAACCATCAAAAAAGGCTGGAAAGAAGAGGAAATTGAAATAGGTAGAAGAAGTAGAAAAAGCCCCTAAAGATAAGGAAACTCAATCTACACCTCCAAAACCCAAGAAGCAGAAAGCTTATTCAGATGAGGTTATATCCAAATGGATGGAAGATAAGAAAAATTGGAAGGAAAGAGCGACACAGTTTGGCTTGGATCCTGCAGAGGCCAAAGCTTTGAATGAGATGGCAGCCAATGAGCTTGAGAAGAAAGCCAAAGAAAATAAGCAGAAGAAGAAAATGTCTGAGGCTGAAATTGTCTAATACCTTTTGAAGGCCACTGAAATATCATATGAGAATATCCTTATACCGAAATATTTCTTGGTTGAGGCTTTACCTGAGACTCTAGGTACGAAATTTATCACTCCGGAAAAAGTACAAGAAAATATTATTGAAGAAAAGGAAGTTTTTGAAGCAGATAAAAAAGAAGAAAGTAGTGGTGGAACTGAAGATATTATAAAGAAAGTTGAAGATTATCATGAAAAGGAAACCCCTTCCAAGAAGCTATCAATCTGAACTCTTGAAGTAGAGTCTTCAAAGCTCCAAACTCCTAAGAAGGACGAGGAAGGTGAAGATGAGAAGGGTGAAGAAGAAGTTAATAAATTTTCTGAGGAAGAAAGTTCAAACCATGATTTCATATATCCTGAAGATGATGATGCTAGATCTGAGAAGGATAAGATAGATGAAGATAGACTTTTTCAGCTGTCTGACAGTGATCATGAATCTTCAGATGAAGAAGCGGTTATGAGAACTAATAAGGGAAAAAATGTGGTTGTTGATACACCAACTAAAGTTGTTTTAAGGAAGAAGGAAGCTGGTGGATCTTCTAAGAGGAATCTTGTAGAGTTAGAGGAAGAACCATCACCAAGAAAAGTCTTAGATTCAGAATAATCAACTCTAGGACATGATTTCTTCATTCAATCACTGAAGAAGCTTGTTGACACCATTATGATCTTTCCAAACATTGACTCTAGATTTCAGATGCTTCAACACAGCTTGAATAAAAAATTAGATTTTGTATCCATGGTAATGGAGAAGTGTGTAAAGATTGTGGCTGATTACAAGAACTTCCTCATAAACTACGATGCCCACAAAAAATCTTGTAAGAAAGTGGTCAGCTGGTCAAAGAATATAGTTGAATATTTGAGAGAGCTTGAGAAGTTTCTAGATGATGTTAAGGAAGATTTTGATACTGAAGATGGTAAAATCAAGGATCTCACAAATATCTTTGAGGAAAAGCTAACTCTTGAGTAGAATACTCGAATTCAGAAGGTCAAGGATTTGAATGGAAAGTTGTATTCTATTTCCCAAAGCTGGAAGAGGGAAAGGGATATTCAGATCGAGATCGAAGAGAAGCTAGTCAAGAAAGATGAACTAATGAAGGTTCAGGAAGAAGCTCTAAAGTCTTAGGATGATAGAATCAAATATTTATAGAAGAAAGCTGAGGATCAGGGTCAGATCCTAAATCAAGTAGATGAAGACCATAAGGAACTCAAAAAGCTGAAAACCATTATGAAGAAATTGATATCCAAAGAGAATGAAGGAAAATAGATCCAATCCGATCTTTTTTTGTATTTTCTTCTTTTTGAAAATTCTTCCTATCTTAATGAAATTTTGGTTGTTCATCTTGGTTTGTATGCTTTGTACTAATATTTCAGGTACAATAATTTCTTTTCCATTCCCTCAAATTATTTTTCAAAATCACAAAGGGGGAGAAAGGAAAAAGAATACTATGAAAAAAGAAATATCCCTAAGTAAGGGGGAGTTTATCTAAGGGGGAGTATTCATTATGAAGATTTATGTATTCAAGATTATGAAAATATCATTCTAGAAATCTAGAATATGATCCTCAGAGTTCCAAAGCCTAAGGGGGAGATAGTTGTATTCATCATTGTTCATGTGTAAAGGGAGATAATTTTTACTTTCAAAGTCTAGAAAAATATTGTCTAAGTCCTTTTATTATTTTTCGTAAGGATGTTTGAGCTTTCCAAAAAGAGGGAGATTGTTGATTCAATAAGGTTTTCATTATTAATTTTCCATTACTTCATGTTTGGGGGAGATTGTTAAGTAAATAAGTTCTCTTTATGAATTTACCTTTCCATCTTATTTTGAAAATCACAAACAGCTCATCTTAAGGAAAATCTCATTATACCCTCTGTTTCACTTCTCTAAGGAAAATTTTCCTTCTCCAAGGAAATTTATCCTTACCATGATTATCATTATTCATTATCTTTACTAATAATAAAATTTGGCTCAAAATCGTATAATACTTAGATAAAGAGCATTTTGTTTTCAGACTCCGAATTCAGACTCCAAATTCTAATGAATTCAAACTCCGAACTTTGTGAGTTTTGACTCCGAATTCTAATGAATTCAGACTCCAAACTTTGTATGTTTTGACTCCAAATTCTCATGAACTCTGACTCCAAACTTTTGAAGTTCAGGTTCTGAATTCTTGTGAATCTATATTCCTAATTTCCTTGATATTCATACTCTGTAATTCTATAGAGTTCAAGTTCCGAATTCCCTAGAAAATAGAATCCGAATATCCTTGTATTATAGAATCTGATTTCATTTTTGATTAGACTCTGAAATTTTACTTGCTTACATTCTGAATAATTGATTTTGGTTATGTAACCATTTTTTTTCTTACACTTGTTTTTGTTATAAAACAATGGCATGCATTTAGTTACTAACTAACTGTTGTTTGAGTGACACGTGTCCAGATCCCTTTGAAATTCAAGGAAAAATATAACCGTTGGAGGAGGGAGCCGACCGTTCCATATGTGCCTATAAATAGTCTCTCATTTGAACGAGCTCAATACTAACTTTTTACAAGTTGATTAATCTAGTGCTTACATGCTGTTGAAGTGATTTCTAGAGAGAGAGACTCTTATAAACTCTAAGGCTTCATGTAGAACGTTTGAACAAATTATTCAGAATTTTCTTTGTGCAGACTTGCTTTTTGCAGTGTTGCAATTTCCTTACAATCAGAGACTTCATGTTGTAAAGTGAGAGGTGTCAATTTCCTTAAAAATCGAGGGCTTTTGGGGATAGTCAAATAGATACTGATCTTCAGATTGAGGTCTTACCTGGGTTTGGGAAAGACAAACTTTCTTGAAAGTATAAATCAAAGGAATTTTATCCAGGGTTGTTGGATACCCTTATCTTTGGGTTAAAAGAGTTATTACTTGTTAATTTTTGTGTTGTATTTTTATTTTTCACTTTAATTTTAGTTTTTGAGGAAATTATAATTTTATTATACTTCCTTAAACTTGTACTCTGATTAAATAGGATTTCATACGCTTTAAGGTAGAATCTAAGTTGTTGTAAACTTTTGATAAGTTTCATTTATGGATTCACTTTTCTGGAATCAAGCAAGTTATTAGAGCTTAGAGGTGTTGTGAATTTTGTTTAATAAAAATTTCCTTATGGTTTTTTAAGGTACACAATTCACTCCCCTCTTGTATAGTGAGTATCTACACCATAGTTTGATACTACAATCAGTATCATATCTATCATATATCAATCCAAAAAATGTGGTTAAAAACTAAATTCAAAAGATTTATAAATTTAATTTTAATAAATTAATTTTATTTTTGAATTCACCATGGAAAAATTATCTTAAGTTGAATTTTTGATATTTTTTAGAAATAGTTTCTTTTCTAGGTGAATAGTGAAATATACGGATTTTACAAAATTGTTACTTTTATGAAATCATATTGATATAAGAATAAATTTAAGGTTTATAAAACCTTTTCTCTAGATTGAATATATATTAATTATTAATATAATTCATATTAAAATATAATTTTGTGCTCTTAAATATATCCTTAACATTTTGTAAATCTATGTAATATTTTTGTTTAAATATTTTTTTAATTCATTTCTTTTAATGAAGTATTTATGAGGTACATTTGAGTTTTGGTTTGGTTAGAAATAAAAATAATTCTCCTTTTATTTGACATAATCAAATTAATTCCCTTGAAATCAATATTATTCTTTATTTTGATATAAAATCATATTTATGCTGAAATAAAACATTTTTCTAAAAATGGTTTTCATTACATTTTGAAAACTTATATTAAAATTAATTTATGATAATTATAGGTGTTGAATTATTTAAAATTAATTCCATATTTGGAATCATCATGATTAATTTTAATTAATACGTTTAACTTAATTTTTAGCCATAATGAATAGTAACCATTGTAAAT
This sequence comes from Viscum album, assembly GCA_963277665.1. Classification (NCBI taxonomy): domain Eukaryota; kingdom Viridiplantae; phylum Streptophyta; class Magnoliopsida; order Santalales; family Viscaceae; genus Viscum; species Viscum album. The sequence continues at coordinate 16,763,509 of OY728128.1, forward strand.
ATTTATCACCCCATTTAAGGGTAAAATGGGTTAAAAGGGTTAAAAATAATGGGATAATGATTTAATATAATGTGAAACACATTAATAAACATCATTGGTTGGTTTTGTTTCTACCTTACCATTATAATATTATAATATATGACAATTCAGTGTCACATGCATAAGAAAATGGTTTTATATTTTTCAAATATACTTTTTTTTCAATTCCATGTGTTTCCCCCTTACTTATAAAATGAATCATATTATATTACCTTTTTCAAAAAACTTTAGCACTATAGCTTAACCAATACCTACCCAAAAACATTCCTAGATTCCTTAAATTAATTATTGCACTTTTGGTCTTCTCCTGATACCATTCTATGAAATATTAAGGTGTAATCTAAAGGAGGCCACTTAGTGAAGATGTAATCATCTTTAGAGGATCTTTGAAAGCTTATTTCTTCTTATAATTCCCATAAATATAGTTTAACCATCCTAACATAATTAATCAAGTATCACAAATATACTAAGATGTTATTATGGTTATGGTGCAACCATTTTCTACCTTCTTTCCATATTATGGAAAATGGAAACATCACTCATGCATACGTATGACCTATCATCTCCACAAAGATGTGTAACTAATTTTTCATAACCAATTTATTTCGATAGTTATTATGACATCCCATTTCCCAATTTTATCTATTTCTATTCTCTCCTGTCATTTCCCTCTTTATTTGGGTTTATTTAGAACTTCTAAGGATGGATAGTTTTTACTAGGGGAAATGGCCTAAAGGTTGTGGATGTATGTTTGTTTGAATTAGTAGAGTATGGGTATAAATATGTTAAAGGATTTGTGGGATTATCCCTAATTTCAGAGAGCAACAATGTTGGTTTGGGTTTTTTGTGTGGAATCTGGTGTTTTCATAGTCAGCTGGGAGATTACATGTTGTGTAATGATTACATATCATGTAAGTTTTACATGTAATGTAAAGTATACAAAATATGTATTGGTAGCCATAAATATTTCATGAAATGGTATAAGTCATGAATGGATGACATGATATGAAATTATTACATGTTTTTTAATGGTAAAATTAAGTTTTTTAACATGCAGTAATGAGTTTTTTTAGAATATTTGTGTTCTGTGTATTAGATGATGTGAAAAGGGGTTACTTGTCATGTAATTATTAGGATTTATGTTTTTAGGGTTCTACATAGATGATGTTTATTTTAGTCATCCATAAGTCATTTCTATCTTGACCTATGATCTCTTCTAGGTGATTTTGGAGACCTATTCTCCTTTCAAATCACTTCATTTAGAAATTCATCTCCAGTGAGGCTGTAGAGTGTTTCTTCGGGTGAGTAATCCTTTTACTTAATCATTTTTTTGATCATGGTAGTACCTTTACATTTAATTTTTGGATTTGTTGATCTACAATGATAATATTCCTGATCCTTTCTAGTTTTTTGTGCGATATTTCTTTAGAGGCTGACCATTGTGTTAGTTTTGGTGCAGTTTGTGAGTTTCATTGAGGTATGTTGTGATCTGTCCTCTCCACCAACTTTTTTTCTTATTGAATCTATTATGAGATGTAATTATTGATTCTAGGGACTCCATTTCTATATTTTCTTTCTTATGTGTTGGTGGATTCCATTTTGGTCACGTACGACCCAAGTTTGAGGTAGGTGCATCCATCTATAGCCTATATTGGATGAACTATATTGCCATGGTTTTATTTCTTGTTTAATAAATGAATTTTCATTACTGATTTTTGTGTATGGAAATGGATTTTGGAGGAAATATGGGTTTCCCCTTATTGTTTTTAAAAGAAAAGGGTATTTTTAAATTAATATGAAATGGATTTATGAAATGGTTTTTAAATAATTGTTTTCAAATTGTTTGGAAAATAGAGAACATGGGAAGCCTTGGTTACTTAGCTAGAAGTTGTTGCTTAGGGCCATTATCCATATATTTTAGGGTGGTTTACTCATGGTATGTTCCTATCTTTCCTAGTCCTATTTTTCCAGGGGTTTGATTTACTTTGTTGGTGGATTTACTCATGGGACGTTTCTCTACTCCTTAGGCCAATGTTTTAAGGACTTGAGTTATCACTAGTTATTGATTATGGTATGAGTAGTATACTATCTTGACCTATAGTTATCCTTAGAAATATGTTACCTATGTTATATTTGAATTGGATTTGATATGGTATGTGATACATGATTTTCTTTTATTTGACTGCTTTGATGTATATGTAATGCTTTGAAGTGTTTTACTAGCTTTATTTTGGAAATGTGGAAAAAGTGTAAATTAAATGTTTTTCTATGGGTTTGATATAAAAAAGTTTAATTGTTTATCATCCCATGTTTTCTTAAAAGTTGAGAATTGTTTAGATTGTTGTATAGAGACTTGATATGGAACACTTGAGTGGGATCTTATTGATTTGATTTAGCTCAAATCTTGTGAAACCATTTGGTGTTGTGTGGACCTTTTTATGTATTTTGATGCATGAAAAAGGCAAGGTTCCACATTGACGTAGTGTGGTTTATATCATTTGTATCTGGGTAGCTGGATGTGAGATGGTGGGTGTTTTCCCATGTTATCCCATGGAGAAGCTATTTAGTTTTTATTTTCCTTTTCTGTTGGACTTTTTTATTGGAGATTATTTAGGTAATTTTTTTTTTGAGTTATATCACTTCTGTTGTTCCATTTTTTTATGGAATATATATTTTTTACTTCCTCATCTATTTATTTCTTTCATGTGTATGTATAGATTTCATGTTTTCTATTTTATATTGGAAAAATAATTCCCTCTGGTTGTTTTTGGTGCCCGAGTACTAGTCACCATCCCATGGGGATCATGAATTCCATTCTATTAAGTAACAATTTGTGTTGGGTACCAGTTTGAGAGGTTATCCAATTTGGGTTCCTCACAGTTTGGTATCAATGGTGGGTTTTTCTCAAGATTCCCTGTTCTATGATGTTTGGTAGATTGGAGATAGGATTGTCAGGGTATGAGAGGTAGGTTATGGTGATTTATTGGCTTTCTCTTTCCATAAAGAGCCTCAATTCACTAAGGGATGGTGGGATGTGGGTCTCCTATTTTGTGTTCTTGATCTTTAATCTTAGTTCTTGCTTATGGTTTCCTAGATTGAACTGATATTGTTCTGTTTTCTATTCATTTTTCTATTTTGGTCTATAGCATTATGCCTATAAGACATCTTCTATGGGTTCCTCAAGGGGGTGCAACAGATGATTCTTATGGGAATATTCCTTTAGATCAAAATATTATCAATGATATAATGTAGGTAGTTCATATTGTAGAAAAAAATATACCGTAATTCCAGAAATTAGTTGTTGAGGTACATCTAGGAACTAGAGGAGAAAGGGATCGATCATTGGAGTTATTATATGAGAAACCACCATCCTTTAAGGATATGAATGAACCTCAAGAGGTATAATATTGGATGAACATAATTTATTATATCTTTTAATACCTTGATACACCTGGGAGTATCAACATGAGGTGTGTAGAATTCGTACTCTATGGTCCTAACAAGTGATAATGAGATTCCTTGTTATAGGCACATAGACACATGGGACTAAACTAGACGGGTTTCAGGACTCTATTATTCTAGTAGTTTTTTCTAAATTAAATTATGATGGAGAAGTATTTGGAGTTATAATATTTATATTTGGGAGATATTTTTTTGTCGCTGTTCCCTAATCATTTTTCTAAGTTTCGTTGTTTTCATCAAGAGGTAATAAAGAATGACTAGTTGAAGGCTCATAAGTACATGTAGGGTTTACGGATAGATATCATATCACTAGTTTTTATATTGAATATATTGACCTACATAGATATGGTAGATAAGGAGAGGAAATGATGGAAGGGGATGAATATAGAAGGCATGATTGTTTATTTTTCCGCTTATCTTCCACTTAGTGGTAGATTTAGTGGCATGCATGGGAAAAAGAGAAAGTGGAAAGATCATCGCAAGAGTGGTGGATGTGGATCTTAGTAGTAGGATTCCTCTACCCCTTTCATTGTATCTATTATTGTTACTTTGAATTTCTATTAGTGTGTCAAGGTCAGACACACCCAGTGTTCTGGTACTATACCTATGAAGATGTGAAAAAGTTGTGGGCATTATGGCCACCTATAGAATCTCTATCTGACTATGTATATGGTTCATTTTGGTTAGGGTTCATCAACTCAAAGGTCTACTGCAATGTAGTAAGATGATTTAGAGACTACGTGGATGCAACCATAGGCCTCAAGAGTGAATCACCTTTATGTAGTAGATGAGTTTATATTGGAGGTAGATACATGCCTAATGATAGTGAGAGGTACCATCTTTGTTGAATCTTAAATAGGGAATACATTATTTGATATTGTTTTTTCCAACACATTTATTTCTGGAAATTTTGTTGATATTATTAAACTTACAATGGATATCATGTACTTTTTATGGAGTTAAAGGAACCTCTTGGGAAGATTAAAGAGCAAGGATTTTTGTTTCCTTCTAGTTCACTATCAATAGAGGATGCAGATTCAGTTGGAGATTTCCTTATTCTCGATATGGATATGTTTGACATCATCAGCAGGATGGATTGTATTATCACTCATCATGTTTTATTTGATTGTTATCATCAATTTGTATCATTTCTTATGGAAAATGGGAACTCATGAGTGTTTTAGGGAGAGTGGGATCTGAGGTATTGTCTTGTTGGACCTTCCTGACTAAAGCTCATGAGTTTTTTGTCTACTCTATCAGCTGATCCCAATAATGTTTATTCAGTTGTTGATCTTCCCACTATTTTTTGAGAATTTCATGATGTTTTCTCAAATTATTTCTCTAAGTTTATTTGGGAGTGGAAGGTATAGTTTATAATTGACCTAGTGCCTAGTAATTTGTTGATTTCGATAGCTTCTCATCATATGGTTCCAATGGATCTGAAATAGATCAAGCTTTAGTTGGATGTTTTGATGGAGAATGGTTTTTTACACCCTATAATTTCTCTTAGGGTGGCCTCTATGCTCTTTACCAAGAAGGAATATGGTTTACTCTAATTTTGTGTAGACTATCAGAAGCTGAACCTTGTAACGGTTAATAAAAAGTTTCATTTTCCTCATATTGATGATTTTTTTAATCAGTTAAAGTGGTAAAAATTGGTTTTCAAATATTGATCTTCAGTCAAGTTATCATCATATCAGAGTTCGAGATTCTGATATACTGAATATAGATTCCTAGAGCAGATATGACTATTACGAATTTCTTATCATGCTATTTGGTTTGATTAATGATCCTACATTTTTATGTCTTTGATGAACTAGATATTCCACAAGTATCAAAAAACTTTTTTTGTATTTTTCATGGATGATATATTGGTTAATTTGAGATTCGAACAAAAGCATGAGCACCATTTGAGTTTGGTTATGAAAATACAGAGGAGTCACCATTTATATGGAAAGATTTTGAAATGAAATTTATGGATCCAATAAGTGAAGTTCTTGGGGTACATTATTTGGATCATGTATTATCAATTGATCTTGAGAAGGTGAGGGTTATTTTTTCATGGGAATATTTTCAGAACATCTTTTAGATTTGGATCTTCGTTGGTCTTACAAGGTATTATAAATGGTTCAATAGAGATTTCTCAAATTTGGAATCACCCTTGACTTATCTTACTAGAAAAGGGGTGAAATTAATATGAGATGAAAAGTGTTATTATTCTTTCAACAAGATGAAACAACTTCTGACATCAGATCTTATTCTAATTTTACCTAATCCCAGTATTGGGTATGCGGTTTTTTGTGATTCTTTTTATTCTAGTTTGGTTTTCGTGCTTATGAAGAATGATCATATAGTATCTTATGGATCTCTTCATATCTGACCATATGATAAGAATTAACCCACTCATGATTTAGATCTTGTCATGGTTATTTATATGGATAAGTGTTAGAATAAATATCTTTTTGGTGATAGGTTCATGATATTTTCTGACTATAAGATTCTAAGATATATATTCTCTTAGAAATACTTGTATCTTAAACAAACAGGATGGGTGGAATACCACCAGATTTTTTACTTCAACAAAACCTACCACTTGGGGAAGGGGAATGTCATTGCAGATGCTCTCAACATGAAAGTACCATCTCTTGCTATTCTGGAATCCAAGGAGGAGTGGAAACTTACGAGACTCTTCACTCAGTTTCACCTAGACACTCAATAGTATATTTCAAGTATGGTTCTACCCAATGTTTAGTTATCATCATCTATCCTTGAGTCTATTCTATGGGTTGGATAATAGGATGATGGGTTCTGAGGAATTCGAGAAACCCTAAATGTTGGGGAGACTGTTTTAGCTTGGTCTATCTCTTTTGATGGTAGTCTCCATTTTGGGGATCATTTTTTCATCCTAGAATCTCTAAGGAGATCATTTTTGTTCGAATTTCATGGTTCTTTAGGGGACATCCATTTGTGAACTTTGAAGATGTATTATAATGTTATATGGCGATTTCAGTGGCTGAGTATGAAGCATGACATTGTAGATTATGTGTCTTGTAGTTACACTTGCCAATAGATAAAGGTAGAGCATATGAAACCCTCTTGTTTTATCCATCCTATTCCGATGCTGGTTTGGAAATGTGATGTGGTATCCCTGAGTTTTTTATGGATTACCATAGAATCTCTAAGGGAGTAATTCTATATGGGTGGTGATTGATCGGTTTACTAAGTCAACTCACTTTATTCTGATAAGGGACACCACTAAAGTTAAAGATCTGGGTAAGCTATATTTTTAAGAGATGTTAAGGTTATATGTGATTCCATCTCCCATTATTTCATATAGGTTTCCTAAATTTACTTTGAGGTTCTATAGGAGTCTCAATGAGGTGACGTAAATTAGGCCAGGATGAGTACAACTTACTATTCACCGATAGATGGAAAAAAAGAGCATATTATTTAGATCCTGGAGGATATTCTCTATGCCTACGTCTTAAATTTTGGCAAATCATGGGATGTGAATATGGGATTGGTGGAGTTTTATTATAACAATAGTTATCAATATTCATTCAGAACAGATCCTTTCAAGGCTCTGTATGGTCACCCGTGAAGATCACATATTTGTTGGTAGAGGTGGGTGGGGAATCATTGGTGGGATTAATTCTCGTTCAAGAAATTTCCTTAAGGATTCATGATATACATGAATGTTTGGTTACATCTCAGATTCAACAGAAATCATATTCAGATAAGAAACTTCACCCTTTATAATTTTCCATAGGTGACTGAGTTTTCTTGAAATTTTCTCATCAATTAGGTCATCATGGGCTAAGAAAATCAGGGAAATTGGATCAGAGATAGTTTGGACCATTTTATGTCTATGAGTATCACGGGTTTGTTTCTTATTAGTTGTAATTTCCTATTCAGTTAATTTATATTCATGATGTTTTCCACATATATTAGCTCAAGAAATACCATCATGATCCCTATCGTGTTATGAGTTGGGAAGAAATTGAGTTAGAACCAAATGCTTCTATTATGGAGCATCTAGTGGATATTATTGAATCTCAAGCAAAAGTATTTCATGGGAAGTGGATTATGTTGGTCAGAGTGTTATGGTGACATGAATCACATTACCACAAGTCTTTGTGGTGAGAGTAATTGATGAGGGATTAGTGACCTCACCTCTTTTCCAGGCATCATTCTTCCACATGTCATCTTAAGGATAAAAGGCATATTGTGGGGAGTTTATAACATACCATTACCCAATTTCAGGCATTTCTCTTATATTTTATCATTTCACTTTTTATTTGGGGAAATTTGAGACTTATGAGATGGAGATTTTTTGTTGGGGAAAATTTCCTAATGTTCAGGGATGTATGTTTGTTGAATTATTGGAGTCTGGGTATAAACATGTTAAAGGCTTTGTGGGCTTCTCCCTAGGTTCAAAAAACACCAATGTAGGTTTGGTTTTTTTCATGAAATCTATTCTTTCTATATACTACTTGGAAATTACACAGTGTGTAATTATTAATACATGGCATGAAGGGTTTTCATTATGTGAAAATATTACTCACCATGTAATGGTAAAATTAGGATTTTTAACATGAGGTGATGAGTTTTTTTGGAATTTTTGGGTTTTGTGGATTACAAAACATGAAAAGGGGTTACACGTAGTTTAATTGTTGACTATTTTATTTTTAGGGAAATATATAGATGATCCTAATTTCATTCAGATGTATGTATTTTCTCACTCAACCTTGGAGCTCTGCTAGAAGATTTTAGAGACCTCGACTGCTTTCGAATCACTTCATTCAACAATTGATATCCATTACTATTGTGGTGAATTTCTACAGGTGATTAGTCATTTTTTTATTCATTTCCATTGATCATAGTAGCACCATTGTGTTTCATTATTTGATCTTTTGATCTATGATTATAATATTCTTAATCCTTTCTAGATCTATTACATGATCTTCCTCTAGAGGTTGTCCATTGTGTTGGTTGTGATGCAACGTGCGAGTTTCTCTGAGGTATATTTTGATATGTCTGCTCCATCGACCATTTTTCTTGTTTAATAAATTATGAGATATAAGGATTGATTCTAGGGCCTCTATTTCAGTCTTTTAACTCTATTGTGTTGTTGGATCCCATTGTGGGTGTGTGTGACCCAAGTTTGAGGTAGGTAGTTTTGTTTCTAGCTTATGTTGGATGAACTGTATTAATCTAGTTTTATAACTTGTTTAATAAAAGAATTTTATTAATTGATATGTGTGTGTAGAAATGGGTTTTTACGAAAATATGGTTTTCCATTTGTTTTGGTAAAAGAAATGGGAAATTTCAAATTATTGTGAAATGGATTTCTAAAATGGTTTTCAAAGCATAGTTTTGATTTTTTTTGGAAAATAGATAACATGGGAACCTTTGGGTAATTAGGTGGAAGGTGTATCTTATGGTCATCATCCATATATTTCTAGGGGGTTCAGACATGAGGTGTTACTCTGTTCCCAAGGCTTGTTTTTCTATAGACTCAATTGACATTGTTGGGGGATTTACACACGGGGTGTTTCTTTTCTCCATAGGCTTGTGTTCTAAGGTCTTTAGTGTGCACTAGTCATTGATTGTGGTATAATTATTCTGGTATCCTAAACTATAGTGATCTTTGGAATAATATTACCTATGCTAGATTTGTGTTGAAATTGATGTGATACCTTATATATACTTTTCTTTGATTTTATTTCTTTTATGTATATGAGATGATTTGAATTATTTCACCTTATTTATTTAGGGTTTCTGAAATGGTTTTCTATCAGCTATGTTTGGGTAGATGGTGGTGAGATGGTGGGAGTTTTCCCACACTATTAGAAGAAGTATCTATTTGGTTTTTGTTTTTATTTGCTGCAGGACTTGTCTATTAGAGATTATTTCGCTACCCGTTTTGAGTTGTATTACTTCTGTTGTTCCCTTTTTGTTATAACATATATACTTGTTACTTATTATAATATTTATTTCCATCATGTGTATGTATATAGGTTATTTTTTAGGCTTCAGTTTAGTTAAATCATTACCTATATTTTTTATTGATTCCTGGGTGTTAGTCATCAGACCAGGGGATCCAGAACGACCTTCGGGTATTTGTAAACTTAGGTTGGGTACTAGTTTGAGTGGGTATCCATGTGGGGTTCATCACAATTATAAATATGGAAAAAATTAATATATATTTTATTTATAACATAATTATGACTCTTGAAATATATGATATCATTTTTCTTCTTAATCTTCTACCTGTTAAAAATGATAATGTCATTCATGTGTATATGTGGACTAACACCTCCATGAATCAATGCGATTCATTTTTCATGTACAACTTTCATAAATGATTCTGAATATTTATATAATGAATATATATGATATTTATATCATGATTAAAATTCTGCATATAATATAACCATGATTCAGATTAAAAGACTATAACTGCCAAATTGAAACATACATGAAAAATGAAACAATTAACACTCAAAATGACGATGATGATGATAGTTTTAAATGAAAGGGTGTTGAGATATTATAGTTAAATAATATATGATATTATAAGTATGTATATTATTTTGTTATAGAACTATTATAATTCTAAATTTATTATAGATATGTTTAAAAATAACTATGTGGAAAGTTGAACTTGAGGTAAAGGTATTTCTGTTACAATCTCATTTTATTTTTGGATTGTTTATATTCATATTTCATTAAAAAAATTTAATGATCCATATATTTTAAACCCCATATATTTTCTTTTTCTATAGTTATATATGGTTTTAGAATTTTATATTCCATTTCATCTCTTTTTGGATGAATAATCAACATGTAAGTTACGAAATGGATTATCTTTTAGAAATATTGTTTTTAAAGTTTTCATTAAAATTGTTTTCCTATGATGTAAATATTTCCTTTATAAATATTTTAATAATTTTTTTATCATTCTCTAAAGATTTATCAAATTCATTTTTACCCATGTTTTAATTTCTATAAGAAGATTTAAAAGTTGTATTCTTTTTATTTTCCGAATGATGTACTTTTTACCAAAGGTGTGAATGAAATATTTTTTTTACATACACCACACAAATGGATTTTATATCAGTCATGAAAAATATTTTATTTAAACCATCCTTTAAAATTTTCTACAGTTATTTTAAAATAAAATATTTTTCACAGTATTTTGGGATTTCCTTAAATTGATATTTGAAGGAAATGGTTTTATTTCCTTAAATAAATGAAAAGAGTTTTTGAATGTGATTTATAATTATGTTCATATATGAAGTTAAATGGATATTATTTATAATGTGTTCCTTATATTTTATTTTCTAAAGGATATCTTTTGCGAAGAAAATTTCATTTTTGATGGTATTCTATCATCCTTTACTAACACTAGATTATACTTTTTAAGATTATTCATTTTCTTATGATGTTATACTCTATCACTATTCATTATTCACTAAACATTATTTTTCTCCTTCATGTCATCATTATCATCGAGTAAATTTTTATTAAGAGGCCACATCAAAGGGACCACAGGCACCAGCCATCACGAAGGCCTGAAATAATGAAGGCCAAGGGCGTCCCCTGTAATCAGCTTGAACCCCTCAGGTTTAAGAGATGTTACATTATGAAGGAAAATTAGATTTGGACCAAATAAATCAAGGTAAGCAAGGTGGTATGCAACTTTATTACCCTCTCTCCATGTGTGCACCACTTTGGTGGAATTTTAACCAGTCTCCTACACTTTCAAATGGTATAGGTGATTGACTAGGGGAAGGGACATAAGCCATTGAGGATGTTATGAAGAATCTTAGAGATGGTTTCTGCCTCTAAAATTTCAATATTGTCCTGATTGCATAGGCTAATGCCTTGAAGGAATGCCCTTACCTTAACCTGAAGGTATGATCCACTACCCAAGTGGGCTGAAAACACCATAATCACCAACCCCTTAGCATCTCGAACAATGCCTCCGCCGCGCATGACCCCCCATGAAGAAAGAACCATCAATTTTGATTTTATAACCCTTAGAAGGGGGTTCCAATAGAACCAATTCCTCCAGACGATGCTGGTATCGGTCTGGGCGACATTGGAAGCCCTTCAAATGAGGCCAAAGAAGGGATCCTCCAGCAATTTGCTGAAAAGCAGGGAGAGGTCCAAAAAAATGTTTTTGGTCCTGATGATGATGGATGAGCTGGAGGGGAGGACCCAATCATGCATCTCCTTATTTCTATATTTCCAAATACTTCAGAATCCTACATGAAGAATCATGGTGTGAGCCTCGTTCTCTGTACCCCTATCTTCTGAGCCACGAAACCACCTCTGCATGAAGGGGAGGCCTACCATGATACTATCTGCAAGGGCCAAAAACTCACTGAGAATGCTCCCTATCACACTCTCCCACTTAACCTAGAAGAAAAGGTGATCAATGGTATCTTCCTTACTGTTCTTGCAACAATGACATTGTGAAACCAGTGAAAATTCCACATCCTTTGATATTTTCGTCCGTAGGAATTTCTCTCTTCCTAATATTCCATGATAATAAATTTAACTTTGAGGTAAGGGGATTTGGCCAGAGGGTCATGTTTCAACTGTCAAATTTGTCATGGGTTCTCAAAGTTCAATGAAAATCACAAGAGTTGAAGGCCCCCGTAGATGAGGGGGTACAAATGCATTAGTCGGGTTTTGAGGTTAATTCGATCTAGTTGAAGGTGGTCTAATGATCTTCATCCATCACCGCTTGGATAAAATCGGGGCATCAACTAGATTCACTCAAGGAGATGGTCAGATTTGGGTGTCTCAGAAACCCGATATCCTCCCCCACCCAACTATGACTCTAGAAAAGGATATCTCTATTACCCACTAGCCATCCGGAGTGAGGTTGCAGATTGAGGACTAGTGAAAAAACACTATACCAGAACATAGATCATTGGACCATCCCCAATGTAGGGTCTTCAAAATTGGAGGAGTTCATGGTTCTTCCTCACAGAATTCACTGTTCCAAGACTTCCCATGCATGTTTCGCATGCATGCAGCTGATGGTGTCCTTATGGCCTCAGATGTTGATGTCGCCATCCCTGACTGGCCTTGCCACCTTGCGCCATGAAGCCCAGTGGCGTTTCCCTTCCAAGGCAGGGTCCCAGATAAAGTTAGCCATAATATTTTCAATGTTGCGAATCACTACCTATGGGATGTTGATGGTAGAGAGGGAATGAATCGTGGTAGAAAGAAGAATGCTGTTGAAGAGTGCAATACGACCTCCAAAGGAGAGATATTTGTTCGTCCATTTAAGTATGATTTTCATTATCTTATGTGAGAGAAAATCACAATCTTTGATGTAAATTATTTGTGGGGAGATGGGAGACCCAAGATACTCCATGAGAAAATATCCCCTGTTCATGTTGAGGTTTCAATGGACAACAAAAAATCACCATGAAATGCATCTATTGGAAATACAGAAAGTGCACTTTTCCTTGTTAATCATTTGACCACTATAGTGGGAGTAGTCCTCAAGCACCTTAGTGATACCTTTGATCGATTTTATGCCAGCGTTCATGAAGAAAAGGATATCATCCAATAACATTAGGTGGGTGATGTGATGGGATCCCAATCTCCATCTGAAGGGGATCAAATTGTTGTTGTTAAACCTATTATTGATGGTGCAATTGAGGATGTCCTGGGAATGGATGCATAGTTTGGGGGAAAGAGGACCTCCTTTCCTAATCCCTCGAGAAACCTTGAAGAACCTGCAAGTCTTCCCCATAAAATCAATCACCAAACAAGAGGAACTACAACATATAAACAAGATATCAATCTTACGGGGGTCAAGAACCATACCTGATAGGACCTTATATAGGTAACCCCATTACATGTGGTCTTATTCTTTATTCATGTCCAACTTTACGACAATGTTTGAACTATGGGTCTTGAGGTTGATGTCATTAGTCATCTCTTGAGAAAGGGAAATGCCGACTTAGATCAAACTTCCTTTCACAAACCCATGCTTCTCTTCTGTGACCCAGCGATGGAGATTCATGGATGCTCTTGTGTTGATGATGGTGGACAAGATTTTTTATGAGAAGTTGCATAGGCTCACCGAGCAATAGTGCAGGATCGAGGTAGGGATTCTGGACTTTAGAAGGAGGCCAAAAATGGTGGCATATGCGATCCATGTAAGGATTCCCCCTCAGAAGAAATCTTGGATGGCATTAACAACATCCTCCTTCACAAACTCCCATGAGGCCCTATAGATGATTCCCAAGAAGCCGTCAGGACCCAGGGTGATGTTCAGTTTAAGGCCCATCATGGTGCCAAAGACTTCCTCTTCATCAGGAAAGGCCCTCAGCCCCTTGTTGTCCTAGTTAGAGAACACATAAAGGATAACCTTGAAGAACCCTATGTCATTTCCCAGGTACCCATTAGACCTCATTGGATTGGAGTCGATGAGCCACTCTTGGAAGAAGGCAAGGGATTTTTCACCAACCACGTCCCTATCGTCCAAGTACCCATTGGGCCTCATTTACTAGGGAAATATTGATGTTCCATTTTCTTAATTCAATATGTATAACTGTTGACTTATAATGAAATTTGAGAATTAATTTTATTGATCATTTAAAATATGGGGAATCCATAGGTTGTTTAAGTGACAGGTGGGACTAGTTATAGATATCCCCTTGATACATCATTATGTATCATGAGAAAAACTAGCTAACATGCCACATTAAATGGGTATCTAGTTTACACCCATCCATTTATTATGAATTATGTCTTTATTGAGAGTAATTAATGGTAAGATTCATTATATATTGATTGAGAGGCCTTCATCATGAATGACCTGAATTATGTATTTTATTTATTAAGAATTCAGTTTCCATTATCCATGTGATTACTATGATGATATTATCCAAGGATGTTCATTGAACTAAACTTTCTAATCAAATGGAATATTTTTTGATTATACACTATCTCAGATTGATTATTCTTTATTTACTCATGATATATTCCACTTTACATAATCCTTAATGAGTATATGAGGACACCCTTTATTTTTTTCCTTTACCCAAGATATGAAGAAGTATACTATGAATGATTTCAAGAATACAAGAATATTTCTTATGATAATTTTTTATATTTCCAATTTAATATAGTAATCATGTATACATCTAGTTTTCCAAGACTACTAAAATGATTGATACTGCATGGTGATATCACTTATATCTTATACCAATGTAATAAAGTAAACAAGGACTCTAGGTGACTAGAGTTAAGATGTTATAGTTGGTATTAGAAATATTTTAGTAGGAACCCTAGGAAATAGATTTTAATTAAACGTATCTAACATGATAATTATGATAATCTCTTAGGTCATTTGAATTTTTTTACCATTTTAGGTAATTTTATTTTATCACCCTATATTAATGATGATTATGAGCTGACTCGGTGTGTGTCACTGTTTAGAGATGGATCCTAGTGGAATAAAGTGAAATCAATACTCATATTCAATATAGGGATTATCCTACTGAGAAATAAAATACATATTGTGTTTGAACTAAGAATATCATAACCATATCAGGGAAGTAAACTCTGGTTATAATGAATAAACTTTCTTATATAGATCAACCTTTTGTTCTATAGTGTGATTCACCTATGTTAGTTCGCTTCATGTGATAGAAGCATATGTCTTTTAATAGAAGTACTAATACATTATTAGATAAACAATGGATCAAGTACTTGAAAAATATATTCATAGCTTTGTGAAGTAATGGAAGAGAAATGGTTATTTTTGAAGTGTATTTTCTAAAGGTGTATGTTGATCAATAACAATCATTAATCTATAACACTGAATAGGTTGAGAAAATAGAAAGTATGAAATGGATAAATTTTAAAGTGATGTTCGTGGAGAAAAAATTTCATTAAGAAAAATGAATATAAATTTAGAGGATGTTCCTCACTTTAAAGAAGAAAAATAATAAAGTGTTTTAGAGTATGATATTAACTTTATAATATTATCCAAGCACATTTCAGACTACATACATAATCCTAAAATTAAGACCAACCATTTATTTCATGGTCTTAAATTGATTCTCTAAAGGGAACTAGTTTCTAATTTTTCATCATATGATTATTATTATCCCATTCTATTAAGTTATATATTTTTTTTCTAGGCCTTATATCTTCAAGGTAAACCAAGAAAAGAGGAGGTTGGATGAGAACCGAGAAAAAAGAAAATTTTCAATAAAGAAGAAAGGGAATATGAGATTTCAAACATGTGATAATTGTGGAAAGTAACTCCCAGGTACTTACTTAATGGGATCAGGAGTTTGTTTCAAGTGTGGTGAAAGGGGTCATAAAGCTCTTTAATGTAAGGAAAAGAGGGAAATCACGACTATCTAGTGATTAATATATAAAAAGATAAGGAATTATTATGACCAATATCCCAAGAATCAGGAAAAACTCTTACAAAAGAGACCAAGGGTAGAGGGCCAATTTAAGAGATTACTACTACTATGAACCTTCCCGACCTACCATCTAAACTGAAACCCAAATTGGCCAGTGGCATGGAGTGAAGGGAATTCCCAATCCACATGGGCTAGAAAATAATTCTTGGGTATTCAAGAAATCCTTTGAGAAGTATTTTACCATTTCAATAATGATCTTTAAAAATATATATTTATCATAAAGCATTACAACCATCATCCATAAAAAACTATACCAAGGTGTTTACACAAGTTTCAAATTTAAGTTTACATTTATAACTAAAAAAACAAAATGTACCAAAGTGTAGGGTACCAACAAAGTAAAAAGATCCTCTTTGTGGCATGATATCTGACACCCAATATTTCACCACCATTAAAACCTACCTAAAATAAAAATTTGCTAACAAGAGTCCCTACCACCACTACCATGGATAGCCTTTCCTTTACCTAAGTTAGACAACATAAATTCTACTTAAACTCATGGGGTGTATATAAGATGTGAAATTAATTAATCATTAATATCCTATCAAGTGTTCTAGTAATATCTATTATAAGACAAATAAAAATTATATTTTTAAAATAAATAAATCAGTTTTGTTTTGAAACATGATTTGAATTTAGAAGAAAGAGAAGAGATGTAATAATAAATGGAAATAGGTAAAAAAAAATAGTATAAGAACTATGGAAAATCACTAATTAGATAGGGTTAGTGGGAACCTAGGATCCTTGTACTCTTAGTGATCAACCATGGATGAAAAGGAAATTTCTCCTCCTCTATCCAACCAATCCACATCATCATAGTTTAGTTAGTGTTATAAAATAAACCTACTATATAGGGCACTAGACTACCCAACTAGGTACCTATGTTTCACATGTGCTTATTTTATTTCTCAAACCACAAAAATCTAATTTTCATCACATTCTAAACCATCACATGTAAAGAAAACCACTTAAAACCATATCTGTAAGGGACCTACCATTTCAAGAAAACCTTACTCACACCAATTCCCTTTCAAAATCACTAATTTACACACAAAACACAATTTATGAAAACATTTGGAATTAGAGGAAATCATATTTAAATCATCAAATAATTAATAACATGGAACAACATACCTTTCATCTTGAAACCACCAAAATTTGGTTAGAAATTGAAAAACAAGATGAGTTGAGACCCTACGAATGCAAGAACACACCATAAATATCAAAATCCAATCCATAAAATTGGGAATCAACCCACTCTAGGTCCCTAAAACAACCAAAGATAAAAAAAACCAATAAAAAAGGGATAAGATATCAATGGAAGAGGAAATAAGACACTTAATTGGAGATTACTTGAAGAACCAAGCTCAAATAACCTAAATAATGATTCCAATATGGAGGTGGAGAAGAGGGGAGGTGCACCTTGGGCAGAGAGGATTGAATGGGTGAAATGTGTGTGTGGGGGGGGGGATGGTTTAAAATTAGGTGGTATTTTTGGAAAACTAAAATATTTAAAATATGAGCAGGCTGCATTGTCTGTTAGACCGTGCACCAACCATATGGTGCCTCTATCCCAAAATCTAGAGGCCACATAGTTTGGGTTTAATAGTTTAAAAAACATTGCACCTAATCATGTGGGCACTCTAGTGTCACTGTCTAGGCTGTATGATCACCTGAGGTTGGACACAAAGTCATGCACTTAACCGTGTGAGTTCCTAAGTTCCTCATTCAAGGCCCACATAGGTTTTAGAGGTTTGTCCTTGAAGATATTACAGACACCCCTCCTAAATATGTTCATCATGTCCTGGTCTTTTAGGCCCCACTATTTTCTCTCCAAATATGTGTTCCCCTGCCTATGTCCTATCCATGTGTCTGAACAAGTCATCAGACTAATGAATTTACCCACAAGCCAACACATGTTATTTCAGTTTTCTTTTTTCTCACACACAAACACCCTATGAAACTTACAAGGAGGTTACCCATCATAATCACTACTACAGGCCAAACACACTTAACTGTGGAGTTCTAATTAGGATTCTCAAAATAAAGGTGAATTTTTTTTTACCTGGGTCATATAATTTATCCTTTTAATCCATAATATTTTTGGGTGTTACATTCACTCCCATTTAGAGAAAAATGTCCTCATTATGGACCCTACATCTCAGCCTAGGCAGTGTCATCACACTTCTGGCTGAGATCCTACTCTAATACCAATGTAACAAATAGCCCCCACAGACAAAAAAACAACCTAACTTAACATCACTATCAAGTCTTGGTCCTCAATGCACCAACAATTTCCCAACATACACATGGTAGCCTACCCGGGGCTCGCCCACAAGCTTAAATGGGTAATCAGAGTAATAACTATACCTAAAAGGAAACACATGTTCTTTTAGTGTTATTTTTACTCACTAAAAAACACCTTGGGAAACTTCTCAGGAGGTCACCCATGTCACCACCATCAACATCAGTCCAAAATAAAACAAAACTAACAAGATTAACCTCCACCACCACTATGTAAATCCTTTCCTTTACCTAAGTCAGACCACACAAGGTCAACATACACCCATGGATACTAATTTCCAAGTTAGATCCCACCATGTTTTCTATGCATAACCATTATATGGTAAATAAACATGGTGGTTTTAAAATAAAGAAATAATTTTAGTTTTAAAACATACTTTAACTTTGGAAGATAGATAATAGATGCAAGAATAAATGGAAACAAGTAAAAACACCACATAATCACCATGGAAAATCCCTATGTTTTTAGGGTTAGTGTGGACCTACAACACTCATACTCTCAGTGATCAACCATGGAAATGAAGGTATTTTCTTCTTCTCGATCCAACCAATCTACATAATCATAGTTTAATTAGTGTTGTAACATAAACCTTATAGGTGGGGGTCATTCCTAGTGTACATTTCCAAGTCTACCCACATAGGTTGTAACATATTGAGATTGTATGAAATATATTAATTCAAATTAATTTAAATTATTTAATATATTATGTTACATGAAATAATCAGTTTAACTTGAATCACACACAACCCCAATTTTATCTTACATTTCACACAACATCGATTTCCTTTGATGAATTATGGTACACACAAACCCGAGTCTTATCCGACAACAATATCCTATTAATATTTTAATGATCGTTATCACCTCGAAATTATAATGGTGAAATTTAATAAGATTACATATATTATAAAATTATACATTACACATGTTTATAAAATTAATTAATTGGTTACCAATTAATTGTAAATGAAAATAAAGACCAATTGAATATAAAGGATGTGTATTTATGAACAACTATTTTTATGACCAGAATGATGTTTCTTATTAATAAATTAAATTAATTACTATTAGTGAAATATATTAATGAAATTTATATTTTACATATTTAATATTTTCTTTAAATTCATCCAAAAAGTTTTATAGGCTTAAGATAAGAATAAATCCAATTTTATGTATAAAAAGCTATATAATCAATATGGCAGTTTTATCGCCTTTTAATGGACGAAAAATTCTAAAAATTAATTTTGAAATATTTATAATTTTTATTGGATATAATAAACTTCATTTTTGGAATTTTAATATCAAAATTTTCTTTGGGTGATTTTTTTTTATTTTTTAGAAGTTTCATTTTTTGACGAATAGTGAAAAACACGAAATTTTAGTTGAAAATTATTTTATCATTTAATTTATTTATATAGTTAAATAATTTTTTTAATTAGTATTAAAGTTTAATTATATCAATTTTATATCTTTTAAACCAATTTAGGTCATTAGAATCAATTTCACATTGAAATTGTATACAAAAACATTTCAACCTTTTTCACTTTTTAGTTTAAAAACATGCTTTATCGTTCTGTATGCGAGATTAATTTTAAATTAATTTTTGTCACTTATATGATTGGAATTTGTAAAAATTAATTCCATATTTTAAATAATTATATTTTATAATATTTTATAAGGTAAACTTAATTTTTTACCAAAAATATCAGTGAAAGTAATTAAAACTAATTATAGCGATCAAGGTAAAAATGTGTTTACCTAGTGGTCAAAAATTTAATATTAAGGGTATAAATGACCTAGAAAATTTTAAAAAACCAATTTTCAGGATATTATGAAAACATATAAAAAATTTTATCTTATTGTTTCATTCTTTTAGTCACATGATATAAGGGAGACCTCCCAATAACGTTTACCTATTTATATTTACAAGAAAGCCACACCCCCTCCACTATAAAAAAGAACTTACCATCCCCACTACTTTAAACATCTCATGCACTTTGTATCATAAAAAAACTTAGCAAATAAGATTAATAAATCCCTCCTATAATCATATAAGCCTAAAAAGTTTCAGAAATAAATCCAAGTAAGTCCTTTGGTGTAAACCAAAAGGAGTTACCCAAAAGAGGTAACATTCTTCAACGATAACTTTTTTATTATTTCTTTTTCAAATCACATAAATTATTATTAATACATGATTATTTAATAAAATCAGTATCCTAAATATAAATATATGTTGTTATTTTAAGTTTTATATCTAGAAATTCACGCAATTCCATCAAAAGGAATACACAATCATCGTTCGTGTGTACGACGAACTACAATATTGCGAAATGACATCATTTGTTCTTCCATTATCACCTATGAAGGTTGGTAATAATGATGTACTTAATGTTTTTATATGATATTTTTGATTTATTAATACTTATTTAATTATTATATAACACATACCTTCATGCTTTCCATTTTGTAGGAATACGATAACATCGTTTATGGATGTGTGGACTACCGCATCCTCAAAGCGATGTGATACATTCACACTTTACATGGAATGTAATAAGGATTTATTTAAAAATAATATATGATATAAATGACATAAATATGATATTAATGACATAATTAACTTTATTTAAATAACATATTTCATTTTATTCATTGCATTTTCACACACTGAAAAGGTGATAACGTTATTCATGGATGTGTGGACTACGACCTCCTTGAAGAGATGTGATTTATTTTACATCACATGAATTATATATATAAGTATATATAATTAAATATCATCATATTTATGATATAATTATAATTATATATTGATAAATTTTACTTAAATTCTTTCCATTATTATTATTAAAAATGGGAACATTACTGATGCATACGTACGACCTGCCATCTCCATGATTGTAACGTTGGTTCATTTTTCATAACCATCATTCATGATTGGTTTTAAATTTACAATTTATGTATAACTATGATAATTATTTCAGGATTATTATTCTATATATTTTTATATAATGACCCCTTTGGCCATAGTTGACCTACCAAATTCAAGTTTGACACATGAACCTAATTTGGTCAAAACACCTGATGTAAACATAATTGATTAAGTAGTTATATAAAACATTGTAATAAGGGAAATAAAAGTAATTATTAAATTGAAAAAGTTTATGAAGTAATTAAATAATTAAAATAAGTTTATTATTCAAGAATATAAAGCCACAAATGACTATTCAGACTTAACTTAAGGGATTTCATCTCAATCTCCTTTCATTGAGACATATTTTGATGTTATACACCCAATTTCATTTATGAGGTGTATATTTTAACTCCACAAGAATTTAAAATATTTCCATTTTAGAATAAATTTAATTTTTGATCCTATATTACTTTATGTGAAACACAGAGGTCAGCTTGCATTACAAGCAAGACTGACCTTCCTCGATGGCTTGCGTAACACTGAAGACCATGTTTTACCAAATAATAGTATATTATTAAAAATATTATAATTTAATATAAAAAGATATAACCTAACTGTTAAATTATTAGTTATTTATATGATTAAGTAAATTATGAAATTTTATGTTTTACAGAAATATAAGATGAATTCATAGTTTAAAAATAAATTAAAAATGAAAATAGGAACCAATTGAATATAAAGGGAATATTTTTTTGTAGAAAACTATTTTTATGCCCACAAATCTGTTTTGTCCTAATAAATTAAATTAATTAAATTTTTTTAATTATATTAATGAAATATATATTTTATATAATCAATAAAATATTTTCTTTATTTATCTAATTGATCTGATAGGTATAAGATGAGAACAAACCAAATTTTACACATAAAAGCCTATATTTTTATAAAGGAACTTGTACTACCTTGTAATAGAGAACCGATGTTAAATACAATTTTTAGTACTTATATATATTTTATATGTTAAAATAAATTTCATCTTAGAAATTTAAACATAAAAATTAGATTAGGATAATTTTTTGGTATTTTTCTAGTGTTGTTTCATTTTTTAAGGAATAATGAAAAATACAGAATTTCAAATTCAAAATTACTTTTTCATCTAATTTATTTATAAAGATAAATTATATATTTTTTTGGTTTTAAATATTAATTAGATCAATTTTATATAAATTAATCCAATTTAGGTCATTTTAATAAATTTCACTTTGAAATTGGATTTAAAAACTTAGAAATGTATTGTACATGTTTACTTTAAAAACCCAAATTATCTTCCCGTTTGCGAGATTAAATTTAAATAAAATTTTTCCACTTTTGTGATTGGATTTAAGAAAAATGGATTAAATATTTGGAATCAGAATAATTTATAATTTATAATAAGTTCAACTTACTTCTTGACAAAAAATATTTGTGAATGCGAATAAAATTAATTACAACAATTGATTGAAAAATTAGCTTAACAAGGGACAAAACCAGAATATTAAGAGACAAAATGACCTATAATATTTTCCAAAATCCATTGTGTTCATATTTAGATCCTATACTCACTTTTATATACTTTGGTCCATTATTAGAGCCAATTTCAATGGTAAAAATGTTGGTGGAATTCCCTTTTCTAAAATTTTCAGGAGTGTCACTCCTCCTCCGCTATAAAAAGGCACACAAACCTCATAATTTTTTACAACTCTCATGCCACTTTGGGTTGACTAATATCTACCCAAATAGCTCTTAAAAACCCTTCTCCTAAACCTATAATCCTTAACTTTTTTGAAAATCCATCCATGGAATACCTTTGATGCAAACCAAAAGGAGATACTCGATTAAGAGGTAACATCCTTCCTCAAGCTATATAGTTTTATTTTTTTTCTACACTCTTTAAACTATTATTTATCCATGATTATAAAAAAACACAAGTATACTCAATAAACTGATATGTTTTTTTGTTAATGTTTTGGTACACACAATTCCATCTAATGAGTAACAAACTTACCATTTATGTGTACGACGAACTACCGCACGACGAAACAAAGTTGTTCATTTTTCCTCTACCACCTTTCATGGTTGGGAATTTTTATGGACATAATATATATATATATATGATATATATAATATTTGTGTTTCATTTATGCTTATTTAATTCTTATATAACACATACCTTTATGATTTAAATTTTTTATGAATACGATAACATCATTTGTGGAGGTGTGGACTACCGCCTCCCCACTGCGATGTGATACATTTATGCTATATACAGAATGTATAAAGGATGGGTTCAATAAAACTATGTAACATATATGACATATATATGGTAATGGATTTAAAATAGTATATATATATATATCATTATATTTTCATTCTTTTAAAATGAAAAATAAATGAAAGTAGTGTTCATGCGTACGTACAACCTACTATCTCTATGACTATAACATTGATTAATTCTTTATAACCATATTTCAAGATTGGTTTTAAAATTATAATTTATGTATAAATATGATAATTATTTCATGATTATTATTCTTGATATATTTATACAATGACACCTTTGACCATAGTTGACCTACCAAATTCATTTTTAACACACGAACCAAATTTACTAGAAACACCCAACATAAAATTAATTTTTTAAGGAGTTGTATAAATTTTTTTAATAACATAAGTAAAAGTAACAATAAATATAAAAAATTTTATAAATAAAGTAAATATTTAACATAATTTTATTATTCTAGAATATAAATTCACACATGACAAGTTGGACTCAAGGTAAGAGATTTCATCTCAATTTACATTCCATTGAGACTTTTTTATTATTATACATCAATTCACTTTTATATGGTGTATATGATTCCCTTTGAAATTTTATATGATGAATATCCTTATTCTCATGATATTATAAGTTTCATTTAATGTTAATTGTTCATGATAATTGTAATTAAAATATTTCAATGTGGTATGAGACACTTTGAAATGTATAAAGATTATTTTCTTCAATAATGTTTTTATTGATTTCTCGATGACATAAATATTAATCTACATTAAAAACCCTTGTTGTTACTTATCCTTCATTGGGGTATTATCGATAAATATATATCCTTTATTCAATGCATATATTCAATGATAAAACATATTATTTATTAATTAAATATATTATTCGATATATTAGGAATGCTTTGGACTGGTAGACATGGGTGGTGGTTAGTTATAGATATCCCCTCGATGCATTGGTAGTTTCATGAGAAGAATCTTTTGGCCAAATCATAATAATTTAAACTATCTTGAGAATATATCTTGATGGTACAGTGGTTTATGTGCTAGATACATGACATCCAATATTAAATCATTGAATTTATTTCAGTTACCATTTTTATCTAAGAGATTTTGATCAATATATCTATGGACGGATTTCATTCTCAGTCCATTGATTAAAAGACTTGTTTCTTAGTTTATTACCTTTCCATATTGATTTTTTTTCTTTTCTAGTTATTTAAATGGAAATTTTTTTCAATTATTTAAATTTCCATATTGACTATTATCATTGTTTCATTATTGATTCCATTGAACTGTACCCTTACTAAGCATTTGAGATCATACTTGTTTTATTTCATTTCCCCAGGTTATGAAGAAGAAATATTTTAATAATCTTTTAAGGATGTTGTTCATTACATTCTATTATGTATTATGTATTATTTTTCATTTCACAATTTAAAATGGTTATCATGTACGTAATGTGGTTTTTCTAAAACTAATAAAGTATTCAATCCCTTATAGTTTGGAGGTTGTATATATGATAATTTAATAAAATAATGCACCAGCTCCAATATTATAGGGTCTAGGCATTACAATTGGTATCAGAACCAATTTTAGTAGTAACCTTGGAAACTAGATTTATAAAACATATATTAGTGAACATAACCCTAAGATAGACTTTGAGTATATTTATAGAATAACATCCTATATTTTTTTGTAAATTTGGGATTATAAGGGTCTTACAAGAAAATATATCTCTATTTGGATACTAAAAGTGGGCATTCTTCTATCACAAATATACCTAGGGGTAACAACTCTGACAAGGTGCATCGGGTCTGACTCAACATAACCTGGTACATGACAATGATCCTTACTATGCTTCTAGTTTGACACTCCCAAGGGATACATTTAGCATAATTCACATTTTCTTTACAAACCATTATGAAGGATTTTAATGTAAAGATATCCCCAAAGAAAGCATGTTTACGATTATGAGATTAGATACACAAAAAATTCTCAATTTAGGTTATGCATTTCACTAATTTTTGGATTACAAATTATATAATTATATGAACTAATTTATTTTATGTCTTAATTTATAAATGGAATGTAGGAGAAGGAATGTGAACCTCAACAATGTATATGATCTAAATAGTAAGAAGGATCATATCTTTTATGGTCTTAGGAGAATATTTTGAAGTGAAATAGTCTTTCAAGAATTCTCACCATACGAGGGAATAATATCATGTGATAATGAGATGTGTATAGAATTATACAAGTTCTATGGATTCGAAGGAAATTAATTCAAGAATATAGCGGAAGGTCAAAAGATGTATAAAGTGAATAAGGGAAATAATTATTTTACCACACGTGATAACTATATATAAAATCACCTTGGAAATTATTAAACGGTTTGTGATTTTATTATAAGTGTTTATAAAAAGGCCACTATGTTCATGATTTTAAGGTAAAAAAAGAAAATTCCAATGTGCAATGATTCCACTACAAGGATATGAGACACTACAAAAATAAATGCCTCATGCATCGAAGGAATATACCCCAAAATAGGGTAATGGATCATGGTCAAGATTATGTTACTACCACAGATGTAGAGTGATGATTAATGTTATTATGTTTGGATTGAATACTTATTTCATTTGTGTATTTTATCAATGATGTACTGGTTATAAATATTATGGAAAATATGGGGATTATAAAGTAGTGATTTTTTAAGGATTTGAGATCATATGTTGAATGGTACCAAGAATACTTATTTAGTTGAAAGTAAATTTTTCTGGAAAAAAAATCATTGAGAGAAATATAACCCTTAATATTTTCCAAATATTAAGATAATGATGTTTGGATAAATAAATAATTGGTTTTCATAACTTAAATAAGATAAGTTATGACTACCTTGTAATTGATTAAAAATTTATTAACAAAGTGGATTATACTATCATTGATAGAGTTTACATCATTTTTGGACTTAAGTAATATATCCAATAATCTATGTTCTATTTAAGGAATAATAAGAATGCATGTTTTGAATAATGTTTTATGGTATTTCATTTTATTACTATATTCACATGTTTGTTATGTGATGATTAAAATCCACTTCATGTTATTTGATAAGTTTATTTTGTAAATTTCGTGACCTTCCTTCTAAAGTGTCAGATCATAATCGTTTGGATAAATTGAACATTTATGAAATAGTTTAATCTATTAATTCACTATATAAAGCTTCTTGTGCTAAGAGATGGATTAGAAAATAGTTCAAGGATAAACTAAAGGATAATATTGTGTTTACAAAATATAAACATATGTTTACTTATATTCTTATCAAGTGAAAGAATTCCTAAAATATAGGGAAAATAGTATTGAAACAAAATTTTTGTTCTATTTTCATAATTTTTTCTGATATCAATGACCTTTATTCACAACTTTGGTTTATGGATTTGTGGTCATAAACTTTCTATTGAACATGTTCTTTATCGCTCTCCATCAGAACTTGATAGTTCGATTTTTCTTTTGTATCCATGTTTCAGTTTTCCACCTATATTCTCTTACTAGGGAACCTAGTTACGTAAAAATTGTACTTCCCTTTATCTGTTACTAGGAATATGTGTTATTAACCCTATTTATGTTGTGGTTTTTTCAATAATAGTTTATTTTCAAATATCATTCCCTTGATTATCGAGATAAAATTTGAATTATGAGGTCATTATTTATTTAAGGTTGAGAGAATGTAACACCCCAAGAAATTGCAATATTTCTATTCTAGAGTAAATTTAAGTTTTATTCTTAGATTTATTTATATAGAAAACCTAGGTTAGATTTAATTACATGAAATAATGACTTTCCTCGAAGTCTTTCATAACACGTACGACCAAGTTTTACCAAATAATAATATATTATAAAAAATATTATAAATTAATATAATAAGATATAACATAGATGTTAAATTAGTAGTTATGAATATTATTAAATAAATTATGAAAAAATAATTTTTACACAAATATAAGATCAATCAATAGGTTATGAATTAATTATAAATGAATATAAGTACCAATTGCAGATGAAGATAATGTTTTTATAGAAAACCATTTTTATACCCAAAAATTTGTTCTATCCTAATAAATTTAATTAATCACTATTATTTAATTATATTAATGAAATATATATGTTATATATTCAATAAGATATTTTTATATTCATTCAATTGATCTTATAGTCATAAGATGAAAACAAACCCAATTTTACACATAAAAACCAATATTTTTATAAAGGCACTTTTACTGTCTTTTAATGGGGAACCTATTTTAAATTAAATATTTGGAAAACTTATAGATTTTATATGTAAAAATAAAATTCTTATTTAAAATGGGAACATAAAAATAATCTTAGGGAATTTTTTTTGATTTTTTTGTGAAGTTTCTTTTTTAAAGAATAATGAAAAATACTAAATTTTAAATTCAGAAACTGATTTTTCATATAAATAATTTATAAGAATAATTTATATTCATTATTGGTTTTAAATATTAATTATATTAATTATATATCAATTAATACAATTTAGTTTATTATAAAAAATTTAACTTTGAAATTTGATATAAACACTTAGCAAAATTTAAAACATTTTTACTTTAAAAACCAGCAATGTTGCCCCATCTATGGGATTGAATTTAAATTAATTTATGCCAATTATGTGATTGTAATTTGGAAAATTAGATTCCATATTTGGAATCATCTTAATTTATAATTTCTAGTAAGTTCAACTTAGTTTTTTACCAAAATTATTAGTGAATGCGATTAAAATTAATTACAGTGATTAAGAGAAAAATTAGCTTAATAAGGGACTAAACCTTAAACTTATGAGACAAAATGGCCAAGAAACTTGTCCAAAATCCATTTTATGTATATATTTGTACCATATCATTAATTTTATTGACTTTGGTATATTATTTAAGCCACTTTCAATGGAGAAAATGTGGGTGGAATTCCCTTTTCCAAATTTACAAGAGTGCCACTCCTCCTCTACTGTAAAAAGGTACTCAAGATTCCCACTTCCCCACACCTATAAATCCAAATTTTATTGAAAAATATCTTCCAAAATAGATCCCAAAAATCCCTATAATAAAACTATAACCCTAACCTTTTTCATAAATCCATCCAGGGAAGACCTTTGGTGAAAACCAAAAGGAGTTACCCTATTAAGAGGTAACATCATTTATCAAGCTCTTTAGTTTTATTTATTTCTACACTCTTTAAATTATTCCTATTACATGATTATATAAAAACACCAGTATAGTAAATATACTAAGATGTTTCTTATTTTAATAGTTATTCCTAAAACTATACATACTTCCATCTAATATGTATCAAACTTACTATTTATTTGTAAGACAAACTACTTCCTCACAAAATGAAGTTGTTCTTTTTTCCTTTACCGCATTTCATGGTTGAGAATTATGATGGACACAACATATATATATATATATATATATATGATATATATGATATATATAATTTAGTTATTCTTATTTAATTCTTATATAACACTTACCTTTATGATTTCCATTTTGTTGGAATACAATACCATTGTTATTGGAAGTGTGGACTACAACCTCCTCAA
The DNA here is from genome assembly GCA_963277665.1 of Viscum album. Lineage (NCBI taxonomy): Eukaryota > Viridiplantae > Streptophyta > Magnoliopsida > Santalales > Viscaceae > Viscum > Viscum album. Next base: position 16,792,635 of record OY728128.1, read on the forward strand.
ACGATGTGATTCGTTCATGCAATATGTGGAATGTATAAAGGATGGTTTTAATAAACCTGTCACGACCCATCCTTGGGAATCGTATCGTGACTACCCCAAGCCCGCCTTCCATAGGCTAGGGGCTGACGACTAGCACCAAAGGCGTAAATCCCAAATAAAAGGGAAGGCATTGCCTTTATAAAAGAAAACAACACAACAGAGTACAAGCGGAAGCAAAGACTAAGTAAAGCAATAAAAAACTATGCTGGAAATACAAAAGGGCTAGAAATACAAGCCCAACATAAAGGTACAACTACAAATGAAAGTAAAGTACAACTCAAAGGACAACAACTGAAAGGTGACAAGTAGCTCCTGGATCATCCACCACGGATCCTACCTGAAGGGTAGGTACAGATGTCCTCCTCAGCACTCCGCATCCGACCAACCGACCGTCCGTCTCCTCCAGGTACCGACTCATCGTGAGATACACCTCCGAGTACCGTCCATCTCAACAAGCCTCAATGACGATCAGTGCTATCCGTCGTCTCCAACCAACACAACAAGGTGCGGGTGTAGCCCATGTAGGGGTGAGTATAACGATACTCAGTAGGGACCCCGAGACCCTCAAGATCTCACTAAAATCCAACAAGGATAAACCAAAAAGAAAGATCTCAACAGATAACCTTTACCTAGGTATATGCCCATACATATACCTAAGTTATCAAGTAACTCATCTCAATCCTGAGGTAAACACAAAGGTCATTGACTCAGCTCAAACCAGGATTTCATTATCAAAACCGCAACTGCTGAAGAGCTCCTCCTCAGTCGAGTACTATGATCCCGTCACGACTCCAAGGCGCTGGTCACTAACCTTTGACTGCTGAGGTACTCCTCCTGTCGAGTACCGCAGGTCAGTCACCCAAACACAATAGTCCCCCCCCTAATAGCCTGCAGAGGTACTGCTTCTGTTGAGTACCAGGGGTCTGCCACCAAAACATAGTAGTGCTCCCCGCCATGGGTCTGCCACCCAAACATAGTAGTGCTCCCCACTGGGCTAGTCAAGTCACTCTGACTTGAATCGGACAAGCAGTCATTAGGACTCAGCCGGCTACAAGGTCTCCGTACTCAGAACGCTCGTCTCTAGGAAGATCCGCTCCACGAGCTACTGTTCGATACCCCAATGATCAAAAAGTCCCACGAAGAAGTATCTCAAAGGACCTCCTCGTAAGAGGGGTCTCAACGCAACAGACGACGCGTCAATCAGACGCCCGGTCTGTATGTTATCAGCCTTTTAGTCCAAGGGGCCCGGTTGGTTTCGTGTACAAACCAACCCGGCTGTATCACAACTGTACCCCGGAATCCCATGGGGTATACTCAAAGGAAGCGTTTCTCAACGTGATTACCAACGCCACTAACGGTTCTCCAAACGAACGTCCGGTCTGAGAGTTATTAGCATTTCTGTTCTAGGGGCCCGGTTGGGTTTTGGGTACAATCCAACCTGGCCTTACTCCAACTATGTCCAAACCTCAGGTGAAGTATTCCAAAAGAACTGTCTCATCCAGAGGAATCCAACAAAGTCGACGAAATTCCAATCGGACATCCGGAGCTCAAGTTATAAGCGTTTCCACTCCGAGGGCCTGGTTAGTTTCAGGTTCGAACCAACCCGGCCGTACTTGAAATGACACCGGTTAACCAAACCAGTAACATAATTGTGATCCATTTCAAAAAACACATGATATGGACTACCATTGGTCCAAAACGGATAGCCGGTGAAAAAGTTTAATTTCACCGCAACACGCGCGAACCGGGCGTCCCGGGGCCCGTGCCTCATCCTCGACTTAAATCTCCAAAATTGGTCTTGAAGCATCCGTCTTAATTCTAGGGTTGCAATGTTGCATACGGTTCATAATTCTGTCACCGTATGAGAGAGATATGTCCGATACAAGATCCCAAAATAATAATAATAATATTATTATTCGGTGTTTCGTGGGCCCGAGTCACGAACCAGAATTTAGTATCCAACATTAGACTTGAACCGACAGTGTAACACCCCGAGATTTTATGAAAAATATTCTTTTTAATTTCATTAATGTCTTGTGTTGTAAGCTACACCAAAATGAGCTTACACAACACGCATCCTTGACTTGTCTTGCATTACACGCAATCACGACCTTCCTCGATATCGTGTGTAGTACGCAATACCGAGTTTCACTAAACAACGATATGTTATTATTAAAACTAGTAGTTATGAATAGTAATAAACACTTTTTGAAATTTTGTAAATTTTATTTTTCAAAATGGAATTCATTTTTGGATTCGGAATATCGAAATTTGCTAAGGGTGAAATTTTGGTACATTTCGGATAACTTTCATTTTCTGATGAATAGTGAAAATTACTAAATTTTAATTAAAAACAACCTTTTTAATCGAAATAATTAATAGTGATAAATTATTAATTTGAGTGGTTTTAAATTATATTTAGAATATATTTTTACAATTTAATACAATTTTGGTAATTGGATGTAATTCTACATTTAAACCAGACATAAACAAGTGTCAATCTTTTGATAGTTATTATCTCTTAAGAACACGCTATTTGTTTTGACGACGGGAATTAATTTTTAAATTAATTAATTCAACTGATATGTTTTGAATTTGGTAAAATAGACATCATTTTTTAGTTCATAATATCAAGTATAGCTTAGGCCTATTTTTTGGTGTGTTTCCAGAAACTTTCATTTTTTGATGAATAGTGAAACCACTAAGTGGAAGTAAAAAAAATGAATTTTTCATAAAACTTAATTTTACTGCTTCTGTGAGTGGAATTTCAAAAATCCTAGAGACACGGTTGATGTTAGTAAGTAAAATGTGGTTCAATGAGATGAAAATAATTTTTGTTGAATAGTAAATTTTTACTTTTTTTACCACGATTAAAAGTAAATAGGGTAATTAAGGGTAAAAATGTTACTATTATTACCCTAACACATGTCCTAATTATATTGGATAAGTGTAATTCGACCAAAAACAACCTTATGAATAAAATATTATCATTTAGGCCCACTTGGATTAGATTAGGACATTTATTATTAATTTATTTAAAGAAGGGTTAAAATAGTTAAAATCAATGTTTAATAAGTAAATCATTTTTAATATAGGGTTATACATAAGATAAATTCAACTATAAATACTAATTAGAAATCTAAAAACATTTCCTACATAATTATATTTTATTTATCATTTTTAGACATTAAATAAATTAATTTATTTATGACACAATGATGATGCAATAATTACCATAATAGTGAAACATTATAATAATTGATATTATAAATACCCAAATAAATATAATTTGAGACTTTTTATGAATTCCACTAATTTTATAGGTTATTATGATTTTTTATTATTTATTTAATTAACTTTTTCCGAACTAATAATTCTGTTATGATTTTTACAAAAATCAATTACTAAATAGTGTCAAAATTGACATAAAATAGTTTTTAAAACAAATATTATATTATTAATTGTTATTTTATTCCTAAAAATCTAAGGTTCGGAAAAATTAATTATATAAGGTTATATATATTAATAATAAACAAATTGGGGTTCGTTTGTCTTGTTATAGTAATTTTATTAACCTTATAGTGTAAGAACACAAGAAGACACGGTAAAAGTAAAATTATTTAACTTAATGTTAAATCCAAATGATAAGGTTAAAATAGGAACCTAAACTTGTCTAAATTCTATTGGATGGGAGGATTTAGACCCATACCGACCTTATCTTAGAAATAAATCAATTTGGAGCTATTTAAACCCGAATTTGACTTTATAATAAAATAATAGTTTTAGTTATTCCAAAGGTACCCCTCTCCTCCCTTATAAAAGGGCACCTCCTCCCCCTCTTCCTCACACCAATTTGAGCCTTCAATCTCGGCCAACCCCTACCAAATTCTCTTCTCCACTTCCATAGAAACATCCTAGAGTTTCTGGTCTTCCTCAAAGACTAATCTTAGTGACCTAAAAGGAGATCTCAAAGAGGTGCTTCAAAGAAGAGGTAATGTCCGTTACCGATTCTTTCAACTTTATTTCTTCTTCCACTTCTTCTTCTTAGGTTGTTTCATTATGAAGTAATAACATAAGTATCACTAATATAAGTATATGTTATTATAAGTATGAAAAAACCCTATTTCACCATCTATCCATCCTATGGAAAACGAAATCACTGTGCGTGCGTACGTACGGTATACCGTCTCCACGCCGTGGTGTAATCTATTTTCCACCACCACCTTACTTGGATGGGTATAATGGTGTAAATAATAACTATATATGATTATTTTAAAGTGATATTGATTCTGAAATAGTATACATACACTTAAATACAATTCCACGATCATGAGAATGATATCATCGCTCGTGCGTACATACGGACTACCGTCTCCACGACGCGATGAGATTCATTCTCCACATTAACCATTCATGAATGATTGTAAAGTATATATAATAAGTAATCATGAAATATATGACATTATAATGATAATGGATTTATGTGTATATATATGTATGCCATCTACTTAATTCCATTCAACTCAATAAGGAAACGAAAACATCGTTCATGCGTACGTACGGCCTACCGTCTCCATGAACGGTGTATTTCTTTCCATTTAATGATTTATTATATATATGTATATTCTGAATATATATTATATATAAATAATGTTTTATATTCTGGAATTAATTAATTATGATCTAAGTAATCATATGAATAATTACAATTCAAAACACAGACGACAAATGAAACAACTTTACCCAAAACGCTCTTTAACATGGAATTTACAAAAGAACGGATAATATAAAGTCATAAGTAAACCATATATGATATCATAACAATGAGTATGATTCTGGAATAAGTCAATGAAATTATTTAAATCATTATACAGGAGGTTCGGACACTTACGAAGCAAATCAGACCTAAGGTAAGGGAAATATCACAATCTGATTTTTATCCGAGATTGTTTATACTTTAGTATTTACTGGGGTGTATTTTATCATCCAAATACATGTTTCCTCAATATGTAATATTATTTACATCCACCTACATTTTTTTAAATCCAATTTTACCCTTCTGTGAGTTTTTAGTAAAAGATATGAAAGGAATATTTTTTCGTTTTTCGTACGAGGTACTTTTTGACTTTTCAGACAAAAGTATGAGAAGAATGTTTTTTTAACTTATACGGCATGAATGGATTTTTAAAACATTATTTCCAAGAATCTTCCTTTACAAGTTTTCAAGTTTATTTTTAATCAAATTATTTTATTTTAAAATCGTATGACATGTTAAGAAAGGAAAAAAAAATTTGAAGTAGAAAGGATATTTTCCTCAAGAATGGAGTTCAAGTGTTTTATCAAAATTATTTTCCATATAAGATAATATAAAGTTCTGTTTCTATCCCTATTATTATATTGATTTGATTATGTTGTGATGGAAATATATTTATGAATTCATTTATCTTTTATGAATTTTTTTATGATGTCACGATGTTTAAGATTCCCATTTTTATTACATGGGTTATGCTATGATGTATGGTTTATGATTTTGTGGAACACATAAGAATGGTATCATTATGATATGGGTGGGACCTATATCTCCCTCCAATTCATTGGGTAAAGATTTTATATCTCATGAGATAGACATGGCTGGAACGGTAGGTTATACCGGTTCAGTGAAACAGGACTGAAATGAGGAGTGAACTCGGTTCAGAAATGGTCTTTGTCCACTAAGATAGTCTTGGAAATGAGTCTTGACTAACAAGAAATGATTCTATATGATTATGTGTGTATGCCACAAAGTTTCATGTTGTAAGTTATGATTATTGGGATTTCATTTCACTACTATGATTTATCCCATGTTATGAAATTATGCTCTCTTTTGCAAGTTAAGATTTACAAAATGTTATGTTCTTATGAATATGATGTGATTGATATTTCTTTTGTTTACCCTTAATGAGCATTTGAGCTTACCCTTTTATGTTTTCTTTTCCCCAGGATATAAAGAAAGGTTTTAGGTAAAAAATGGGGAAGATCTTTATGGGAGATGTTGAAGATCATTCACCATGATTAGAAGATTGTATTCCGAGTTTCCAAAGACACTAACCTATTATGATCCTTGTGTGTGTTTTTTTTATATACTAAGTATTCCGCAAAAGTAATGTAATGTCCATGTACGTTAAGCTTCGGGTCTCTATAGTTGGTATCAGAGGAAAGGTTTAGTCAACCTTTGGAAACTAGGATGCGAAAACGTTAGTGAGATTCCTAGAGATATTTCTAAGGTATGTCTAGGGATGTCCCTAAGGATAAGTATACGTATAGGATATAGTCCTAGAACTACAGTAACGATATTATTATTTAACCTAAGATGTTATATATTGAAGGTACTCCCCCTTTATTATATTGTTTTCCCTAGAATGATTTTTACCTCTCACACTATTCTTTTTGGGTTTTAGACGATGGCTAGAACCCAAAGGAACCGTGTTGATCAATGTAATGGACAATGAAATGATTGTCCTCCTGAACAGACAAATGTTATGGGAGATGGAGTGCAAAATCTTATTGCTATACTTACACAAGATATGAATCATTCTGGACTTCCAAATGAGCAGAGAAGGGAACAATATTCTATTGAGTCCTTCATGAGGCAACGCCCAACTTCTTTCAGTGGGTCTTCTGATCCACTTGTTGCTGAACAATGGATCAGTACTACTGAAAAAATATTTTCAGTTCTTCAATGTTCTGAACATGATAAAGTCATCTTAGCAGTGTATCGTTTGGAAGGTGATGCTGATCAGTGGTGGAATCTTATCAAGAATACGAGGCCAAGAGATGAAATTGAGTCCATGGAATCGGACGAGTTCAAGAACTTATTTTTCAATAAGTACTTCCCTCATATTCTTAGAACAAAGATGGAGAAGGAGTTTCTTGAACTAAAGAAAAAGGATGATGAATCTGTTGGTATATACGAAGCGAATTTTACAAGGCTTGCAAGGTATGCATCTGAATTTATCATCCAACCTGAAAGTAAAGTTGATTGATTCTTCAGTGGATTAAAACCAAATCTTCGAAGGGCATTAGCTATAAGAGACTTCAGTAGCTATGAAGAAATTGTGCGTTGTGCTATGAAGGTAGAAATGGAAGTTAGTGTTACTTATCCATCTCATCATTTTGACAAGAAACGAAAGATGGAGTTCAAGGAGAAATCTCAGAATAATGGTGAAAAGAAGATGAATGTTTCCTTATGCTCAAAGTGTGGAAAGAAGCATGGTGGAGATTGTCGTAAAAGGGACTAGAAAATGTTTTAAGTGTGGAAAAGAAGGTCATCGAGCAACTGAGTGTCGAAGTAATGGAAAAAGGGTTTCTAATGATGTGAATAAAGAAAAGACTGTAGAGAATGCACCACCAACACTTCAATGATTCAAGTGCAAGGAAATGTGGCATTATGCTAATAAATTCCCTAATCCAAGGGTTAGTGATGATCGACATGAGCAACCACTTAAGGCAAAGGAAAAAGGGAAGTCACATGAGATCACTATTGGTGATGTTGAATATGACAACGATGTGGTGGAATGATTAAGTGTTTATGTAATGGGATTCCAAAATAATGTTGTATATAGTATCGTGGAATATTGGAATATTTATGTATTGGTCTATTGTGGTTTTCAATGGTACCGGTTACCATAGAATGTGATTGAGATATTTTTGGAAAAAAAGATGATATGCACATAATGAAGAGAAAACGAGAAAATGAAATATTTGACAGTATTCATGAGCTCATGATTGATATAAGGACTAAGTGATATCATTGTTTGAGTATATATAATTTTGAGGATTTTGGTATGTGGAAAGTGTTAACTTTTAACTGCATTCATGTTTTCACTAAGGTTCAATGGGTATTCAAGAGAATACATGATTAAGACCTCTAAATGTTTGGAATGTGACCAAAAAGACATATCTTATGATATATGGGGATCAACGATGGTATTAAATCTCGGGTAATCGTTTTTACTATATTATGAGAGTGAACTGCAGTATTATGGATAAGCCTAAAGATTGGAATGGATTATGTTGGACATAAGTTAGTATTGTTCAAGTATAGAAGTTTTTTGATATTATTGATGGGATGTTATAGTAATATAGTTTTAGAAAAAGGACAACCTGCAGGATGGGCGACAACCCATCGCGTTGGACAAGGCCGTGGGAATCGAACCCACAACCGAAGTGCGACTGGCCTTTATCGCCTACCACTGGCCTACAGGAAGTCCCTATTTAGTAGAAACTAGTTTTATTATATTAAGCAGTATGATATATGAAGTATAAGTCCATTTTAGGAACCATATATCATTAATCTCACTATAGATGGACTTATGTATTTTTTGATAACTTTTCTAACCTTTTGTTTGAGACAGATGGAATGACCCATAATTCTATCACATGATCTGCTAACAGATCACGAATGACAAATTCAACTTCATTTCTTTAAGAGATGAAGTGGAAATTGTCCAAAGAATGACCAACAGTGAGACTATACCAAAATCACGAAAGTATTTCTTCTAATTCCAATTTCATCAACTTTAGGGAAATGATCTTGAAAACCAAAAATGTTGTCCTAGTGCTCTTATATCTGATGAATCAGATGGTACCTTAGATCTTCACAAATTTATGGCTTTGTGATTGTTGTCTTTTCCATAGCCATGTTCTCTACCACTCTCCATTAGAACATGATGGTTAGATTTCTCTTCCATATCCATATTTTCACCTATGTGGAAACCCAATGATTAGTTTATTTGGGTAACCGTTACATTTCATAATTTTGTTTTTAAAGATTGGTTTTGTTATTCCTTTTTACGATGTGGGTTTCTATCAAAGAAACTTTCGAAACGTAAACCATTTATAACCCCAATAAATTTCGAGGGCGAAATTCATTTTAAGGGGGTTAGAATGTAACACCCCGAGATTTTATGAAAAATATTCTTTTTAATTTCATTAATGTCTTGTGTTGTACGCTACACCAAAAAGATCTTTCACAACACGCATCCTTGAATTTCCTTGCATTACACGCAATCCCAACCTTCCTCGATAGTGTGTGTAGTACGCAATACCAAGTTTCACTAAACAACGATATGCTATTATTAAAACTAGCCGTTATGAATAGTAATAACCAATTTTTGAAATTTTGTAAATTTTATTTTTCAAAATGGACTTCATTTTTGGATTCGGAATATCAAAATTAGCTTAGGGTGAAATTTTGGTACATTTCGGATAACTTTCATTTTCTGATGAATAGTGAAAATTACTAAATTTTAATTAAAAACAACCTTTTTAATCGAAATAATTAATAGTGATAAATTATTAATTTGAGTGGTTTTAAAGTATATTTAGAATATATTTTTACAATTTAATACAATTTTGGTCATTGGATGTAATTCTACATTTAAACCAGACATAAACAAGTGTCAATCTTTTGATAATTATTATCTCTTAAGAACACGCTATTTGTTTTGACGACGGGAATTAATTTTTAAATTAATTAATTCAACTGATATGTTTTGAATTTGTTAAAATAGACATCATTTTTGAGTTCATAATATCAAATATATCTTAGGACTATTTTTTGGTATTTTTCTGGAAACTTTCATTTTTTGATGAATAGTGAAACCACTAAGTGGAAGTAAAAAAAAATGAATTTTTCATAAAACATAATTTTACCGCTTATGTGAGTAGAATTTCAAAAATCCGAGAGACACGGTTGATGTTAGTAAGTAAAATGTGGTTCAATGAGAAGAAAATAATTTTTGGTGAATAGTAAATTTTTACTTTTTTTTACCACGATTAAAAGTAAATAGGGTAATTAAGGGTAAAAATGTTACTATTATTACCCTAACACATGTCCTAATTCTATTGGATAAGTGTAATTCGACCAAAAAAAACCTTAGGAATAAAATATTATCATTTAGGCCCACTTGGATTAGATTAGGACATTTATTATTAATTTATTTAAAGAAGGGTTAAAATAGTTAAAATCAAAGTTAAATAAGTAAATCATTTTTAATATAGGGTTATACAGAAGATAAATTCAACTATAAATACTCATTAGAAATATAAAAAGATTTCCTACATAATTATATTTTATTTATAATTTTTAGACATTAAATAAATTAATTTATTTATGACACAATGATGATGAAGTAATTACCATAATAGTGAAACATTATAATAATTGATATTATAAATACCCAAATAAATATAATTTGAGACTTTTTATGAATTACACTAATTTTATAGGTTATTATGATTTGTTATTATTGATTTAATTATCTTTTTCCAAACTAATCATTCTGTTATGATTTTCACAAAAATCAATTACTAAATAGTGTCAAAATTGACATAAAATAGTTTTTAAAACAAATATTATATTATTAATTGTTATTTTATTCCTAAAAATCTAAGGTTCGGCCAAATAACTTAGATAAGGTTATATATATTAATAATAAAAAAATTGGGGTTCGTTTGGATTGTTATAGTAAGTTTATTAACCTTATAGTGTAAGAACACAAGAAGACACGATAAAAGTAAAATTATTTAACTTAATGTTAAATCCAAATGATAAGGTTAAAATAGGAACCTAATCTTGTCTAAATTCTATTGGATGAGAGTATTTAGACCCATACCCACCTTATCTTATAAATAAATCAATTTGGAGCTATTTAAAACCGAATTTGACTTTATAATAAAATAATAGTTTTAGTTATTCCAAAGGTACCACTCTCCTCCCTTATAAAAGGGCACCTCCTCCCCCTCTTCCTCACACCACTTTGAGCCTTCAATCATGGCCAAACCCTACCAAATTCTCTTCTCCACTTCCATAGCAACATCCTAGAGTTTCTGTTCTTCCTCAAAGACTAATCTTAGTGCCCTAAAAGGAGATCTCAAAGAGCTGCTTCAAAGAAGAGGTAATGTCCGTTACCGATTCTTTCAACTTTATTTCTTCTTCCACTTATTCTTCTTAGGTTGTTTCATTATGATGTAATAACATAAGTATCACTAATATAATGATATGTTATTATAAGTATGAAACAACCCTATTTCACCATCTATCCATGCTACGGAAAATGAAATCACCGTGCGTGCGTACGTACGGTATACCGTCTCCACGCCGTGGTGTAATCTATTTTCCACCACCACCATACTTGGATGGGTATAATGGTGTACATAACAACTATATATGATTATTTTAAAGTGATATTGATTCTGAAATAGTATACATACACTTCAATCCAATTCCATGATCATAAGAATGGTATCATTATGAGATGGGTGGGACCTATATCTCCCTCCAATGCATTGGGTAAAGATTTTATATTTCATGAGATAGACATGGCTGGAACGGTAGGTTATACCAGTTCAGTGAAACAGGACTGAAACGAGGAGTGAACTCGGTTTAGAAATGGACTTTGTCCACTAAGATAGTCTTGGAAATGAGTCTTGACTAACAAGAAATGATTCTCTATGATTATATGTGTATTCCACAAAGTTTCATGTTGTAAGTTATGATTATTGAGATTTCATTTCACTACTATGATTTATCCCATGTTATGAAATTATGCTCTCTTTTGCAGGTTAAGATTTCCAAAATGTTATGTTCTTATGAATATGATGTGATTGATATTTCTTTTGTTTACCCTTACTGAGCATTTGAGATCACCCTTTTATGTTTTCTTTTCCCCAGGATATAAAGAAAGGTTTTAGGTAAAAAAAGGGAAGATCTTTATGGGAGATGTTGAAGATCATTCACCACGATTAGAAGATTATATTTCGAGTTTCCAAAGACACTAAACTATTACGATCCTTGTGTGTGTTTTTGTTATGTACTAAGTATTCTGCAAAAGTAATGTAATGTCCATGTACGTTAAGCTTCGGGTCTCTACAGACAGTATTTAAGAGCGGGTCACGTCCCCGATAACGGCGAGTCAATCGGACGTCGCACGCATGAGTTATAGCAGGTCGAAGATTTAATAATAATATTAAATCTATTATTTTCCGAGTGCTTCGGGTACCCGATCCAAAAACCAGAAAATGATATCCAATATTGGACTCATAAATTCCGTCTCGAAGTCAGGGTCGCACTGCCACTGACGGTTCGTGAACCCGAGGTCCCACGAACAAGATAAAGTCAAAATACAGTTTTCCCAATGAAAATAATAATAACATTATTTTATTATTATTATTTTTAACTTAATTTAATACTTTAAATTCTCACACCCTATTCCACGCACCACCAAAAAAAAATCCTCCCCCCTTCTCTCCAAGCCAATCACGCCCCCTCTTTGATTTCCCCTTTTATTTATCGCTTTTATTATTTATCAACTTAATATCTCATTTTCTCTCTAATCTACCACATTATTCACGTTCCCTTATCCTCCAATTTTCACGCTGCACCTCCGCCTCGCACACGGCCATCTTCCGGCCTGCCGTGCTACTACGCCTCTAGTCCGCTGCACCTTCGTTCTAACCCCAACAATTATGACGATCGCAGATTCTTGATCCTCGGATCGAGATCTCCGCGTACGTATGTCGTGCTCAACGAAACATCAAGTTTCTAGCGTGCTTAATTATTTGACGAAGAAGAACACGCGAAGAATTCATGGACCATGAATAAGAAAGGATCTCGGTTTAAGTGCAGATTGATAGCCGTGTTAGTTTGGCCATTGTTTTTGAGAATCAATAACATGGGGGATTGGAAATTAAATATTTATCATGCTTCAAGAATCTCAAATTCAGGATAAACAAGAAGAAAATTAATTCAATCAATTGTTTATCGATCCGAAAATTAATTTATTTAATTCGCGTTCATCATGAGAAATTAAACCAGGGTAAGGAATCCACAAAGATAAATTCTACAAATAAACACTCAAGCTTAAGGGTATAAACCACATAAAAGATCAATATAAAATATTACCCTACCTTGAAAAGACGCCGCACATCGTCGATCCGCAGAAGACGAGCATTGTGGTAGATGGCGTTGCAAAGAACGGCGTCGCAGTGAAGAGAAAGGAAGGCGCATCATTCTTTGTTGGAGGCGTTCTTCATCGAGGGAGAAAGTCCTTCATCGGAGGCGTTCTTCGTCGAAGAAGAACAATTCCTTCTCTAATTCTCAAGAGTTCCCCAAAGTTCGAACACAACAAAGCCAAAATAAAATAATAGGTAAGCTATTATTTAATTCACCCAAGACACTCAAAATTCAAACAACTTAAATTAATTATAAGTGTTGGCAATTTTTATTGGGTAGAAGGTGGAGAGGCTCCACTCCAATAAATGAGGGGAGTTGTCATGCATTAAACAAGGGGCGAGTAAGTGGGGAGTTTATGAGAGTTAAAAGTGAGTTAAGGGAATGTGAAAGGTTGGGGCTCGTGTGGGCCCCACCTCACATTTATCCTCGTATGGGTAGTTAGGAACTAGTGGGTCCCACCCCAACTCTCCCACTTAGGATATAACCACTTAGATATAAATAAAAATTGACCCGCAATTTTTATTCACTTCTAATTTAATACACAAAATTTAACTTCTCATCCCGCACAAACACAATTGCGGTAAAGGTCCCCTTAAGAAATTACCAGTGTTGCGAGTTCATCGGTACCCTCAAAATTCAATTCCGAGCACCGGTTCAAAAGATAGAAAAACCTACTTGTTCATTTACTGAACGTACCCGAGCTAAACTTCAGAAATTGATTCCGGGCATACCGGGCGTCGGAATCAGGTGCCGTCTGAAACTGCGCACTCATAAAATTACAAAGAAATTATGAAAAAAATTTCCTTGAAATTTACGGGTCTTTACATTACTCCCAACTCAAGGCTTTACATCCCTGTAAAGCTACAACACAAACTAGGGAAAATAAAGGAGGTACCGAGCACGGATCTGAGCCTCCTGCTCCCTTGTGCTCTCCTGGAGATTCCCGTTCTACCAAAGAAAGCACACAAGAGGAATCAAACGTTCCTGTAGGACCCACTCCTATCGATCCTCAACCTCTACTGGAAACCTGTGAAATTCACCCCGTCATCGATATCTTGCTCTCTGTGGTCGATGATGTGTGATGGGTCATGCACGTATCTCCTCAGCTGAGATACGTGGAAGACGTCATGCACCCGGTGCAACTGAGGTGGAAGGACCAGACGGTAAGACACATCGCCTACCCTGCTGAGGACCTGGAAAGGTCTGATGAACCTCGGAGATTACTTGCCTCCTTGGCCAAATCTCCTTAGACCTCGTCGAGGTGAGACCCGTAAGAAGACGTGGTCAATATCCTCGAACTCCAGTAGCCACGAGGGTAAGGATGACCGATTCAAGAGTGATCACCCACACCCTCCTAAGCATGAGTTTATCCTGTGCTTCCTGGGTTTCCCTTTTCGCCGACCAAGGAAAAAGTCCATCCCAATGTTGTAGATAAACCACAACCTTTTTTCCAAATACCGTTAATTTGTGTAAGAACTGTGGTTGCCCAATCTATACTCAAACTAACGTCGTGAGGCCTCGACACTGCCACCATGAGGTTCCAGCCGAAACTCTCGCCTCAAGGTTCAGATCACACTGTCAGCATAAGTGTGATTATCGAGTCTCCTTCCAAAGGTATCTCCAGACGTGAGGGTCAAGTCAACGGATTAACCGGAAACTCTAGGTCTGGGACAAGATTCTTGGAAGGAAGGTATGATTCATATCAATGTCTGTTGTTACAGTAGCTAGTAGAAGACATAGTCTGTACTTCAAATCATCCCTAGAGCCTTTCGGTCACACTCTTTGAAATCATGCAACTACTCTCTTCCCCTACCCTCCAGCTCCCTGTGCCTAGCGGGGATTACAAATGCGGGTGGTTGCAACATGTCAAAATGTTCACCACCCCATGCTTCTCTCCTAGCTCTGCTTCCACGTCTGCTGCCTAGCAGATTAATCTGTCCTTTTCACTACCTCTTCTTGAAACATTTTACACGCCCAAGTCACTGAGACTGGCGCCAGTTTCCTGCTTTCCCACTGCTAACTTTCACTGGCTGCATCCACTCAGCCAAAGAATTATCAACCACAAAGGTTCTCTCTAGAACTCTAGTATAAGTAGGAATTTATAGAGAAAGAAGTGTTGGCTTGGATGTCCTTTAGACACACCTCACTCAAAAGTCCGAGCCCTGAAGCACTGATCGCATCATATTCATCGAGTACCAGGAATGGTTTGGTACGCCCCGATGAATTCTCAGCTACCGAAATGTCATCCTGCTGAGGCTGTATAAGCTCTAGAAAACTCTCTTCTACCTCCTTAAGACAGTCCTCAACCGCCTGTGAGTCAGGCTTGACTCGAAACTTGAGGGATATCTGGTGCTTAAACATAAGTAAGGCACTAGGCCTAGAAGTTTCCTCTACCGGTACTGCCGATAGTGTCTGCTGACCAACAGGTAGTGATATAGCTTGAACACTACCCGATGGTACTATCTCAGGAATAGGTCCACGTGTCGAAGCCCCATAACTATACGAACCAAACTCAAGGTCTATCACTGGAAAAAATGAGTATCTAAGTCCACAATCTGCTCTACTAGTATCTAAACTAAGTGTAAAACTCTAGCATTCGCCTCCATCCAGTCCACTACTACCTGGGAATCTGTTTCGCCTCGTAACCTCAGAGGACTCTATTGCTGGAACTCAGGCAACGCGTTCTGCCAGCGTGCACCGTCGACTAGTACGGCTGGTGGAATCTGCTACCTAACGGGTGGGGGTGCTGCTGGTACACCACCCGAAGGTGCCATCATAGAAAGATGGCCGTCCACTGGAGTCTCGTTGCTCGGTGAGCCGTCATCGAGTACTCTCTCGGAACTCCAACTGACTGTCTGCGTCGAGACATCCTGAACAGATGTGATGTGGTCAACGATTTATACCTGGTGAGCTGACCTGGTTTGAGATGACTTTAAAACTTTTTGGAAACACACACACAATCAGTTTTTTCATGAACTAAGTTGGAAATCAGTAGTCAGGGTCCTGGTGTATGGATACGTCGGCCGCCGCACCAACACTGGACTCCCTGAACTGAAGACCACACTCAGTACCCTTAACACTATTGATTCATAGAAAGGAATGATCAGAGTTTTGAGTTTGCAGTAGAACCGACTCCTTTGATACCAATTTGTCACGATCCATCCTCGGGGCCCATGCCCTGAATACCCCAAGCCCTCCTTCCATAGGCCAGGGGCTGGCGAATAGAACTAAAGGTGTAAATTACAAATAAAAGGGAAGGTATTGCCTTTATAAAAGAAAACAACACAACATAGTACAAGCGGAATCAAAGACTAAGTAAAGTAGTAAACAAGTGTGCTGGAAATACAAAGGGGCCGGAAATATAAGCCCAACAGAAAGGTACAACTACAAATGAAAGTAAAGTACAACTAAAAGGACAACAACTGAAAGGTGAAAAGCAACTCCTGGATCATCCACTACAGATCCTACCTGAAGGGTAGGTACAAATGTCCTTATCAGCACTCCGTGTCCGATCGACCGTCTGTCTGTCTCCTCCTGGTACCGACTCGTTGTGAGATCCACCTCCAGGTACCATCCAGCTCTACAAGACTCAACCACGATCAGTGCTATCCGTCGTCTGCAACCAACACAAAGAGGTGCGGGCGTAGCCCGTGCAGGGATGAGTATAAAGATACTCAGTAGGGACCCCGAGACCCTCAAGGTCTCACTAAAATCCAACAAGGATAAACCACAAAGAAAGATATAAATAGATAAACTTTACTTAGGTATATGCCCATACGTATACCGATGTTATCAAGTAACTCATCTCAATAATGAGGTAAACACAAAGGTCATTGACTCAGCTCAAACCAGGATTTTCATTATCGAAACCGCAACTGTTGAAGATCTCCTCCTCGGTCGAGTACTGTGATCCCGTCATGACTCCAAGGCACTGCTCACTAACCTTAGACTGCTGAGGTACTCCTCCTATCGAGTACTGCAGGTCAGCCACCCAAACACAGTCGTGCTTCCCGCCGTGGTCTGCCACCTAAACACAGTAGTGCTTCCCCCTAATAGCCTACATAGGTACTGCTTCTGTTGAGTACCGCTGGTCTGCCACCCAATCATAGTAGTACTCCCCGCTGTGGGTCTCCCACCCAAACATAGTAGTACTCCCCCCTGGGCTAGTCAAGTCACTCCGACTCGAATCGGAGAAGCAGTCATCAGGTCTCAGCCAGCTACAAGGTCTCCGTACTCAGTACGCTCGTCTCTGGGAGGATCCTCTAAACGAGCTATTGGTCGATACTACAAGTATCAAAAAGTCCCACGAATAAGTATCTCAAAGGACCGCTTCGTAAAAGGGGTCTCAAAGAAACAGACGATGTGTCAAACAGACACCCGGTCTGTAAGTTATCACCCTTTTCGTCCTCGGGGCCATGTAGGTTTCGTGTACGAACCAAACCGGCCGTATCACAACTATACCCCGAAATCCCATGGGGTATACTCAAAGGAACCGTTTCTCAACGTGATTACCAACGCCGCTGACGGTTCGTCAAACAGACGTCCGGTCTGAGAGTTATTAGCATTTCCGTTCCAGGGGCCCAGTTGGATTTCGGGTACAATCCAACCCGGCCTTACTCCAACTGCATCCAAACCTCAGGTGAAGTATGCCAAAAGAACCGTCTCATCAAGAGGAATCCAAAAAAAGTCGACGACACACCAATCAGACTTCTGGAGCTCAAGTTATAAGCATTTTCGCTCCGAGGGCCTGGTTGGATTCGGGTTTGAACCAACCCAGTCGTACTTCAAATGACACCGGTTAACCAAACCGGTCGCATCATTGCGATCCATACCGAAAAACACATGATATGGACTACCCATTGGTCCAAAACGGATAGCCGGTGAAAAAGTTTCATTTCACCGCAACACATGCGAACCGGGCCTCATGGGGCTTGCGCCTCAACCTCGACTTAAATTCCCAAAATTGGTCTTGAAACATATGTCTTAATTCCAAGGTTTCAACGTCGCAGACAGTTCATCATTCCGTCACCGTATGAGAGAGATATGTCCGATACAATATCCCGAAATAATAATAATAATAATATTAGGTGTTTCGTGGGCCTGAGTCACGAACTAGAATTTAGTATCCAACATTAGACTTGAACTGACCGTATTTAAGATAGGGTCACATCCCCGCTAATGACGAGTCAATCAGACGTCTCACTGATGAGTTATAGCAGGTCGAAGATTTAATAATAATATTAAATCTATTATTTTCTGAGCGCTTTAGGTACCCGATCCAAAAAACCCGAAAAAGATATCCAATATTGGACTCATAAATTCCGTCTCAAAGTCCGGGTTCCACTACCACTGACGGTTCGTGAAACCTAGGTCACACGAAGAAGATACCATCAAAATACGGTTTTCCCAATGAAAATAATAATAACATTATTATATTATTGTTATTTTTAATTTAATTTAATAATTTAAATTCTCACACCCTATTCCACGCACCACCAAAAAAAATCCGCCCCCCTTGTCTCCAAGCCAATCACGCCCCCTCTTTGATTTCCCATTTTATTTATCTCTTTTATTATTTATCAACTTAATATCTCATTCTCTCTCCAATCTACCACATTATTCACGTTCCCTTCTCCTCCAATTTTCACGCTGTGCCTCCGCCTCACACACGGCCTGCTTCCGGCCTGCTGCGCTGCTACGCCTCTGGTCCGCTGAACCTTCGTTCTAACCCCAACAATTTTGACAATCACAGATTCGTGATCCTCGGATCGAGATCTCTGCGTCCATATGTCGCGCTCAACGAATCATCGAGTTTCCAGTGCGCTTAATTATTTGACGAAGAAGAACACACGAAGAATGCGCAGACCAGGAATAAGAAAGGATCTCGGTTTAAGTGCGGATCAATAGCTGTGTTAGTTTGACCGTTGTTTTTGAGAATCAAGAACATGGGGGATTGGCAATTAAATATTTATCATGCTTAAAGAATCTCAAATTCAGGATAAACAAGAAAAAAATGAATTCAATCAATTGTTTATCGATCTGCGAATTAATTTATTTAATTCTCGTTCATCATGAGAAATTAAACCGGGGTAAGGAATCCACAAAGATAAATCCTACAAATAAACGCTCAAGATCGAGGGTATAAACCACATAAAAGAGAAATATACAATATTACCCTACCTCGCAAAGATGTCGCACGTCGTCGATCCGCGGAAGACAAACGTCACGGTAAATGGCATTGCGAAGAATGACATCGCGGAGAAGAGAAAGTAAGGCATGTCGTTATTTGTCGGAGGTGTTCTTTGTCGAGGGAGAAATTCCTTCGTCGGAGGCATTCTTCGTTGAAGAAGAACACTTCCTTATCTAATTCTCAAGAGTTCCCCAAAGTTCCAACACAACAAAGCCAAAAAAAATAATAGTTATGCTATTATTTAATTCACCCAAGCCACTCAAAATTCAAACAACTTAAATTAATTATAAGTGTTGGCAATTTTTATTGGGTAGAAGGTGGAGAGGCTCTACTCCAATAAATGAGGGGAATTTTCATGCATTAAACAAGGGGTGAGTAAGGGGGGAGTTTGTGAGAGTTAAAAGTGAGTTAAGGGAATGTGAAAGGTTGGGGCTCGTGTGGGCCCCACCTCACATTTATTCTCATATGGGTAGTTAGGAACTAGTGGGTCCCACCTAACTCCCCCACTTAGGATATAACCACTTAGATATAAATAAAAATTGTTCCCCAATTTTTATTCACTTCTAATTTAATCCACAAAATTTAACTTGTCATCCCGCACAAACGCAATTGCGGTAAAGGTCCCCTTAAACAATTACTGTAGTTGCGAGTTCATCGATGCCCTCAGATTTCAATTCCGAGCACCGGTTCAAAAGATAGAAAAACCTGCTTGTTCTTTTACTGAACGTACCCGAACTAAACTTCGGAAATTGATTCCGGGCACACCGGGCCTCAGAATCAGGTGCCGTCTAAAACTGTGCACTCGTAAAATTCCAAAGAAATTATGAAAAAAATTTCCTTGAAATTTCCGAGTTTTTAAAAAACTTATGTAACATATATGGAATATATATGAAAACAGATTTATAATACACATATACAAATATATATGTATATCATTTCCTTTTCATTATTTTAATACGACAAAGAAATTAAAGTAGCATTTATGCATACATATGACCTACCGTCTCCCTGATTGTAACATTGGTTAATTTTTCATAACCATATTCCATGATTGGGTTTAAAAGTATAATTTTATGTATAAATATGATAATTATTTCATGTTTTTTATTATTTATATTTTTTATAATGGCCCCTTTGACCATAGTCAACCTACCAAAGTCATTTTTAACACATGAACCAAATTTACCCAAAACACCCGACATAAACTTAATTGTTAAAGTAGTTGTATAAAGAAGTGAAGTAAAATTAATAATAAAAATGATTTTTTTTGAATCTTGTTAATAATTAACATAAGTTTTTTGTTCAGGATTATAAATAAACACATGACAAGTCAGACTCAAGGTAAGGGATTTCATCTCAATTTACATTCCATTGAGACTTATTTGTTGTTATGCACCAATTCACTTTTATACGGTGTATATACTAAAATTTTAAATTTTATATCATGAATATTATTATTCTCATGATATTATAAGTTTCATTTAATGTTATTATTTAATAGGGATTAAATTCAAATGTTTCAAATTGGTATGAGATACTTTGGAATGTCTAAATATTATTTTCCTCAAGAATTTTTTTAATGATCTCTCAATGGTATTTCTATTCATCAACATCAGCAAACCTTTTTGTTAATTATAATCCACTGGTTAATTATTGAAAAATTTATATCCTTCATTAAATATGGTTATTGGATGATTAGGTACATTGTTTATTAATTAAATCAATTATTCGATATATGAGGAATGCTTTGAACTGGAAGACATGGGTGGGGCCCAGTTATAGATATTCCCTCGATACATCGATGGTCTTATGAGAATATTTAGTTTTCCAAATCATAATATTTTAAACTATATTTAGAATAGATCTTCATGGTATGGGGGTTTATGTACCAGATTCATGATGTCCAATATTAAATCATTCCCTTCATTTCAGTTATCATTTTTATCCATGATATTTTGGGTCGACATATCTATGGATGCCTTTCATTCTCAGTTCATTGATTAAATAGAACATGTTTCAGTTTATTACCTTTCATTATTTATTATTACATATATATTTATTTAAATTGAACTTTTTTTTCAATTATTTACCTTACCATATTGATTATTCTCATTCTTTTGTTACTCCTTCCACCATACTTTACCCTTACTAAGAATTTGATCTCATACTAATTTTATTTTCTTTCCCATGTTTTTGAAAAATAAATATTCGAATAATATTTCAAGGATGATATTAATTTAATTTTATTATGTATTATGTTTTATTTTTCATTTCCCAACGTAAAATGAGTATCATATATGTAATCTAGTTTTTCCAAATCTGATGAACTATTTGGTCCCTTAGGATTTAAAGCTTGTATCTATGACAATGTAATAAAACAATTCATCATATTCATTCTTCTAGGGTTGGGGTGTTACAAATATAAAAACCCTTCAACTTATCATAAAATTAATTAATTTATTCTCAAGTTATTTTTTGTTTTTTTAATTGCTATTCCTCTATGCGGATTATGATTCAAATATTTCAAAGTGGAATAAGACACTTTTATTTAAAAATATATTTGTTTTTATCCATATCAATATTCTTGATATTATTTAAATATTTAGTCATATGGATATAAAAGGATTATAACAGATAATCTATGTCTATTTTTATATTTGGATTCCTCTATAAGACATCATATTTTTAAAAGAAAAAGAAGCACATATTTTTTTTCAGGGAGTTTTATTTTCAAAAATTGGTTTTGAAAATGGATTAATTATTTCAATAACTTGAAAGGTTTTATTATGAATGAAAATTAAATATTATGAGTGAAATTTTGAAAATTGAAATCTTTTATTTTTTATGATTATATAATGGTACTTGGACTTTTTATGGGTGGTTGCATGATAAACCAATGATTAGATGTTCCTTTATAAATCAATGATGGGTGGTTCTATGATAAAAAAATTATGGGTGGTTCCATGATAGCCCACCAATGCATTAGGTATATAATTCATTCTTATGGATATTCCATTTGCAAGAATGACATGTATGGAAGACAAATATATGGTTATTCTATTTATAAGAATAATAATAATAATAATTTACTAGGATACCTTTATGTGTTTTCTATTATTTATATGGGTTTTATGATAATATTGTGATTACAAAAAGGGTAATAAATGAGCTTATTTTCATAGAAAATTATTTACTAGTTCTTTAGGGTGAAAATTATCTCTTTATGATAAAGTCTTCACAGGTTTTCATGTTTTCATAGTACTGAAAATTTTCCACTTTTTTCATCCTTTATTGAGATTTATTTTCTCATCCCATGTTTTTAAATGTTTTTCATAGGATTTTAGAATAGGTAAGGGAAAAAAAGGAGTCAAGTTTAAAGTCAAGAAGATTTTACATGAAAGTAATATTGATTTATTTGGAAATTTTTTATATTATGGTAAAAATGGATACTAATAATAAGTATCCACATTGTATTTTATTATTTAGTTATGTATGGGTTATGGAACAATTATCTAAAACTATAAACCTGAACAGATTCTCAAAGTAAATGAATGTAAATTCTTGAATAAAAATAAATATTATGTATTATTTCAAGTTCAGCTCCTTACACTTGGTATAAGAGGAAATATTTAGACAAATTTATTGGTTAGTAGAGTTTTATTAGAATTATCTTATAATATTTTACTTTATGGTTAAGTTGAAATGATATTTAATTTTATGATTTCCATGCTTATTTATTTAAAGTATATTTGTTATGAATGGTTTTCCATAGGGGAAATAAGAAACCTATAGTTGGAAGGCATCAAGAGGGAAATATACTTCCAAATCAGCATCTTGAGATGGTTGTAATTGGAATAGAATAGTTTGTCTCATTTATGGATCAATTGACACAAGTAATAAATGGTCTTGGTATCCATGGTGGAGAGGAATCCGATTTTACATGAAAGAACATGTCTGTAGTGGATCATTTCATAAGCCCAAATCCACCATCATTAATAGGATCATATTACATTATTCTATCTAAATGATGGATTAAATCCCTAAAAATTATATTCGATGTCATGAGTTGTCCTAATCACCAAAAGGTAACTCTTTAAAATTTTCATTTTGAAGGTGAATCTAATAAGTGGTGGTCAATGGTTAAGAATATCATAGAACATGAAGAGATTGATTCCATGGAATGGGATGAATTTAAGAATAATTTCCTAGGAATTTTTAACTTAGGATGGAAAATAAATTCTTATAATTTAAGAAAATGTTGAAGATTCAATGTCCTCATATGAATAAAATGTTTCTAGTTTGGACATCTATATATCAGATTTGTTTTTGAGACATTGATAGTAAAATTAATAGTTTTTACTCATTATTTAAACTAATATTATGAAGATATTTTGCAATTTAAGAATTTAAACATTATGAGAATGTTGGTAATGATGAGATTGAGTTTTTTAACACTTATGTGCCATGAGATATAAGGATTAAGAAATGGAAAGGTGGTAGAAAATGGAGAAGAAACCAATTAAGAATTCTGGAGGTAGTCCTAAAACTAGTTCCAAGTGTGGTAAAATACATTTTGGGGAATGTATGTTAGGATATATAAAGTGTTACTATTGTGGTAAGTTTGGTCACAAGATTTGTGAATGTAAGGAAAAAATTCCTAAACAATCCAACAATGAGATAATAGATAGTCAGTCAACAGTAATAGTTTTTAGCTACAATGAGTTGGGATATTATGATAATGTGTGTCCAATTTTGATTAAAGATGGTGGAAACCATCAATATCAAAAGTAAAAAAGGTGTGGGAAAATATCTTTCTACTTCCACAATTGATGTTGGGCCTTCTGGTTCAGTGATAGAAGCTCCAACGTCCTCGGTATTTTTCAAATATTAAGCCTAAAATCAAGGTTTTAGATAGTCCTTTTAAGGTTTTAAGTAATGTGATCATATGGTGATTAAGGATTTTTTGGGAGATGTTTGGAGAAAAAAATGAGTTTATGGTGGAAATTGATTATAGTATGAATATCTACTCATCAAGTAAGTATATATCCTTATACTCTTAGTATATATGGTGAAGGAATCCTTCGAATCTTGGGAAATGATCTTGGAATAAAATGTTATTCTATTACCATTTTATGATGATATTAGTGAACTATTACACAAATATTTTTCTTGTGGGTTTTTTTGTCATTTAATTTCTATTGACTATGTCCTCTATCACTCTATATTAGTCCATAAGAATTAGTTTTACCTTCCAAATCCATATTTTAATTTCCCACTAATGTTCTCCCTATGTGGAATCCTAGTTATGCGTAACATCTGGTGACCTTTATATTTCCCATTTTCACTTTTTAAGATGATGCTTTATCAACCATTTTTATGATGTGGGTTTCAATAAAATAATTATCGAAATGTTAATTCTTTAATAGTGAAGACAGATTTCGAAAGAAAAATTCATTTAAAGGGGGGTATTATATAACATTCTAGGATTTTATGAAATATATTCTTTAAAATTAATCTAAATTCATTAATATATTATGTTACATTAAATACATGGTTTATATTGAATCACACACAAAACCAATTTTATCTTTTATTACAAACAACATCGAGTTCCTATGATGACTTATGTTACACACAAGCCTGAGTCTTACCAGACAATAATATGCTATTAATATTATTATGATATTTATCACCAAGATGGTATAATAATGAGAATAAATGAGATTAAATAGATTATGAAATAATAGTTTATAAGTTTTAAAAAAATTAATTCATTGGTTACAAGTTAAATATAAATGAAAATAAAGACCAATTGAATATAAAGGACGTGTATTTATGAAAAACTATTTTTATTAACTGAATGGCGCTTTATAATAATAAATTAAATTAATATATTTCAGTGAAATATATTAATCAAATTTATATTATATATATTTAATAATTTTTTTAAATTCATCCAATAAGTTTGATAGGATTAAGATAAGAATAAATCCAATTTTAAGCATAAAAGTAGGTATATTTAACATGACAATTTGACCATCTTTTAATGAGAGACTTATTTTAAAACTAACTTTTTAAACATTTAAAATTTTTATTTGAAAAAATAAAATTAATTTTTTGAAAAATAATATAAATATTTACTTTTTTTTCTTTTTTGGTATTTATCTATGAAGTTTCATTTTTTATGAATAGTGAAAAACATTGAATTTTAATTGGAAACTGGTTTTTTGTATAATTTATTTATATAGATAAATAATTTTATTACTTATTTATAAAGTATAATTAGATCCATATCATATAATTTAAACCAATTTAGTTTATTTTAATAAATTTCACATTGAAATTATATATAAAAACATTTCAAACATTTGAAATTTTCACTTTTAAACCCGATTTTTCATTTCATTTACGAGAATGATTTTAAATTAATTTCTACCAATTATATGATTGGGATTTATAAAAATGGATTTAATATTTGGAATAATAAAAATTTATAATTTATAATAATTTCATGTTAGTTTTTTTCCAAAAATATTAGTGAAAGTAATTAAAATTAATTACAACGATTAAGGTAAAAATGTGTTTCTTAAAGGTTAAATTTTAATCATAAGGGGCCAAATGACCAAGAAAGAGTGCCAAAACATATTTATGGATACTATTAGACCATACCCCCACTTTTATCTAATTTGGTTCATTATTGTATTCACATGATGTAAGAAAGTGCTCCCAATAGTGTTTTCATTTTTATATTTACAAGAATGCCACTCCCCCACTACAGTAAAAAGGCACTAAAACTCCTCACTACATTACAAATATCAAATCTTTTATATCATAAAAAACTTTTCTAAATAAGTTCCCAAAAACCTCCTCTCATTTGATATGCCTAAATTTCGGCATAAATCATCTAAGTTATTTCTTTGGTGTAAACGAAAAAAGAGTTACCCGAAAAAAGAGGTAACATTCTTCGTCAATCACTTTCGTTTTCTTTCTTTCTAAAGCCACTTAAATTATTATTATTATAATATTATATAATAAAAAAATTATCCTAAATATACTTAGAAATTTTTATTAGGGGTTTGACCTACAACTTCATACACTTCAATAAAATGGGACACACAATCATCGTTCGTGTGTATGGAGGACTACCGCATCATGAACCGATGCAGTTTGTTCTTCCATTACGACCTCTCAAGGTTGAGAATGATGATTTAATTAGACTTTTTATGTTATATACATGATATTTATGATACCTTAATAATTTTTAATTTATTATAATACACATAACTTCATGCTTTCCATTTTTTGGGAATATGATAACATTGTTTGTGGATGTGTGAACACCAGCCTCTTCAAAGAAATGTGATATGTTCACACTTTACATGTATTTTATAAAGGATGAGTTCAATAAAAATATATGATATTAATGACATAAATAACTTTATGAAAATATAATATATCATTTTCCATATTACCTTTTCACACACTGCAATAGTGATAATGTCATTCGTGGACATGTAGACTACTTCCTACTCGATGCAATGTGATTCCTTTTACATAAAAATAATTTTATATATAAGTATATATAATTAAATATAAAGTAATTTATTTTATAATTATCATTATAGAAAAATTAATATTTCTTACCTTCTTTCCATAATTATTATTGAAAAATGGGAACATTACTCATGGGTACATACGACCTACTGTCTCCATGATTATAACATTGGTTCATTTTTCATAACCATCATTCATGATTGGTTTTAAAAGTATAGTTATTTTATAAATATGATAATTATTTTTTATTTTTATTATTATGTATATGTTTATATAATGACCCCTTTGACAATACTCAACCTACTAAAGTCGTTTTTGACACAAGAACCGAATTTGGTCAAAACACCTGATGTAAAATTAATTGTTTAAGTAGTTGTATAAAATGTTATAATAAGTGAAATAAAAGTAATGATATACATTAAAATGTTTTTGAATAAATTAAATAATTAAAATAAGTTTATTATTTAAGAATATAAATACACACATGACAATTCAAGCTCAAGGTAAAAGATTTCATCTCAATCTACGTCAATTGAGGCATATTTTGATACTATACACATGATTTCTTTTATGAGGTGTATATACATCCCCATTGATTTTTCATGTCAAGAACATATTTATTATCTTGTTATTTAATGATTTTTTAAATTTTATTCCTTCAAGGGGCTTATGATTCAAATATTTCAAAGTGGCATGAGACACTTTGGTTTAAAAATCTATTTCTTTTCATCCAAGTCAATATTCTTGATATTATTTTAAATATTTATTTATATGGATACAAAATGATTATAAAGGAAAATATATGTATATTTTGATTTTTGTATTCCTCTATAAGCCTTCATATTTTTTAAAGAAAAATAAACCCCTCTTTTTCTGGGATTTTTTTATTGAAACTGGGTTTTGAAATTTAATTGATTATTTTAATAACTTAAAATGTTTTATTATGAGTGAAAATGAAATATTATGGGTGAAGTGTTGAAAATTTAATTATTTTATGTGTTATTTTTTATCTAATGGTACTTGTAAATTTGATGAGTGGTTCAATGATAAACCAATGAAAGGTGGTTCCATCATAAACCAACAATGGGTAGTTTTGTGATAAATCAATTAAGGGTGGTTCCATGATAAACCAATGATGGGTGGGTATGTGGTTGAACTTTAATGCATTGGGTATAGAAGTTGCCCGTATGACTATTCCATTTTAAGAGTGACATATATGGAAGTCGACTACATGGTTATTCTATTTATAAGAATGAAAAGTATAATAATGTACCAAGATACATTTATGTTTTTTTCTATGATTTATACTAGTTTTATGGTAATATTGCGATTAAAAAATGGTAAGCAATGAGATCATTTTAAAATGAAAGTATTTACTACTTCATAAGGATTAAGAGTATTACTTTATAATATTTTTCATGTGTTTTCATGTTTTCACTGGAATAATGATTTTCCTACTTTTTATATACCTTACTCAGATTTCTATGCCCATCCCATGTTTTTTAAATATTTTTCACGGGATTTAAGGATGGGTAAGGGAAAATGGTAATTCAAATTGAAAATCATAGAGATTTTCCATGAAATAAATATTGTATTATTTTAAAAAGTTTTATATTATGGTAAAAATGGATACTAGTTGGAAGTGTCCACTATGTATTTTATGGTTTTCTTATGTAGGATTTATGGCCTAATTATCTAAAACTATAAACTTTAAAAGATCCTCAAAGTAAATGATAGTAAATTCTTGATTAAAACTGAATATTATGTAATGTGTTAAGGATGAGTCCTTATATAGGTACCTAATATTACCATGTGCTTTATCTCCTTTTGAAACCACACAAATCCCATTTTCATCATATTAAAAACCATTACATGTTAATAATATTACTTCCAACCATCTCTAATAGGGCCAACCATTTCAAGAATACCTTACTCACACTAATTCCATTTTAAAATGAACTATTTACAAAAAAAAACAATTTAGGAAAAAATTTGGAAATTAAGGAAATAAAATTTAAATCATAAAATAATGGCATAATATAGAACAACCTACCTTTTTTCTTGAAAGTACCAAAATCAAGTTGGAAACTGCAAGATAAGATGAGTGGAGACTCTAGAGAATAAAGAATACACCACATCCTTCAAAAGGAAAGCCAAAAAATTTGGATTCAACCCACTGTAGGTCACCATAACCTCAAGAGATAATGAAACCTAATAAATAAGGTATAAGAGACCGTGATGAGAGAAAATAAGACACTCAATTATAGTCTTGATGAATAAAAAAGATAAAATTTACCAAAGATTGATGCCAAAAGGGAGGTGGAAAAGAGGGGAGGTGCACCTAGGGCTGATAATGAGAGGGTAAAATGGGTTAAAATGGGGGAGAAATATTTTTAGAAAACCAAAATATTTAAATTATGGGAAGGATAAATAGTTTTTAGACCATGATTCAAACATACGATTACCTCTATCCCAACATGAAGAGGATTCATGGTTTGGGTTGCATGGTTTCAAAACTTGTGTGCCTAATAATGACAAAAATCTTATGCCACTATTTGGGATGCATGGTCACCTAATGGCGGGAACACGACCATGCTACAAACTGTTCAGGGTCTTCAGTTCCTCTATCAAGACCTGCATGATTTTCAAAGGTTGGTCCCTTGTTGACTGCAGAAACACCATTTCTTAACATCGTCATTGGGTCCTAGACTTCTATGAACCACCAGTTTACCTATAGATATGTGGTCCCCTACCTGGGACCCACCAACATGAACAGGTCATCAAAATAATAATTTTCCCTAAATGATAACACATTTTATTTTAATGTTCATTTTCCTTAATCACACACACCCTCTGAAACTTACCAGGAGGTCACCCATCTTGATAACTACTCCATGCCAAGAATGCTTAACCACGAAGTTATAATCAACTAAAATCTAGAAAATAAAGGCGAACCTTGTTAATATGGGGCATATCGTTTATCCTTTTAACCCTTTAACATTATGGGGTGTTTCTTTCACACCCTCCACTTTAGAGAACAACATCCTTATTTTGGACCACACATCTCAACCTAGGTATTGATACCGGACTTCAAACTGGGTTCCTGCTCTGATACCAATATAACAACTGGGCCCTAGAGACAGTAAAGACACCCCACCTTAATATGTATGTTGGGTCCTAGCCCACCAGGTGATACCGGCTGCCTCACAAACATGTGTTCACCTACTTGGGGCTTTCCCACCGGACTGAAAGGGTCATTAGAATAATGAATATCCTCATATGCCAACACATGTTCTTTCAGGGTTCTTTCTCCCCACTCACACATGCCTTGGAAAAATTCATATGAGGCTACCCATCTCGATCACTCCAAAAGACTCAGAACACTTAACTATGGAGTTCTAATCATATAAGATCCTAAAGAGAAAGGTTTACCTTGTTGACATGAGCCATATCATTTATCCTTCCAACCCTTTAACATTCTGGGGTGTTATAACTATAACTAAGGATGAAGTTACCAAATATGTAGTGTTAGGTACTTCTATCATAACATAAAATTTATCAAATTATTTATTTGATACTTTATCTTTGCACACTTTTATATCCTCTATGTTTTCAAAGAAAATTATATATTTCCCCGACACCATAATAAGGGAGTTTTAAATCAAGAATCCTAGTCAAAGTCCTATTACTATAACGATTTGGTAGTTAGTTTCATTATGAAACATAGAAATATAATATTTGTAAACATGATTATTTTACATATGGTTGATTTTGATATAATCCTTGGTGTATATTTTATTTCAAATTATAATGAAAATATTAATTCCAAGAGAAGGAGATTATAATTTTTGATGAAGATGTATAATCCCTTATCTTTAGAGGGGAGACTATATCATCTGAATAATGCCTGGATCCATCATCAGTATCTTTTATTAATTAAATTATTGGAGAATAAGAGTAGACCGAACCTATTAAGGGGAAATGTATCATTAGAATCATGGATTTACCAATTGTGAAATAATACATTGATGTGTTTATGAAAGAACAACTTCGACATCCACTTGAGAGTGAAGTTGAGTTTTATATTGATCTCATACTCGATAAAAAACCTATATCTTAGACTCCATATAGTATGATAAAATTGTAATTAATATAACTTAAGAAACAATGACATTAGTTTTGTGGAAGTGATTTATATGACCTAGGGTTTCACCATGGGGA
This sequence comes from Viscum album, assembly GCA_963277665.1. Classification (NCBI taxonomy): domain Eukaryota; kingdom Viridiplantae; phylum Streptophyta; class Magnoliopsida; order Santalales; family Viscaceae; genus Viscum; species Viscum album. The sequence continues at coordinate 16,823,633 of OY728128.1, forward strand.
TATACTGTTCTTTTTGTTAGGAAGACAGATGGTTCTATGAGATTTTTTTATCAATTTTGGGTCAATATATGCCATTAATCTAATGAACAAGTATCTTATTCCCCTTATTGATGTCTGGTTTTATAAAATTAAATGATATCAATATTTTTCAATGATTGATCTTCATTTCGGGTATTATAAAATACAAGTAAATAAGGAATATATTCCAAATATGAGGTATGGAAATTATGAATTTATAGTGATTCCCTTTTGATTGACTAATGCACCCTCTATTTTTATAGATATGATGAACAAAATATTCAAGGATTATCTCAATAAATTTTGAGTGGTATTTATTGATGATATTTTGATATACACTAAAAGTTGTGATGAGTATAAGATCTATTTAGAAATCATTCTTAAGAATCTTAGAGAAAATGAGTTATATGGAAAATTTAGTGAATGCGAATTCTGGATTTAGAATGTTTCTTTTCTTGTACATATTATCTTTAGGTATATAATTGCAGATGATCCTTCAAATACAAAGGTAGTGATAGAATTACCAACACCAATGAATATAATCTAGGAATGTAGTTTCCTTGGATTAACAGGTTACTATCTATTATTTATTCAAAATTTAGCATTATTGTCTAACATGTTATCCAAGTTGACATATAAAGGGGTTAAGTTCATATGGTCAGAATAATGTAATGAATGTTTTGAATAATTAAAGGGGATATTGGTCAATGCATTGATATTAACTATTAGACCAGGAAGGTATGGATTTTTGATATATAGTGATGCATCAAACAAGGTACTTTGATGTGTCCTTATATATATCAATTGAGTTATTTACCATGAATTAAGGACATTAAAGATTCATGAATAGAATTATCTAACACATGATCTTGATTTAGATACTTCAATATTTGCATTGAAGATATGGAAAAATTACCTCTATAGGGAAAACATGATGTATATACATATCTAAAATTTTTGAAATACATTTTCTCATAGAAAGTGGTCAACATCAGGAAAATTAATGGATATAATTACTTAAGGATTATGATTTCAAAATACACTACCACCATCAGAAGAAAAATTAGGTGACTAATGTGTTCATTAGAAAAGATCCTTGATTTTTTTTACTAAAACAAGGATTTAGAAAGATCTTATATTGATGAATTTAGTAAAATTAAATATAAAATCCTTAAGGAAGGGGAATCAACACATATATTCAAAATAAATTCTAAACAATCCTTATTGGAGAATATAAAATGCTTCCAACTTAATGATGAGAATATTCCGAAGAAAATTGAATTCGTGAGTGATGGGAAGTTGGTAGAATTCATATATGGTGATATAATTTTGATATTCGGAAAGAGGTTATGTGTTGCATCCATGCCTGATCTAAAAAGGGAATTATTATCTGAATATAACAGATCAAAGTTCTCCATACACTATGGTAGCACCAAAATGTATTAGGATTTAAGGAAACATATTTAGCAGGATAATATTAATTTAGAAATTAAAAATTATATATCAATATTCTTGGGTTTTCAATAGGTAATATATGATATAAAAAATCATAAAGTAGTCATGAAACCTATGACTATTTCTATGTAAAAATAGGATGATATAACAATGGAATTTAAAAATATATTTCCAAATATTTTGATAAAGAATGATACAATATGGGTTATTTTTTTATCACCTTACGAAGTCTGAATATTTCATCACCACAAGAGAAGGTATACCAATTAATCTCCTCACCTGAATCTATATTAATGAATTTTTGAGACCTCATGGTGTACCTATTTTGATTATATTTGATCATGACCCACATTTTACTTAAAAAGTATATATTATTCTTCAAAAGGCTATTGACACTAAGCTAAATTTGAGTTCTTCTTATCTTCCTCAAATAGATAGAAAATTAGAATGGAATATTCCGAAAATATAATACATATTAAGGTCATCATAACTTGGCTTTCAAGGTATGTGGGATTGATATTTATCTTTGCTGGAATTTGTATATAATAACATATTCCATTAGATCATTCAAATGAGACTATATAAAAAATCTTACGGGAAAAGGTTTTATTCACCAACATTTTGGGATAAAGTTGGTGAAAGGAATATTTTAGACCAATAACTTATTGAGGAGACAATGGTGAAAATGAATAATATTCAAAATTATATTAAGTTAGATCAAAGTATACAAAGAGGTTATACTGATAACCAAAGGAATAATTTAGAATTTAAAGTGGGAGATCTTGTTTTCTTGAAGTTATCTCCAATTAAAGGTGTTATAAGGCTTGGAAAGAAAGGGAAACTAAGTCTTAGGTACATTTATCCTTTTAAAATTTTAAAAATAATTGGAGTTGTGGATTACTATTTGGTAATTTCACCTAGCCTCTCTAAAATTCATAACGTGTTACATATCTAATTATTAAGGAATTACATTATAGTATCGATACATGTGATCACCTATTATGAAATAGAATTGATTATTGCTTTATATTATTGTGAATATCCTATTCATATTCTTGACAATAGAGAATACGTGTTGTGGAATCAGACGTCTCGATTGGTTAAGGTACTTTGGAGAATTCCAAAAATAGTAGAGTGACATGGGAACTTGAAGAAGTTATGATCAATAAATACCCATATATATTATTTAGGTGACGATTTAGAATTTCATAGGATGAAAATTTTGAATTATGGAAGAATGTAACACCCAATATTCAATTATAGTAAATAATATTTTTTCCCTAAAGAAACTATGGCATAATGCACATAGATTTATCCAAGAATGTGATTAAAATGTAAATTAAAAAAAATTAGAAATTGGATATTAAAAATTGAATTTTAGTTTTTAATTTATTTATTCAAAATTATCTTAGGATGAATTTTTGATATTTTTTCGAAATAGTTTATTTTTAGGTGAATTTGGAATAAAATATAGATTTTATAAAAAATATCACTTTTATGACACTATAATGGTAGGAGAATATCTTGAATGTTTATGAAACATTTTTTATACACCAAATATATATTAAATAATTAATATAATTCATGTAAAAATATAATTTTTAACTAAAATTATATTCTTATCATTTTGTAAATCTAAGTATTGTTTTATTCAAAAAAACCATTTTTCGTTATTTTTTGATAATGTATTTACAAGGTAACTTTTGGTTTTGGTTTTTTTAAAGAAAAATATGTCACATTTGATTTAATATAATCTAATTAATTACATTTAAATCAAAATTATACTTTATTTTTATTTAAAATCATTTTTATGCTTAAAATAACATTTTTCTAAATAAGGTTTTCACTGTGTTTTGTAAATTTATATTAAACAAAATTTCTTATAATTATTATATTTGAATCATGTAAAATGGATTCTATATTTTGAATCATCATAATAAATATTATGTGATAACTATAATGTATTTTGTTCATAATGATTGTAATTGCGGTAAATATTTATCACCTCTCTTAATGTTTAAATGGGTTTATAGGGTTAAAAATGAAGGGCTATGGTTTCAAGATTACAAAATACAATTTCTTAAACATAATTTTTTATTTTTATCTTGAAATTTGACTTATAATATTTCAATATATAATAATTTTGTTCCACATTCACAAAAAATTGATTTATATTATAAAAACATTTTAATTAATTCTATATGTGTCCCTGCCCTCACTTATAAAGGGAACCTCTTATCCAAGCTCATTCACAGGCTTTGAGCTCTCTAGATATTCCAAAACCTATGAAACAAAATTGCTAGAGAAATTATCTTTTTTATTTATCTTATAAACTTTTCCAAAGACCATACTAAGAAGGCTTAAGGTGTAATCCAAGGAAGGTCTCTCAAAGAAGATGTAATCGTCTTTACTGACTATTTCAAAAAAATGTATTCTTATACCTAATATAAATATTTGAAGCCATAATAACATAGTAAATAAAGTATAATAAATATTATTAGATATTATTATGATTTTTAAAACACTATTTCCACCTTCTTTCCATCCCATGGAAAATGAAAGCATTTCTTATGCGTACGTATGACCCACCATCTCCACGCAATGACCAAATTTAATTACATATCCACTTTAGTTGGATGGTTATAAAGATAGAAATAATGAAAATATATGATATTTATAACATAATTATTATTATTTATATAAAATATATCATTTATCTTATTAACCTTATACCCACTATAAAATTATAACATCACTCGTGCGTACGTATGAACTACGATCTCTACGAAGGGATGTGATTCATTTTTCATGTCCACTATTAATGGATGATTATAAAATTTTATATGACAAAAATATATGATATTTATTTCATAATTAAAAATATGTATATATTGGATCCATGATCAAGATTAAAGGACTATAATTTCCAAATAAAAACTTATATGAAAAACATAATAGTTAGCACACAAAATGATTGTGATAATAAAAGATTGTTGATGAACAAGTGTTTAAATGTTATAAGTGAATTATATATGATATTATAAGTATGTATATGGTAATTTTATATAGTTATAATAAATATAAATTTATTATACTAAAGGTTAAATACACATACGAGTCAATTGAAACTTGAGATAAAAGATTTCTGTTATAATCACATTTTATTTTGGGATTGTTTATGTTCATATATTTTTTGGGAAAATTATATGATCCAAATATTTTAAACCAAATATTTTTTTTTTTAATTTGGTTATGTTGGGTTTTACATGTTTATATTCCATTTATTCACTTATTAAATCCATAATTAACAAATAAGTTACATATAAAGGACTTTCTCTAAACAATATTTTTTTTAGTTTTCCTTCCAACACTTTTTTTGGAAATCTCAATATATCCTTTAAAATTTTTTCAAGAATTTTTTTATTATTCTCAAAATATTTATTAAATTATTTTCACACATTTTTTAGTTTTTATAATTTCTTTTAAATGATTCTTCTTATCATTTTTTGAATAAGGTACTTTTTACTAATTGTTTGAACGAAATATTTGTTTTAACACACACCACCTGAATGATTATTTCTACCATCTTGACTAAACTTTGCTTTGAATATTCATTTAGACTTTTTCATGGTTATTTTAAAAGAAATTTTTTTCTCCTTATTTTTGGAAATTTTTATTTAAAATTAGATTAGAAGAAAAGGATATTATTTTCTTAAAGTATTAATTTTTTTTGAAAAGTGATTTATAAATCCATTCCCAAATGAAGATATATGGAAGTTATTTTTGATTTATTTCTTATATTTTATATTATAAAGTCTTTTTTTACTATAAACCATAATTTTTTATGGTCCTATATAATCATTTACTAATAATGGATTATACTTTTTTATATCATTCACTTTCTTGTGATCACATACTCTATTACTCTCCATCATTCATTGGACATTATTTTTCTCCTTAATGTCTATATTTTCAATATAATGGGTGAAATTCAGTAGCATTTCTATTAATTTGATAATGTATCTACCATATAACAATTCTATATATTGTATCATTTAATGGAATCTTATTAATAATGTTATCTCGTTTACTAAGTACATATTTATGTTACATTTCCTTGATTCAATACAAATAATTGTTAACATATAATGAATTCTGAGAATTAATTTTATTGATCATTTAATATAAGAGTAATTAATAGGATACACAAGTTTTGGATGGGATCCAACTATAGATATCCCCCCTATGAATTGATGGGTCTCATGAGAAGAAATAATAAACATTCCATATTATATCAGAAGTTAGTTTACACCTACCCATTTATTAGGAATGATTAATTGGTTGAGAGGCCTTGATGGTAAATTCATAATATCATAGTTCACAAACCTTGATCATGAATGTACAAAATTATTAATTTCCTTTATTAGGAATTTTGTTTTCATTATACATGTGATTTATATGTTGATATTATCCATGAATTTTCATTAAACTCAAATTATTAATTTAATGAAATGAATTTTAATTATACTCTTCCAAATTTATTATGCCTTATTTACTCATGATATATTTTGGGGTACATTACCCTTACTGAGCATTTGAGATCAAATTTTATTTGTTTTCCTTTTCCTAGGATATTAATACGAACACTATGAAAGATATTAAGGATACAAATTTTTTTCTTATGTTAGTATTTTATATTTCCAATGTAATATATGAATGATGTATGTATTTAATTTTCTAGAACAACTAAAATTATCGATACTATATGGTGAGATCCCTTTTATCCTATACCAATGTAATAAAATAAACACCACCTCTAAGATACTTGAATTTGGATGTTACAAACAATATATTTTTTTATATAGATAAAGTCCTAGAGTATAATGAGGAAGTGAAAATACTTCTTAAGCATTGATAGATTCATATAAACCCATGGATATATTAAGAATAAGGAATCCTTGGTTACTTATTATAGATCTTTATTAATCATAATGAATAAAAAGAATAATTTTTGTTTAATAGATTTGAGGTATATTTTTCATTTATGATTTATTATTTTATTCAAAATAACAGATAGATATTAGGGAAAAATGGTTTTCATTAGTTTGATTATACTGTGTTAGGAAAATGATTCCCCCATTAAAAACTTATAGGAACGTGTGACATAACCATGCATCCTGGTTTTCGATCTAGAGGATCTTGAAAATTTAGACATATTTATTGTGAGACCATGCATACAAACCATGTACATGAATATAAATTATTTGAATTAATTTTTCAATATATTAAACTCTTATTTAAATTGTTTAATAAGCTTGAACACCTAATATGAAATTTTTATCTTAATGGGATTGATTTTTTGTGCTCTATTTGAATGATTAATGAATCTTTGATATTGGATGATACAATTGTCACTGGTTTAAATATTTGATAGAAATATTTATCTAATTTTGATAAAATGGACATGGAAATTTGAGGCAGTAGATATTTATTTTGATGAAGGGAATACTAAATAGATAATCAAGGTAGGTGATTCAGAACAAATATTCTATTTTTTTCATTAGGATATCATAATTATCATGGATGGATGGATTAATTTGGTTATCTAGTTAATATTATGTAATAAATTATCTAAGGGGGTGTTATATTGAAATATATAAATTTAATAATGATTTAATTTTTATATAAATATAATTAATTATATATTTTGGTAGATATAGAAATTTGTGTAAGTGGTTAATTTGATGAAATATTCAAATGAAGTTAATTGGATTTGGTAATCTAAATAGACAAAATGGATACAATATTTTAATGGGGAGGCATAAATGTGGTTTTTTCATAGGAACACTACTGGAAAATTGCCCTATACCCACGGTTCAAAACCGTGGGTATAGCCCCCAAAACCGTGGGTATAGGCTATACCCACGGTTTTGGGAACCGTGGGCTGGAATGGCGTCGGGATAGGGGGGTCACCCTATACCCACGGTTTGGAGAAACCGTGGGGATAGGTTTCACACAGCGTGGCAAGTGCGTGGCCACGCTGGCAACACATTGACCCCACGGTTCTCAAACCGTGGGGATTTTAATTCTCAAAAAAAACCTGCTGCTGGGTATCGAAACCGCGACGTCCGGCATACGAGCCGCACGGATTGACCAACCAAGCTGCCGATTTTTTCTGTATACTAATTTTTATAAACCTAAATATATGAATTCAAATCATTGTTAAAAATTTCCCCGCCAAATTGTTTTTGTCTTCCCGCGCTATTTTTTTTGCCGCCATAGGCTATCCCCACGGTTCTACCAAACCGTGGGGATAAGCCTTCGAATTTTTTTTTATCCCCACGGTTTTTGAAGAACCGTGGGGATAGCCCTAGAAATAAATACCTATACCCACGGTTTTGTAAAACCGTGGGTATAGGGCTTCGAGAAACACTCTATCCCCACGGTTTTAGAAAAACCGTGGGTATAGGTGACCAATACCCACGGTTTTCTAGAACCGTGGGTATAGGTTCCCACACTATACTTATACCCACGGTTTTAGAAAACCGTGGGTATAGGGCACCCCTATACCCACGGTTTTTCCCAAAACCGTGGGTATAGGTCTCTTTTCCAGTAGTGGAAATTATTAAATATAAAAATTTAAAGAGTGTTATTTTGATATAGTATTATTAGATGAATGGATAAAAGTTTTATCCCAAATACAAAATAACCATATATTTTATTCTAAGGAGGATAATTGAATAATGTACTATAAGAAGAGGAGACGTTGTGTAATTATTGGATGATACATGTAAAACCCTGACCCCAAAATCCTGGAGCTGGTGCATTACTTTATTACCTCAGCACAATTATAAAGAATCAAATTCCGAAGGACTAAGAAATTAAATAGTTTTGAAAAACCAGATTATACACATGATACTCATAATAAATTATTAAATGAAAATAAATAATTACATAAAGAAAATGTCAACATCATTGAATCTCATTCCAAGAATTCATCTTCATATCCTAGGGAAAGGAAATAGAATAAGGGTGAGCTCAAAGGATTAGTAAGGGTATGTAATACAGAAATAATAATGAATCAATAAGAATAAATAAATTTAAAGGTAAATAACTGAGAACACATCCTATTTAATCAATAAAGTGACAGTGAAGTTCATCCATAGATTTTTTCATATAGAAAATCCTCTGGATAATAATAACTTAAAGGAAGAAAACGATTAAATATTGGGCATCATTTTTCCTAGGTACATGAAACCTTTACCATAAATAAATTTTAGAATAATATTTAAAACATATAGAGTAAAACCTATTTGGTTTGTCCAACCAAAAATTTACTATCCATACCTTTCAAAAGATAGTTTAAAACATATTGGTTACAAGCATAAATGGTTTGTCCAACTAAATTTATCTAATGAGACTATCAATGCATCAAAGAGCTTATATTAACCAGTGAACAAACCGTGTATTTCCTATCCAAATCATTCCTAATATATAAAATAATGTATTTAAATTCATAAACAAAGTTACTTATCAAATATCTGTATTGAGTAAAAGATTTGGATTTATAAATATTTCCCCAGTAAATTGAATAAATTTTAAAGTAAGTAATGTATATAAATATGGTGTAAATTTTATTAAATAATAATATCCACTATACAAGAATATAGATATCACAAGTAAATATAATTTTCAATGGAAAATGATTAAGAGAAAGTGGCTGTTTTAGGAGAAATTTAACAATCACCAAAAAGAAGTGAAATGATAAGACAACTTTTACAAGTTGGTAATTTTCAAGTTAAAAGAACTTGGATGAGATAACTTAAAGTATAACACTAAATACCATGTATATAGAAGGATTAATGACATAATATATCAAAATGGGTAGTATATACACCACACAAAATAAGTGGTGAATATGATATTGATCTCACAGATGTAAAAGGTGAGATGAAACATGTGTCTTTATATACCTAAATAATAATATTATGTAAATTATTTAATTTCTTCATAAAAATTTTAATTTTTATTATTCCTTTTAATTAACTTATTACAATTTTGTATAAAATTTCTTAAACAATTAATTTGCATTAGGTGTTATAACCAAATTCAATTCATGTGTCAAAATCGAATTTGGTATGTTAAATATGGTAAAAGTGGTCATTATATAAACATATAAAGAATAATAATAATTAAATAATTATCATATTAATACATAAATTATGATTTTAAAACCAATCATAAAATATGTTCATTTAAAATGATCCAACATTATAATCATGGAGATAATAGGTCGCACGTACCCATGAGTGACATTCCTATTTTTCCATGATCATTTAGGAAAGAAAGAAAGTAACATTTTGACACTCCATAATGATAATTATATCATAAATAACATGTTACTTAACAATATTTACTTAAATATATAATTATTTTGAGTAAAAAATAGTCACATTGTATTAAGGAGGCAGTAGTCCACACATCCACTAATGACATTTTCACTTTTTTAGTGTATGGAAACGGTAATAAAGAAAATGATATATTATATTTCTAGAAAAATAATTATTTAATTAATATCATATATATATATTTCATTTATTTCACATTTTTTTAATTAAACCCATCCTTAATACATCCCATGTAATGTGTGGATGTATCACATCGCTTTGAGGATGTAGTAGTCCACACATCCACAAACGATGTTATCCTATTTACACCAAATGAAACACATAAAGGTATGTGTTGTGAAATTTTTTTAGAAGTATTAAGACAAAATAAATATCATATATATCATATAAAAACATTTTTTTCCATCATAATTCTTAACCATGAGAGGAGGTATAAGAAATATGAATGACATCATTTCAGGAAGCGGCAATTTACCGTACATGAATGGTAATTTCATTAACCATTTTATAGAAGTGTTTATAGGTGTAGTTAAAACCATTAGTATAAAAAAGTATAAGTATATTTTTTAAAATTATGTTATTATATAACCATTTAATAAAAATAATTGAATTGGTGGATTAAGAAAGTAAACATAAATACATGTTTGAAGTATGTTACCTCTTTTTGGGTAACTCCTTTTGGTTTTCACCAGAGGGATTCCTTGTATTGATTTCTACCCAAAGTGAGAAGGTTTATGGAGGGATTTTAATATCTAATTTGGGAAGATTTTGGATAGTCCCAAGTTTCTTTAGAGGTGTGAGGAAGGTTAAGAGTGAATATCTTTTTATAGAGGAGGTGGAGTGACATTCTTGTAAATACCAAAAGGTAAATACTATTGGGAGGCATCCCTTACATAATGTACTTAAAAAATGGATAAATAATGAATTAAATGTGATTTATGGTCGATAAAATATCACAACACACAAAAATAAAATCAGTTTTATCATTTTTCTTTAGTCTTTATGTTTTATTATTTTTATCATTTTAGTTTTTATTAAAGTAACTAGTTGTCTATCTTAAGTAATTTAACCATTAAGAATAAATCAAAGTGAGATTTATTATAAAATATGGACCCATTGAATTATAAATATTATATGTAATTTAAAAAATATAAATCCCATGTGTGTTGAAAATTAATTTTAAAATAGATGCATGTAACACGCAAAAAAACTACTTTAACACGAACCATGCTAACAATGTATTTACTATCTATGGGTCAATTTGTTAATTATAAAAAACAAATTGGTAAATTATTGTACTATATTTTATAATTATTAACATTAAAAAATTAATTATAATTAAAATATATTATGTTTAAATCAGTGTAAAATGAGATATTTTTCTAAAAAAATTATGTAACTTAATAGTTCATTAAATTTAATCTACTTTTAATTTTTTTAGTGCCATTTTTATTTAATTATTTACTAAATAACCCATGTGTTACAATTTTTTAAGTTTTTAACATAATTATATCATATATAAAAGTTAAATTTAAATTAACATGATAAAAAAACTCATTTACCTTTCAAAATAATGTTTATAATTGATACTATGTTCCTTCTTCCATACTCTAAAGCTTTATTAATGTTAAAGGTAAAGAATGTTTCATTATTTTCTTTTTTCCTTACCTAACATATTATATAGGTCCATTTCATGGAATAATATCCCACTAACTAAAAAAATTAGAACCCATAGGGGATATTATTAAACTATTTGAATCTAATGGATTTTGGAAAAGTTTCTAGATCATTTTGGTCCTTAAGTTTAAGGTTTAGTCCCTTATTATTTTTAATTCTAACTTAATCTCTGTAATTAATTTTAATTACTTTTGCTAATATTTTTAGTAAAAAACTAAGTTGATATTCTTAGATAATAATAATTATACTATTTACAACCATTTATGTATATTTCTCCAAATTAAATTAATAGAACTGCGAAAATTAAATTTAAAGCTAATCCCATAGATGTGGTGAGAAAAAAGGTTTTTTAATTAATGTTTTTTCAAAATTTCAATAAGTTTTTATATCCAAATTCGACATAAAAATGATTAAAATGGACTTCATTGGATTAATAGACGTATTATTGATCTATTTTGACTTTAAAAACCAATTTAAAATATAGTTTAACATTAATAATTATTTAAATGGAAAAAATTTCAACTAAAATATAGTATTTTTCAATATTTATCAAAAAAATAAAACTTCTTAGAAAAATACAAAAAATTATCCTAAGATAATTTTGAAATTATGAATTTCAAAATAAATTTTATTTTAACAAAAAAAACTGATAAATTTGACAAACTTTAGTTTTAAAATAGATGTGCCACTAACAGGATGCAAAAATCTATCTTGCACATAATAAAAGATAACTCAGTGTTGTGTGTTGTGTAACCTTAACATGGTGTTGAGTATAAATAAATCTAGAAACGAAATTAATTTTATTCTAAAATTAAAATATTTTAATGTCTTGTGGTGTTACATTCTCCTCACCTTAATTAAATTGCATCCTTATTATTTAAACCTAATCTCGTTAATCGAGGGTTTGATATTTGAAAACAAACTATTTTTGAGAAAACCACATCATAAATAGGGGTCAAAACATACATTATTAATGATATGGAATAGAAAATTAAAAGGTCACCATTGAAGTAGGTTTTAAAATAGGATAAAATTAACGAAAACACACACATGGAAGATAAATCTAACTATCAAGTTTTGATGGAGAGTGATGGAAAACATATTTATGAGAGAGTTGTTGACTACAAAACCATAAACCATAGGTGTGAATAAATGTCATTAATTTCCTAAAAAATAATGATAATAGGACACCATTTTTGTTTCAAGTCCCCTTTTTCCTAAAGTAGTAAAATTATTTCACTCTCAAATAATATAAGTAAATATATGTTTCTATTTCATAAATCCAATCTTTGGTTGTGCCTTGAACTATTTCTACTTTAGTTCATAGAACAAGTCACATCATAGGGTGAAATAATACATCAATCTCTAAAAACTCATCCAAAGATAAACATAAACCTTTTCATAAATGGTTAAAATTTTCAAATTATTATGATCAAACTCTTTAAAGGGATTTTAACTGAATTTTCAAAATGAACTTATCATTAGACTTTAATTAATATAAAACATGTCTAAATTGTCACATTCCAAACATGTGAATACCTTCACCATGTACTCTTTAGAAATATGGTAATAAATTTAATTACCTTAAAACCTTTTTTAAAACATATATTATTCCATATTACTTAAGTAAAACACATATTTTTAGATATATTCCTTTAATCCCAAAGTGTTTTTAATCCCATCAATGATATCATAGTCCACATTGTCAATAAATCATTAATCAGTTCTTTTATAGTATGTAATATTTAATCTAATTTATCCATATTCATAATTTATTTATTCCCACATCATTATATTAGTATCAGGAACATATTAAGGGTTGTCTTTCCCTCAACCACATGTTTTCCAAAAAATCTCACCTTTCTATTTAATCACTATTCTTGGTTATTTTTACCAATAAACACACACTTCTAAATACTTGATGAAAAATCACTACAATACAATCCTTATAATTTTTATAATTCTTATGACCAATAACTTACTGATAAAATTATCAAATAACATGATTCATGAATCTAAACACTAGCATATTAATCACTAATCTTCATCTATGGTAGTAGAAAAATATTGAACGTTATCCATTAACCACTTTTGGGTTATATTCCATTGACACTTGAGACATTTATTTTCATAGTTTCCCATCTCCTTATAGTTGAATCATTGTACACAAGGAACCTTTTTCTTATCCATGTAGTTAGAAGCATGATATCCTTTCTCTCTAAACATGTAGAAAACTCACATTACTGTTAATAAATTACCAAGGTGATTATTTCCACAATTATTATATATTGGAAAATAATTATTTCCCTTCTTCCTTTTAGGTATATTTTTCTATCTTTCTTCTTATTGTTGTGATTCCCTCAAAATCCATAATATTTAGAGAATTATTTCTTAGTCTCTTTAGTACATGATATTATGACATCATATGATTATAATGCTTGAGAGATGAGTTCCTTGAGCACCTCTTCTCTAGCGTTGTCTCCCCCTCCCCTCTTTCCTTCCTTCATCCCCTCCCCTCTTTCCGTATATTCTTCTTCCTCCGGTTCCTTTATTCCCATGTTCTCTCACTCTTCTGTATTGGTTCTTGACTCCCTGTTGAAGCCCATTGGTTTTTCCTCTTCTCTTACCTTCTGGTTACATTGTTTTCAACCCACTATGGTTTGGTGTGCTATTTTTCTTTGGTAGGTTTGGGATGTATAGGTTGAATCGTACCAGTGTCCCAGGAGCTCAACTGTGTTCGCAGTTGATTTGAAAGTCATGTTTGGTGGTTCCAAGAAAATATAAACTTCTTCATGGAGACCCCATTGCTTCATACACTACTCTAACTTCATTCTCCATCGTCACTCCCCCTGTCGGTTTTTTTTCGGTGGATTTAAAAGGCTTTGGTCTGTGCTATTTTTTCAGTCGACAATTTTCCATGAGGCACACTCTTCATCATCTTTGATCTATGATGTAGTTGTTGCAGACATTTATTGCAGTTCATATCAATGGAATGGGTTTGTTCAATGCTGGAGGTTTAGGTTTTTGGATTTTGGTTCAATTCAAAGGTTAATTCTTGATTTAGTGGTGGTGAGGTTGTTCGGTTTCTCTATGGTTTTTTATTCGGATTTGGTCCTCTAACGATAACTCTGACTCTACTTGTGTTGGATATGATGAATCCATTCTATGTTTTTGGGAATGATGTTTCTATGATATCAAAACTTTATAGTGTGATGTTGGTCATGGTAAAAGATGAGGGTGAAAATGTTATCTTTGGTGGGGTTTTCACCAGTGTGGTGACCAAGTAGGCGATGAATCTACGTTTAGTGTGGACGACGATGGCGTGATGATTACGATGGTGTTATTATGATGCAACGATGCCCGTTTCTTAGGTGGCAGTGATATTTGTAGGATTTTATTGTTTTTGAATTTCAAATATGGGGCCTAGTTTGAATTTTGAATCTTTAAGGTGTGATCAGTTTTGTACGATTCCCACTTTTCCCTAAAAGTGATTTTTTCATGAAAATAACAAATAAAGTGATTTCTAGGAGGAGTGAGGTTCACATTCCTTATGCTAGGTGCCATTTCTAAATTATAACATAGACAACATTAGGTCTTATCATTATGAAACATAATTTATAATAACAAATCTAGTAAAATACATAACATACATTGAAAAATTTATGATTATTTAATCTCATAATAATAAACATGGTTTCTTTGGGATGTTCTTATATACTCATTCTCAAAGTATATCATAGGTTTATATTCCCTAATCTATGTTTTCTTTAATGTAGTTTCCAAGTTTTGTACTAGAATTTATTGGATACCAATTTTAATGCCTTGTACCTAGAATCCTGAAGTCATTGCATTACTTTATTAAATTGAAATGATTACAAGGAATCAAATACTAAAGGATTGAATGTTTTAGTAGTTTTGGAAGACCAAATTACATACAAAATACCCATATTACACTAGGAAAAGAAAATGAATCATAAAATAATTAAAATATAGTTATCCTTGAAACTCCTTCCAAGAATTAGTATTCATATCCTGGGGAAAGGAAATACAATAAGGGTGAGCTCAAATTCTGAATAATGGTATGTAAATCGGAAAAAATAATTAATAAATAAGGATAAATCAATTGAAAGGTAAATAACGGATAACACATTCCATTTAACAAATACACTAAGAATAAAGTTCATCCATTGAAATTTTCATTGTGAAAATCCTCAAGATAATAATTATCAAAATGATGGAAATGATTAAATATTGGATGTCATGTTTCCAAGGAACATGAAACATTTACCATCAGTACCTTTCACAATACAGTTTAAAATAGTATGGGTACAAAACAATTTGTTTGGCTATACATAATTATACTTTTAAGACCTTTTATAAGACATTTTAAAACATATACATTACAATCGCGAAGGGTTTGTCCTATTGAATTTATCCCATGAGACTACCGATGCATCTAGGGGATTATATTAATTGGTCCCAAACCCATATATTTGATATTGAAATCATTCCTCATATATCAAATAATCTATTTAAATTCATAAACAAGTTTCCTCATAAAATATCTGTATTGAGTAAAAGATATAGATTTATCAATATTTCCCCTATAAATCAAATAGCTTTCAAAGTAAAAACCATAGGTATATATGTTTTATGTTTTATAAAATAATCAAATCCATAATAAAATAATATTTATATCAAAATGAAATATAATTTTAGATGAGAAATTATTGCGAGAAAGTTATTTCTTTAAGAGAAATTTAAAATCACAAAATAGGAGTGAAATGACAAGATAACTTTTACCAGTTGATAATTTTCAATTGAAAACCCCTTACATGATATAATTCAAAGTAAAAAATTTAAATACCATGAATATAAAACTATTCATTATATAATATATCAAAAGTGGTAGTTGATACACCATATAAAAGAAGTAAGTGGTGAATATGATATTTATCTCATAGATGTAAAAAGGGAGATGAAAATCCCTTAACTTGAGTTTGAATTGTCACATGTTTCATTATATTTCTGAATAATAAACTTATGATAATTAGTTACTTTATTTATAAAATATTTCATGTTTATTATTTCTTTTATTTTAGTTATTACAATTTTGTATACAAGCACTTAAACAATTATTTTTACATTAGGTGTTTTTGTTGGAACCATGGATTCTCCTTGCTAGAAACGGAGGTTGGTTTGTGTTGTTTGTCAATAAACTCTAGTATGATTAGGTATTTTTCAAGGAAAGTGATCTTATATTAAAAGATGACTACAATATTAAGGGTGGAATTATTTCCTAGTGATTTCAAAATTTTTGGGCACAAAATATGGAGGAAGAGGCTAATATCGTAAAAGGTTGTTTTCTAAAATAAAACCTTCATAAATATGGTAAAATAATGGGTTTCAAAAAGGCTAGGATTTTCAAAATTTGAGCCTCATGTGTTCATGATGGGTATATGGTGTACTCCTCGACCATGATAAGTATATCATCGTGAATGCGCGGCGATTTGACAGTAATCTCCATGACTACAAAAATTCTCACTGGAGCTTTGAGAATGGCCGAGCTTTGCAAAGATGTTTTTGAGGGTACAAAAAAAATATCTGGAGGCATAGAAGAATCATAAAGGGATGTTTTTATAAATACGAGGGTACCTCCACTTCATTTGACACATAAAAAATTGGTGAAAAATACGAATTTCTTTGATTTCCTGAAGACTGGGAGCTTCATGAATTTGGATTTTCTGTGTGATCTTTAGAATCATGAAAAGGCTAGTTAATTATTTAATGATTAAAATTTTTCTAATAAATGTGATTTTATTTATGATGAGGTATTTTTGGATGAATCAATGAGATTTATGAAGACAACTTGTTCCATGAAGTTTGTTTTCTTCTCAAAGGTTATGAGCTTCACGAAGTAGCTTTGCGAATAACAGTTTTAAACATCAGGTTTAACTAGATATGTGTTTTTCAAAGTGAATCAACTTAGGTATATGATGTAAGAAAATTATCATTATATTCAAAGATAAATATTTTAATTCCAATCTATAGAATCAACCTTCAAGTCAATAAATTGAGTGAGACTTCACCCAAAAAAATGAGCTATGGGGAGTCGACAGAAGTGTTCCGAGGAAGGCAGTGTGCTATCCCAAAAATATTTTAAAGGTAGTGTTCCTAGAATATATTGAAATTTTCTAAACTTTATTTTTCCAAAACTAGTGAATATTATTGGATTTTGGTATGACCAACACACTTTTGGTGTATGCTCCTTGAATTATCCCTTTGTGGTGAACCAAGTAAAATTGCTATGTTTTATCTCTACATGTGAATGTTTACATTATTAAAGATTACCATCAGATATTTTTAACATGTTACTACTAATTTGGGAACCAGATCCGTCACTTTAGAAGGAAAATTTGACACCCTGATTCATCCCCCCCCTCTCAGGGTGTTTCGGGGTCCTAAAATGTTGACCAAATTCGGTTCATGTGTCAAAACAACTTTGGTAAGTCAATTATGGTCAAAGGGTAATTATATAAACATGTTGAGAATAATAAAAAAGCCATAAATATTATATTTATGCATAAATTATGATTTTAAAACCAATCACGAAATATGTTTATGAAAAATGGACCAACGATACAATCAAGGAGACTGTAGGTCATACGTACACATGAGTAACATTCCAATTTTTCAATAATCATTTTGGAAAGAAGGTAAGTAAAATTTTATCTTTACATAATTATAATTATATCATAAATACCAGGTTATTTAATAATATATACTTATATATATAATTCTTATTATATAAAATGAATCACATCACGTCGAGGAGACTGTAGTCTACACGTCCACAAACGACATCATCACTTTTTTTGTTTGTAGAAAGGGTATTAAAGAAAATAATATATTATATTTAGAGAAAATTAATTATGTAATTAATATCATATATATGTCATTTACGTAACATATTTTAAATTAAAACCATCCTTAATACATTCCATCTAATGTTTGAATGTATCAAATTGTTTTGAAGAGGCTGTAGTCCACAAGTCCACAAACGATGTTATCGTATTTACACCAAATGGAATGCATACATGTATGTGTTATATAAAAATTAAATAAGTATTAATACAACATAAGTATAATATATATTAAATAAAAGTGGGTGTTCATCATAATTTCCAACCATGAGAGGTTGTATTGGAAAAACAAACGACATCATTTCGTGAGGCGGTGGTTCACCCTATATGAACATTAATTTTGTTACCCATTTGATGGAAGTGTGTGTAGGTGTAGATAAAACCCATAATATTAAAA
Organism: Viscum album; assembly: GCA_963277665.1. Lineage (NCBI taxonomy): Eukaryota > Viridiplantae > Streptophyta > Magnoliopsida > Santalales > Viscaceae > Viscum > Viscum album. The sequence goes on from OY728128.1 coordinate 16,842,511, forward strand.
CATATTAGTATATTGAGTATACATATGTTATTATATAATATTTTAATAAAAAATTTAATGGGAAGAGAATGAAATAAAACATAAATGCATGTTTGAATAATTTTACCTCTTTTCGGGTAACTCCTTTTGGTTTTCACCAAGGGGATTCCTTTTTTGGATTTATTCCCAAAGTAAGGAGTATAGGTTTATGGGGGTGTTGAAAGATTATTTGGGTAGATATTGTATAAGAAAAATGTTCATGATAGGTGTGAGTAAGGGGAAGAGTGAATGCCTTTTTATAGTGGAGGAGGAGTGACATTCTTGGAAATACCAAAAGGTAAATACTACTGGGAGGTCTCCCTTACCTCATGAGATTCAATACTGAATAAATAATAGATTAAATGAAAAATATTGTCGAAAAAAAATCACACCACACTAAAGGAAAATCATTTTTATTTTTTTATTCCATTATCTTTAAGTTTTATTATTTTTATCATTTTAGTTTTTATTAATGTAACTAGTTGTCTATCCTTAGTAATTTAACAAATAAAAATAAAATAAAATTAAATTTATTATAAAATACATACCCAATTAATTATATATATTATATATAATTAAAAGAACACAAAGCCCATTTTTTTGGAAATTAATTTTAAAATAAGCGAATGTAACGCTAAAAAAATCACTTTTACCCAAACCATGCTAACACTCTTTTTACTATCTATGGGTAAGTATGTTAATTATAAAAGCTAATTTGGTCCATTATTTGACCATATTTTATATTTATTAACATTTGAAAATAAATTTGAATAATATAGTTTTTTTAGTAATTTTAATTATTTTAATAAAATATCATTTATTTCAAAATAACATTAATGTAAATTTTGACATTATTTATTTAATCTTAATTTAAAAATATCAAAAAATTATTGGAATTCAAATATATTAGGTTAAAATATATTTAAAATTATATATTCATCAACAAAAAAAATTAACACAATAGTTCAGTAAATTTAGTCAACTTTTAATTTTTTTAGCATCATTTATTTTATTTTATTATTAACTAAATAATCCATGTGTTAGAATTTTTTAAGTGTTTAATGTGATTGTGTCATATATATAAATTAAAGTTAAATTAAAATGATAAAAAAAATCTCACTTTCATTTCAAAATAATTTTTATAACTAAAAATATGTTGCTTCTTCCATACTCAAAAGCTTTATTAATGTTAAAGGTAATCAATGTTCCTTTTTTTTTTGTATTTTTCCTTACTTAAATTATTATATAGGTCAATTTTAGGGAATAATATCCCAGTGTCTCATAAAATTAAATCCATGATGGGATATGGTTGATCTATTTGAATCTAATGGATCTTGTACAAATTTCTAGGTCATTTTGGCTCTTAAGTTTAAGGTTTAGGCCCTTGTCAAGTTTAATTCTACCTTAACCATTATAATTAATTTTACTTACTTTCACAAATATTTTTGGTAAATAAATATGTTTACATAATTAGAATATAAAAAATTTACTAATTACAACCATGCATGTCCATTTTTCCAAATTCAATTCACAGAAGTGGAAAAATTAAATTTAAAGCTTATCTCGTAGACATGGCGAGAAAGTGGCTTTTTAAGGTGAAGTTGTTCAAAAGTTAAATAAGTTTTTTATATCCAAATTCAATATAATAATTATTAAAATTACCTAAATTGGATTAATATATGTATAATAAATTTAAAATATAATTTAACATTAATAATTATTTAAACTAAAAGAAGTTTTCAACTAAAATGTAGTATTTTTCACTATTAATCAAAAAATGAAATTTCTTAGAAAAATAACAAAAAAAATCCTAAGATAATTTTTAAATAATTAATTCAAAAATGAATTAAAAAATGAATTTTATTTTAATAAATAAAATTTATAAATGTTTCAAAACTTAGTTTTAATTTAGGTGCAACACTAAAAGGTGGTAAAACTTGGTCTTGTGTGTAGCGCATGCTAACTCAGTGTTTTGTATAGTGTAAGCTTAACATGGTGTTGAGTATAAAAAACTATATAAAAAAATAAATTTTATTCTAAAATTAAAATATTTTAATTTCTTGGGGTTTTAAAATATATCTAGGATATTTTAAAAATGTAACAACTATTTAGAGAGAGGATGATGTGATAGATACTTATGATAATATTTGATTAATTTTGTGCCTTAGATGTGGAATGTTTTTTGAAGAGAATATGATTCTCCATGAAATATTTGATGAATAATATAAAATTAATAGAATAATATTGACAAAAATTTATTGGGGGGTTTTTATGGAAGCAGAGAGATGTGATACCAATTTTTGGATGTTTAGAGTATCTTTTTTTATACTTCATTATTTAGAAAATGGATGTAATATTCACCTATTACTATGAGACCAAAACCTAATTTAGATCAAGAATGTTCTAACATACATGCTTTATTAGATTTCAATTATAACAAAAATCCATGTAATATTGTATAAATGACCACTTTTCCACTCTAATATGTTTTATTCCTATACACAAGATGTTGAATTCTCTATTATTATATGGATTAATGGAGATAATGTAAATAATGAGTTTTTTATGAGTCCCTTTATGATATATTATTTTACAAATTATACATTATATATATATATATAGTTTTAGGGAGGTGTATTTTTTATGATAATTATAGGGATATGAACTTACCATTGAGAAATGCTAGATTGTCTTTTTTTTCTCACTTTATTCATAGATGATTTTGTACACTTCATCTGCACCAACAAATTAGAGTTCTTGAGTTAGAACCTATTATGTATATTGTATACTCACACCTACTTTTATCTATCATTTTAAAATTTCATGATTGTTTTAGAGGTGGTTTTGGGCCTTCTAAGTTTGAATTATATAGTAATTAGATGAAAATATAGAATTATACATTATCTGTAACTTTTAAATCAAGTATGCGGGCATAATTATCATAATGTTTTTTCTTAGGTTATTTAACTTTAATTTTTTTTCATGACATATGTATTTGGTTAGTGATATTTTAATACATTTTTAATATGGTGTTGGTAACAATTTTTTTTGTTATTGGTGTGTGGGTTTTCAAATAGAAAGTGTTATGATTCCCATAAAGTGATTGTTATAAAATAGGTTCTAGTATACACCCCATTTCATATTAGAAGAAATATTTCAAGGCCACTCTTGATATTATTTCCAGCTTATTAGAAGTCTTATAGGTGCAAGGCTACGATAGGTCTTGGATAAATTTTATAGCAAAAAACCGATGGTGATGGTATTGGGATGGTAATACTATAATATTATTTGATCCAAGGGGCTTATGATGGGTATAGAAACCCACCATCATTTCTGGGGCCCCTATAATTATAATATAGGGCTCTGATCACCCAAGAATCCATACTAGGATAAGTATGTTTGTTTTATGGTATCTTTATGTATATAATACATGTTTTATATAAAACTAGGTCATGTTAATTGCAAATATCGAATTGATTTTTTGTTATTATAAATGATAGATTTACTAGGGATGTTATTTTTTTTATAATTGGTATTATGATTTCATCTTCTTAGATGGATTTATACCCTTCATATGAAATCCTCATGAATTTTAGTTGGAGGAATAACAATCTATTGATATTTTTTTTCATAAGATTAATTATGGAGCTAGTTATATTTATAGGATAGAGTTAAAAAAGTTCTAGCGATAGATTCTATTGAAGAATAAGGGATATGTTTCTAATTAAAAAAATATTTCATTGGTTTGAGGAGGTATATATTTTCTTATAATTAATTTAGGTGAGGGTCAGGAATTGGATACCATTGGCTATTAGTTTTTTATGCGAATTAACTTAACAATAGTAGATTATTTACCTTGTTGATTAGGATGTATTTAAAAATCTATTAAATTATTTCCAATGTTAGTTTAGGAAGAAAATTTTATCATCAAATCTCATGGTTGAACAATAACATGATTCATTTAACATATTGCTTCTAAATTCTAGCTTACAATAATTTAGGACTATGTTTATAAATTTTTAGCATTACTCACATGAATATCTTGAGGACAAGGAGATTAGGAAACATAATTTTTATAGATATTTATATACTGAGATACAACATAAGATTAGTTCTTAATTTTGAAAGTGAATTCATGGGTGATAGAGAAAGTTGAGGTGATCATGAATACCAAAACATAGATATATTCAGTTTAGGAAGGAAGCCATTAGAGTTTTCTATAAAGTGATAATGTGGAGAAGATCCATAATTTTTATAGTTAGTTAACTTTATGATGTATATGAAAATTCCAACATCTATCATTATCTCATTTCTCTAAAAATTGTAGTTATTGGTACTATTTTTAGAATTTAGTCATCATATATCATCTCAGTCATGGGTATGGACATTGAAAGTTTCTATATCCATCTTACCTGGGATTTCAATAAGTGTTTAATATAATATTAATATATAGTTAATGATAATATCATATACCACCTGAATACTATTTTCCTTCTCTATAATAGATGTAATAATATAATTTATGATCCTTAAGACTACAAGTGTGGGGTGGTATGGGTGGAGGATATACAAGGGATATTATATTCCTCTATAGTCCTTTAGAAATGAAGGGAATATGTGTTGGTAGAAATTAGGGATAACAAGGTGCAGTATTTAGACTATACAATGGAGTTACCTACCATAGAGGAACTAAAATTTATCTAAGGTACTAATTAACTTTATTCTAATTTGTATCCTACATTAATAGATACTAGTTATTTTTATTATTTTGTGATTCATATTTTATATTAGGTATTTGAAATCAAGTTAAGGACACTCTTTAGACCATTGATTTTATATACTCATATGGGAGGATGAAATAACATGATAAAAGTATTTCTGGGACGTGAATTATGGGTAAGTTCATATTTATTGACTTCAGAATTAATATTTCTATATATTTAACAATATATTGTCATTGTTGGAATGGATTTTTTGTACTATGTAAGATTCTATATATATTTCTATCAATACTAGGTAATTTTTAATGGCATGGAATTAGTTTGTTGCAACCCTGAGGTTGAATGTCAGATTTGTTAACAATTTTAGATATGGTGACAATAAACCAAGAGGATGTGGAAAAGATTTGTTTGACAATTGTTTTGAAAATATTGGATATATTAGCACCTAATGATGGGAGATTAACAATAAGAGGTTAAATATGTGGTAAAGGAACCCTAGGATTTATATTTGGATTTTTTTAATCAAGGAATATAATCCATAGCATTTGCAACTTTCAACACAAAGGTTTTATGATTGGAAGATCATGGAAGGTAAAAAATACTAGAAAATTGATATATTGACATGTAGAGATGTGGGATATCTGGAGTGGAAGTATTTAGATAATTATAATTACTATATAGATTATATGTTGAATAAATTCTATAATTGTTTCTTTACATGATGAATAAAAGTATGAGTTTTTTTATAAAATTAATGAATCAATCTAATTTTAAAGGAAGTTTTGGTGGGATAATATTTTTTCTTCTAAGATATTATGGTATTGGTAGAATTTTGAGCATGACTGAAAAAAATTAAAAGACTTGAATTTGTTTGGTGAAGTAAGAGATAGCCAAACTATAAAGTTGGGTAGAACATTCCATAATTCAAGAAAAAATGAGGAGTTCATTATGGTGATAGAAGTTTTTATTCTCATGTTTAAATACCATATTTTTATATTTTCTTATACACTAAAGGGAAGTAAAAAATAATTATAGTTTCATTCATGTTGTAAAGAAATTTTTTTAAGAGCTTATCTTCAGACTAGAATTTTTGTCATATTGAATATATTGAAGCGAAACAAGAATGTCATTCTTACCCCATTATTTTTATGGTACTGGTTTTATAAATAAAAAGGATAATAGTAAAATGGGATGTTGTAAATATATTTTTATGGAATTATGATCATGGTTTTCAATGTTGGAATAAAAAACATAGAATTAGAGTTAACCACATTCTAATATATTCCATATTTAGAATTATATTTTTTTCAAAATAATATTATACAATAAAGAGGAATGAAATGAGAATTAGGGATATCATAGTGTTCTAATATGGATGAAAAAAGGGTATATTGAGTTTGTACATGCTATAATATATAACATAGAGTCATATTGAGTTTTTTAGAATGAACTAAAAATGGGAAGTAATACATGGTGATGGTAATGTAACATACTGTTTTGAGGACGTTCTAATTATACCATAATATAAAGCGAGCCACATCAAATTGCATTAATATATAGAGATATTAAATATGGAAATGACTAGATTAATTAAGATATGAATATTTAAAAAACATGATTTTTATAGTCTTGGTGCTGAGTAAATATCTCAAAGTTCTGGTGGTTGGATGTTTATGTCATGTTGAATGATGACTTGGAAAAATTAATGATTAAATTTAAATTTTAAATAAGAGAAATGACATAGGATTTTAGATTTTGAATATATCTATTTTGATGATTTCAATAACATTTAAATGATTGTGATTCGTAGAATTATCATGTATGATATTTACAATGTGTATTTATCTCAATCATTGATTGAATTGTTGAATATTTGGAAGGCATTATAATTTTTTTATAACACATTTAGAGAGGTAAAAAAAGAAAAGAAAAATATAGTAATACTTTAATTTTTGAGTGAGTATAGATTCCATTAATCGGATTAATTAATACATATATTTTATTTATAAAATTTCAAGATACATGGATTTTTATTGATCATGGAAAAATAATCACGAATAAGATAGAGTGGAATAAAAGGTAATTGAATTATAAAATTACTATAATATGGTAGAGTTATAGTTGAAATTGATGAGTTCATATAAATAGATATAATAATACTTTTTTATTTATAATTTCTCAATATAATAATTCATAGAATATTTTTGGAAGGTGGATATAAATATCACATCAAATCTAGAATTATTGATGCAAGAGATATAAGTTTTATATCCTGAACTTGAAGAGACATTAATCCCTATTAATTTAAGAGGATTTCCTTAAATTAGTGCATAGAGGGGGATGATTTATGGAAATTTTTTGGAGTTTATATTCCATCCCAAAATCTAATATGAGATAATCTAGCCAAGGTGTAGAGATACTGTAGCCTAGACTTTTAATCCATTAATAAATTTCATGGGTAGTGGATTTTTGTTACACTAAAACATCACCATGTGTGTGCACCTTGGATGTATATCAATATTATTTAACCAAGTAAAATAAGTATTTTCTTGTGTGTTTTATCTTTTCAATATGTTTTTGATATTTTTTGTAAGTTTGGATAGGGGATAAATAGACTGAAATGTTTTCCTATAAATATAGGAGGAAGTTCCAACAATGGGTGAGGGTTAATAATTTAAATTGGAAAATAGTTTTAATTGGTTATTACCCTAATACACACCCTATCATGGAATATTTGGACTTATATATTAAATTAGTATTCCAAACATGTTTTTTTTAGAGGCCATAGGTTCGGATTTATATATCAATATATTAAATTATTTTTTTTGGATTTTTTGTATGGATGAAACCATTGACGAGACCTATAATTTTGAATAGTGTTACATTTGATGGATGTAAATAATTGATTTTTTTATTATTTATATGATTTTTTTTTCAATGAAATTTAATATATATATATATATCCTAATGACAATTTATGAAATTATAATGAAATATTTCATGATGGAAATGTTCAAAGGATCTCGGTTAGTTTTTAATTGATTAGGTATTTAGGAAAAATTTTCATTGTGATACCAATTATAAATTATGTAAAATACTAAAGAAGATTTATATATAGACCCTAAAATAATATCTTTTAATAAATACCCCAATAATGAGGCAGTAAAAATCAATTAATGATATTTTTTTGATTGAAAATTTTATGGAAAATTACTATTTACCATAAGCTTGGTTTTCGGGGAGTAAGAAGAAAACCCTAAAAAATATAGACACACTAATTAATTTATGTGTGATATATTATACTAATAAATATAAAACAAACCCTATTATATAAATCCTTTGTAAAAATTTATAATCAAATTTCTCCACAAAGAATGAAATGTGGAATAATTTTGGTATAGAGATTTTGAAAACATTGAGTTTTCAATCTCGATTTTTTTTGCAACAATCAAGGGGATATCAAATCATTAAAAGAAAAGGTGGTTCAATTGGAAGTCAGCCACAAAGTGGATTTTTTATTCAAAATAGAATTTGTTTTAATGAATAATAGATTTAAATAAGATTAATTTGTCATGAAAGGATTCATTATTCAAATAGGTGTAAAGATGAATGAGCAAAGATATTTACTTAGTGAAATTGTGCATGAAGTTAATGTTCAAATAGAAAAGAAGAAGTGTCTTAAAGATAATTTTATACCTCTCAAAATATAGCTTGAATATGGGTTAAAATTAGTTAAGGAATATTTCTCAATTTTAGAGGACATTTTTGATTAATTAAAGGTAAATGATAAGATAATGAAGGGACTGAGAATCAAAGTTGGAATTCTTAGATATAAATATTGATATCACTCTTTAGTAAGAAATGCTATAACATATCAATCAAGGAAAAGATATATAAGGAATAATTGTATCAAGATATGTTTTGTCATGAACCAGTCTGGGATTCCATCCAGCCTGAGACCTGACCTAGCCCATGGCATGGTTCGAAGGGTATTCCTGATCCCCACAAATTGGAAACTAGTTCCTAGGTATCAAAATTTCACTTTTTGGGAATGATTTAAACCAAGGTAAATAACCATAAAAAATTATCATGAATAAAACATCACATAATAAACTATAACCATAAACAAAAGGGATATAACTATCACATGTTAATAGTTTACAATTTTAAACAAAAACCAAAATACCAAAATGGGAGGGGAACTGAGTTGAACGTGACCCAAAAACCACTACTAAACAAGAGGGAAATCACCCTTAAGCCACCTCCACCAAAACCTACAATAGAGGAACACTAGAAAATGGATCCACCATCACCACCATAGAACATATTTCCTTTACATGGGCCAAACATAACAAGGTTTACATACACATGTGTGTGTATTTATGGTCTAAGAAAATTCATAGTAGGATACCACCCAAAAGATATTCCATGCCATAACATTATAAGAAAAAAGTAACATGAAAGTTTAAAGAAATAAATTGGAAACATTTTGGACTAAACATTTTACAAAAAAAAATTTCAAGATAATCATGCTTTAAAATTAAGATGAAAGAATGTTATTCCATATGATTATAGTAAGAAAAACATCATAAGAGCAGTAGGAGTAATACCTAAAGGCTCTAGCACTAGTGGGACCCCATGAACCTCATACATTGGTGGAACATGGTATTGAAACCATAACCCACAGTGTCCTCATGCATGAGCCACTATAGGGGAACACTTCCCAGGGTCTAGTGGTATCCAATCATCATCATAGTTTAGTTAATGTTTTAGTGTCAATCCCACTAGAGGGAATTTGGCCTCAACCCCACTAAACCAACTAGTGTACCAGTCCTATTCCACCACCTAGATACCTAGGATTCCCTTTTTTCTCAATTTTCATTTCATATGTCACAAATATTTCAATTTTCACATAAACCCATAAATCAATATGAATACACTTGAAAACCATAATTTTTCATAAGAAATACCTCTTTCAAATCCATATTCACACCAAATCCATTTTAAAACATTCTTTACTATACTTAGATGATTCATGGAACATATTTAAAAGGCATAACAAAGAAGGCACACAAGAAACCCAACGAATTCTATTTGGAAAATCATCTTTCATCCCATACAAAACTTGAAACCCTTTGAAAACATATTTAAAACCATTCAAACACTTCATATAACACGTTTAAGAAAAAAATAATGAATTCCAAAATCATATAGCATTGATAAAGTGTGAAACCACCTACCTCAATATTGGAAACTTCCAAAATCCAGTGGAAAACCACAATCACACCACATGAGGACCCTATAAAAGAAATATCAAATTGTAAACAATAGGATTAAACCCAATGAACCATGGTTCAACCCATTTAGGGAAACCAAACAACTGGAGAATATAGAAACTAATAAATAATAAGAACAAACACAAGAATAAGAAGAAATAAAGGAATAAGGGATTATTGGATGAATCCACACCAAATACCCCAAAGGTAAAAGGCATAAGGGAGGAAAGAGGGAGAGGGAGAGGAACCTAGGGATGAAAATTACAAATGGGGTGAGAAAGGGTGGATTTGGGAAAAAATTTTAAGAGGGAAATTTTTTCAAATTAAACATTTTTAATTAACTAGAAAATCAATGCGATTAGGCAACACAATTTTCAAAACCCTGCAATAATCTAGCAGAACCTCTATCATTAAGGAAAAGAGGTTGCAAGGTTTTCTAGAGGAAGTCACAATCCCGTGAAGGAGATCATGTGCCCTAAATAGACCACCTTTTTTGGGAATATGGTTCTCCACATGCCCGTATGGCTATCCATGCAGCCTGGACAGTGCCATAGTCCAGGGAAACAGTCTCTGCTAGGCTAGAACATATTTTTAACTAACCATGTTCCAACCATGCACCACCTACTATCGGGTCCAAAAATTCCATTTTTTCTCCAAAAAAACATGGAAAGATAAGGAACTAAGATAATACCAAAATAAAAAAGAAAAATACCTCAAAATAAAATCACAAATATTAAAATTATCCCCACCATGAAAACCTCCCTCCCTTGGAAAGTCATCTCAAAGTCCGATAAGAGAATAAAAACATGTTATTCTCTTCAACCTAATATTTCCACTCCCATGTATCATGCTCTTATTTACCATAATGCCAAATACCTCATACAAACATTATGGAATTCCCAAAAATCACTTTATTCAATGAATCCACAATCTGCACAGGATGGAAAAACATAGAAAATTTAGATTCCATCTTCAATTCTTCCCAATTCTTCACATGAGACATGTTCGAATAATACTTATTCAACTGAGAGACATAGATCACTTCATGAATTTACATCAATTGAGATTAAAATTCTAACAAGTATTACACCTTACCAACTCACTAATTAAGCTCAAAAGGTTTGAAATTCCTTGGCGTTATCTTTCGAGGCTTACCAAGATGATGGTGACCCAAACGAGGGGCCACATTCAGAAAAAACCGATCACTTATGGAGAATTACAAGGCTCAGTACCTCAAATCAGGAAAAGAATTTCGTAAGTTGTACACTGTAAAAAAATACCTAATTAACATAACTTTACCAAACATATCTTCCACAAGGCTCGGTCTGAGGTATCACCCACCTCGTCCCAACACAAGGGTGACTGACATGACCAACCATAAATCACCTCAAAGGGTTTCATTATTATTAATGATTGGTAACTATTATTATAGTAAAATTATAAAAACCTCAAATGGATATCCCATGATACTCCAGAATTCAAAATGTATGCATAGATAATTTCTTTCAAGATACGATTCACCTGCTTCGTATGAACATCTATTTGAGGTTGGTATGCCATAATCCACTTGACCTACGACCCCATTGAATTTTGGAGGCCTTCCCAAAACCAAGGGGTGAAACAGAGGTCCTAATGTGAAATAATATCTGATGGAACACCATGATACCTCACTACCTCTTGAACGTACAATCGGCCCAATTCCTCCACATTGGTCGAATCATGGATTGGAATAAAGAGGTCCAATTTAGTCAGGTGGTCAATCAATACCCAAATAGTGTTACTTCCCTATAGTGTATGAGTAAGATGATAATGAAATCTATGGAGACCTCATCCCACTTACAGGTAGTAATGGTTAATTTCTGAGGTAGATTGGAGGGAATGTGGTGCTCCACATTAACATGCTAAAATTTATAACACAAAGATACAAAGTTATCAATATCTTGTCCCCTACCCGACCACCACAACTGATGACGCACATAATAAAACATCTTGGATGTCCTGGGATGAATGAACCCCTAAAACTGGTGACTATACTATATTACCACATTCTACAGTGACAACGACACCAATGCACAACCCTTTAATCAAAGAACCCCATCTAAAGACAAAGACCATTCACTGGGTACCTCCACGCCATTTAAGAATTACATAGACTGCTGGAATAGCTCATTGTCGGGCTATAATTGAATCAACTCTTGGAGGGAAGGCTTCAATTGAACACTATCCAAGAATGAACCTCCACAGTGCTCCTTAGTGTCTATATGAATCTAGGAAAAGAGACCCCATTAAGTTCTATTCAACACTAGACTCCTTCAAAGCTTGGTGTCAAGAACCAACCCAATTCAAACCCTAACCGGCCACCTGAGCCAGCCTGTAAAAAGTCTCTCTGGGTTTTCGAAATCCCCATAGGCTATAAACTTGTGATGAGGAATCAATCGAGAAACTAAGGGAATAATTTATCCCAATATAAATAAATAAAATATAGGAAACAAATAAATCAACCCAAATAAATAAATTCAATTTCCAAACAGAACATAATTTATACATAAACTGAAAATACAATAAACTGAACAATAAAACCCAATTGAATCTAATTTCTAGAGCATATCTATGTGACCCCAAGGGTCACTCTCCGATACCCAAACCAACCATTTTCCATTGTAATTGAAACCAAGCTAGAAACTTTAGAAAAAGCTAAAAATAATAAAGAACTATAGGTATGAGTATTAAAACTTAGTGGGCATTCCATAAAAAATATATTCCCAATTCATTTCCTTTAAATAAAATATAAATTAATTATATTTTTGAAATACAATATACAAAACTAGGATTTCCACATAAATGTTCACTTTAAATCAAAACGCTATCCATTTCCCATTTTCAATTCAAATATAGATTCTTTTTCAAGAAGTAGATGATAGAATTTTAAAGAACGAGGATATTGTTTACACTTAAAAGTGGGAAGGGAGTGTAATAAATTTCCAAAACATTTTCCAAAAACCTTTGAAATACAACACATACATTTATCCAAGGAGTACACCATACATAAAAACAACAACAATGATCACATAAAATAGGAAATGAAAAAATAGCACACAATAGAACCAGACAAATGATGCATCTCAATCATCAACTATAGTAAACTAAGTACCAAAAAACATGGGAGAACCTAAGATCTCAGTGGAATAATCTAGAGAATACTTACATCTGAATCATCCCAAATGCATGCCTCACCTGATGACATCAACTGGCCCACACACTCTATCACACCCTACCTGGTCTAACCAAGGGGAATTATCCCATAGAATTAAAAAAAACTAATTATATGGGCCACTAGACAAAGTAAAATCCTAAGGTAGTGTATCAACAATTCAAAAAAAAAAAACCACTAACCATGCGAGGTTCCCATGTCAAGACTAAATTAGGGGTGAGCCAACAATGCCAAACAATGCGGCCAATCACGAGTATATATATCATACATAAGAAACTCACACAATAAGTCACCCACGATCCACCCCAAGTCGCAATCTATTTACTTTCAACCTTTCAAAAATAGAGGACCCTCTTATGATGGTCATCCCATAACATTCAATATAACCAAGTCAAAACAATTATCCAAGGAGATTTTTCAAGATGAACATTTTCAAAAAAGTTCCAAATGGTCCTCAAGGACCCTTCAAGAAACCACCCTTTTGAAGAACCAAACCCACCTTTCCAAAAATGTGAAAAACACCATTTTTCATTTCACATCCATTTAGAAAATTTCTATTAAAGTACTCACATGACATTTGTAAACCAAATCCACTTTCATCAAAATGTCAAACAGGCCACACCCCATCATTACATGTCAAAACATTTTCAAAGAACCAATAACACACCACTTTAAAGTAAAAACCATTTATAAATACATTAGATAAGTCTAAACCACCATTTTAGATATAGAAAATACATTTAAAAATCCAAAAAATGCTTTTAAAAATCCAAATCCACTTCAGAAAAAAACCAAAAAATTTATGAAACACTTGGTGTGAATAGCTTAATGAAACCATTACATATACTTCAAAAAAATTATGAAAACTTCCTCATTTCTCATGAAACAATTATTCTAAAACTCACACATCACTAATTAAAATATAAGGAAGGTAAAAAAAAGTAATAAACCAATGATTCTTGAATTTATAGGGAAAATGAAAAAGAGAAACCCCCATTAAACTCCTGAAGATTCAATAAAGCCCACCCTAAACAACCTCTAAAAGTTTCCAAGAGGTGAGAACAACAAAGAGAAACCCTAATAAAAAACACCAATTAAAAAAAACATGAATCCTAGTTCCAACATACCTGAAATAAGAGAAACTTAATAGAAAATGGATGAAGGAGGAATAGGTTGAATAAAGGAGGAGAATACCTTGAGGATCTAGCCTTAATTGTTGAATAAATCCCCTTAGAATCATTAAGGATGTCAGTGGGATGCATTAGTAATAATGGAGGATCCTCCTAGGTTCGTACAAATTGAATGGGATAAGAATAGGGTGATTTAGTGTTAAATACTTTAGAGTGTGGAAGAGTAAAATAACATTTTTAATGACCTTAATAGGGTGCATTTTTTTCCTGTATAGTTTACCAAACAATGTGGAAAACATGAATCCATAATATTCCAAGAGGATGATGCTGCATGGTCAGCCAACATGGTTTTCCAAACCACGAGACAATTCTTTATTCTCCATTATCCAAAATGGAAATTAGAATTTCGGTTTTCTGGTAAAGGGTGCATAGTTTCCTCTAATTGTGCATTAATAGTGCACCACCTGGTGTCAAACCAAAAATATTCATTTTCCCCAAAAACACATGGGGAAGCCTAATGATTAAAAAACGGGAAAAAATAACCAAAGGAATACATCATAACAAAAACTCTGATGTGAAAATTCTCCCCACCATGAAAGCATTATACCCCAAGAAATCCATAACATCTCCAAATTTAAATCCGTAACACCCAAAACTCCAGAGAAAAACCAATATCGAAAATATAAACTAGAAAAAGAAGGATAATAAAAATCCAAGTGTTTTAATTATCCCCATAATTATGATTTCTACCCCCATAAATCCACAAAATCTCTAGTTGATCAATCATAGAAAAAGTTTCACACATTCACACGATTTGATTTCCCAAACCAAAAAACCATTGGCTAACACCAAGATGAAACACAAAATTCTACCCAAAATGAACCATAAAACCAAACCACTTCTAAAAAAATGATGGAAAACTCTAACCACAACTTATACAACCTTTCCATAAGAAAAATCATCGGACGTACACCAAAATTTCTACACACATGCCAACAAAAAGACCCAAAATCAAACAAATCCAAAAGAAACCCCCTAGCTCAAAACTAACAGCAGAGACCAAACTGGATTAGCAATATAGGAGACCAAAATGGACTCCCCACCATTAGAAACTAACTTTAACCAACCAAATATAGAAGAATCCACAATAAGATCCATGGAGGGTCTTCCCACCATTAAAGACCAACCAGATTAAATCAACCAGCACAAACCAACATGGGAAACCTGTCACATAACAAACTAGAAACCCCCCATAGATACCAAGTATCATAACCACCAAGAATTTCATGAGTACAAGACCACCAAGATTTTTTCAACAAGGATAAACTTTTAAAATCAAGGAAAAACTAATACAATAAAATTTAAAATGACTAGACCACTGGTAATTCTTGAATGTGCGAAAGCTTCACTCTAGGGCCTATGGTTGTAGCCTTAATGTCTCGAAGCATCCACTATCTCAAAGTCAAGAGTTGATAATGACCAATTAGGAATACTTATTTTGGTGTCACGAGAGGCCACACAACACCACATGTGGAACCAAAATAACATGAAACACCTGATACTCTCTTTTCTCCAACAAGGCACTTTCACCTAATCGAAAGATACACCCACATTATCCTATTTCACCCCCAAATGAAAGGTATTATAAATGGGATACATAACAGGACACATCTCTACATATAATGGAAAAATTAAGAGTTTCTAAATGGAAAACAAACTTCCATTGAAACATAAGTTCTTAGGAGATCCACAAGATCCAATTTTACAATTTAATGAGACTATGACACCACAAAACACTACCAAACAAAAACATTACAAAAAAAGAATCATACATAAAAATTGACTTAAATTGAGCCCATAACAACACCCTACTCCTGCAAATGAGCTATGAGTGTTTTACAAAGGGGGTGGATCTTGATTCATATATCTTTATGGAAACACCCTGATAGAACTATTGAAAGTGAACTAGGAATCCATAGGTATGATATGTCTTCAGAGCATTTGGACAAGAAAACTTCTTATGATCTATATTTCTGTACTAATGAAACATCACGATCTTGCACGTAGAAGAAGCTAATGAAATATCTAGAGTATTTTTAATTCCACTACTACGACCACCTGCTTAAAGCTTATTTCTAATCTCCTGTTTGAGATTACCTTCAATACTTCCTAACACTGGAGGAAGGTTGGATTCTTAAAGCACACCCACAAGCACAACTTTGAAATGAACAACATACCTTACCACGTCGACAAAGGAGGTCAAAACTAACTCTAAAACCTTAAACTGTAGATCATGATGAAGCCCATTCTCAAAACATCAAGCCTTCAAGGAATCATATATATCCTACTGTGGAAGGTAAGGAACTAGATCTACAAAATTACATAAGAAATCCAATGTCTATCCATCACGTTTTTATATACATCACATCTCCACCCCCTTCCTCACCATCATTACCTCAGAAAAATACTACCGAATGAATAAAGCCTTGAAGAACGGCCAGGTAATATCTTATTGAGGATTAGTTTAAAAGAAAAAATTCCACTACTTCTTGATCATACCTTCAATCATAAAGGTAGAGAAATTCAACTTTAATGACTCATAAAACTTCAGGAAACTAAAGTTTCTATCAATTTTCCACCTACACTCCTCCATTTCGAGAGTATTTACTTGGCCCTAAAAGAGAGGGTGATTCAACTTACAAAACTCAAGAAGGATTTCTATAGGTCGATCAAATAGAGGGTCTTCCAGTGGTGAACCACCCAAGGATGCACTTCAAATATCCATCCTATATTTATGGGGGTGGACACTGAGAAATAAGAAAAATATGAAATCAATAAAAACCAACTCATCACTAATAATTATAAAACTCAAAATTCCACTTAAAAAATATTCCTAGATTATAAGAAAACATGATACACAACCATTGATTGTCAAGGAAACATAATTTACTTCTCTTGAAAATTATTTTAGAAAGAAAAAAACATTGGAAGTTGTACCCTCACCAATGGTATTCTATGGAGCCTCACACTTGTATATTATCTTTCCAAACTAGGAACCCATAAACTCATTAGATCAATCATCTATCTCAAACACACATATATGCATGAAAGTTATCATAAGAATACTAAAGGAAAAAAAACTCTTCCACTTTCCAAAACAAAACATTTTGCACAATTTTTCACCTTCTCAATCCACTTCCCATTTAAAATTTCAAAAAAATCAAAAGGGGACCAATCAGTTGATCAAAAACCCATTTTTAACTACCCACAACAATCCATTTGATTCTATTCATAAATATAATCCCATGATTTCCATCCAAATAACCAATTCATATAATTAAAAACATTTTTAGCGATTCACTATATCTTATTCCATCAAAAATAATTTTATTATAAAATCATCCCATCTCATTTAAAAAAGATTTCAAAATATATATTTAAAATAAATTTATATTTCCCAAAAAAATTGGTAATATCAAGGTTTTGATTATATAAATCCAATCTCATTAAACCCATTCCTATTTTACCTAAATATAATTTTATGAAAATACATTTTCTTCTGAAGGTTTCTTCAAAATAAATCTGAAAATCCATTTAAAAGCTTCAAAAAATTCAATCCATTACCACTTAAAATATAGTTTTCACAATTTTAAAATAAGGGTTTTCCAAAATTATTTTCAGAATCATGGGAGACCTAAAATAACTAAAAAGGGGAAACTTGTGTAAATAGGTGACTTGGACATATGGTTAGAATCCATATTCTAATAATTCCACTATCATGTGAGGTCTTTGAAAACCATGTGCCTAGTTCCCCATGGATTTTCAGGCCCTATGAGCACATTAGGTCCCCTAGACCAACTTCCATTTCATATTCCTAACATCAAAAAACCCATACAAACCAATGAAACCAAAAAAACCCATCATCCCATGGTAACCCAATGTTCATTATATAAAGTTCTGGACTAACACTACCTTATACCTATACCCCATTCTCCTACAGTCCTACTTCATCTACCTTCACATACTCCCAAATAAAAAAGAGTGCTCTAAAAGCTAAGTCCTTTAAAGAATCATCAGAATTTGATACAATTTTGTTACAAACATGTTAAGTATGTGTTATTATAGAAAATACAAAGACACAATAGGGGTGGTGTTGGATTGTGTACTTGAAAAACATTGATGAATTCAGAACACCTCCCTTTTTATGCAGCAAACCATTCCTTCTCGTAGAATGAGTGAGTAGGGAAAAATAAATAAATTAAACGAACATAATGATGTATATTGGTTCAAGGAACAATGAATCCTTAGGACACTCCACAAACACTCAACTATTTGAGTGTGGAGATATTACTATTTGGTACTCTTATCCTAAGACCTTTAAATCCACAACATAGTACAAAAAGTTAAAACCTTACAATAAGACTTCACAAAGCCATATGGTTCTTTTATAGGGAACCGTAAATCCAAAAAATTAGTGCAAGAAGCCAAATATTTACCACAAATAATTACAAGTAGGTGAAACTCCAATAAATCAAAAGAGTTTGGTTTGTTCTATGGTAGAGGTTGAACTTCATATTTATATAAGCATTTAAAAATGAAATAATATATCCAATATAACACAATAACAAATATATCTCCAATGTTGTATGAGATTTATTCAAATAGTAGTTAGGAAAACACTAGACATATGTTTAAACACATATGTACCCAAAGTTTATATTCAATAAATGCTTTATCTATCTTGTAGAAATTTATAAAATAAAAGTAAAACAACGATGAAAACTGTATCCGTAATCAGTCGATATATCAAAACATGTATGTCTCCAAAGTGCAACACTAAAGGAAACAAAACAAAACTATTCCTTATGAATATTCTCTCTCTATATTTTTCTATATTTCTATGTCGGTGTATGTACAACCATCCATCAAATTTCGATGAAGAGAAACTTGATATTTATACAGCATGTCGAACAAATCTAAGTCAAACCATCTCTAGAAATATCAAATAATAAATCATTAATATTTTAAATCAAATTACTTCAAGAGTTTCATAACATTCCATAATAATAGAAATGATTAACTTTGTTGAATAAAAAATTATAAAAAAATCATTACGATCCTTTCAATTAGTCATAAAATATCTTTGAATGGATATTTACTTATGTCAAGGCCATTAAATAAATCATGTATAATATCACATATTTAAATCTCCATTATTGAATAGTCAAATGTAGGGTTCCTTCATGTAACAAAAAAACTCGAAATGTAGGGTTCATTCATGAAATGAAGAACTCCAAACAAAGGATTTGACAAAAAAGTATGGCTAATGTACTGTATGTTTGTTTCCTTAAACATACGGTTGATTATGAACATAAGGTTGTTGAACTATACATTCTTGATAGCATAGGGTTGATGGTCCATATATGTTGTTTCAAATATAGGTTTTATTCCTTAAATTATGCTTGCATACGTAGGGTTTGAATAATGTTTCTAGAATATGTTAATTTACATTCTAAACACTATTATGAATATTTTTCTTGAATCAATGATTTGAATATAATTCTAAAATAAATATTCTGGTGAATAATAATTTCTTGAAAATACAGTTAAATTAAATTTATTAGAAACATAAATATTGGTGTTTGTGAACATCAAAACTAAAAAGAAATTACCAAAATTGATGAATCAACACATGCCCACCAATATCCCACTTTTTGAGGATCAAAAAACCCATGATAAAAGAAAAATGATAATAAAAAATATGAAAAAAATTTTAAATTGAATTTCTTTATCTTAATAAAAATTTATTCCATTAAATAAATTGTTATGTCATTCAAATACCATTTTGCCAATGAGCCTTACCCGAGTGGTAAGGGCTCCTACTTGTCATTCAAGAGACCTAGGTTCAAAACTAGGTGGAGGTGAATTTTCGGGGTACTGTAGTAGTACTGTAGTAGGAACTGTAGAAAACACTATTTGGTACTGTAGTAGCCGGACTATTCACCTGATTTGGGCTTTTGGGCCACCGTTTTGGGCCTACTGGTCTCAGGGCCTTTGGGCCATCAAAGGCCTTTGGGCCACATGGATTTCAGGCCATTGAAGACCATAAAGTAGCCCAGTTCAAATAGAGCAGGCCTCAGATGAGGATCAGAGCACCAGTAGTAGTCACCAGAAGCAGAGCTAACCGGATTGGAAGAATTAGAGGGTTTGGAAACCGCCATCGGGACCAGGCACCATGCAGCTTTGTACGGGGCAATGCTAGCTGATAAAAAATGCAGGTGGGGAGACAAAGGTAATCAATGATGCAGAAGCTGGGGAGGTTCGTTCTAGTGGGATGGGCCTACGGGTCATGCATTGGGCATGGTATGCCTTTGGGCCTTTGGGTCATGTATTACAGCTCATGTTGGGCCTTGTGCCTTCGGCCTACGGGTCATGTACGGGTTCCCATTCAACCCTTAAAAGGAGGATTATCTATAATAAAATAAAAAGAAGGCCTTCGGGCCATTCGGGAAAAATAAGTTGTTCTGTCATAAAGACAAACAAAAACTTCCCCCCCTATAAATTGATTATAGAAAAAATTTCACCCAATGTAAATGTAAACTATGAGCATAAAATGTGAACTTATTTTAGAATTATAAACTTATTCCCCTATGATGAGAAGAATAAGAGGAATAATAAATTTTTTCTACATTGAAACATATAAACTTATTTATAATTAAAAACTTATTTCCCTTTTGTGACATCAAAAAAAGAAAATAAATAAGAGTAGTGAAGTTAACTCCCCCAAAAATTATGCTTTAATAAAGATATAAATATTTAAACAAGGAGCATAAAATATATAAAATATTTTTTTGTTTAAAAACTCCCCCTAAATCATAGTATATAGAATTATTTGAAATAATATTTTTGCATTAGTAAAATCAAATATTATAAACTAAATTTGCGAAATAAGTAAATATCTAGTTCATTCATATGTACAAAAAAAATAATAGAGACCAAGAATGAAATTTCAAATTAACACATAACACTATTTTAGTTAAACAATACGTATATAAATTGAATAGAAAAATAAAATAATAAGGATTAAAAGTAGACAATTCATCTGAAATTTTTAAACTTTGATCTTTTTTTCTCAAATCAGCTAAAACTCTTGATATTTCATCTAATCTATTTTGAACATATATTGTTCTTTGATACGAAGTGGAAAAACTTTGTTTAAGAAGAAAAAACATCATCTTATCAAGATCCAGCTAGTAACAACTTATTTCCAGAATATTTCTATTTGAATTAGCATTTCTATTCTAAGATCTTCAAAGTCTCCTTTTGATATTGATCTATCCATCATGTTCTTATATTCTTTCAATAATGAATCAAAAACCATTTTTGGTACATATTATTTATACAGATCTTCAAACACCTTTCTAGACATATCTAAAGAATCTTATAGATTTACTTTTTCTTTATTTCAGATGTTTAATTTCAATAAAAGACTTTAATAAGGAATTTGAGATTGAGAAACTTCTGGTTCCTCATCATAATGAATTTCATCATGTATTTTAGAAGACTTTTCATGTGAATATTTAATAAAAAACTAATTATTCTTCTAATAAAATAGAATGGCTACATTTTTTCCTTTTGTAAGAACTATTTTCATTTGAACCTATTGATCTTGGTCATTTTATCTTTCAAAGTTCAGTTTTTCCATAAGTTTGAAAATAAGATAAACTGAAAAAGAATGAGAAATATTAATTAAATTTCAAGAAGAAGATAATACGTTCTGTTCTAACATAATACAAAAAAGGTTTCATATTGATTTTCCAAAAAGAAAAACTAATCATTACATATTTTACTTATGAAAGTACATATTACATAAAAAATATGTCCAGGTTTCGTAAACAAACCTAATTACAAAATAAAAAGTTTTCAAAATAATTCGAAAATAAACTTTTCATGATTTAAATTAACTATTTTATTTCCAAAAAGTTTTGATACAAAGAAAATATAAAAAGTTTCAATAAATAAATTATGGCTTGAAATAAGAGTTTACAAATTTTAAAGATATAAAAATTTATTTATTGTCTATAAGTATATAAATATAACAAAAAAATACTTCTTAAATTAGTGTTTTTAGTACTGATGAATTTTTTATAATGAACTATTTCATATTTGTTCACTCTTTTTGTATAGACATCATAAGTCAATAAACCAATCCTAGATTAAACAATATATTTTGGTGTATCAATCTTAAAAAACATAAAATTCAAGTTTATTTTGTTACTCATATGCTTTTGAGTAAATCAATATTGGCAATTAAATTTCTAGGTAGCCAAACTTTTTTCATTTTGAGTAGAAATTCTTGTATTCATGTTGAAGAATTATTTTGAACAATAATCATGTTTAAAACCTGAAATTGGAGTGTTTTTGAAATATATAATGACCATTAATACCAAAATAAATTCATTTATTAGAATATATGTTTTTACTATTCATACCATGAAAAAAATAATTCTTATATATTTTTTGTCTTTCACCATTGCTTCTTATCCAAGATTTCCTTTCTAAACTTTATTTTTTCCAAGGATTTGATTTAAATATGTTTCTACATTGATAATAATACTTGAATATTGTTTTAAATCATCAACATTATCCATTAATTATTTTAACTTAATATCATGTAAATCATAAGAAATATAGAAGCATTAGATTCTAAATCCAAAATTTGTTTTGACTAGTTCTCTTTATCTAATAAAATTATGTCATAATTTTTTCTAAATTTTCTATGTTATTATTTTAAGAATTTATATTTGTCTTGTAATATAAATCAATATCTATTCAAATCATCATAAGATAGTTTTTCTCTACTAGAATTTTGAGAATAAGAAGATTATACCTCATTGTTAGTGTGATCCATAAAACATACCATTTGTCTTTTATGATCATCCTCAAAATTTGTATTAGATTAATCATGTGAAATAGAGTTATTACTCTAATTTTATTTTTCATTCCTCTTTACTTTTATCTTGTAATTAGCTTTCCTCTGTGCTTTGAGTAGAGGACAGTTATCATTTATATGACCTTTTTTCTTTTACTCACAACATTTTTTTCAGTCCCTATCTTTTTCTTTCTATAGAGCTTTTCAAATTTCATAGATAAATCTGATAAATCTTTATTAAAACCTAGATGAGATGAATCAGATGATTCATCAATAATAATTTTTGGAGCTTCTTCCTTATATAATATATGATTTTTAGCTTCATCCTACATCTCAACTTCATACATCATTAAAGTGGAAATCAATTCCTTCATAACTAAATTTTTTAAAGGTGTAGATTGATATATAACTATAGATATTCCATTACACTTTTAGGGTAGTACTATAAGTACTTTCAACTCTTGATCTGATTAGAAAATTGAATCTTTTAAAGTGTAAATATTTTTGATAATATTTTTCAATCTTCCATTCATTTGATTGATGGTTTCATCCCCATACATTATGAATGTATGAAACTTTAGTTTCACTGTGTCATACCTTAATTTTCTGAAATTTTAAGTTCCTTCATAGGTAATATCAACAGTCTTACACATATCATATGTAGTAGGAAATTGTGATACTCTAATGAATTATTCAAGTCCTAAACCACGCACAATAAAATTCATATCTTTTTAATTGAGATCATATTCTTTTCTTGATCATCATTCCATTATTCTAATTCCTATTTAGGAATATTATAAGGTATAAAAGACTTTAAATAAACCCTTATTCCAAGATTTTTTAAATATATGATAATAAATTCTTTCTATTATAAATAGTTATCACCATTAAAATAAGAAGCATAGATCATAGTCATATCTTCTCTGGAATCATCCATTTCAAGATGAATTCATCTGAAACTTTTAACCCAGGATTGTTAGAGCTAATAAATCTTTCTCATATCCCTTGAAAATCTGGCCTTAACTCATAAATAAATCAAGATATAATCACCAAGGAAGGATGTGGGAGGAGTGAGGAATAAGGTAGAATCCTTTTAGGGTCGTAAGGACTGAATAGAGGAAGAATTGGGTGATTTGGGGTTAAATACCAAAGCGGGTTGTAGAGTAAAATCATATTTTCAATATTCTAGATAGGTTTCATTGTTTTCCCGCATAGTTTACCAAACCATGAAGAAATTTTTAATCCCTCAATGTCCAATAGGAGCATGTTACATGGTTATCCCACATGGATTTCCAAATCATACAATAACCTTTTGGTTTCCACTATCCAAAATGGAAATTGGATAAAAGGTTTCCTAGGAGGGTGTACAATTTCCTCTAACCATGCACCAACCTTGCACCACCTTCTTTCAAGCCCAAAATCTCTTTTTTATCCCAAAAACTCATCGATAAACCCAATGATAAACTAGGTTCCAAAAATAACCAAAGGAATACCTCAAAACAAAAATAGGGATGTGACACTTTCACTAGAATATTTCTGCTCAAAGAATATTCTACCACATTACCCTTGTTTGGGGTATGAATGATATCAAAATCAAAACCACAAAGGTAATCCACCTAAGTAAACTACCTCTAATTTTGATCCTTATAGAAATAAAATTTAGGACAAGATCTTATGATCTGAATAGACAACAAAAATCTACTTAAAAAGGTAATTGTAGGACCCTAGGAAACCCTGAGAGGGGAGGGGTGAATTAGGGTGTAAATTTTTTCTTTTAATATGACTAATATTGTTCCCATATTGGTAGGAACCTACTATACCTGTATGATGGATTCAATTAGTAATAAAACATTCACATTCATAGAGACAACACAATAATTTTACTTGGTTAACCACTAAGGGGTAGTCTAAGGAGCATATGTCAATAGTGTGTTAGTTGTACCTAAATCCACTATTATTCACTAGATGTGGAATATAAAAGTTTGGCAACAGTCACTCTGTACCAGGAGAAATACCTTAACAAGGTTTTATGGATATCTCACTGCATCCTTCGGAACACTTCCATCAACTCCCCCTAGATCACTTTCTTGGGTGAAGTATTAATCAATTTATCAACATAAAGGTCTCTTCAATAGATTTTCATTGAAGTCTTTGTATCTCTCTAGCATGAGACTCTACTTTCATCTAAGTCTTAATTGATGAACTTGAAAGCACTGATCAAACAAATAGGATGTTCAATGCTTAGTAGAAGCACACATTAACACTTGTATGCAACAACTTCCCTTGCGCACAATATTTGGGATTATCCTGCAAGATGGATTTCGTGAGACTCTTATTTTTCACGAACCCCTTATCTTTCTTGTAGGCACAGAATAATGTTCACTTGGTATTTTAAGAATAAAGTAACATTGTGTGTGTAATAATATCTCTCTACTTCTCTTCTACGTGTAAATATTTCGCAAGATAGAGGAAACTGATCTTCATTGAAAAATTATTAAGTCTTCTATGGGGGTAGCCTCTTATTTATAGGCCTTGGTGACCCTACACACAAGTTTCTGATGTGTCTTCTTTATTGTGAATAAGATTATTTTTGAGCACACAAAACCCCTTTTGACATCGCATTGGGCATATAAGATTCTTCTACACAAACTAAACACCATTTATATTAAAGAACATCCTTAGTTCCAATATTAATGACTCTATGTCTTCAAGGAATGAATCACTACCAATAATTCCAAGTTATGGATTAGATAATTATTTTTATGTGGTTATAGTTGGTGATAACTGTACCCCACCACATGCTCTTCCAAAATCGACAAGCACCCAAGAGATATACCCGAGGCATCACAGTAGACCATGAATCCCTTCCAATATTCCAGAATAATATTCATAGGGGATCTGGTCAACCACCTCTTAAGCTCCTACAAATATCCCTGACATTCAGGACTCCATTCAAACATTACCCCTTTCTAGTTAAGAGTGTTCCTGGGTGACGTGATCCATGAGAAATCTCTAATGAACATCCTGTAATACCCTACCAGTCCCAAAAGGCTTCTGATCTCGAAAACACTTTTTGGATGATCACATGACATCACTATACTTATCTTCTCAGGGTTCACTAAAACACCTCATTCCAAGATCACATGACCCAGAAACTCCACCTCCCTGATCTAGAAGGTGAACCTATAAATATTAATATAAATATGGTGATCTCAAAGATTTTTCAATGTGATACTCAAGTGATTCCCATGTTTTTATTCAATTTTAGAGAAGACTAGGATGTCTTCCACGAATACCATAATGAAAGAATTGAGGTATTTATCGAACACATGGTTTATGAGTGTCATAAAAACCACTGGTGTATTCTTTAATCTGAATGGAATTACCAAATACTTAAAATGGTCATACCATTTTTGGAATGTTGTATTAGGAACATTTACCTCTCTAACTCTGACTTGGTGATACCTGGAACACAAATAAATCTCAGAGAACAAACTTTCCCCATATAAATAATAAAAAATGTCATCAATATGGGTAAAGGGTTATTTATTCTTGATCATTATCTTATTCAAATTCTGTTAATCAATTAATAACCAGATATATCCATCAGTCTTATTCACAAACAGAACTGGGGTGACCCAAGGTGAGACACTCGGGCGAATGAATACTTTGGATATTAAATTGTCTGGTTAAATGTTTAATTCTATCAAATCAGTTTGGGACATAAGATATGAGGGAAGAGATATCAGATGTGTTACTGGTTCCAAATTGATGATTAACTCCACATCCCACTCAGGAGGCAACTATGAAAAATTATCTGGAAACACCTACGAGAACTCATCCACCAAAGGAGGTAACCCACTCTAAGAACTACCATTGTCAGCCTCTAATATGGGTGAAAAAATCTAGAAAAAATACTTCCTCGATCTAGAAGTGGATTTCCATCATGTCCTAACTGAGGAACCCATTGACTCTGAAAAACCCGGGTACTCCCAACTGGTGCAACGAAACTCACTCTCAACCGATAACAATTGACGTTCACCTAGAAACACACCATACAATCTATACTAAGGATCATGATGAAAAGGTCTATTTTCAATACTAGGAAATTCCATTCGAGCTTGACCCTTAACGCGATGAGTGTACAAGATGAACACTTGAAACCTTACTCTTTCTTCTTATCAAGTGGTGTTATCAACTCCATCGCATACGACGTGAGATCCATTGGAAGTTTTAACACATTGACAATATAGGTAGAAATAAAAGAAACCAAGGGACTAGTATAAAACTTGGAAATATATATGGATGATGCAATAATGATCATGCCTTGAATAATGGAAGGTCCTGTATCTGATTCTAATAGGGCCTGATTCAGAGAATAGAGATGCCTCATCTCTGTCTGAGCCTAAGAACTACCACTGAACTACAACTCTAGTTTAACCTGAATCTGACCAGATGTAGATCCAACCCTAACACCATGACCACTAAATATATATCCCACTATCCTGGATGGAATAGACCAGGATGTCGTTCCAATAGAGGATTTGGTGCCTGCACCACCCCAATAAGGGCATGCCACCTTGAAAAACAGCTTTAAGTTCCCCATTATTCCACATAGATGACAATGCCTTGGTGGTGGTGAACACATTGACCACATATTCCCTAATTTCCCAAACTAATGGCATGAGACTGATTCCATATATGGAGATGTAAAAAAACAGATAGGAATAATTCCATAAAGCACCACCTCCCCTCTTCTCCTTCTCACCCCGCTTCCTTTTCTTTTTAAACAAAATTACAATACACTATACCACTAGAGAAACTTAAAAAAACCTAGAATTTCTGGAATGATCTATCTCCAACATCAAGGAATGATCAACCACCTCAACATAGATCTTCATCTTGAAAAAGAAGACATGAGGTCATATATCTACCTGCAACCCCATTTCAAACCATTGAGCCTTCAACTGCTCATTGGAAACCCATTTGGGTGAGAATCAAACTAAATCAGTGAAACAATTGACATGATCCAACATGGTCTGATCCCCCTAGACGAGATAAAAAAACTCCCAGGTTTTATAGAAGGCCAAGCTCTCTAGGAAATACTTATTGTTAAAGATGACCTTGAAGTCCTTCCAACCTATATGCTCATACTTATCATCTTGATCCACCGAGTCCCACCACCTATGACAGGGACATTCCAACAACAGTGAAACACACTTCAAATTAACTACCTATGAGTTTCATGAATCCAAAAAAATCCTCTCTATTTTCTCAACAAACTAATCTACCTCCTGGGGATATTTTCTACCCCAAAAGGTGGGAGGTTTTTTCTTGATAAACTCTAACCCTTTTCCTTTCTTGGACCTGGTAAAGCTTCCTTGAACTGATATGGACCAGGGACCTCTCCCTAAACAAAGTCTTGGACATCCCAAATATCTATGCAAACTAGTCTATGATCAATTGGGGAGGAGGAACTATCTCTTTCCTCTTCCTACGGTTGTACAAAAAGTCTTCAAGGAGGAATCTTCTAACATCATTCAAAAACCACAATAAGACCATAAATAAACCATTATAAAAAAATCAAATTGAACTTTTAAATAAATTTATAAATCAAAACAAAATCCAAAACAAGAAAAATCACAAACCAAGACACTTCACCACCACCCAATGTCCATACACAGTATGTATCCTATACGTCTAACCTAAAATAGAATTCAATCCATGTCCCAATATCCCATGGAGACTCAAGGCCTGTCATGAGGTGTTTTTTCTAGAAACCCCACTCACAACCAAAAAATCATGTCCAAGTAGTTCTAGCTTCTATCTATCTAGACTCTCCAAAATAACATGACCCAATGAATTGGAGAAAAAATTCTCTGATAAAATTATTTCATGAACCATTCTAGGTTGTCATCCAGCCCGACACCCAACCCAGCCTATGGCATGCCCTGAAGGGCCTTCACAATCATTGTGGGATGAAAATGAGTTCCTAGGTATCAATATTTCTCTCTTTTGGGAATTATATCACACAAGGTAAATAACAGTAAATAATTCACATGAATCAAATATCACATAATGAACCATAACCATAATCAAAAGATATACAACTATCATAGATTACCTGTTTAAAATTTTAACAAAATACCAAAATAACAAAACAGGAGGGGAACCAGCTACACGATGACCTGAAAACCCCAATGAAACAAAAGGGCTATCACCCTCAATCCACCACCACTAAAACCTATAAGAGAGAAACACTAGAAAATAGATCCACCATCACCACCAAGGAACATCTTGACTTTACCCGGGTAAAACATAACAAGGTCTACATAC
Source organism: Viscum album (assembly GCA_963277665.1). Lineage (NCBI taxonomy): Eukaryota > Viridiplantae > Streptophyta > Magnoliopsida > Santalales > Viscaceae > Viscum > Viscum album. The sequence goes on from OY728128.1 coordinate 16,872,135, forward strand.
ACCCGAGTGTTTATATTGGGTGTGACATAATTCCCAATAGGATTCCACCCAAAAGAGATTCCATGTTGTAGAACTATAATAAAAAATTAACTTGTAAGTTTTAAAAAATAAATTCGAAACATTTTTAGTAAATCATTTTATTGAAAAAAATTCAAGAGAATCATCCTTTGAAATTAACATGAAAACAAGGTACAACATATTATAATGGTATGAAAAATGTTACAAGAGCACCTCTGGTAATATATAGAGGCTCTAGCACTAGTGGGACCCTAGTAACCTCTTACCTTGGTGAATCATGGTATAAAAACCATAACCTACAGTTTTCTCATGCATGACCCTCTAGAGGGGAATGCATACCAATGTATAATGGTCTCCAATAATCAATATAGTCTAGTTAGTGGTTTAGCATCAATCCTACTAGAGGGAACTGTGCCTTGTCACCACTTATTTGACTAGCATACTACTCATATTCCTCCCACTAAGATACCTAGGATTCATTTTGTGTTTAATTTCTATTACACATGTAACATAGATCACCACTTTCACATACGCATACCAAGAAATATTAATAGACATGAAAAATCACTATTTTTCATAATAGAAACCTATTTCAAATCCATATGCACACCAAATCCTTTTCAAAAACATGATTTACACCACTTATATGATTCATGGAACACATTTAAAAGGCATAAAAAATAAGGAACACATGAAAACCAACAAATTCCATTTGGAAATTTATCTTTTACCCCATACACACCTCAAAGCACTTTAAAACACATTTCACACCATTCACAAACTTTATAAACATATTTAAGAAACAAATAAAGCATACCAAAATCATCTAGTAATGATAAATTATGTAACCACCTACCTAAAACTTGGAAACTTATGAAATCCAATGGAAAACCACAACTTTACTACATGAGGACCCTATAAAGGCAAGATAAAACCATAAAAATCATGATTAAACCCGGGAACCATGATTCAATCCATTTTAGTGAAACTAACCCCTTGGAGAAAAGAGAACCCAATAAAGAAGAAGAAGGAAGCCATGGAGAAGAAGAAATAAAGGTAGAAGTTCTTACTTGATGATTTATTGAATAATCCACCCCAAATACACCAAATTAAGTTGCAAGAGGGGAGCTAAGAGGGAGAGGCACCTAGGACTCCAAATAACAAATGGGGTGATCAAGGGTCGATTTGGGGTTAAATTAAAAAAGGAACAAGTGTAAATTCTATATTTTTAAAGATATGTACATGTTGAGTGGTTTTCCAAATTGTGTGATAACCATGTGACACCTCTATCCTTAAGGAAAATAGGCTGCATGATTTTATAGGGGAAGTTTCAGGCTCATGCGGTATAACATACACCCCTGAAACAACCTATAGTTTGGGAGCACTGTCAGATGAACGACTTTATGGAAATCTATACGGCATGGAGAGTTCCATTATCCAAGGTGCATGATCTCCCCTGTGCTGGCTTATAGTTTCTACTAATTATGCTTTAACTTTTTTCCACCTGCTGTCCGGTCCAAAAATTCCAATTTTCACCAAAACACCTAGGAAAGCTAAGTAAACAATATAAGACGAAAATATTTAAGAAAAATACCTGAAAATCAAATCACATATGTGGCATTTTTATATGTTCTAATCATGGACATATAAATATTTATTTTAGCATTAGGGATGATGGTGATTTAAAAAATATTACCCTCATTATTATACCAAGGGGGGAGCCTGAAAAAAAGAAACCAGAATTTGTTTCAATAAAAATAGATTCACTAGGTTTAATGATTTTAAATATGGAAATTAATGAGTTGTGCATAAAACAACCATGGTTTAGTATTCACAAAAACTATCATGGAATGAAAAGAATAAAATATATAGAATAAATAAGAAGGTTCCCCTTATTGAAAAAATGATTCCCATTGAAATAAAGACTCAACAAGGGTAATCTACTACAAGGTAGTTTTAATGGAAATTGAAGTAGACAAGTATAAATAATGTTTATGTGGTTTTTAAAATACCAATACATGGTAAGAGGGAAATACCATTGGAATAGTCCTCTAATAGAGGAGAAAACATGGAAACAGATGAAACAATTATGAATTAATTGAAGAAACATACACTATTGGGATTAGTCTCATAATGAATATGGATTTAAAGATAAAAACATTGAGGATTCAAATAAAATATCTTGAGTGATTTTTTTTCAAGGGCTATCACTCGAAGGGAAACTAGTAATATGGTATGAGAGTGGATTGGAAGAAAAGGGATAGTTCCCCAAGACCAAAAAAATTCCTATACTTAAGGATGTTCTTGAAGTACCCCTCTCCCCATATATTTAATTTTAATAAATTTTTTAGAGTGATGCATGGTTAAGGAGGAGATAAAATCAGTGGGGTGAATGTAGTGCAATAATTTAAGTGAAATGAAACACAAGATAAATCTAAAAGGTCCTACTGAAGTATAATATGATGGTGTATCATAATCCTTAATTACAAAAAAAATATTTGAAAAAGTGGTTAGTACAATATTAATAATTTCAAACAATTAATAGAATTCCTAAGTTGTATTAAGGAATAATATGAGGATTTATGGAAAAGTAATTCAATTGGTATCAAGCCCATTTAAGAAAAGTGGGGGTCACAAGATGCATCAAAAGATGATCTATATATAACAACAGTTTTAGAGATATTACAATTGGAATCATAGTCAAATTAAAAGTCGCATATACTAAATATGGCCTCTGAAGGGATATATAGATAAATATAGAAAGTAATAATTGGTATTAGGGTCAAATAAATTTGTATTAGAATTCAATCAATGAAGAGTATTACTTGATGGAGAAGTAAATATATTTTTGCTGGAATCATTTTTTATTTTTCTTACTCTAATAGTGATTCCATTAGAATTATTTTAGGATATTGAAATATACTCAATAATGATGAATCCCATGATGAATATCATTTTTGTATTTTGAGTTAGATCTAAAATAATTTAAAGGGAGTTGAATAAAAAAATTTAATGTTTATTTAAACTTACTCGGTGAAGGAGATGTTTGTTAAAATAAATAAGAGAATTAGTTTTAACTTGTGGTATGCCTCAAATTCCATATTATTTAATGAATATTAACTATAAGTCTTGTAAAATTGTGATTGATATTATAGGAATACACTTAAAGGAAATAAAATATTAAGTTTCATAAATTCATAGAAGTATGTGAGTGTACTGAAAATAATTATAGTTTATAACTTATACTCAAGTTTACATACGGAGCTAGGAAAAACACAGGAATAGAGTATTTGTTAATGACACTTCACAAAGTGGTAAGTTAATTGGTTATATTTTTTGAGAATGAAGCTACAATCGAGGAGTAAAGGATAAAGTATAAAGAATTGGAAAATAGAGATAAATTGATATTTTTAAATAATTTATATTTCCTTATTTTTTTTAATAGTTTTGATTTTACTATCCATATTAGTAACATATCCCAATTAATATCAAGTATGGAGATAATTTTTGAGGTATATTTTTGAAATTTATAAAGTGGTAAACAAATTTGAAGGTTCAATTTGAAATTGGTTGGAATAGATAAAGGATATAAGAAAGATATGATATAAATGATATATGAAAAAGGGGGATCATAAACTCTATTAATTTATAAATTCATATTAATAAAGAATTCACTTTTATTGACAATCTACTATAAGAATATCATTGAAAAAAGGAAGAATTGTAACAATCCCCACTCCAGTATTCCAAAGTAAGTGTCTACCTTATTACATTGGAATAGATACAATGGGCACAATTCCCAAAGGACCAATCAATTTAGTACTTTTGGAGAACCATATACATACATGATTCCAATTTTACATTTGTAATATAAAATAAAACATAATTACTAACAAAATGAAATGAAATGTATCCTTTAAAACTGATTAAATTATTTATTCTTAATATAATGGGGAAAGAAAAAAATAAGGGTGATCTAAAATTCTCATTAAGGTTTAAATACAAAAAAATATACCATAATCAATAAATAATAATCAATATGGAAAGGTTAAAAAATGAACACACATGTCATTTAATTAATAACTGGGATATCATATTTATATCACAAATGATAAATATGTAAATATAATTAACTAAACAAAAATTCCATTTAAATAACTTGACTAAATAAATAAATAAGGAATAATCAATATAAAAATATAAACAACTGAACACACATTCCATTTAATCAATAATCTGAGAATAAAATGCATCCTGAGATAATATCATTTTGAAAATATCATGGAAAATAAAAATAATTTAATTATAAATGTATGAAAAGATTAATTATTTTAATTCATGATCTCAAGAATCATTAAACCTCTAATTTAAAAATGTTTTGTAAAATGGTTTAAAAATATAGGTAGAAACCATTTAATTTGGCTAACTTATTTTTCTCATGAGACATATAGATGCATCGAGGGGGTATAGAATTCTAGGCTCTAACAATCACTTAATGTCCAAATAATTTCACATTTATCAAATAATTTATTTAATTCATGAATAATATGCCTTATCAAAAAATATCCACATTGACTAAGAACAGATATTTATTAATATTTCTATAGTTAATCAAATAACTTTCAAAGTAAACACCATATGTAAGAATGGTATACAGTTTAGAAAATATTTATATTAATTAATAAAAATATAGATAACTTTGAATTTAAACATTAAAAATCTTGTATTAATTTGTATTTATTTTAAATAAATCATAGGTATAGTATATACACCACATAAAATTGAATATGTGCATATTAACTAATATGTATCAATGAAATGAAAATTCAGACAAAATCCCTTATAATGATCTCAAAATTGAAATAAGAATTACTCAATGAATATATTATGTATATAAAATGTAAATCCATATAGAACAAGTGGAAATAAAACACAAGATAATCAAAATTCGTTATACACATGATCTTATAATATCAAAGGCAAAATAACAAGTAATATAACCTAATAAAAAGAAATTAAGTTATGAAATTATTTACCACTTGGTAATATTCATGTCAAATCCATTTCAATTAAATAATTAAAATTAGAACTAAACCACCAAAAATTATGAAGGATTTAGTGTTTTACAAGTAAAAGGGGAAGTATATACACCATAAAAAATAATTTAGGTGAGTAACATTGAAATATACCTCAATAAAGGGAAATTGAGATGAAGTCTCTTACCTCATGCTTTGCATTATTAGAAAATGATTTAACCTCATTTATAATGGTTTTAATAAAGTTATTAATTTATAATATAACCATATTCATACTTATAATATCATATATGACACTATTATTATATTTTATCATCCATTTGTTAATAATATTTCATTATTTTCATTATTTCAAGTGTTAATTTCCTTATTTTCTCATACATGACTTGTCATGAAAGTTATAGTTATTATAGATAGGATATATATAAATAATATGAATAATGATATTAATATTATAAATATCATATTTAATTAGTAGATACATTTTATAACCATTTATTAAAGTTGTATATGAAAAATGAATCACATTTCTTTGCAGAGACAATTGGTCGTGCGTATGAACGAACGAAGATATCATTCCCTTAACGAGTGAAAGGGTGCATAATTTGGTGATAAATTAATTTTAGATAATAAATATAATATAATATATATAAAATATATTCATTAATTTTATCATTAATACATTCTATGTAAAGTGTTAGTGAAAAACTAATCACATCACTTTGTGAGACGGAATCCCATTGTACACACGAGCAACATTATTATATTTTTAAATGGAATGAAATGTAAAAATGTATACGTGATATTAAAATTTATAAAGTATAATAATATCATATATATCATATAAATGTTTTAAATCCATCATTTTAACCATCTTTGAATGATGGTGATGGATAACAAATTAAGTTGGTTTGTGAGGCCGTAGTTTGTCGTACACATAATTGACTATTTTGTTTCCTATTTTATAGAATAGGATACATATATTGGTCATGAAATTAACATAATAAAATATTATTATATGTTATATATAATTTTTTATACTATAATGGTTGAATAAAATTTTAAGTATGTTGAAGAAGAAATAAAATAAAATCGATCATTTATGAACATTATCTCTTCTTCAGGCGACATCCTTAGGTTTACACCAAAAGAATTACTAGGATGGTTTTTTAATAAAACTAAGGATTATAGTATTATTATACGTAATTAGAGATGTTATTTTGGTCGGTAGTGGCCGAAAAAATGGTTTTTTAAGTGTAAAGAGGAGCTGAGAGAGGGTGTCCTTTTATAAGCGGGGGAGGGGACACACATGTAATTTTTGAAAAGAATAAATTAAACCAAAATTTTATCATTCCAAAATCTTATAAAATGGATAATAATAGAACCTAATAGGTGATAAGGTCTAAATATGGAAATATAATTTGGTATAGAAAAAAGTTTAGTTCATTTTAACCCTTATCTTATTAGTTTAACCCTTGGTAAATCAATTTTTACCCTAACTACGGAAATTAAATTTTACGTCTTTTACAATTTATAGGGGTAAAAAATTAAGTTTACCTTATTAGATAATATATATTATTCTAATTCAAAATATGGAATACATTTTTAAAAATTAAATTTATATAAGTGGTGGAATCCAATTTTAAAAAATACCCTCATACCTGATGAAAAAAGTTGGTTTCAAAAGAGAAAATTCTCATAAATATAATATTTTTTACATTGGAATGGCACATAAACTTCATCCCAATGAACTAAATTAGTTAAATTTTAATATAATAGATCTAATTTTACTTTAAAACCAATTTAAAATATAATTTAACTTCATAAATAATTTAAACTAACGTGAAATTGTCAATAAAAACATTATTTTTCATTAGTCATCAAACAACAAACCTTTATAGAAAAATACAAATATTTCACCCTAAGATAATTTTGATATGATGATTTCGAAAATGATGTTAATTTTATCAAATAATGTTTATATAAGTGGTAAAAAATAACTTTAAATTATGTGTGTAAAGGGTGACTAAACCGCCTTTTAGAAAAAAAATATAGTTTTTCAGAAAACATTACTTTATTTTTTTAAATGATTATTATTTTATTTATAATAAATAAACATCAATTTAATTTAATTTATACATGTATAAGCCATATAATTTTAATAATTTAGTTATTACTATTAATTCCTTCCAACTTAATCACTATGTTATAATGGTCATACTTAAATAATATTTTAATAGAACATTACTGTAAAGAACCCAACCCCAATGGAACAGAGTCAGTGCCTTAATTTATTATATTATCATAAATGGAAGATTAAAATAACAAAGGACTGATCAGTTTAGTAGTATTGAATAACTAGATACAAACATGGTATAATTATTTCATTGGCAATCAAATATAAAACATAAAAAAGGAAAGTATTTTCATCCTTGAACTCATTCAAACATTTCATCTTCATATCTTGGGAAAAATAGAACAAAAAATGGGTGAGCTCAAATTCTTAGTAAGGGTTAAATATAATGGAAGCTTTCATGAATAAATAATAAATGAAACATAATAAATATGTAAAGGTCTATATATAATTTAAATACATTCCATTTAATAAAAAAATCAATGATGAGAGGATAAGGTGTAATCATTATGGAAATCTAAAAGATTGGAAACAAATGCCATTTTATCAATAACTGGAGCACAATATGAATCCACACCGATAATATCATAGTGAGATACTCATGGATAATAATTACTAAATTATTAATGAAGGAAATTTTAAATAATTTGTATTCCATGATCATAGGTATCATGGTATATCTACCATCAAGAACTTTAACAAGAAGGTTTAATCATTATGGGTAAAATCCCATTTAATTTGGCCAACTTTGTCATCTCGTCAGACTAATGATGAATAGAGGGACTATATATAATTGTACCCAACCAATGTATACATGTACAAATTATTCCTCAAATATAAAAATTATCTATTTAATCCATGAAACAATATACCTCATCAAAAAATATCTATATTGAGTAAAAGATACAAATTTAACATCATTTCCATAGTTAATAAAATAACATTTTAAGTAAACACCCTATGAAATATTGGTATACATATTAAAAAATAATCATATCCATGAAATAGGAAATATGTATATTTAATTAAATATTTAATTAATGATTATAATAAGTAAAACAGTTAGTATATACACTATGGAAAATGAAATAGGTGCATAACATCAAAAATACTCGGCAGTGAAAGAAAATTGAGAAAAAGTCCCATATAAGGATAAAATCATCAATCAAATTAATGTTATATATATATTCACTAAAAATAAATATAAAAAAGTTGAAATAAAAAATAATATAATCAAAATTCATTTTACACATAACCTTAGCGGGACATTATCAATGAAATATAATTTTAACCCAATGAATTAAAATCGAGTTAAGAAATCCCTTACCACTTTGTAATGAGTAGAACCATAGGCCCTATAAAATTAATGATCATAAAATGAAATATTGAATGAAATTAAGATAAATAAAATCATGAAATCCTATATTAAAGTTCAGTATTTATACCACACACAAGAAATTAGAGTTGAATAAGGAATATATCTCATAGAAGTAAAAGTGAGACGAGAAAACCATTACCTTATATCTAAAAGTGTTTTTCACTTGCACTTAATGTCCTATATAATCAAATTATATTCATTAATTACTTAATTTAGAACCTATAAAACATATATTTGATTTATTATAATTTTATTAACTTCATTTATGGCCATTTTGATGAGTTATAATTTTTAATTTCATTGTTCTGGGAGCATTCATTTCGCGGTTTAAGGATTGGCTCGCTTGTGTGTAATTATGGATTTTTTTAAATAGGAATAATTATACAGATATTAATTTATGTGGTATTAATTCAATTACATAAATTTAAATCGTCACATATATCATTTTTTACATGGTATTAGTATTATTCATTAGATAAAACATTGCTGATTATGTTTTAATTTATTTTGGCGATTTTCATGACCATCATGAACTTGTATCATTTTATTTAATATTATGTATATAAATTGGTTCCAAAATATTATAAAAGTTATAATATTTATATGAAATTATTATGTAACTATAATAATGGTTTTATGACCATCATTTAAAGAGTTAATGGAAAATCAAAACTCATCATCCACGAAGGCGGTGAATCGACATGTCACAGACATTGTTTTTCATTTTTATAATAAAAGGAGGAGAGAAGAGAATTTATGATAGATATTACATTAACATAGTAAAATTATGGTATATATATATATATATTATATAAGATTTATCATTACACAATGGATAATAGGGTAATGCGAGAGAATAAGAAAAGAAAAATAATTAAAAGGGAAAGAAGGTGGATTTTACCTCTGAATACCGTCTCCTTGAGAACCTCCTAAAGAAACTTGGATTTGTTGTTTTGGTAAGAAAATATTATCCTATAAATATGAAAGAGGATTTGGAATGGAATTTGGTATAATTTATACATAATTCATGGATTATAAGTTGTTATGATAAGTGGTGGTGATGGATCATATTTATAGGGGAAGAGAGAGATGTTTTTTTATTACAAGATTCATTAGTTTATTTCTTTTTAGATCAAGAAAATCAATAAAGTTTATTATTGTGAATAAGTACAGTAACTATTTCATGTGATTTTGAACTAATGGGTTCTGACCACATAAATACATAATCCATTACTCAATAATTAATGTATTTGTTAAATACTATAATTTACAGTATTTCACTATTCAGGAAAAATCAATTGTTTAAAAAAATCCCAAAAAATCACCCCAACCATTTTCAACATTTATATTTCAAAAATGGAATAATTTTTTTGAAAATAATTTTATAAATGTGAGAAATTTTATTTCTAATTGAACTCGTCATTTATTCGAAAAATATCAATTTTAATATTATAACTAATTTTACAACACATTGAAAAATTAATTTTGGAATCATAAAATTATCTTGTAATTATAATAATAAAAAATATTAATTCATGAATATATTTTATGAAAATATATTTTATTTTAAATAATTATATTAATTATAAAATTCAATATAAATATTTACGTTTCACAAAAAATACCAACACCTAATTTATTATTTTTAAAACATTTATTTACTTATTCTATGATATAAATACATAATATTTTCATTTATGAGATACATAAATTTTATTTATGATTTCATATTTTAGGTTATTATTCTAATGACCACATTACTATTCCTAACAGTCACATTACTTTTCCAAAAAACATGTTAATAATTAATAGTATATCGAAGTTCATTTAAGATGGATGTTGAGTGTAACATAAGTTATCAAATAAATTGATTTTATTTAAGAAGATACATACCATAACATATTGGGTTATAATTTTGTTTCATTTAATCCTAATTTTCCATGAATCATAAGATATCAAAGAGACTGAATTTATTTAAAAGTAAATAAATCGTAAAGTCTCAGTGTGTTAAATTCTTCTCTCCTGATTTTTTTTTTAAATTTCATGGAAATTACCTTCTAAAGATATGAGGGCAGTACTTCTTCATAAAATCCTTTGGTTCCCCTATTTCTTCTTCTATTTTTTATTTTCCCAAAGTACCTTTTCTAGTCATGTTTTCTAATTCCTAAATACTTGTTCTCTAGTAACAAGAATTTGTATGGGTTCTTCCTAGTAAGATATATCGTGTTACAATTATATTTCATCAAAGGTGATCACATGTGTTGGGTATAGCATGCACTTATTTAAGTATGATATATGGACACATCATATATATTTTAGAGACTTGGTGGAATTTCAAAATGATAAGACACAACTCCAATTATTTCTAAAATTTAAATGGTTACGATGTACATGGGGCTAAACTTTCCCTTCTTACCAAACCTTATGAAACCCTTCAATAGATAAAATTATGAAAAAACTTGATCCCCCACTTGAAATTCCAAGTCATTCCTCCAATTACTATCATAACTCTTTTTATTTTTTAAACTACGTTAATGTGATCCTAAATAGTCTTTACATTTGTTGTTGTATCTTCAACAAGTTATGGTCCTATAAGTTTCCTTTTACCAACATTATCCCAATAAGTTTGAGTATGATATATCTTTCCATATATTGCTTGATAAGGCACCATCTGAATACTTTAAATAAACTATTGTTATAGTAAAATCCTAAAATGGTAAATAATAATCCTACATACCTTTAAAATCAGGTGAGAATGACCTAAACATGTCTTCCATTATCTGAATAGTCATTTCAAACGATCCATCAGTTTGAGGATGGTTGGTGGTGCTCAAATGAAGCTCAGTATCAAGATCGTTTTAAGACACTTCTAGAATTTTGATGTAAAATAGGGATCATGTATAGAAAAAATTGAAAGTGTTTCTTCATGAAGTCTTACAAATTCATTAATGTAGAGTCTTACACAACACTCAAGAGGTACATCTTCTCTTATAGTGAGGAAGTACGTAAATTTGGTTAGGTGGTCAATAATAACCCATATTGTATCATTATTTCTATGAGTATTTGGTAGTAACATGACAAATTCCATAATTATTTCATCCCATTCCCATATAAGAATAAGAAAAGGTTGCACAAATCCTCTAGGATTGTGTCTCTTAGAATTCACTTGTTGAAAAACCAACCATATAGACACATAAAAAGAAATTTCCTGCTTCTTGTTATCCCACAAAAAATGTTCCCTTAAATACCTATACATCTTGATTATAATAGAGTGTATAGAAACATTTGAGCTTCAAGATTCATCTAAAAATTATTTTTTTAGCTTAGGTATGTATGGAACACATAATAACATTCAAAATTTCAGAACACCATATTTACAAATGATGTCTACTAATTTTCCACCATTCACAGCTTTAATTTTCTTCTAAAAGTTATCATCATCATATTGAGAACTTTTTTTTCTCTTCTAATAAATATTGTTTTATAGTAATTTGAAAAATAAGAAATGTATCCCCTTATTTAAAAATCCTTAAATAATCTTTACTAGATCCATGAACATATGATCCCTCTTAATCTTTATTAGGGTCAGAACTCCATTAACATTCTTTCTTATTGCATATTTTACCTTATTTTCTTTCCTATGATGGTAGTGTATTGAGAAATAATAATCCTTGCGTATCATAATTCATCACCTTTTCATCATATTGATCTATTTATTTGAAAATATGTATTTTATGCTTTTATGGTTTCTGTATATCTCTCATCTTGCACCATATAGATACTTTCTCCATATATTCACAGAAAATATTATAGCTACCAACTTAAGATCATGGGTTGGATAGTTATGTTCACAAGTCTTCAAATGTCATGATTTATATGTAAAAATATCATTATTTTTTATAAGAACACTACTCAATCCTTTATTTGATGAAAAACTATATATAAAAAACCCATCATTTTATAATGGTAAAGTTAAAATCATATCATTGACCAATATCCTCTTTATTTCATAAAAACATTCTTCACATTCATTTACCTAAACAAACATAACCCATATATAAATAATCTTGGTTAAGGGGTTATGCAATTGGGAAAAATTATGAATGAATAATTGATAGTAACCTACTAAACCCATGAAACTATATACCTCAGTTATGTTTTTTGATATAGACCATTTTATGACTGCCTTTATCTTCACATGATCAACTAATATTCTATCCTTGGAGATAATATGTCCTCTAAAAGAAACTTCTTGAATCTAGAAATTACACTTACTAAAATTTCTATATAAATTTTTCCTTATTAGAGTAGAAATAATAATTTTCAAGTGATTCTCATTGTCATAATATATTTTAGAATACACCAATATATCATAAATGAATACCAAAACAAAATCTTCAAGGTATTCCTTGAATACTCTACTCACTAGAACCATAAAAATAGAGGGTGCATTAGTTAATCCAAATTTAATTACTGTAAACTCATAATTTATATACCCCATTCATAAATATATCATTAGAATGTATTCCTTGTTTACTTTCTATTGATGATACCAAGATCATAGTTCAATATTTAAAAAATATGGATCTATATGAAGTTTATCAAATAATTCATTAATATGAGGTAGTGGGTAATTGTTCTTTATTGTAATGTCACTTATTCCTTTATAATCATTTCATAGCCTCAGGAATATATAATTCCTCTTAATTATGAGAAAAAATTCTCACCAAGGTGAAACACCAAGGTATGTAAATTCTTTTTCACACAACTCACGTAGCTGTTTATATAACTCTACTAACTCCATAGCGACTATTATATAGGGATTCTTTGATATTGGTCTTGAATTAGAGACTAAATTAATGGAAAGATAGACTTCATACTTTGGTGTATGTATAGGTAATTCCTTAGGAAATACATAAATGTATTCTAGTAAAATAGACATATCCTAAATTTTAAGATTATATTATCCTTCCAACAATTTTTTTCTCTTATTTCCCAAGAATCTCATTTTGAAGATCTACTAGGTGTGGATCTAAACATGACTTAGATGACGAATTATCCACTATAAAGATAAGGAATTTCATATCTTCATCATGAATCATAGTTTACATCTCCTTGAAATAAAATTTTTGCATCATATTTTCAAATATAGTCCATTACAAGGTTTACATAAAAGTAACCCATTAGAATAATAATAAATTCCAAAAATAGAGAATGTTTCTATGTTATAATGGAAACTTCTTGACATATCCTTATTATAGTGATACTTCTATTAGGTGTTTTAAATGAAACATACCTTCTTAAAATAAAAGGAAAATGTCTAATTTTCCCTCAAAACAACGTAGATATAAAAGTGTTATAAGATCCAGAATTGAATAAAGAATTAAATAAATTTTAAGATATGATTAATGTACCTGCCACCAAATCATAAGGAACTTCCACCATAGCTGTAGTGATCAAAAAATATTTTCCTTCTCCCCTTGGCCTCTTTTCTGGTAGATTCCATTTATGATTAGTACATTAGTGGGAATAACTCACCTTTTCTTTTCAACTAATGCACTCGATATCATTGATTTTTTATTCACCCTTCCATTCATGAGCCTGATGAGCCTTACTTCTGCACTTATAAGAACCTTCCATGACCTTCAAGAATTTCCCATGATGATTATAACAATATTTTTCAAAATGTTGAAATTAATTCACTATCTTCTTCTTCTCCAACACATTCCCTTTTTTATAGTGTTCGGATGAAATATTCTTCTCTCAATTTCAATTTAATATATAAGATCTAGATAATTCGTTATCTGTTTTGGTGGTGTATAAAACCTTTTCATCATATGATGAAAATGTTTGAGAGAATAACACCCTTCAAAGACTTGGCGTAATCCCTTCAAATAAATAGTCAATATTTCACTTAATGTTGAATATTTAATCAATAGCACACCTAGATAACCATATAAAGGTATCCTCATACTGATTAACACTTTATTATTCACTTGGATTTAATATGACGAAATTTAGTTTCATTTAATTTTTTTATCATGAAAGAAATATTCTTTGAATAATGTCTCCATGGAATATTTCCATTCCATGAGTTCTATTTCCTATTCCTCCCTAGTATTATGGATAAATGACCACTATTGATCAATATTTACTTTGATACAATACACTACAAGTGTAACCATTTACTTTTCATTGCATCCTAATGCCATAAATATCTTCTCCAAATACTTCATCAATTACTCAGATACCATTTGACTTTTAGTACCAACAAATGATGAAGGTTTCTATCATATGAAGTGATCCATTATACGAGAATCAAGCTATGGAATATTTTTCTCCATCTATCAAATGTTACTTTTCAAAACCTGATTAAGCTACCCTAATATAGCCATAATTTCCTAAGTTCTAATACCAGCTATATTGGATTCCTCATTAGGAGAATGTCTAAATTGGACATGAGTATTGATACCCTTTTTCCTACCAGTTTCTATTTATAAAAAATGTTATATACTGGATTATCTCATAAAATTATTAATTTAAAATTATAATTCATAATTCCAAATATGGTAAAACACTTATCATAAATAAAAAATTTATGGATTGTTAATCTCAAAATCATAAACTTGGTTTCTTTGGGGATATCTTTATTTTAAAATCCTTTATAATGGGTTCTAAATTTAATGGGAATTATCCTAGGAATATCCCCTAGTAGTTTCAAACTAAGTGTGTTGTAATGCTCATTTTTGTGCACCAGATGGTGATTAGTTCAAGCCCAGTGCACCCTTTTTAGAGGTATTACACCTAAGTAAATTTTTTCTACAACTACATCCACTTGTAATATCTATATAGGGATGTATTGATATGAAAAATCACATAATATATTTGTAACCAAAGAATTAAGATGTTATTATATACCTATCATCAAAGTATATAATAGGGTTATGTTCCCTAATATTTGTTTTCCTTAATCTATTTCCCAATTTTTCTACTAAACTTCCTTTGATACCAACTATAATGAACCCGACTCCCATATCCTAGAGAAAACACCAAATTTATTTTAGTGTAATAGATACAATAGGTTTAAATCTTAAAGTATTGATCAGTTTAGCAGTTTTGGAGAACTAGATACATACATGATACCCATTTTACATCAGTAATAGAAAATAAAATATAATACATAACAAAAGAAAATAAACTATATCATAGAAAACTCAATAAAATATTTTTTCTTCATATCCAGAGGATAGGAAAAAAAATAAGGGTTTAATAAAATTATCAGTAAGGTTTATGTACAGTGGAAGATATCGAGAATCAATAGGGTACAATCCATATGTAAAGGTAAATAACTGAACACATGAGTCCTTTAATCAATAACTTGCCTATCATAATTTGATATAGAATAATAAACATGAAAAGGTAAATAATTTAACACACATTTAATTTAAATAACTTTAATAAACGAATAGAAAATTCATAATAAATATGTAAAGGTAAATAACAAAACACACATTCTATTTAATCAATATTCTAATAATTAAATGAATAGAGAGATAATATCATTGTGAAAATCTTGGGGATAATAAAAATAACTGAATTAATAATTAAGGAAATGATTGATTATTGAAATTCATGATCTCATGCATCATGATACCTCTACTTTCAAGAGCTTTCACAATATGGTTTAAGACTATAGGTAGAAACCCATTTAATTTGGCTAACTGATTTGTCTCAGGAGACTAGTGGATGATCATGGGGCTATATAATTCTAGGCCCCACCGATCACTACATTTCCAAATCATTCTTCACATATTGAATAATAAATATAATTCATTAATTATATTCCTTATCAATAAATATAATCATTGAGTAAAGAGTACATATTTATCAGTATTTCCCCAATTAATCAAATAACATTCAATGTAAACACCATATGTTAGAATTGTATATGATTTATGAAATATTCAAGTCAATGATACAAATAATATGGATAACCATGAATTGAAACATTATATATAATTAATAAATATATATTAATATTAAATACATAAAATATATAGTATATACAACACATAAAAGTAAATAGGTAGATATTAACAAATATGTCTCAATGAAATGGAAATTGACACAAAATTCCTTACAATAATCATCAAGTTGAAGAGAGAATTAATCAATGAATATATTATGTGCTCAAAATTTAAATCCATATAAAACAAGATGAAATTAAATATAAGATAATAAAATGTAATTATACACATAATATTAGTATATCAAAGGAAAATGAAGAAGTAATACAACCCAATGAAAATAAATCGAGTTCTAAAAGTTTTTACCACTTGGTAGCTTTCACGTTAGATCAGCTTTGATGGAATAATTAAAAATTCTACTTAACACACTATGAATTATGGATTATTAATTATATTACATGTTAAATAGTCAGTATATACATCATACAAAAAAATAATGGAATATTACATTAAAATATGACTCAATGAAGGGAAATTGAGATAAAGTCCCTTACCACACATTTTCCTTTAGTTGGATGTGATTTAACCTCCTGTATAACAGTATTATGAATGATATTTAATTTATAATAGAACCATATACATACTTGTAATATCATATATGATAATCATATTACATTTTACCACTAGTTTATTAATAATATTTCAGTATTTTCATTGTTTCAAGTGTTAATTTCCTTTTTTTCATGCGTGTTTTGTCATGAAAGTTCTAGTTCTTGTGAATAGGATATAGATCCATAATATACAGAATTATATTAATTTTATAAATATTATATTTTCTCAATATAAGTATTTTTATATCCATTTATAAAAGTTTTACATGGAAAATGAATCACATCGCTTGTTGGAGTCGGTTGGCCATATGTAAGCACGAGCGATGAAATCATTCCCTTAATGAGTGAAAGTGAAACAATTGGGTGATATATTGATTTTAAATAATCAATATAATATCATATATATAACATATATTTGTTAATTTTATCCTTATTACATTCTATGTAAATAATAAGTAAAAAATGAATCACATCGCTTAGCGAGACTGTAGTCCACCATACACATGAACGACGTTCTCATATTTTTAAAAGAAATGGAATGTAAAATGTTATATGTGATATTAAAATTATAGAAGTATAAAAATATCCTAAATATCATATATATTTGTCAAATATATCCTTATATATATCATTTAAAGGAGGTGATGAAAAAATTAAATCGATTCGTAAGGTGATAGTTCGTCGTATGCACGGTCAATAGCTTCGTTTCCCTTTTGATGGAAGATGATATGGATATAGATCATGAAATTAAAATAATAACATATACGTATATGTAATAAACTTTTATTATTATACTTTTATGATTTAATAATATTTGAGTGCTATGGAAGAAGAAATAATATAAAAATGCTTGTTTAGGAACATTACCTCTTTTTTGGACGACCTACTTAGGTTTACAAAAAAAGAATTTATAGGATTTATTTATGATAAAAAAGGATTATAGTATTAAGGGTTGAAATTAGGTTAGTTATTTTGGTAGTTACTGGCCAAACCAAATGGTTTTTTACTTGTGAAGTGGAGATGAGAGGGGTGTCTTTATATAAGTGGGGGAGAGGACACACATGGGTTTTAAAAAAAGAATAAATTACTCCCACGTTTTTATCATGAAAAATGCCTCCAAAATGGGTCATTATTGACCCTTAGAGGTGATAAGATAAAAATATTTCCATAAAATTGTTTTTTGAAAATTTGTTAGGTCATTTTAACCCTTATATTCTTTCTTTTATCCCTAGGTAAATTTGTTTTTACCCTAACAAAAGAAATTAAATTTTACTGCTTTTATTATTCATAATGGTCAAAAATTATGTTGAAATTATTAGATAATATAAATTATTATTATTCCAATTATTTATTATATTTTTCCAAATTAAATTTATATAATTGGAAGAATCCAATTTAAAATTATACCCATAGAGGTGACGAAAAAGGGGGTTTCTCGATAGAAAATTCTCATAAATATGGAATGTTTTTACATTGAAATTGAACATAAAATTGATCCCAATGACCTAAATTTGTTAAGTTGTAATATAATTGATCTAATTTTACTTTAAACCCAATTTAAAATACATTTTAACTTTTTTTATAATATAAATGAAAATGAAGTTTTTAATAATTAATAGTATTTTCACTATTCATCCAAAAATGAAACTTTTCTAAAAAATCAAAACAAAAATCACCATAAAAAAATTTTATATGATGATTTTAAAATAGAATTTAGCTTTATCAAATAAATTTTATAAATTTTTTAAAAATTAACATTAAATTATGTTTGAAAATCATGATTAAACCACATATTAGAAAAATTACAGTTTTCTCAAAAATATTCTTTTTTATTCAAATGATTATTATTTTATTTATACTAAATAGTTATCCATTTAATTTATTTTATATATGTAAAAACCATATAATTTTCATAATTTAGTTAGTATTATTCATACCCACCAACTCAACAGTTTGGTTATAATGGCCATGTTTAAATAATATTTTAATAGAGTATTGTGTTTTGTTTAGTCTCTGTGTTGCAAGCATCACAATCTTTTAAAGAAGCTATATTTATTTAAAAGAATATAAATCATAAATTATTGAGGTGTTAAAATAATAATAAAAAATTTATAAATACTTCATTTTTAATTTATTAACATAGTTGGAGAAATAACTATATATCAATCCGTTAAATAGAAGTTCATAAATTCAAATATTTGTTTGAGATCACATTAAAAGAGAAAGGTAGAGAGAAATTGTAACATACAAAGTAAGTAATGAATAATGGATATTTTTATCTATGTATATTAATGAATTATATAGTGTTTTAGAGGCTTAAAATGAAAATAAATCCAATCTTAAGCATGGAATACACTAATATTCTTAAAAGATTGTTTTACTACCTTTTGATGGAAAACCTTTTTTAAATCAATCTTTTGACAATTTTATAATCTATATTTGTCAAAATAAACATATTCATTATTATTGGGACATTGAATTTTACATTGGATAAATATTTGGTATTTTTCTGAAAAATGTTCATTTTTTAATGAATAGTGAAAAATACTGCATTTTACATCAAAACTGCTTTTTCATTTAATTTAATTATATGGATAGATTATATTTTTAATTGGTCTTAAAGTGTAATTAGAATATAATTTTACCATTTAATCCAATGGTGGTAATTAGGATTAATTTAACATTGGAATTGGTCATAAACTAATGCCAAACTTGTCATAGATATTGTTTCAAAAAAACCCACTATTTGTCATGACAGCGGGAATTGATTATTAAATTAATTAATGTGACTTATATGTTTTTAATTTTGTAAAATAGACTTCATTTTTGAATTCGGAATATCAAATATAGCTTAGGGTGAATTTTTGGTAATTTTCTGAAAAACATCAATTTTTGATGAATAGTGAAACCACTAAGTGGTACTTATAAAAACTGATTTTTCTGTTTAAATGAAAATTTTCCATCATTGTGTTTTGAATTTCAAAAATCCGACATACATGGGTGTCATTAAGAAGTAAAATGTGGTTCAATGGGATTAAAATAATTTTTTGGTGAATAGTAACTTATTAAGTTCTTAATCACGATTAGTGGTAATTAGTGTAGTTTATGGTAAAATTAATGTTTTAATAGTATGAGATGAGCTTGACACATGTACTACCCTCATTGGATGTGTCATGGACGACCAAGACAAGTCATGGGTCAACTTGGGGACCCCATGGAGCCACTTTGGTTGGGAAATGACATAAATAACTTTTTATTTAATGTTAAAGTAAAAATGACCCAAACATGAGTTATGTTACTAAAACAATTTTTATATGGTGTCATACAAGTCATAATTTTGACTATAAATATTCATTAGAAATATAAAAAGATTTCCTACATCATAGTATTTTTCTTTATAATTTTTAGACATTAAATAAATTAAATTATTTATGACATCATGATGATGCAGCGATTTCCTCATTATTTAACGATTTAAATAAAATGGAAAGTTAATGTAAAATCTAAAACCTACACATGGCCAAAACAAATTGGATGAGTGGATTTCGAACCCGTATCACCTTATCATCGAATTATATCAATGTGGGACCTTTTTAATCCGAAACTCATTTTAAAATAAAGTAACTTATCTTTACTTTCCAAGAGTGCCCCTCCTCTCCTCTTATAAAAGGACCCCACCTCTACCTCCTTACCCACACTCCCAAAGACTTTGGCTCGGTCAAACCCTGCCCATTTTGTCTCTCCACTTCCCTCTATTACTCCTTGAATCCTCACTTTGGGCAGAAGTCTTCCCAAGGAAGCCTTTGAGCTCAAACCAAAGGGAGTTACCCGATTTTAAGGTAATGTCTTATTTTGAGTCCTTTTGTTTTATTTTGCTTCTCCAACCCCCTAAAATCTTTTTATTCTTTTATTTTGTAACAACTAAAGTATTATTAATATACTAGTATGTTGTTATAATAAGTATTCGATCTACACTTACACACACCTACATCTAATGGTTAAGGAACATACTGTTTCCGTGGATGGTGAATTTATGCCTCCCGAAACAATGATTGTTCAACATTCTTTTAACACCTTAAAAGGTGTCCATTAAGATGTCACTATATTTATATATGATATATAATATGTTTATTTTTTCCTTAATCTTCTATTTTTTTCTTTTTGGTCATACCTTTATGGTTTCCATTATGGGTAAACACGATATCTTCATTTAAGGAAGTGCGGACTACCGCCCCCTCAAAGTGATTCGATTCGTTAAATACCATATGTGGGACGTATAAAGGATGGAACTATGATATTATATATGATATTATACTGGAATTATAATATAAATTTATATCATTATGATTCCATTCTATAAAATACGAAATAGAAATGAAATTAGCGTTCATGCGTACGTACGACTTACCGTCTCCATGAACGGTGCATTTCATTTCTTATCTCTAAATGATTATGTAATATTATAAATGCATGTATATACTGGATATATATGATATATACATAATGATTATAATTCTGGATATAATGGATACATGAACAACATGTAATTATAAAGGGTTTATTTTTGACTCAAGTACAAATGATCGTTAAAACGACCGTTATTAACTTAAATAATTACATAGTGTTCATGACATGGAAATAAGTGATATAAAAGGAATAATGAACTTGAAAAAGGTTCTTAAATAAGTAGAAATTAACTCAAGTTTATTATTCAGGAGATTAAAGAACGACCGAGTCAAGTCGGACCCAAGGTATGGGACTTCGTCTCAATCTCCTTTCATTGAGGCATATTTTGTTTTATACACAACCTTCTTTTATATGGTGTATAAACCCCTTTGACTTTTATGTTTATTCAAAAGGAATCTTTTTTATACGAATCGTTTAATAAATGACAAAAGGGAATGTTTTTTTTGTACGTATGCGGCGACAACGGCTTCTCCGCCGCCGTGACCATTATTTGAGTTTCGGCTTCCTCTACAAGCCATAACTTTTTTTTAAAAAGAAAAATAAATACCATGTTTTGAAAATTGTTTTCATAATGTTTTTATATCAATGTGTTGTATTGATATCTTGTGATTGAAAGGTGGAAATGTTATGTTTCCTTTATGCATGTCTTATGTGATACGATTATGTTAAGGTTCTTGGGCATTATTATGAAGAAGGGTGGTTCCATGATAGACTAAGGGTGGGTGAGCCCGATATAGCTCTCCAATGCATTGGGTAACGTGAAGGAGTGAAACGTTAAGGTTTCTCCGTAGAGATTTAGGGAATATACTGTGATGGGTATTCCAAACGCAACCAAGAGGGTTACTCCCTACGTAAGAATGTTATGAATGCCTCAAGTTACATTTATGTCTTATGATTTCTATGATTTATTCATGATTTGATGAGGTATGTTAAGGTGCATATGTTTTATGGGTAAAGTATGATTTCATTCTTATTTATATATGTACCCATGTTTCCTTTCCATATTTTTATATCCCTTACTGAGCTTTTTATGCTCATCCCAAGTTTTTTTGAAATGTTTTTCACAGGTCAAGGGAAAGGTACATGATATGATGATAGTGTCAAGGAAGTGTCAAGAAATAATCCATGTTTTATTTTAAATTTGTTTCCATTGATGGGAATGAAGAATACTATCTTTATGTAACCACTTTTTTTATATGTGGAATGTAATGCAAGTTTTATGATCTAATTCTCTAAAACTCTAAACCCCAAAAGATCCTCAATGTGTAATCTTGTAATAACTCAAGATTAAGTAAGGTTTAAGGCTGGGGCCTTATAGTTGGTATCAAAGGTCGGTTTAGATAAATTTAGGAGTTAGAATTCTATTAAATGATTATCCAAAAATATTTTTTTTGAAATGATATAGCATTTGAAGATTACCATGTTGCTTCATCTAAGACATGTTTGTTCAGAATGGTTTTCCGTAGAGGAAACAGGGAAGCAGTGCTAGGAAGGCATACAGAAGGAAATAACCTTCCGAATCAGCATCCTGAGATGGTCGGAATTGGAACTGAACAGTTTGTTGCAGTAATGGCACAGTTGACTCAAGCGATAAATGACGGTGGTATCCATACATGAGATCACCCAGATCAACCGCAGAGGAACATGTCAGTGGTGGAACATTTCATGAGGCAACATCCCCCATCATTCAGAGGATCATCCGACCCTGTGCTAGCTGAATGGTGGATTAAAGCACTGGAGAAGATTTTCGATGTTATGGGGTGTTTAGACAATCAAAAGTTTAGTCTTGCTATTTACCGTTTGGAGGGTGAAGCAGATCAGTGGTGGTTGATGGTTAAAAATTTCAGGGACGCTGATGAGATTGATGCTCTCGACTGGGATGAATTCAAAGGTATGTTTCTTGAAATGTATTTTCCTAAGGCTGTTCGACTTAGGATGGAAAAACAATTCTTGGAATTGAGGCAATAGGAAGACTCAGTGGCTACCTATGAAGAAAGGTTCACTCGATTGGCAAGGTATTCTCCAAATTTTATCCGAGACCTTGATAGTAAAATCAATCGTTTTTACTCAGGATTAAAGCCGAAATATCGAAGGGCATTAGCTTCTCGTGAGTTTAAAAGTTATGAAAAGCTTGTTCGATGTGCTGAGAAGGTAGAAATGGAGTTTGCCGATGATCAAGTGTTCTATAACAACCAACAGAAGAATAGAACGAGGTGGCAGGAGAAAGGTGAGAATTCTTCAAAAAAATATGATGGTAAGAAAACTAAGTTTCCAGTTTGTGATAAATGTGGCAAAAGGCATGCTGGGGAATGTCTTCTGAATTTTGGAAAGTGCTACCGATGTGGTAAGATGAGACATAAGGATCGTGATTGCACTGAAAAGGATCAAGGTGAAGGTAAGACCAAATTTGATTTACATTTAATGAAATGTTATAAGTGCAATGAGAAGGGTCACTATGAAAACGAGTGTCCGACAAAGAGCTTGAGTGATGGGAAGAAGTTAGACTACAAGCAGAAAGGGGTGGTGAAATCCTTTGAAACTACTTCAGCAGATGTCGGGCCATCAAATGAAGTTGTATCAGGTACTTTGTTTGTTTTTTCAGATTATGCCAGTGTGTTGTTTGATTCGGGGTCTACACATTCTTTCATCTCTGAAACATTTTCTAGTAAAATGGGAATACCATCTCTAGAAATGACTCCTGAACTTTTGGTAAAAACTCCCGGGGGAAATGTTGAGGCAAAAAGAATTTATAAGAATCTTCCTATCCTTATCTGTGGAAAGAACCTACTTGCAAACCTTATTGTTCTACCTCTAGTAGAGTTTGATGTTATCCTGGGTATGGATTGGCTCTCTATTTACCATGCTAAGATTGACTGTAGAGCTAAAGAAGTTTCTTTTCAGAAAGACTTTCAGTTTGTGTACAAGAATGAACCCTTACTGTTGATAACTTATCAAGAGGCCGAGAAACTTGTAAAAGATGGAAATGAATGTTACCTTGCACACATCGCTGAAAATAAAGGAACTGTTCAGGTTAATGATGTGCCAGTGGTAAATGAGTATCCTGATGTTTTTCCTGATGAGTTGCCTGGAATAATACCAGATCGGGAAGTTGAATTTACTGTTGACTTAGTTCCTGATGCTAAGCCAATTTCAATAACCCCTTATCGAATGGCTCAAATTGAACTTTTAGAGTTGAAGGAGCAATTGCAAGATTTATTAGAGAAAGGTTTCATTCGACCTAGCACATCACCATGGGGTGCTCCTGTCTTGTTTGTGAAAAAGAAAGATGGTTCAATGAGACTTTGCATTGATTATAGAGCCTTGAATAATATCACTGTTAAGAAAAAATATCCTTTGCCTCATATCGACGATTTGTTTGATCAGCTCCAGGGAGCTCAGTATTTTTCAAAGATTGACTTGAGATCGGGGTACCATTAGCTGAAGGTAAAGGAAGAAGATGTTACGAAGACCGTGTTCCGTACAAGATATGGCCACTATGAATTTGTAGTAATGCCTTTTGGGCTAACCAATGCACCTGCTGTATTCATGGTCTTAATGAATAGAATTTTCCATGAGTTCTTGGATAAGTTTGTGGTGGTTTTTATTGATGATATTTTGGTGTTTTCTAAAAGTAAAGAAGAGCATGAAAGACATTTAAGGGTTATCTTGAAATCCTTGAAAGGAAATAAATTGTATGGGAAATTCAGAAAGTGTAATTTTTGGTTGCAACACATTTCTTTCCTTGGTCACATTGTTTCTAAAGATGGGATAACTGTTGATCCTGCAAAAACAAAAGTTGTGGAAGACTGGACAAGAACCACAAATTTAACTGAGATTCGTAGCTTCTTTGGTTTGGCAGGATATTACCGAAGGTTTGTTAGAAATTTTTCACGGTTATCTAGTCCAATGACTAAGATAACTCGGAAGGGTGTTAAGTTTATCTGGACAAAAGAATGTGATGATTGTTTTCAGGAATTGAAATGAAGATTGGTGAATGCTCCAGTTTTGGCACTACCTTCCAAGAATGGTGAGTTTGTTATATACAGTGATGCTTCATTGAAAGGACTTGGTTGCGTCCTAATGAAAAATGATCAGGTAATTGCTTATGCTTCACGATAGTTGAAAACTCATGAGGTAAATTACCCTACACATGATTTGGAATTAGTTGCTGTTGTTTTTGCTTTAAAAATTTGGAGGCATCATTTGTATGGAGTAAAGTGTGAAATATATACCGATCACAAAAGTTTAAAGTATATATTCACTCAGAAAGAATTGAACATGAGACAAAGGAGATGGATAGAATTAATCAAGGATTATGATTGTACAATTCATTACCATCCGGGAAAAGAAAATAAAGTGGCTGATGCTTTGAGTCGAAAAAGTAATGCTTCATTAGCAATGTTGCGTTTGGAACGTGATCCTTTGGTTAAGGATTTGATGAACATTGGAATAGATGTTGTGGGTGTAGGAAGTTCTTCTGTTTTGTTTCAGGTATCAGTGAGATCATCTCTATCAGATAGAATCAAGCAAGCACAGAAGCAAGACAGTGAGTTGCAGAAAAAGGTAGATCTCGTTCAGAAAGGTAAGTTGCCTGAATTCAACATTGATAATGATTGCGTTTTGAGATTTGGGAATATATTGTGTGTGCCTCGTGATTCACAGTTGAAGAGAGAGTTGTTATGTGAATCTCATAGTTCTCCGTTTTTAGTTCATCCTGGCAGTAATAAGATGTATAGAGACCTGCAGGAGTATTACTGGTGGGATGGAATGAAAAGAGATATTGCTGATTTTACTGTGAAGTGTTTGACTTGTCAGCAGGTTAAAGCAGAGTGGCAGTTACCGAAAGGGATGATTCAGCCTTTACCAGTGCCAGAGTGGAAATGAGAGAATATATCCATTGAATTTGTTGTGGGATTACCGAAGACATCTCGAGGTAATAATGCAATCTGGGTTATTATTGATCGCTTGACTAAATCTGCTCATTTCCTTGCTATACGAGATAATTTTTCCCTAGATCAACTTTCCCGTTTGTATCTTAAAGAGATAGTCAGGTTACATGGAGTTACTCTATCCATTGTATCTGATCGTGATCCCAGGTTCACTTCTAACTTTTGGAAAGGCCTTCAGAAGTCGTTGGGTACTGAATTAAATTTTAGTACAGCTTTTCATCCTCAATCAGATGGGCAGTCAGAACGAACAATTCAGACATTGGAGGATATGCTATGTTCTTGCTCTATGGATTATCAAGGATGTTGGGACCAACATCTTTCTTTGGTTGAATTTTCATATAATAACAGTTTTCATTCCAGTATACAGAGGGCACCATTTCAGGCATTATATGGGAAGCGGTGTCGAACTCCAGCTTTCTGGGATGAAGTGGGTGAAAGGAAGTTGATGGGACCAGAATTGGTAGAAGAGATGGCATAAAAAGTTCAGCTGATTCAGAAACACATGAGAACAGCTCAGAGTAGGCAGAAGAGTTATGCAGACAATAGGAGGAAGGATCTAACTTTTGAGGTAGGTGATCATGTTTTTCTCAAAGTCTCACCATGGAAAAGTGTGATGAGATTTGGTAAGAAAGGAAAGCTGAGTCCAAGGTTCATTGGACCATATGAAATTCTGGAGAGAGTTGGATCAGTTGCATACCAGGTGGCTTTACCTCCTAGTTTATCTCAGTTACACAATGTTTTTCACGTTTCGATGTTGAGAAAGTATATGCCAGATCCATCTCATGTTTTGAGTCCAGAGGTAGTTCAGCTTGAAGAGAACCTATATTATGAGGAACAACCAGTCCAGATTCTTGACCATAGGGAGCAAGTGTTACGAAATAAGGTGATTAATCAGGTAAAGGTTTTGTGGAAAAACCACATGATGGAAGAGGCAACATGGGATTCGGAAAATGCAATGAGGGATAAGTACCCCCATTTATTTGATAAGTAAATAAATTGCGGGGACGAAATTTTCTAAAGGGGGGAAGGATGTAACATCCCAAGTAAGTAATGAATAATTAATATTTTTATCTATGTCTATTAATGAATTATATAGTGTTTTAGAGGCTTAAAATGAAAATAAATCCAATCTTAAGCATGAAATACACTAATATTCTTAAAAGATTATTTTACTGCCTTTTGATGGAAAACCATTTATAAATCAATCTTTTGAAAATTTTATAATCTATATTTGTCAAAATAAACATATTCATTATGATTGGGACATTGAATTTTTCATTGGATAAATTTTTGGTATTTTTTTGACAATGTTCATTTTTTAATGAATAGTGAAAAATATTGCATTTTACATCAAAACTGCTTTTTCATTTAATTTAATTATATGGTTAGATTATATTTTTAACTGGTCTTAAAGCGTAATTTGAATATAATTTTACCATTTAATCCAATGGTGGTCATTAGGAATAATTTCACTTTGGAATTGGTAATAAACTAATGCCAAACTTTTCATAGATATTGTTTCAAAAAAACCCGCTATTTGTCATGATAACAGGAATTGATTATTAAATTAATTAATGTGACTTATATGTTTTGAATTTTTTAAAATAGATTTCATTTTTTAATTTGTAATATCAAATATAGCTTAGGGTGAATTTTTGGTAATTTTCTGAAAAACTTCAATTTTTGATGAATAGTGAAACCACTAAGTGGTACTTATAAAAACTGATTTTTCCGTTTAAATGAAATTTTTCCATCATTGTGTTTTGAATTTCAAAAATCCGACATACATGATTGTCATTAAGAAGTAAAATGTGGTTCAATGAGATTAAAATATTTTTTTGGTGAATAGTAACTTATTAAGTTCTTAATCGCGATTAGTGGTAATTAGTGTAGTTTAAGGTAAAAATAATGTTTTAATAGTATGAAATGAGCTTGAAACATGTCCTACCCTCATGGGATGTGTCATGGCCGACCAAGAAAATCCATGGGTCAACTTGGGGACCCCATGGAGCCACTTTGGTTGGGAAATGACATAAATAACTTTTTATTTATTGTTAAAGTAAAAATGACCCAAACATGAGTTATGTTACTAAAACAATTTTTATATGGGGTTGTACAAGTCAGATTTTTGACTATAAATATTAATTAGAAATATAAAAATATTTCCTACATCATAGTAGTTTTTTTATAATTTTTAGACATTAAATAAATTAAATTATTTATGACATCATGATGATGCAGCGATGACCTCATTATTTAACGATTTGAATAAAATGGAAAGTTAATGTAAATTCTAAAACCTAAACATGGACAAAACCAATTGGATGAGTGGATTTCGAACACGTATCACCTTATCATCTAATTATATCAATGTGGGACCTTTTGAATCCGAAACTCATTTTAAAATAAAGTAACTTATCTTTACTTTCCAAGAGTGCCCCTCCTCTCCTCTTATAAAAGGCCCCCACCTCTACCTCCTCAACCGCACACCCAAAGCCTTTGGCTCGGCCAACCCCTGACCATTTTATCTCTCCACTTACCTCTATTACTCCTTGAAGCCTCAATTTGGGCAGAAGTCTTCCCAAGGAAGCCTTTGAGCTCAAACAAAGGGAGTTACCCGATTTTAAGGTAATGTCTTCTTTTGAGTCCTTTTGTTTTATTTTGAATCTCCAACCCCCTAAACTCTTTTTATTATTTTCTTTTGTAACAACTCCAGTATCCTCAATATACTAGGATGTTGTTATAAAAATGATTCGAGATACACTTACACACACCTACATCTAATGGTTAACGAACATACTGTTTCCGTGGATGGTGAATTTATGCCTCCCGAAACGATGATTGTTCAACATTCTTTTAACACCTTAAATGGTGGCCATTAAGATGTCACTATATTTATATATGATATATAATATGTTTATTTTTTCCTTAAGCTTCTGTTTTTTTCTTTTTGGTCATACCTTTATGGTTTCCATTATGGGTAAACACGATATCTTTATTTAAGGAAGTGCGGACTACCGCCCCCTCAAAGTGATTTGATTCGTTAAATACCATATGTGGGACGTATAAAGGATGGAACTATGATATTATATATGATATTATACTGGAATTATAATATACCTTTATATCATTATGATTCCATTCTATAAAATACGAAATAGAAATGAAAGTAGCGTTCATGCGTACGTACGGCTTACCGTCTCCATGAACGGTGCATTTCATTTCTTACCTCTAAATGATTATGTAATATTACAAATTCATGTATATACTGGATATATATGATATATACATAATTATTATAATTATGGATATAATGGATACATGAACAACATGTAATTATAAAGGGTTTATTTTTGACTCAAGTACCAATGATCGTTAAAATGACCGTTATTAACTTAAATAATTACATAGTGTTCATGACATGACAATAAGTGATATAAAAGGAATAATGAACTTGAAAAAGGTTCTTAAAGAAGTAGAAATTAACTTAAGTTTATTATTCAGGAGATTAAAGAACGACTGAGTCAAGTCGGACCCGAGGTATGGGACTTCGTCTCAATCTCCTTTCATTGAGGAATATTTTGTTTTATACACAACCTTCTTTTATACGGTGTATAAACCCCTTTGACTTTTATGTTTATTCAAAAGGAATCTTTTTTTATACGAATCGTTTACTAAACGACAAAAGGGAATGTTTTTTTTCATACGTATGCGGCGACAACGACTTCTCCACCGCTGTGACCATTATTTGAGTTTCGGCTTCCTCTACAAGCCATACCTTTTTTTAAAAAGAAAAATAAATACCATGTTTTACTTTTCTTTTATTTTGGTATTGAAAATTGTTTTCATAATGTTTTTATATCAATGTGTTGTATTGATATCTTGTGATTGAAAGGTGGAAATGTTATGTTTCCTTTATGCATGTTTTATGTGATACGATTGTGTTGAGGTTCTTGGGCATTATTATGAAGACAGGTGGTTCTATGATAGACTAAGGGCGGGTGAGCCCGATATAGCTCTCCAATGCATTGGATAACGCAAAGGAGTGAAACGTTAAGGTTTCTCTGAAGAGATTTAGGTAATATACTGTGATGGGTATTCCAAACGTAACCAAGAGGGTTACTCCCTATGTAAGAATGTTATGAATGCCTCAAGTTACCTTTATGTCTTATGATTTCTATGATTTATTCAGGATTTTATGAGGTATGTTAAAGTGCATATGTTTTATGGGTAATGTATGATTTCATTCTTATGTATATATGTACCTATGTTTCCTTTCCATATTTTTATATCCCTTACTGAGCTTTTTATGCTCATCCCAAGTTTTTTTGAAATGTTTTTCACAGGTCAAGGGAAAGGTACATGATATGATGATAGTGTCAAGGAAGTGTCAAGAAATAATCCATGTTTTATTTTAAATGTGCTTCCACTGATGGGAATGAAGAATACTATCTTTATATAACCACTTTGTTTATATGTAGAATGTAATGCAAGTTTTATGATCTAATTATCTAAAACTCTAAACCCGAAAAGATCCTCAATGTGTAATCTTGTAATAACTCAAGATTAAGTAAGGTTTAAAGCTGGGGCCTTATAGAAATATCACTAATTATTAGCGATGAATGAATTTATGGATGTATTGATAATAAAATAAAAATTGGGAGAAAATAACAACCAAGATGTTGAATGTTATATTTATTAACAATGTTAGATGTGGTGATAATCAACCAAGAGGATATGGATTGAAGTTTTCTGATAAAAAGTGTTGAAAATATTGGATGTTTTGGAAATTTTAACATCTTAACCCTAAACTGTTGTCTTGGGAAGAGGAAAAGGTGATAACAAGCTTAGGTGACATCCCCAAAACACTAAATGATATAAAAAATGTTAAGGGGTTATAATATCATTGGGGGATTATTTTACCTTTAGAAAACATCACTAGTAAAAAAATAAAATAAAAAAACATGATATTAAATGATGAATGAGAGTAAACATGAAAACTCAAAATCCAATAGAAAAAGATAATTTAGAGAAATAATATAAAGTAAGATATAATATCTACGAAAAACAAAAAGTCACTATGATGCAATGACAAAAATGTGGCATCATTCAGAATATTCAACTTAGAAAATTCCAAGATCCACCCATCATTACCAAGAATATAACATCATGATGACCCAATATAGATATGTGAATCCTTAACCTTTCTGGTATCATAATAAATAAGGTCTTCATATGCCCAAAATTTCATATGAAGGGGATTAGTACATTATCTCAAATGGAAATATTCTATAATAATCCCATGCATGTAATTAAGAAAAGAACAATTTAGCATAATTTATATAAACTAACAAAACAATGAAAAATAGTTATCAAGGGTATTTTATATAAAAATAGAAAAGATGAAAATTAAAACAGTTTATATAAAATCATAATTTAACAAACAACCCGTTATTTATTAGTTTATAAAACAAATTTTTTTATAAGTATCATTTATATTATTTATTCTTGGAATACCTATTCAACATACTCATAGAAACATGATTGCATCCTATATTATAGTCCCAATACTCGTGAGTAGTAACTCATCTTCCACACCAAGTCTTCACATGTTCATGCACCCCTGTTCCCCAGATTACAAAGGCACCGAAGTCCAAATCCAGTAAGGCCCCTCATAATGAAATCATGACCTTGAATTAACCCATATATGTAAAAGTGTCTTCAAAACATAATTTATTTATTGAATTTCTATTTTAGGAATTTAAACAAATAGGTTTTTTTCATCTCTATAAAATCATGATTTGAAAAGTATAAAATCAAGTTATAATTCAAAAAATATTTCATCAATGATTTTTCTAATGAAAACGTATGAAAGAGTTTTATAAATCAAAATAATTCATGCTCTATAATAATTGTAGAGAGATAGAGAGCTATAATCCATCTACCTCACAATAGAAACCATCATCAGAGAAAAAAATCAAGGTAGATTCATTCTTTCTCCTTACATCACTTTAATAATTCTTAACAAAACCACATCAAAACGTGTCCTATCCCATAGCTTTAAGCATAATAGTTCTGATCTAGGGTTCTTCCTAAGAAGAAATGAATAAATATGGAAGGACCAAAAGAAACCAATAACATACCTTGATTATATATATTTAATGCACCGAGATACTTTGAAATTGTATCTGGATCTAAGAGAATAACCAAAAATGACTAGAGGAGTCATATGGTTTGATAATTTGGTACAATAGAGGAATATTAAGGGTTTTGAGTGATATTTTATGTTAAAACAAAGTTTTTATATTGAATTAATTTACTCACATAGTTAGGATGTACAATTTTCTAATTCACGTGCTAACTGTGTGGGTACCACTGTCTAAAAAATCCTAGCTTTCATGGTTTATCAGCAATGTTTAGAAAATAATGTATCAAAAGTGTGAAATATCTCTATTCCATGTCCCTAAGTTATAAAGGGAATCCATATAGTTTACCCTAACTATATTTCAATTGTGTGCCTCCTCTTAGACTCTCTCATAGTTCCATATAGTTACATAAGGAATCAGTATGGTTTCCCCAAACCATGAACTAATAATGTGACCTATCAAAAACATATAAAACTTATCAAGACATCCTAGAAACATTATGAGACTAATTACAACTAAACCATATCTCAAAAAAAACATAAAATAGAATTACATATCTTAAAATGAGGTTTCTATATGCCCCCTACCATTGGGATTTCCTTCTTTAGAAATCCATATATTGGTGTTGTTTTAGAAAATATCTAACCCTTGATTCCGCATAATTTCCTCACATTCCCACATTTAATCTTAAACCTAACCATAAATCCAGAATTTCCATATTAAAAAAATACAATTCCCACTCAATTGCTTCTCTCATATGTCCATAATACACATCAGTGCACGGATAAATGTTGCATTTGGAACAATATCCACATGATCCCATTGAATTACATGGTTAGGTTCAAGGTGGTACTTCTTGATTTTAGATACATTAAAAAAAATTTGAACAAAATTGAACCTTGGTAGTAAATCCAAACAATAATCCAAATCACAAATCTGTTCAAGTTTATCAATAGGTATAACAAAGTGGGGAGACAACTTCCCTTGTTTACCAAACATAGATTCCCCATTCTTATAGATTCATTCAGGAAATAATGGTATCTCACTAAAAATGATAACAGTCAATGAATATAATCACTATAATAATTCTGTCGACTTTGGGTTGTTTCCATTATTTTCCTAATTATATGAATCTCTTCAGTTATCTCAAGCACCAGGCTGGGTCTAATTATTGAAATCGATCTTATCTCTATCTAAACAAGTGGATAGTGACATGGATGATCATAAAATGCTTCCAATGGATATATATATATATATATCATATTCTAATAACTAATGTTATATGAGAACAAAAATTAAGGTAAATTATCCTCCCTTGTGCAACCAAAATCCTTAACACAAGATTTGAGCATGTATTCCAAAGTAACGATCATCCATTTTGATTACCCATTTTTTAAGTATGATATATAATACTCATGTTCAATTGGGTTTCATATGAAATATGTAAGGAATTCCAAAATTGATAGGTAATTTTGAGGTCTTGGTGAGATATGATTGAAACCAGTTCATCAAGAAACTTTAATACTTCCCAAAAATAATGATTTTCTAGGTTGTCTACTGAATTAGATTCATGAATTGGAATGAAGTGGGAGAATTTATGAGTTGGTCCATAATCAACTTGATGGAATAATGATTTTGTATAGTTCTCATTAAACTCATGAAAAGTTTTATAGATATTTCATCCCACTTCTACATTGTTATAGGTAAGGATGACAACATTATAGCTTGTCTTTGATCTTTATACTTTACCTTTTGACAAGTGAAGAATTTTAAAACACAATCAGCTACATCTCATTTCATACCCAACCACAAAAAATAGGTCCTTATTTCATTTTACATATTTTGTATACTAGGACAAATATACCATTTTGAATGGTTGTAAGAAGGAAGATGTTATTCCTGGTAAGATGGAATAACTACTATCCGATTTTGAAAATGAAACACCAAATTCCCATGTTATATCCATCTATCAAAGGTCTTCTTATCATTGAGTATTAACATAATGGTTAAGTAATCGGGGTTAGATATTTGAGTATCCTTAATCTTCTCAACCATATTAGGAACAAGAGACATCTAAAACAATATTGAAACACTATATTTACTTATGTAATCTAGATGCATATCTTCAATCATCATCATTATCTACCACTGACCAGAATCTTCTTTAGCCAACTTATTATACAAATTTCAAATTAGAGCATCCACCACTAAATTCCCTTGACCTAATTTATACACTAATTTAAAGTCAATCATTTGATTATATTGCATACATTACCACTAGTTGAGGTTCAAATTTGTTTTTGACAATATGAGTTTCAAAATTTTATGATCTGTAAACATAATGAAATTTTCATCGAAGAGATACTGATGTCATGTTTTTAAATAGTGAACTACCACAACTAATTCTAGATCTTGAATAAAATAATTATTTTCATGTGAAAAAAACTATCACAGCCTATATGATATAACATGATCTCTTTGTAGGAGAACACAACCCAAACTAGATACATAAGCATCAAAATATAGTACATCACCTTTCCCTAGTTCTATTATGGTATGGATAGGTGTCAAAATGAGTTTAGAATTAAGATCCTAGAAAGATTTATGACACCCGTAACTCATTGGAATGCAATTCCGTTCCTCATCAAAATCTCCATATTAGAGGCAAGACGTGAAAATTCATGAACAAAGTGATGGTAATAACATGTTAAGATGAGAAACATGCATATCTAAAAAACATTATTGGGTGGTTTCCATATGATAAAAACTTCCATCTTTTCAATATATAGTAATAAACCTTTCTTATAAATCATGTGACCAAGGAAGCATATATCGTCTATCCAAAAGTCATAGATATAGAATTTAGAATAAAGTCATAATCCTGGAGGGTGATCAATGATACATCCAAGCGTTCTTCAAGGTCACTTTTATTTTGGGAATACATCATCATATAATCAAAAAAAATATCCTAACAATTGATTCAAATTATCATTAAAAGATATGATTCATCAATCCCATGAAAACTGCCAGTGCATTCATGAGACCAAAGGGCATAATAAGTTATTCATAATGATAGTAATAACTCCTAAAATATGTCTTTGGAATATCCTCCTTCCTAAACCAAATTTGGTGATACCCCAATAATAAATCAATTTTAGAGAACTATTTTTCTTCTTTAAATTGATAAAAAATATCATCAATTCATGGGAATAGGATTATGATTCTTTATAATAACCTAATACAAATTATGATAATTAACTCAATGTCGAAGAGAACTATCTTCCTTCTTTGTAAAGCGAATTAGAGTATCCCAATGTGTCATAATAGGTCTTATAAAACCTTTAATTTCAAAATCATCTTACTAGACCTTAAATTTCACCAATTCTATCAATGTGATTCTATAAGATATATGTGAAATAGGATTTCTACCCGATAGTAGGGAAATCAAAAAATTTTCTTCTCTTTATGGTGGTAATCCAAACAGTTTTTTAGGAAATACATGAGGCTATAAATCTATGATTTTTGGAAAATATATATTCTTGATTTAATCAATAGGTTATAAATTTACCACTAATAGTTGATAAGATATAGTCTTCACCATTGATACCAAATTCTTTTCTCGACTAACATTAAGAGTCCAATCTCCCCAAATGAGGTGTATCATTCCATCAGAAAATATAAAAATTAATTTGCAAGAATTTATGTGGTATTTTAAAGATATCCACCTATATCTTCCTAGAATTATATCAAATATGTCCATCTCTAGAATGGATGAATACCAAACAAATTTATCCCCGTCAATAGTTGTAGAATATGTTGCACACTTGAAGCCTCTACACTCACAGTGCTTGGGAGGTGATTGAATTATCATAACATGAGGCATAAGTTTTATATATAAACCCAAAATATTTATGAAACAATGATAAATACATGAGTGGGATGTGACCTTTTCAAAAAAACTTTCATAAGAGTTGTGATCGGAAGGATGGTACCTCAAACCATCAAAGAAAAAGATTAATCCTCTTTGACTATTTTCTCCTCACTATAAAATTGATTACTAAGTACTTTAAAATAATATTCTATTCCTTATTGTAAATTTATTTTCTACGATGTCTATTTGTTCCTATAATTACCTTGAATCACTCAGTTTTGGGGCCGAGTACTATTTTGATGTGACTGGAACATCTAAGAAAAAGAAGATTGTTTCACATTGGAGAAATTTTTACTAGTTTTCCTTGGTGTTCTAGTACAACATCGTCTAAGGTGTCTCATTTAACCATAATTATGACACTTCTTAGATGGTTCTATGTAATTTCTTTTCCTATTCTCTAATGATCAACATTGAAAACAACCTAGTGTGGTGCTTTGACACAAAGGAAAAAACTGACCTTGTTGATTGGTTTTTCAGTGTTGTGTTCCCCTGAGAATAAGATTAAATTTTCTAATTATTTCTAGAATTGGGATTCCCACTTGTACCTGTATAGGGATAAGTGTTCCCCCATAATTGGTTCTCACAATGTATTTTTCCTCCATAGTCTCTCTATTAACCATATATGTATAATAATGAATACATAAAATGACTTCTTTATAAAGAATGTCCAGATAGAACTCTACCTCAATGATACCTAATTTTAAGTATTTTCCAATGGATATCACTATAGAAAATTGATTTAGATTCATGAAATTATATTAATACTCTATTATAGATAAATTTTTATTCTTGGGAGTAAATAAATCTATCATCTTCTTGATCATAGAGGAATATGGGTAGAATATATTTTTTAAATAATTCCTTTAACACTTTCCTTGTATGGTCATATTATTGTTTAGTTTGAATAACTATATCTCCCCATTCCCTTTTAAGATATTTGATTTTTTATACCTGTAGATTTAAATTCATATCGTTGAGGGTTCCTCAAACATTTAAGGTTATATTAATCTAAAAAGTATATGCATACATGTTTTCAGATCCTAGAACCCCTTGAAATTTTGGTGGATTTGACTTATGAAATTCCAATGATGGATTTTCATGGTGTGGTTTCATAATCAAAATTCAATTATCAATATCTTGGAATCATTTAATTATACTCTAGATGAGTTATTGATTCACTTATCTTTCATGATAAACCACATTTTCATCCACATCATAATGTTCATTTCATGATATTTAGATCACTTCCATCTGTATATAACTATATAAAATTTACACTTAGTCAACACATTATGACTAAAATGAAGGATTAAAATATTTCAAATCATAATAAACTAAATTATTATAAAAATATTTCAGTAGTTGTACAATACAACATATATGGTTCATTCCTAGTGGGAAGTATCTCTACTATTGTATAATACTCTACACTCATCAATAAAACCCATGAATATGAGGTGAAAACCCTCTTAAACATGTCGATGAACAAATTTTATACCTAAACCACCCTAGTAACATCATTTTCATTATCAATAGGTTATCTATTATTTTTATGCTCTAAATTTCATGTTCTAAAATGTCATATTTCCTGAACTACCATCCTGATAGATGGACCAGACTAAACTCATATCACTTGTAACATCCCACCCCTAACCCTTTGTATTGTAAAGAGGCAGAGGTGGTACTGACCATAGGTAATGTCCTTAGGAAAAAAAAGGTTGAAAATAAATTCCAAGGGTTTACAAGATCCTCTAGGGATGATATCCTTTATCATACATTACCTATGAAATACAATAATTTAAAATAACCCTAAAATTATTTGATGCATGAGAGTATACAAATAAATGAAAATGAAATAAAAAAATTATAAATTAGTGCAGTAGTAGAAAGTAGTACACTAAATCTCTTAAAACAAAAAAACATCTTGACAAAATGAAAAAAATATGGTTCTATTTTAAACATCTAACTTGAAAAAATCCGAGATCCACAAATTATGACCAAGAAAATAGCATCATGATTATCCTCTAGAGAAATGTGAAACCTTCGCCTTCCCAATATCATGACAAACAAGGTCTTCATACATAACAAACATAATATATTGGGGATGAGTCCATCAACTGAGCAGGAAATCATCCAGAATATTCCCTCATATGCCATTAAGACCATAAAAATTTAGTAAAATTCTTATAAATAAATAAGATTATGAAAAATAGTTATCAGTATGGTTTTTTATAAAATTAGGAAATAGTAATTTCAAAATATATATATAAAAGTATAATTTAATAATATTTTCATGATAAACTACTTCGTGAAACACGAATTTTTTATAAAGATCATGTCTATTCATTCTTATTGTCATGAGCATTCTATATACCCAACCATACATGCATCTGTCCAATATTACTGCCCCAATACTCATGAGCGGTATCTCATATTTTATACCAAGTCATCACATTACCATGCACCCATGTATGCCAGTTAGAATAGACAACCTTGTCTGAAACCAATAAGGCCCCTTATAATGTAACCATGAACTCACACCAACCTGCATATATTTAAGTTTTAGAGACTGAATCTTATCATATATATATATATATATCACAATTTAATATATTAATATTCACTATATAACATAATGATCTATGACATAAATTGTCTTGGTCTAATGCCTTTGGAATCTTGGAAACATAAACTTCTAGTCTCTAAGTGAGCTATGTCATCTCCTGCTAACTTCTTCACAACTAGAACCCTTATTAGACATATCATACATAATACCTTTCTTCATAACCTATGGAAAGGAAGCATAATAAAGTGTGATCTTAGATTCTCAATAAGGGTAAAAAAATAGAGATATCAACATAACATGGGAATATGGTTATAAGACAATGATAATAAAATTTAAAAACCATACCCCACATATCATAGAGAATAAACATGATTCATGTCATAAATAATGATAGTTTATAATACATGAATCATAATTCAATCAAAGAACATAATATATGGAAGAATAAAATTGGAATAAGACAAGTAATAATGGCATACACATAAGCATAAAATATAATTTACATAGTAGTCAAGGCTCGTTGCCATGACTATCATAGTGGAATGGGTTCACTCTCCATTCTGTCATAGTACTAAAGATTTACTCCCAAGACTATCATAGATAAAAAATTACACTTCTGAACTGGGTTCAATCCCCATTCTTGTCCTATTTATCTCATGAGATATCAATATTTACCCAATGAATTGGAGGGAGATATATGTCCCACCCATCATATAATCCAAACATTTATGTGCCAAAAATCATAAAACATTAATCATATCATAACCCATGAAAAGAAATTGGTTTCATAAACATTTAATCATAGAAAATACCATGGAAAATATATTGGTTTTATAAAAATTTAATGATTTCATCATATCATAACTTGTGGAAAATAAACTAGTTTCATAAAAAAATCATCATTTCTCATTGCATAACCCATGTAAAAGAAACTAGTTTCATTAAAATATTATCATCATAAATATAAATCTTCTAAGTAAATAATAAGGGGAGTATAATTGGATCATATCCCCTATAAATATTAAGTAACTTCAAATTATGTCTTCATAGAATGAAAATTATTTTGAAAGTTCACTTAAAACATTTCTTGAGGAAAATATCCTTTTCATTTTGAAATAACCATTTTATAATATAAAAATTTCCCAAATACTAAGAAAATAATTTTATTTAAAAATAACCTTGAAAATTTATAAAGGGTTCTTTAAATCATTGGGTGGTCATGATGGAAAAAATATCATTTCTTTCATACACATTAAAGTGAATATTTATTTAACATTTTTGGTGAAAAGTCAAGAGTGACTTTTTTAGAAAATGAAAAGAAAATTACTATTAAACCATTTTGTAAAAAATTCAAAAATGATAAAAAATTGCATTATAAATAATTTTATAATTTTATAATATTTATTTAAAATACTTTTAGAAAATATATACATGAAAGAAAAATGATTTCTATTGATGATATGGATAAAGTCAAATTTTCTTAAAAACATTATTTTGTCTCTTTAATTATTAAAGAGATGAAAATGAAAGGAAAACATGTATTATCTATAAATAATAATAAGATATTCAAATTAATGAGTTTCTTAATCGGTATATCATAGTATTTCAATATTGTAAACTTAATAATAAATCATCTTGATAAATGATGGCATTATTATATAAAACTCTTACCACATTGGTAAATAATGTATCATAATACCTATTAAATAATAAAATCAATTGAAACATTAATTATCATGTAAATACGTAGTTTCATGATAAATCATGTAAAAATTTGTAGTATATAAACCCAAAAGAAATGAGTGGTGAATTTAGCATAAGTCTCTTAGAAAATAAAACTGACACTAGAAATTGCTTACCATAAGTATCAACTTCTTTCATACTCATTCAAAAATCATTTAAAATAAATATAGTTTTATTATACATATATTATTGAACCAAACTCATATATATCAAACCATATTTTATTTACTTATTAAATTTTAATACCTATTTATTAACAATTTATTTTAAAAAATAATTCTTCGAGTAATAACTGCTTTATTTTTCGAGTATGTTTATGTTTGGTATTTTTGGTCATTTTATTTTGATAATGGTTCCATCATCTTAAAAATGTTAAAAATGATATAAATATAATATATATTCAAAATGTTTGTATTTATATTAATCCATATAAGTTAAATATAGAAAATCAATTACATATTTCATAGAGACGATAGGTCATACATACGTATGAATGTGGTTTCCATTTTCGTGGAAAAAATAATGAAAGAAAGTTAAATATTATATAAAATTTATAGGTTAATTAATATTTAATATATATAAAATATATTAATTAAGCTTATCCTTATTACCTTTTATGTAAAGAGGAAGTGAAAAATGAATCACATCACTTCGAGAGGTGGTAGTCCGCTGTACACCCGAGTGACATTATTGCATATCCACAGAATGAAAAGTAGAAGGTGTAAGTTAAATTAAAATTATAAAATAATAATTTTTTTATGAATATTATATATTTAACTTAAATCCATCATTATATAATTTTTTCATAGGTGGTGATGGAAAATGAATTACATCAGTTTGCAAGGTGATAGTTTGTCGTACAGATGATCATCAATTTTGTTTCCCATTTGATTGTGGAGGATATGAATATATGTTATCACATCAATATAATAAAATATTAGATTATTTTATATACTTTTATTATTATATTTTAATCATTAGAGCATTAATATATGTTGTAATAGAAGAAGTAATAAAGAAAGAGCTTAGTGGAGATGGTTGCCTTCACTTAAAAAACCTTTATTGGATCCCTTATTAAGGACCCTAGGATTGGATTTTTTTTTACAAAAATATCTATAGAATGTTGATAAGGTTTTTCGGGAGGTATTTTGGATGTTTCTTTTTCAATTTAAAGGTCTTAATAGTTGTAAATAAGTGATAAGAGGAAGTCCCCCTTTATAATTTAGGAGGAGTGAAATTTTTGAAAATACCCAACACTATTCAATAATAGGAAGTCACTTTCACCCCAAGTGCCTGTAAATTTTATAAATAAAATATTGCAGATAATATATTTTTTATACACAAAAAAATACATTTTTTAAGAATTTTATTCCTTTTTCCTTAAGTTTTCTTAATTTTACCACTACAGTTTTCATCATGGTAAGTAGTTTTATTTATTTATTTACCTAGGTGATTTATCCCTAAAGAATAATAATAAAATTAGACTTATTAGATATTATGGACTTAATTGTTCTAAATATTAATTCTAATTTTTGAAATAAAATTATTATGTGTGAGTAAAATTAATTTTAACACAGGTACATGTAACGTGAAAAATCTTATTTTAACATTAATTATAATAATTAATTTTTGTTTTGTTTATTAATCTTTTTGAAAAAAAGTAAGTTTAGAATATTATATGATATTAATTATTATTATTATTCAAAATATTTTATCAATTTTATAAAATTAAATTTATATAATTTGAATGATTTAATTTAAAATTAAACCCACAAACATGGCGGGGAAATAGTTTTCCAAATAAAAAACATTCATAAGTATAAAACGTTTTAATATCAAATTTAACAATAAAAATTGATTAAAATGAAATAATTTGGATTAATAAATATGTAATTTAAATTATTTTATTTCTAAAACCATATTAAATTAAAAATGAACTTGTAAATTATTTAAATAAAAATACAGTTTATAATAAAAATGAGTAATTTTTTCCTATACATCAAGAAACTAATCTTTGCAAAAAACAATCCAAAAATATCTCAAAGATAATTTTTACATGTAGATTTCAAAAATATTTTTTATTTTTTCTAATAAATTTTCAAAATGTGTAAAAAATCTATTTTATGTTTTGTTCATAAAAATCAATGAAAATAATTTTTGGGAAAATAGTATTTTTCAAAACATATAAATACTTTAAAAAATACTAAGTAATTTTTTATAAATATGATTAATTTATATAAACCATTATACATAATTTTTAATTTTTATATTTCTATTCGTACTTGCTTGTTTAATGGCTATATTATAAAAATCATGTCTAAATAAAAATATTAATTGTATATTTTGGTTTATTTAATCTTGTGTTGTGTATAAGATAAGATATCAAAGAAAATAAATGTATTAAAATAATATTTCATAAAAAATAAAAGTGTTAAATTATACCCCCTTAAAATGAATTTCAACCACAAAATTCATCACCCAGATACAAATAAATGAGAAAACTTTTTCTTCCTCATATCCTCAAGTTTTTATATAGACTTTTCAAATTTTTGTTTTTTCCAAAAAACTCTGGCTAGGTAAGTGGTCTTGTTTTGTAGAATTTTCTCTCTACCATCTAGAATCTCCATTGGTTATTTATCATAAGAAATATATTTCTCCAGTGGTATAACCTCTAGGTTTAGTACATGTGAAGGGTAATGTATGTATTTCCTTAGGAGAGATACATGGAACATGTCATGGATTTGAGAGAGGTTCAGTGGAAGGACCGAGCAATAAGAAATCATCCCTACTGTTTCAAGAATATCCATGGGGATAATATACATAGGGATAAAATTTAATTTCTTCTAAAATATTATAACCTTATTCCATGGTGAAATTCATTGAAAAAAATTCTCAACAACTACAAACTCCAGATCACACTGACAATTAGAAACATAAATTTTCTATCAACTATGAGCTACCTCGATGTGTTTTTAATGGATCTAAATTTCACTTCCATTTTTTCTAATAGCTCAAGACCCAACATATTTCTTTCTCCAACTTCATCCCAATAGGTT
The DNA here is from genome assembly GCA_963277665.1 of Viscum album. Lineage (NCBI taxonomy): Eukaryota > Viridiplantae > Streptophyta > Magnoliopsida > Santalales > Viscaceae > Viscum > Viscum album. Next base: position 16,916,137 of record OY728128.1, read on the forward strand.
GGAGTTATAAACTTCTTTCCATAGATTTATTCATAAGGATCTCTCTGAATACTCTATTAAAAGATATTATTGTAAGAAAACGCATCCAGAGTATGGTGTTGATACCAACCACATTTTAAATCCATAGAACAAGATCTATATATACCCTCTAGGATTTGAATTTTCTTTCAAACTGAACATCTGTTGGGGTATTATGTGTCATGCTGAAACTCAATTATGTATCAAGTTATTACTAAATAATTCACCAGAACATTGAAGTGAACCCCAGATATCGATCAGATATATTAGAATGTGATACTCCATGAAACCTTACCATCTCCTTATTGTATATACTTAAAAGTTGATCAGAATAAAAATGTTATCTAATAGTGATTAATTGTGCTGACTTTGTAAGTATATTGACTAAAAACCATATAGAATTCTACCATTTAGACATTTTGAGGATTCTAACAAAAAAATACATGATGATGTTTTCCCATTTCTATTTTGGTATGGGTAATGGTTGTAACATCTCCTTATAATTTTTTTCTCTCATCCTTAAATTATAAAAATACCAAGCACTAAGATAAAATCTTTAAAATATATCTCTTTATTTTGTCCCACTGGAAATACTCTTTCACGTATTCTAGTGGTAGGCACTATATCCTTGTCGTCCTTTAATTGCAGGTTTAAGCCCCATTACCCTATTAGATGTGATAGGTTATTGACTGTAATGTAGGTTATCTTTTTCCAAAACAATATTAATATAATTCCTATAATATATCAAAATTTCAATAACCCATAATTAAATCAACACAAAAGATAATATAAACCCTAAATGGTACCTATACTTATAATATTATTTCCATAAAATGTAAATTCATTATTTCTCAAGTAACTTTTCACTAAAACATATACAAAACCAAAAAAGTTTTATTTCTATAAATGTTTCAAAAAGATATATCTTATATATTATAAATTCCCATCACATAAATCCTCAAAAGGGATTTCTAAGACTTTGAAATTATTATCAACCTTTAAATAAGAAACCCATGATTCTTTCCATAATTATTAATTTGATATTAAATGGATACATATACACTTTCAAAATATAATTCCCCCTTTATTTCTTTAATAGGATATTATCGTAGCGAAAAAAATCCATTGGTAGATTGGGTTTATCCTTGAAACAATAAAACATTAAAGGTGATTTAATTATTCTAGAATCCTTGTTGATGGAGATAATAAATTTTTAGAATTTCATCAAATTTCACTAAAGGATAAATAATATGATTTTCATAAGGATCATTCATATAAACTCCAATGTGAAATTATTAACTCTAGAGTGGAGGATAAGTGTTTCCTAATTATCCTAATTCACTTCAACTTTTGTGATTACTTAATATTTCTATTTCTTCTATTATATTTAAATGGTTATTTGGATTATTATCCTTACTATCCCTTGTATTAGTGAATTTATTAACATAATGCCCAATCACCTTGAATCTATAGAATGAAAGTGTGAGAGGATAATTCTATGGAGCTAACTATTTATTTGTATCATTAGCTAACTTCTTCCCATAACTTTGACATCTATCCACTTGATAACCTTCCTTTACACACATGAAACATTTAGTAAACACCTTAATAATATTTATTCCATGTTTCCTTCCACCCTTTGATCATGAAAGAAAGTTTATATTCTTATTTCCATGGTTTTTAGTGGTTCCTTTTAATCCCATCATTGTTTTCTTATCAAAACCATGATATTGATGGGAAAATCCAATATATACCTCCACCTTGATCGAAAATTGAATGATTAATTCATAGGTATTAAAGTCCCTTATGGATAACACCCATAAAATACTTGGTTTTAAGCCACTAAATAATTTTTCAACCTTACTTTTTGGTTGTATGATAATACTAGAAGTGCACCTCACAAGCCTTATAAAATTTTCCTCATATGTTCCAATAGATTCACCATCCTTTAATTTTATATCAAGGAATTCTTTCTCCATTTTCATGAAAATAATATGAGGTAAGTAATTTTTGAAAAGTATGTTCTTAAAATCATCTTATTTTGTGGATTCAATTTCGTATTATTTAATGAAATTTTTTATAAGAGTCCATCATTGATACAATTCACCATAAAAATGATATAAAACTAAAATAACCTTTTTATTATCTAAATAATAGAGAATAAAAAATATCTTTTCAATGGTACTTGTCCATTGCTAAGTAATTATTGGTTCTGTGGAACCAATAAAATAAAGTGGATGTTTCCTCTTGAAGGACACAATAGATTGTTGTTCCATCATTTTATAATTTGGATGTTCAATATGATTTATAGCTTGAGAATGTTTTATGAGTATAAAAATGATATTTTTTATTCCATATCCCATAATATTTTGTTTCTATAGAGGAAACAATTTATTTTTCCATCATTCTCAGCATTATCATGGTTCCTTTAGGTTACGACCACTGATTAAAACAAAAAATCATCATGTTAGAAACAATAATTATAGTGGGGAATCACATAATCATGAAAAATCACTTATAAGATGTCTAAATAATGATACCTTATTTTCAATCTATGACACCTTAGGCTTATCCTAGATCATTAATGATTATTATTTAAATTCTTCATGATGGTTCAATTTTTTTCAAATTTATAAATCATATCACCCAGGAGTGTCAAACTAGGTGTGAAACATGGAGAATTATCATACATTAGATGACTATAATTTTGAGATAAATGTTCCATTTTTAAAGTAATATACCCTAGGTATAACTGTTCTAGATCCACAACCACCTGTAGTATCCAGACAAGTATGTAATTTATTGGAAACTACTAGCTCCATCCTTTCCCAAAATTCTAGGATATTTTTTCTATACAAAGACTTATCCTTATTATTACCACTAAAGTTTTCTCATCCTAGTTTCTGAAGGTTAACAAAAAAATTATCTCATACAAACTATAGAAACCAAAAATTATTATACATATATATATATATCACATCTTAATAGATGAATATTTGATAAATAACTTAATTATCCACACTAAAAATCATTAGGTCTAGTGACTTTGGAAACATAAACATCTAGTCCATAAGTGAGCTATATCAAATCCCACTAAGTTATTTATAACAAGAACCTTTATTATACATATCATACATAATACCTTTATTTATAACCTATGTAAAGGATTAATAATAAAGGGTGATCTCATATGCTCTATAAGGGTTAACAATGGATATATAAACATAATGTGGTAATAAGGCTTTGAGAACATGGGAATAACATTTTAAAACTACACTCTATATATAATATATCATAAACACGTGTAATTTAAAAAATATTGGTAGTTCATAAGACATTAATCATAGTGGAATCAAAGAACATAATCCATGGAATCATAACACTAGCATAGGACATGAAATTTTAGCTCACACCTAAATAGAGAAAATCATTTCCAAAGTAGTCAATGATCATTTACAAGGCTATAATAGTGGAATAGGTTCACTCCACATTCCATTTCAGTAGTCATGTTTCAATCCAAATACTATCATAGAGGGAAAAGTACCTTTTTGATCTGGGTTCACTCTGCATTCAAGTCCTATTTATCTCATAAGATACAAATATTTACCCAATGCATCGGAGAGATATATTGGTCCCAACCATCACGTAGTCCAAATATTTATGCGCCAAAAAATAATGAAACATTAATCATATCATAAACAATGAAAATAAATTGGTTTCATAAAAATTTCATCATATAAAATCAAATGGAAAATAAATGCATTTTATAGAGATTTTATCATTTCACCATTGAATAAATCATGGAAAATAATTGGGTTTCATAATCATTTCATCATTTCATAATAGCATAACCCATAGAAAAGGAACAAGTTTCCTAAATATATTATCATCATAAATATAAACCATCCAGAAAAAGAATACGAATAATATTATTGGATCATATACCCAGTAAATATTAAGTGACAACAAAATATGTCAACATAAGTGAAAAATTATATTGGAAGATATCTTAGATAATTTCTTGTGGAAAATACCATTTTCATTTTTAAATAACCTCTTTAAAATATTTAAATTTCATAATATTAAGGAAATGATTTTATTTGAAAATAACCTTGAAATGTTTTAAAGGAATCTTTAAATCATTGATCTGTCATGATGATAGAAAATACTATTCATTTTGTGCATGTTAAAATGAAGATTCCTTTCACATTTTTAGTAAAAAGTAAAAAGATCCATGTTTATAAAAAATGAAAATTAATTTTAAACCATTTTGTATAAAATTAAAACATGGGTAAAAATTCCTTTAAAAATCCTTGTAGAATAGTAAAAAAATTCTTTAAATGACTTAGAAAACATAGACATAGAAGATAAAGGATTTCGACCGAAGATAGGATTAAAGTTTAATTTCTTAAATACATTATTTTAGTATCTTTAATTATTAAAGAGAGGAAAATAAAGGGAAAACATGTATTATACATAAATAACTAGATGAGAAAAAATCATGAGTTTCTTAAGAGTTATATCATAATATTTCAACATTGGAAACATAATCATAAACAATCTGAATAAACTATGAGATTGTAACATAAAACTCTTACCATATTGGTAACGTTTGGATCATAATTCCCATAAAATATGAAGATCAAATGAAAATTTAGGTATCATTAATATAATTATATTCATGATATGACATGTTAAAAGGGTCAATATAAAAACTATAAAATAAACAAGTGATGAATATTTCATAAGTCTCTATGAAAATAAATGCGATATTTGAAATCATTTACATTGAGAATCGACTTCCATCACACTCATTAGAACCTCAAATATAATAAATATAGGTTTATTATATATTTACTAAAGAACAATAATTATATATATATATATATCATACCACATATTATTTACATTTTACACTTTTATTTCTCATATATTGACAATTCTTTGTTAAAGTTACGCTTTAGGTAATAACCGCTTCATTTTCTATGTATGTTTTGGTTTTGTATTTTTGGTTCTTTTATTTTTATCATGGTTGAGTCATATAAATAATGTTTCACATGATATAAATATCATATATATTAATTATATTTTTATTTAGTGTAATCCATATAAGTTAAATATAGAAAATGAACTACACCATTTATTGAGATGGTAAGCTGTATGTACACATGAACATTGTATTCATTTTCTCAAAGGATGAAATGAAATAATGGTAAATATTATTTAACATTTAAATAGTAATTAATATTATATATATATATATATATCTAATTTTACCCTTAAATTTATCCTTATTACCTTTCATGTAAAACGTTAGTGAAAAATGAATTGCATCACTTCATGAGGTTATAGTCTACCGTACACACGAGAGACATTATCATATACAAAAGGAGTGGAAAGTAAGAATGTAAATATCATATTATAACTCCATAATTATAATTATATTATGAATATAATATATTTAATTGAAATCCATTATTTCATTCTTTCATGAGAGGTGGTTATGGAAAAATAATTACATTGGTTCACGAGGTGGTAGTTTGTTATACACACAATCAATGATTTTGTTTCCCATTTGATGGAAGAGGGGGTGCATGTAGGATATTTAATAAATATAAAACATATTAGTATATTTTAGATAATATTGTTATTATATTTTAATTATTATTACATTAATGTAGGTGGTAAGATAAGAAGTAAAAAGAAGGAGCTTTGTGAAGATAGATTCCTTCGCTTAGAAAAATCTCATTTGGATATCTTATTAAGGACCCTAGGATTGGAATTTTTTGAAGAAAAATATCTCTAAAACATGGATAAGGATATTTAAGAGATATTTTGGTAGGTTTTTATTGATCCAAAGGGCTTAACTGGTGTGAATAATTGAGGGGAGGAAGTTCCATTTTATAATTGAGGCTGAGTGAAATTCTTGTAAATACCCAAAACTATTAAATAATTAGAAGTCACTCTCACCCAAATTACATCCAAAATTTATAAATAATGGAGTTAATATAATATATGGTGTTCCAAACCTCCACTATAAAATAAACAAATGTTTTAATCATATTATTCCTTAGCCTTTATGTTTACTTAATTTTACCATTTTAGTTTTCACTATGATTAATAGTTTTTATTTATTTATTTACCTAGGTGATTTATCCCTTAAGACTAAAAATAAAATTATAATTATTATATAACGTGTATATATGGATACAAAGAGGATCGAGGCTACTATTTCTTCAGAGGTAATGAAAATTTCATTAGTGTACAATATTCTTTTTTTAAAAGTTTTTATAGATGTTTTTATTGAATTTTCCCAAATTTCAACTATAATAAAAACTCTATTGAAGAAATATTGTGTGTTGGTTTAGAGGATGATACATTAATACAATTTTGAATATGAGAAGGAAAATTTGATTAAAAACCTTATTATTTATTTACCTTGGAAAGAAATTATGTTTAAGTTTTATTGTAATGGATCATATCATGATTGGGATTTCATGTTTATGTAAGAAAGGTTAGTCATATCTTATGAGTTTAGATAATTATATCCTCATGAAAGTAATTATGATTCCCATGGCCTTGATCATGTGATATTAGTTTTTTATTTGAAATTATTGAAATATTAATCTCTTTGAGAACACTTTATAGGATTTAAGGAATATAATTGATTATATTATACATTATTGTAAGAATATTTGAACCTAAGTCAATGGGTATGGGTGGAATTCCTCCAGGATTATGATTTTAAGTTTATGTATTCTATAGATAAAGCTAATTTTATAGATAACACATTTAGCTAGAAGATCAAGATTAATGTTTATTAAGAACAAATTCCCCTTTGTTTAAACATAAAAAAGAGTTTTAAGTGGTAGAACATAAAGTGGATGTATGGTGGGATGATAAAACTAGAAATGATCTTGATGATCATAAAAAGTATATGTAACATCATGTGTTATTTTATGGAAATCCATATATTCCATATAAAATACAGAAATCATTTTTTTCATGGGTTCTATTGCTTAACATTAACACAACATCTGAGTATTTTGAAAATTTATATCACTTTTAATAAGTATTTTTCATGTACTAGGATGATTAAATCCATCTTTGAGTTTATATATCAGCTTCTTATATTCTAGTAGATGAACGTTTAACATCGAGTTCCAATTTTTTTATTTAGACCATTGAATATTCCAAAATAGAAGTGGGAGGAAATAAATAAATATAAATATATATATAATTAGTTTACCTAATTATTTCAGAGAATATGATATCAAATGGTTCATTATTAATAGATATATGAATTTTTATTACTTATTTTTGATCAAGGAAGCAATATTTATGTATAATTTTGAAAGACATTAAATAGTTGAGATGGTGAAGATTCATGTAGTTAACCATATAAATATTAATTATCATAAACCTATGTTTACATCATGAATATGAAGGGAATTATAGTGTTATTGGTACCCAAATATAACTTAGTACTACATTAAGCTGCCACACTGATGGTCAAATTCAGTAAAACATTAAGAATTTGTAGGAAGTGTTGAGAGGGAGCAATCAAGAATTTGGAAGATCATGGGATGATATTTTATCACAATTGGAGTTTTCCTATAATAATAACTATTAATCATCATTTTGTATATAACAATTCAAAGAATTATGTGGATGAACATGTTGAACACATTTTTATGGGTTGATGTTGGTAAATAGATAATCATTCAAATAAAATTTGTGCCGAATATGATAGAAATATTATATTTATTGAGAGTGGATGGAGATGAAAAAAAGCCGAAGAACATTATATAATAAATAGATATGAATAATTTTAGAGCTTTATTCAATTGATCATGTATTCTAGATTGTTTCAACCCATCATAGAAGATGTTGGTTTGGTAGAGGTAATAAGATTTATTCCTAGTTTGTTGGACTTTTTATGGTGTTGGGGAATATTTGGGAAGTTTGTTATGAGTTGTAAATTCCATCAAGTTTAGAGAAAGTAAATGATTATTTTCCATGTGTCACAACATTGTATGTACCTCCAATTTTATTTCCACGTGATTGGTTGGGGTTTATATTTATGTTGATAGGATACAATGTTCATTGAATATCCTAAAAAGATACATTATCATCAAGATATGGTATTGTATGGATGATTAATACCATTATTACATGTTTTATAGAAACATGGTTCTTTTTAGTATTATAATTGGGAATGAGAGTCATATAGGAAAGATCAATATTTAGATTTATTAAAAAAAATTTATTTTTTGTATTTTTATTTTGAATTTTTTAAAATTGATATGGTAATTGCTTAGTTCACTATTAAGATTATGTGGATGATACTTTTTAGGATGAAAAAGTGATAAATTTTTTTATATATTTTATTTTTATGGATTAAATTGATTTCTAAGGTACGTAATGTAGAGATCTGAAAAAAAAATTGTTAAATTTGTTTATTTATAAGGGTATTTTATGGTATATATACATTAAAAGAATAAAAAAATGATATATAAGATCTAAAAAATGAAATTTTGGAGGATCATCTGGTCCAGAATGGGTTATTTACCATGAGATACATGTTTAGATGAAATTCAGGTGTTTAATGGTAGTTGAGAGATGTTTTTCCATGATACCTGGTTATTTTCATGATTGGGGAACAATATAAAAAATTATTCATATTGATTTTGGAGGATAAAATCATGAATAGTTTTGGAGACCATAAAACTAACCAAGTGTTTTGGGTTTTATGAAGAATAATATTTCATGTTAAGATAAATAGTTTGGAAGGTTGTGTATACTAATTACATGGATCAAATTCTATTATGAAATTTTACTTTTAACCTCTCAAAACACCCATGAACACCCCTAATAAACGTTAAACAACTAAAGTGAAATTTTGGGATTCTTTGGGGGTATTTTTTGTGATTTATTCAAATTATAAATAAATAAATATTCTTGTATTATCAAAGCATCAAAAATTTAAATATTTAAGAGGGGTTTTCTCCCATTTTGATATCCCAAATTTAGAAATTTAGGGAGAATCTCTTGATTTTTATGAAATAAAAAACTAAATACAGACATGAGGTTGGTTATTCAAAAAACTAATATTTATATTTTTCAATTAGATCTAAAATATCATGTTCTGTTTTATAAGGATTCAATTTATCAAATGGTTATAAAAATAACCTCCAAAATCAAATTCAATAAGATCTCACAATGAGTGTTTTTGAAAAAAAATATTTAAACTAAATAAAGGACTTACCTTTAATGTTTATAAAGAATAATTGAAACTTATCTATTAATGAACATAAGCCTTATTATATAATATTAGGGGATATCTCTTAGTAGTAACAAATGGAATCCCACCACCAAATTTATCCACATGATTTTTCAATCACCGAGAACACTTCTTGGTAGGAATTCTCAAAAACCCATAGCCTATGAGGACTTTGGTGATGAATAAAGAAGACAAATAAAGAGATTTGATATGTATTTTAATATATCTTGAGAAGAACACACACTTCCATAGTTTTAAAGTCATTTTTGAAGAATTAAATACACTTAATTATGCTCTATCATAATATCAAAAGTTTTATAAACTTTTTATTTATGATACATTTCATCATTCCAAATATTTCTCAATAATTAAAATAACTAAACATGTTATAATTGATTTATAATGTTTAACCAACCATTAATATAACATCAACACCCAAAAAATTTCATTAAACTTATTTAATTATTAATTAAATATATCATAATCAATAAATGGTATCTTAATAAACAAAGAATTATAATGTTTGAATAAAATATAGTATATTGTATATTTTTTAAAGGAAAGTTATATAACCACTGCACTAACCATTTCACCCAATACCAAATAGATAGTGTTAGACCACAATTCTATCCATTCCATAACATAAGCACTAGATGGATAATATCATATATATAATGTTACACTTTCTGTGTGGTTTAGTGAAAAACCCTACCAAACTCCCATTTTTATCACAGTTTCGTGGACTTATACATATTTTACCTTATATAACGTCATATGAAACAAATTTTAAAATCATATCCATAAATATTTTTGGATATATATATATAATCCTTTTAGAGGAGCTATCATACAGACCTCATAGTTTTTTACAAACTTTTTTCAATAAAACTATTCCTTATTCACACAATGTTATATGTAACCACTTGGTCCTTAATAGTATTTAAAAATAATTATTAATTCAATTATCTATAATTATAAGAAAAGTATGGTCTCTATGAAAATGTTAGTTCCACTCAAACTAAAAAGGAATTTTTCATGATCTACATTGAAAACATTAATCTTCATACATATTTTGACCAAATGTATCTTACAAATAATGCATAATAATATAATCCCTTTATTCATGACATATAGTGACTACAAGATTGCAATTTTATCAATATCATATAAGCCTGAAAAAAATTCTTGATACTCTTTGTGATGATAAAATAATATTGGTGAACACATCTCATGTCATTAATCAATATAGATAAGTTCATCAAATTCCACTAATTCAAATAGATATGAACATCATATGTGAATTATCTGGGTATGGATATATAGTTCTTCAATCTTTCATAATCAAGGTACTATATGACATACTTTTTTTGTAGAAGGAAAGACACCATATTAATTAATGAAAACCCAACACATAATTAGTGACCTATAAAACAACCACTTGATTAGTTCAAACTCAATTCTATTAAAAATAAGTTATCAAAGTATGAAGGTTCAAATGTGATAATACTTATCAACCTTAGGTAATGATGATTACTTTGAAACATACACCCTAAGCATACCAATGAAACTACATATGACACTCCATATGGAATACTCAAGTGAGTTATATAGAATTCAAAACTTATTTTGTGCCTCATGAGGAAAACTCACTATCTCTATAAAATCTCCAAATAATTCTAATTTTGACATGTTATACTCTATAAATCCTCATTAAAATCATTTATTAGGGAAAAATAAAAGTCAAACATTTATGTTTTAATTATGATATCACTTGATGTAATTTTTTTCCACATTAATGAATTATAAAGAGTAAATTATTTTTATATAACATGATCTATATATATATATATATAAATTCATACAATCCTTTTCAAAAATTATCAGAACCATATATTAACATCAATATTTACTATATCCAATATAGAAATACCCATAATACCTTTTGTTTTCTAAGTTTTTCTGTTTATTTAATCATGTCGCATATCATTTAGCATTTTTCACTTCTATATGAGACAATATGATAAATATACTCTCCCACTAAAGTATTTTCGTGAGACTAAATTTTTGAAGAAATAATATTTGGATAATGGTGAAATTATGATTAATAATCATTATGTTCCACATTTTGAATATTTTACCTAATATATTTAATTCATAATATCTCATATTATGATATAATTAAATATTTTTAAAGGAAAACCATAAAAATATAAATCTTACCTGAGATAATTGGTAAAAAGAAACAATACTACTCATTTATTAAGTTCTAATTTTATGAATACATCATAAAAACCTATGGGATATAAAGTGTAACATCTCCTAATCGAGGACTCTCTCATGTGGCAAAAAAAGTTTTGTTATGAGACCTCAAGCATTCCTCCCAATATGGCAGAGGCTTCTAACTAGAATTGAGGGTGTGATAAGTATAGTGGGGAGACTATACCCCTAGTAATAGAGTTACAACACTATAGAAATAAGAAATGTGAATAAGAGAATAAATATCAGAGTGCGGAAATAATGAAAACAATATAATACAGTGGAAAACAAAAAATGAATTCAATTGAATATTCCAATAATAATAAAGGAATAATTTAATGAAATTCTTAAATGTAACTAAATTTTAAACTAGAGGTAATAAGAAATAAAAGACTAGAATACTCAAAATACCCCAGTCCCGAACCCCATGTCAGTCCCATCTCCAAATTCCAACCCATCGACTAAGAAATCAGTCAACAAAGAGGTCATTTTCTATTATCCCATTCTGTATCCATGTAATCTACTCAAGTTCCAAATGGTGGACCAAATAACATGTGAGTATAACTTAATTGGTTGAAACCCCTATGTCTAATAATAACAAATCTAATAATAAGTGTATGCAATAATGAAATAAACAAGTTAATTAATTATTTAAACAATTAAATTAATACCACATCAACTTGAATTAGCTATATTTAGAAATATATCTGGGAATGTCTTATGACTACGCCAACCATAACCATATAACCATGGGATCACATAACCTCCCTCAGCACCATGCCTAAATGTATTACGACCATGCCCACTATAACCATATAACCATGGAAAACGTAACCTTATAACCAAGGAAAAAATCACATAAATCGTTGTTAAAACCCACTATATAAGCATTTAAATATTAAGTCTGGGATGATCCTAATGTATCATCATTTTATCATGTCTGAGGGCCTTGCCCGATATATAAGAATTTCAGAATTTCTCAGGGCCTAGCCCAATAGATAATCATTTCATCATGTATTGGGGGCTATCCTGATATATTAGCATTTCAGCATATCTTAGGGCCTAGTTTGTTGTATAATCATTTCAGCATTTAAATAGGGTCAATGCCCTATATGACCATTTCATCATAGAAATTACAACTCACATCATAATAATAAGGATATCAAAATATCACATTATCAGTCTCCATGATTAATTATGAAAATTACCATTTATATTTCAATTACATATTTCATTTTTCATTTGGTCTTAAACCAATAGAATGCTAGTTATCTCATTAAAAAATCCAATCCAAGGTGAATCTTATATCTAGAAGTCACCCAAAAACTAAGTCATGTTAAACACACTTTAATCCATTAAAAATAATTTATAATCAAGGGGTTTGTCACCTAAATAGTAACCATAATCTAGATCAATAACCAATTGGATGTAAGTGGAATCCAAGGAATAATTTAAGTCATCATTTAATTTATTCAGTGAATTATATGTTGGAAAAATTTCAATATTTCACATACTTAATAATTATCAAATCACAATGTTAAATTTTATAACCTCTACCTTTAAATGATGATCATATAACTCTTCCAATGGCAAACACCCATGAGGAAGAATGTGTGGATGATCGAAAGAAGGATCATTGATCAAAATAAATCAAGAACAAAACCAGAAATGTACACGAACAAGATATTACCCTTCAAATACTATGGAACCAAGGGATATATGGGAACAACTATCAAAAAATGCTTACCAAGGATCAATTGCAAAAACAGGATGTCCACAAATAAGATAGGGGCTCCAAAATGTCCTGAAAGGTGCCTTAGGGCCTAGATGAGGAAACTACCTATGAGATGAAATAAAAATAAACAACATGAAAAACTTAAAAACATAAAGTTAGGGAATTACAAAGTGTGTAATTACTTTTAGATGGTTATGCTGAAAGACACGATGCCATGGAAGAATATTAAATTTTCCAAAACATTACAAGACATGTAAATGTTTTACAGATGGGTTTTCATCCCATTTTACTTATAAAAACAACATAAACCCTTTTTTATGTCTTCTCAACTCACTGAGAACTCATGGTAACACTTCAAGCATTTATTAGACTCCATTAACACAAACAAAGATGCATCCCTGAACATTAAGTCATTTTCCCCATGAAAGGCTCTCTACATTGATCCTTTCTAGTTTTCTCAAGATTCCTCACAACCCAAGACTTTTTTTGTTAAAACACATAAGAATTTCATGAAGGAAACTCTAAGAACCCAGATCTTCTTTTCAGGTATGTTTTCCTTTTTTTGGTGTTTTTGAGGAAAAAGAGGTTTTTCTGGAAATTTCTTAAGTACACATCGTCTACTCGGTTACTGTAGGTAGTCGGGTGCTAGCCATGTCATGGACATGCACACAACAGTGTGTGGTAACCTGGAGACTGCCTAATGCATGGTTCAATAAAGGCAAGTACACACCATGTACTTTTTTTTCATTAAATGTATCAGGGTCGCCTTTAACAGACAGAAACACCTTCTTCTAGGTTTGTCTTGTCTGGGAGAAATCTTACGGCCGCAATGTTTCCTTAAACTCCCAACCGAGCATCCGTTCTCCAACTCAATCATCGTCAATTGTGTTGGGATCGCCTCTAGAGCTTCATTTCCTAATTCCTCATCTTCCTCAAGTTATCTTCGGTCAAGAGTTTTTAAATTTTTTGTATATCTAAGGTATTCTTGGGAGATTCAATGATTGAGGTTCACGTATAACGATCCTACAACAGCGAGGTATGTGGTTTGTTTCTTTCCATAGCTATTATTTGAATTTTATGTGAAAAAGTGCCTAATACCCTTGATTGGGGTATTGTGTGTTTATGGTTTTAGCCCTGATAATTTCCTTCTATGATTTTATGATTGACTAGTGTTTAATTGAATGTGAATATTGTTAATTGCTATGCTTTGGAAGTGTTTTCCAATCCATGTTTTCTTTTTTTGACTGTTTGGTCTAGCTTTTCCTGTTAGGCTTCTATTTACTTTCCATTCCTAGTATTGTTAGGATGGTGTGATTATTATCTGTCTTTCTATTATGATAATGACTGGTTAGCCAAGTAGTTCTTGAGGTTTACTTTGGAAACTTTTCATTGTTATGCTCATTTGAAATACATAGGGCTGTGAGAACCTAGTGTGTTAGTCTATAGGGAGAATGGACGTAAGGCCTTATCCAGAGTGTCTGTTATTATTGTTATGATGCGATACCATAGGTGGAATTGACATAAGTGCTTCCTCAGAGTGTTTGTAGTTCCTCGACGCGAGCTAAAAGGGGAATGAAACATAAGTGCTTCCCCATAGTTCCTTTTAGTTATCGATACGAGACTATAGGGGAAATTAATGGCGAGTGCTTCCCCAATGATTCTATACCAAACTGAACCATAAGGGTTAGACTGAGTGTACTTCCTATAGGGTTTCTTGTGTTTGTTAGGTAGGAGCAGAAGGGATTATTTTGTGAGTACATCCTAGAGGGTTACCTATTTGTGGTTATCTATTTACTTTATATGTGGAACTAAATGCTTTGAAACTATGGAATTTTTTACTATTTAGTACTTCATTGTTTACTGCTGTTTTTGATTATTTCCTGGCACATATATTCACTGACTGTTAGGAACAGATATCTTGGTGGTTGCCAACTGGGATTTAGTCTCACACCTTATTTGGGCCATACTTTTTGGCCCAAATAGATTATATTTTTGTAGGTATAGATAAGGGAAAGCACCCTTCTACTTCAGGTACTTGACTGCTTTGGAGCTAGAGAGAATAAGACCAAGATGAAGCTTGCGATGCTGAGGAGTTGTTTACTATTTTCATTCGTACTTTGGTTTAGTACTATATTTCAGCATTGTGACGTGTTTATCTATTTTCCTAGACATATTTATCATGCATCATTATATATGTGCTCCATATACTTATTAATTTCAGTCTTCTATTGTTTACTATTATATGCCATGATTACTGCTTCTACTATTGCTTTGTATTTTAATTCCACTGTGTTACTCTGCCAATGATGACATAGTTTCCCCACTATCACACCCAAGGCCCTCCCTACTTGTTGGCAGCCTCTGGCATTTGGGGAAATTCTCTTGAGGCCATGTGACCAACCGGGTATAGTGAGGCTCTGGGTGGCTTTCGGAATTGGGACATTAAAAAGTGGTATTAGAGGAATTATTTTCTTTTTGACTTAATGTTTGGAGCCTATAGTCAGAGATAAGAGGAAAATAGGTACTTGGAAATAAGTTGTGCCAAGAAGTAGCTATCCCGTGCACATGGAAAATCCAATTTACCTCATTTGTTGCAATTTTCTAGTTTTTCAATTTTACAGTTGATTGGATTTCTCCATTGGGTGATTCAGTTGATTTTTTATGTTAGTGTTGATATTATTGGGGTTATATTTCAGTTGCAAAATTATGAGATGAGGGTATGACATCTAATGAAACATATAGGAACTTTCTAGAAATCTCAATTCATGCATTATGTCTATGCCATTTAGGGTGCATTTGCAATTGCTTGTTGTTGTGATAAATGTTGTGCTATATATGAATTTTGTTTTGATAGATGCCTTGATAAAGTACCTGTTGTTTGATAGGGTATTTTTTTGTGTAAGGTTTTTTTGAATGAATGTCAAACTTTGGTTATTAAGGAGTTATGGGCCCTCATGGATCAGAATTTGGTGGATCATTGCCTTGTTTTTTTGTATATGACATGTAATAGATTCCATGATTTGTTTCATGGGGAGTATGGGCCCTCGCGGATTGGAATTTGGCACTTTAATGTTCGTTTCAGTGTTTTTGGGCTTCCAGATTCTGTTCTGTGGCTTACTATCCAAGAAAACCCAGAATAAACGCCGTGTAGTTTTGAATACATTCCATGTTTTCTTATGTTTGGGAAGAAATTTTTTTTCTTATGTACACACCATGTACTATATATACACGTTGTGTAGTATCTAACCGTGTCACTGGCCGTGTGGGCAGAGACAAAGGGTATGTAAAATTTTGGTGGGACATGCTGTGTACTGGATGTACACATCATGTGTTTAAACCACGTGTCTGCCCATGTAACTAACGACAAGGATGGATAAAAACTTAATAAATACACACCTTTTTAGTCTTGAACATGCCATGTAGTGTAATCCCTAGAATTCGGCCATGTAACTAAAAACACAAGTCGGTGGAAATCCTTTAGTACATGTCGTGTCTGTCTGGAACACGCCATGTAGTGTGAGTCGTGTATCCGACCATGTCACTAACAACATGGGTCAGTGAAGCTCATCTAGTACACTTCATGTCTAGAAAAAAAACACCTTGTAGTCTTATTCTAGGAGAGTAGTGTAGCTTAGTTTTGTTGAAGGAATCAGGCAGGGGAAGAGGATTCAGGTACATGTTGTGTGTTAGGACAACACGCCATGTGTTTCGGGTGTTACATGACTAGTTTTGGCATAAGTACACGCCCATGTGAAAGGCTTAAGGGAACATGTCATGTAGTTAATTATACACGTTGTGTGGCCATGTTTTATTAAACTTGAATTCTTTCTTTCTCCTGTCCCCTTTTTACCCTTCCAGTTTTTAGTCATTGATAATCTTGATCAAAGGTGTGCGTTTGTACTTGCATAGTCATGCCACCGAGATGTCCTATACTTGTATTCCAGTTGTAAGGAAGTGATTAGACACTGGACATGGTTGATAAAGGAATTCTAGTAGATCCTCTAATTGTGCCAGTCTTGGCACCAGCCATCATTCCAAAAACAGGTGCTGATGCACAGTTCTGAGAGGGATTTATGAGGTTCATTTAGACCTTCCGAGGAGTACCACATCCTACCCCATCTATAGAAAAGGTGATGAGGGTCTATTAGTAGCAACATCCTCCCAATTTCACTGGGGAAGGAGGACCTCAGGCTACAGAGTCATCATTAGAATCCATACTTTCTATCATCAAGCATCTGAACATGCCTCCCAAGAGGAGGGCCAATCTATCTTTGTACATGCTTCAGGTTTCCACCAAGAGATGGTGGGAATTGATCTCACAGGTAGGACGCTAACAGGTGATGGCCTAGGATGAGTTCCAGCATGCCTTCTACGATTACTTCTATCCAGATAATTTGAGGGTTTATTGAGCCTAAGAGTTTATGATTCTGGAGTAGGGTACTCTTTCCATTATGGAGTATTCTTCTTGCTTCACTGAGCTGTAGGGCTTCATGCCTATTCCAGGAGGTGATGAGTTATTTATGTTAAGGAAGATTGAGGATGGTTTGAGGCATGACATCTGGTCATAGGTGAATATCTTTAGGTTCACTTCCATCACTTCTATATCCTACCAGGAGCTGATCACAGAGTGCAATTTGAGGGATTCTGGAGTTGTGAGCCTAGGTGGTACGACATCCAGAGTTGGTATCCCTCTTAATGATAGTAGGAAGCACCGCATGGTGTCTTCACATGGTTATCCAAGGAGGAGAGACACTTATTCTTGTTTCCAGGTGGTGTGATACCAATGTGGGAATAGCGGACATATGATGCCACATTGCCCGTGAGACATGGTGGAGTGCTGATTTTGTGGTAAGATGGTCCATCTTCAGCGTTTTTGTCAGATCTTCTCACCAGTAGCTGGTGACATGGGTTCTTCTATGGCTCCACATTCAGGAGCAACAACACCAGTTTCACATAAGTCAGGGAATTGGATTTATTCTAGCCATTGAAGCCGAGGTGGAGGTCGTGGTGATGGTATCCAGTCGCCAGGCTTTCAGTGACAACATGGTGGATTAGCTTAGTGTGGTCAAGTAGGGTCAAAGGGCCATAGTGCAGGTCAGACTTTTGCAATGGAGCAGACCCTGTAGGAGCCGGATCCCAGACCCTCTACAGTTCGAATTACAATCCTAGTTTCCTCAGTTTTATCTTCTGATCTTTTCGATAAAGGGGCTTCCCATATATTTATATATGTTTCTTTTGGGGAGATCCTTGGGGTATCTATCTTTTCTTCTGCTAATATCTTAATGGTAGACACTCCATTGGGGACTAGAATGTCTAGTGTATTACAATTTATGGAGTGCCCTCTAGAGGTTGCTATGTTTCATTTATTTTGGGACCTCTATGTCAGAGAGATGACAAGCTATGAAATCATTCTCATAATAGACTAGTTAGTTCCCTTATGGACTGCTATTGATTGTTATCGTCATAGGGTGAGTTTCATATCACCAGAAGGTAGATCGTTTCTTTATAAGGGAGAATGGGATGTCCATGCGACCAGAGTATGACCCAAGAATCATGGGTTGGGAGGATTTACAAACCAGATTGATAATCTATATCTGGATGAATTGGGGACTTCACAGATAGAATTTTCATTAGTGGTGGATCATCTCAGGGACATATTTCAGAGGACTTTTCAAGTTTTCCTCTGGAGTGAGAGGTGGAATTTTCTATCAAACTTATTCCAAGAGCAGCACTAGTGTCCATTCCTGCTTATAGGATGGTTACGCTAGAGTTACAGGAGATCAAGATGCAGTTGGGGGATTTGAAAGAAAAGGGTTTCATATGACCTAGTACTTCTCCTTGGGGTTTTCCTATCCTGTTTTCAATGAAGGAGAATGATACCCTCAGACTTTGGGTTGATTATCGGAAGATGAACCAGTTGACAGTCAAGATCCGATATCCTTTACTAAGGATTTATGATCTCTTTGATTAGTTTTAAGGATCTTGGGAGTTCTCAAAGATTAACTTGAGATCTAATTACCATCAGTTTCACGTTAGACCATCTGATATACCTATTATAGACTTCCGAAGTAGGTATGGTCTATACAAGTATGTAGTTATGCCGTTCGGTCTCATGAACTCACCTGTAGTTTTCATGGCACTGATGAACCGAGTTTTCCATCCATAATTGGATTCCATTGTGGTGGTCTTCATGGACGATATCTTGATGTACTCCCACACTCAACACAACCATGCCACCCATCTTGAGGTCATTTTGAGTACACTGAGAGAGCATAAGTAATATGCCAAGATCTCAAAATTCCACGTTTGTATAGACCATATTCAATTATTGGATCATGTTATCTCAGAGATAGGTGTATCAGTAGACACAGAGAAAGTTAGAGCAGTAGTTTCATAAGATCATCTGAAGAACATATTTGACGTAGAAGGTTTTTTAGGGATATCTGGATACTACAGGTGTTTTATACAATACTTATTACACTTATCAGCGCCACTGATGGTCCTGACTAATAAGGGTGAAAATTTCTTGTGATAAGATTCTTGTGAGTTAGCCTTTCAGGAGTTAAAATGGAGGTTGACTTCAACATCAATACTAGTTTTTCCAGAGCCAGGAAAAATATATACCATATACTATGATGCATTAGGTATCGGGCTGGGATAAGTGCTTATGCAGGGAGAAGTGGTTGTTGCGTACAGGTCCTGGTAGTTGAGGCCACATGAGAGGAACTACACAATACATGATCTCGAGCGAGATACAGTTCTTCATGCTTTACGCTGTTGGAGACACTACCTATTGGGAAAGAATTTTTTGGTTTTCACCGAAAATAAGTGTCTCAAGTATATCTTCACTCAGCGTGATCTGAATTTGAAATAGCGAAGGTGGGTTGAGTACCTTCAGTGTTTCGACTTCGAGATTGCCTACAAGCCTGGGAAAGGAAATGCTGTGGCTGATGCGCTAAGCAGGATGACTTTGATACAGGTAGTTTTGGAGGTCAGTAGTGAGTGGCAGCTTATGACTATGATCTGTGAGATGTATTTTGAGGTGCAGGATAGATAGAGGCATACTTTTCTTCATTCTGTAGTTGTTACCTCTACTCTTCTTGACCGAGTGTGAATGAGGAAACTATCAGATTATGAAGGCCTAGTCCTATAGGAAAGTGTGTCAAGAAAGGACCCTATTCTTGGATGGACCATAGGCGAGGATCATATCTTGCGTTTCCAGGGGTGCGTATGGGTGTCAGCATATATATGTGAATAGTTCATGCAGGATTTTCATTCCTCAGTTTAGGCAGTTCATCCTGGTGTCCCCAAAATGTATCGTGATCTACACCATCAGTATTGGTGTCCAGGTATGAAGAGAGATGTTGTTGGTTTTTTCATGAGGTATTCCACCTGTCAGTAGGTGAAGGCAGAGCATCAGTGACCAATAGGGCTTTTGAAGCTGTTACACATTCTTGAGTGGAAGTGGATTGATGTCGCGATGGATTTCGTGGTGGGTTTACCAAGGCCACCTCGGGGGAATGATGTAGTGTGGGTTGTCATTGATAGACTCACATAGGTAGATAAATTCTTGTCGATCAAGGAGACTTTCAGTGTTGGTGAGCTGGGATGGTTTTACATCCATGATATAGTATATCTACATGGATTTCCACACTCCATTGTTTCAGATAAGGATACTTGTTTTAATTATCGGGTATGGTAAGGGCTATAGAAGGATTTGGGTACACTGTTACTTTTGAGTATAGCTTACCACCCTCAGACAGATGGCCAATCCGAGCGTATGTTTTAGGTGCTTGAGGATGGCTAATGCATAGTCTCGATAGAAGTCTTATGCTGATCGATTGAGATGACCTCTGGAGTTCAAGGTCAGAGATCAGGTTTTCCAGTGTGTCACACCGAGGTTGGGGCACATAAGGATTAGGAGGCAGGGTTAGCTTTCACCGAGGTACGTTGGGCCGTTTGAGGTGTTGGAGAGAGTTGGGCTAGTTGCCTATCGGTTTTAGTCACCTCAGAGGTACTGGGATATGCATGACTTCTTCCACATTTCTCATCTTAAACATTACTTCTCAAAACCGTCTCTTGTTTTTGAACCCGAGGAGGTTGAGTTAAAGGTGGCTGCCTCATTTGAGGAGCACCCTATTCGGATTGTTGATCGTAGTACAAAGGTCCTCCATGGATAATCTGTTCCTCTGGTATGAGTGCTAGGGAAGCATGGACGAGTACAAGATGAGACTTAGGAGAGGGAGGCTATTGTATGATCATAGTGGCCAGAGCTGTTCGAGGATTCTTCTTCTACGCTGCCTTGCTAGGGAAATTCAAGGATGAATTTATTTAAGGGGGGAAGTTTGTAATAATGCTGATCTTCTTTTAGGTATGTTTTCCTTTTTCTGGTGTTTTTGAGGAAAAAGAGGTTTTTCTAAAAATTTCTTAAGTGCATGTCGTGTACTTTATGAGTACATGTCGTGTACTCGGTTACCGTAGGTAGCCGGGTGCTGGTTTTGTCACGACAATGCACATGATCGTGTGTAGTGACCTGAAGACCACCTAATGTGGGGATCGATAAAGGCCAGTATACACCGTGTACTTCAACATTACCCATTGTGTACTTTATTTTTTTCATTAAACATACCGAGGTCGCGTCTAACAAACAGAAACACCACCTTCTAGGTCTGTCTCATCCGGGAGAAACCGTATGGCCACGATCTTTCCCTAGGCCACCGACCAAGCATATTTTCTCCGATTTGACCATTTTTGATTGCATTGGGATTGCCTCGGTAAGCTCTTGCTTTTCCTAGAGCTTTGTTTCCTGATTCCTCATCTTCCTCAAGTTATCTTCAGTTGAGTGTTTATAGTTTTTTTTGTAGATCTATGGTGTTCTTCGGTGATTCAAGGGTTGAGGTTCATGTATAACGATCCTTCAACATCGAGGTAGGTGGTTTGTGCCTTTACATATACATTCTTTAAATTTTCGGCGCAAAAGTTCCCAATACCCTTGATCGGGGTATTGCGTGTTTATAGTTTTAGCCCTGTTAATTACTTGATATTCTTATATGCTTGAGTAGAGGTTAATTGAATGTGAATAGGGTTAATTTCTATACTTTGGAAGTGTTTTCCCATGCACGTTTTCTTGTTTTGACTATTTGGTCTAGCTTTTCATGTTAGGTTTTTGTTTACTTTCCATTCCTAGTGTTGTTAGGATGGAACTATTATTATCTGTCTTGCTGTTATGCTGTTGACTAGTTATCCAAGTAGTTCTTGAGTTTTACTTTGGCCGTTTTGCATTACTATGCTCGTTTGACTTACATAGGGCCATGAGAACCTGGTGTAGTAGACCATAAGGAGAATGGATGTAAGGCCTTCTCCAGTGGGTGTTATTATTGTTACGATGTGCGACCATAGAGGGAATTGATGTAAGTGCTTCCCCAGAGTGTCTGTAGTTTCTCAACCCAGGCCACAGGGGGGAATGTGATGTAAGTGCTTCCCCAGAGCACCTTTTAGTTACCGATACGAGACTATAGGGAGGAATTGATGGCGAGTGCTTCCCGAGAGAGTCTATACTAAAGATGAACCAGAAGGGTTAGACTATGTGTACTTCCTAGAGGGTTGCTTGTGTTTTCTAAGTAGGAATAGAGGGGATTAAGCGATGAGTACATCCCATAGGTTTACCTGTTTGGGATTATTTGTTTACTTTCTTTGTGGAACTGAATGCTTTGAAACTGTGGAATTGTTTACTATTGAGTAATACCCTTTTTACTGCTTCTTTCATTTATTTCTTGCCATTTATATTCACTGACTGTTAGGAATAGATCTCTTGGTGGCTTCCTGCTTGGATTTATTCTCACACCCTGTTTGGGTCATGCTTTTGGGCCCAAACAGATTATTTTTTTACAGGTATAGATAAGGGAAAGCACCCTTCTACTTCAGCTTCTTGAATACTTTGGAGATAGAGAGAATGGGACCAAGATGAGGCTTGAGATGCTGGGGAGTTGTTTACTCTTTTCATTTGTACTTTGGTTTAGTACTATATTTCAGTATTGTGACGTTTTTGGCTGTTTTCCTTGACATATGTATCACACATCATTATTTATGTGTTTTAACTGCTTATTACTTTCAGTCTTCTGCTGTTTACTGGTACCTTCTATGATTATTGCTTCTACTATTTCTTTGTGTTTTACTTCTATTGTGTTACTCTACCAATGAGGGAATAGTTTCCCCACTATCACACACAAGGCTCTTGTTTCTAGTCAGAAGCCTCTAAAATTTGGGGAAATTTGCTTGATGCCATGTGACCAACTGGGTACGGGTCATCTCTAGGCGGCTTCCAGAATGAGGGCATTTGAGGAAATGTGCTTAGGGGTTTTTCAAACTTGTTTGGACACTATTGTCGCACATCCTTCCAGAACGATGACATTATATGAGACAAGGCTCAACAAGTGATAAATCGCCTAGCCCTAACCAACAAAGAGTAAAATGGTATGGAATTCCATATAAATCCTAAAAAAGGTTCCATTTTGATAGATTCCTTGATTCTGTTATTCTATGTAAACTCTATGAGTGCCATATATCTCTCCCACAAACCACAAAAATCCAAAACATAGGATCACAACATATCCTATAGAACATGAACAATGCTCTCAGATTGACCATCGGTCTTAGGATGATAGGTTATACTCAAAATAACATGTGATCCTAGAGCCTTATAAAGACCTTACCAAAACTATGATGCGAAACACAGATCTCTATCAGAAATGACACTCATTAGAACACTGTGTAGCTGAACTAACTCACACACATAATGACTACCTAGATTATCAATTGTGAAGGTCTCCCAGATAGGTAAAACGTGAGATAGATTCAATAGTCAATCTAAAATCACCCATACTCCATCATTATTATAGGTTTTACTGGGTAATCCTATCATAAAATCTATAGTGAAATCATCCCATTTCCACTTGGTAATAAGAAACAGATTCAAAATCTTAGCTGCCCTCTGATGCTCAGATTTCACCTACTGAAAAGTGAAACATCCTTCCACAAATCCTTCCACCTCCTTCTTCATTCATGACCACAATAACTGTTTACTGAGACCACGATACATAGTTTTAAAATGAGGTTTCACCTCCCATTTAGAAGAATGAAACTCTCTCTTCATATCCTCAAATAATCCTGTAGGAGCCTATACCTAGCCACAGAAAAGTAGATAATTTCCACTTCCAAGAGACCAATGTGATAGTGTCTCCCCACCATATATTTTATCTCTTAAAACTAATCCCTCTAAAATATATAATTTTTTGGTATTGATCTAGTCCAAAATCACAATTATAAAAAATGTTGATGTCAATTATACTCATCCATGAGTCTCCTAAAAATATAGATGCATGTCTGTAAAGAGTTAAATTACCCAAAAATCATCACAAGACTCCTACAATTCCTATAATTTCATCTTTAATCTTAATTCATTAGCCACAATGTTTCTCTTTCCCAATGTATAATATAACTAAAAGACAAAATACTACAAATACTCAACCCACCTCCTCTACTGAAGGTTCTGGTCCCACTGAGAAAATATGTACTTGAGGCTCTTATGGTCCATGTATACCACAAACCTATCACCCATTAGATAATTACTCCATAATCTTAGGTAATGTGTGACTACTACTAACTCCAAATTGTGATTATGTTAATTCTTCTCATGTGGTATCAAAAATCTTGAGCCACAAGAAACCACTCGATCCTTCTACATCAAAACTACTCTGATTACAACTCTAGATGATTCATAGTTTATGTTATATGATTTACCTAATATAGGTAAAGTTGGGATAGGTACTGGGGTCAACCTACCTTTTAGCTGCTAAAAATAACTCTCACAAGTGTCTGACCAAACAAACATCACTCTCTTCTTGGTTATCTTAGACATCGATGTTTCCAGTTGGGAGATTTCCTAGATAAAGCATAAAAAATAACCTATTAAACCCATAAAGATTTAAATTTAGAATTCATTCTTGGGTTTCTTCCAAGATACCAAAACTACAAACTTATATGGGTCTACTAACACTCCCACCTCTGATATGACATGGCCCAATAAGTGCACTTTATTAATCCAAAAACTGTATTTACTTATCTTGGTATAAAGCTGAGGCTCTATCAATGTACTCAAGATGATGTCAATATGTTGGACATGATCATCTTAAAGATAGGGTTACACTAAATGTCATCAACAATAACCACCAGAAACTGATCTAGAAATGAAAAAAAGAACATATTCATCAAAGTCGTGAATACCACATATGCATTAGTCAAACAAAATGACATCACGACAAATTCATAGAAGACTTATGTTCTCTTAAATGTAGTCTGAGGTATGTATTTTGTTCTCACCCTCAACTAATGGTGTCTTAGTCTTAAATAAATCTTGGATAAGATCTTAGTACCTATCATCTAATTGAAGATATAATTATTATATGGAAGAGCATACTGGTTCTTAACCAATATTTGGTTCAACTTCTGATAATCCACACACAAGTGCGAAGTCCAATAAGCCTTCTTGGCGAAGAGATCTAGAGAACCCTAAGGAGATGTACTGGTCAAAATGAAACATTTAGTTTCAAGATCATCCTACTGAACTTTGTACTCTGAAAACACTGTGGATTCTTTTCTGTAAGGTGGGATAGAAACTAGCTCTTCTCTCCGCACCAATTCGATCATGAACTCAATCTATCACTTGGGTGGTAAGATGTTGAAATCATCAAGAAATAAATCCTTAAAATATTATGCCACTACATGAAAATAATCTGGTTTTATTTTACCATCATCTAGAGAAATAACAGCTACCTGATCCATGAGACCATTCAATATGAACTGAATTAGTCCTGCATGACAATCTTGAAGATCCCACTCACCCTGGAGAGAATAGATTCCTCCCTCTAAAGGTAAAAAGGTAACTCTCCTATAGTATGATTTGAAATAATCCTATTATAGAACAAACCAATCCATACCAAGAATCAAATCAAATCCTATCATCTTTATCATGAACTATTCTCAAAAGAAGCAGTTACCACCAATATCTAGAGAACATGGCTTGCAACATATGATATTCTCATACCACACTCCCAATAGTGTTTAGATGGTCAAAACACCATTCAAGCATTCATCCTCTAATCCCAAACTATTTACAAAAATAATGGATAAAAATTAATTTGATGATCCTATATCAAAAAAGAAAAAGAAAGGGTAGATGATATAAGGATCATACCTCTGACAATATATGGTATTGTATCCACGATAGCTGGAGTAGTCTGTATAACATGTCGTTGACTAACCCCATCACCCTGGGAACCAACACAACTTCCCTAATCTATAGTCTATTCTTGGAACTTTCATTTATACTTGGGGGTACTACTTCCCCTATCTCGACAAGAATGTTCTATAGAACTCCAACTACCCGTCTACTGAAGAGTAGCTAAGTCCTTCTCATAATATGATGTATGTCCTGTTTCCCTGCCACTAATCTGTAGTTGGATTTCCATTCAAACCCTCTATAGGTGTACCAATTTTCCATAATAATGACACTGTATAGTAGGGTATAAACACTAAGGCCATGTGTGGCTCGTCTTGACATACTGATATAATTTTAATGGAACATGATCCTGAAATAGTTTCCCACTTCACTCGCTACTATGTCCGATATTACCCTAGAAAATAAAGTCAAAATGAAGCTTATTTACACTAGAAGAAGAGTTCACAATTTTCCCAACTGAAATAGTCTAGCCGATGCATGAGGCCTCTCTCATATTCCCTTTCATTATTAGTTCCTAATTTATCAAATCTAAAAAAATGCTCAGATGAAGCATGTTCACCTATGACCTGATATAGAGACCAAAGTTTAACCTACATGGATATTACATCATTTTAAATTAATATCCAACACATTACAAAAAATAAATTCCTGAGGACTGTAATAGTTTAGTGTCTTTGGAAACTTGGAATCAAAATATTATATCCTTGTGAAAGATCTTAAATATCCCCCCAAAAGATTTCCACCTTTAATACTTCTACCTAAAACCATTCTTCATAACCTTGGGAAAGGGAACATAATAAAGGGATGAGATCAGATGCTCAGAAAGGGTAAATAAAGGTAACACATAAGCATAACATAAAAAAAATGGTATGGAACTTATGCATAACATTTGAAGATCGTACCTTGTATAATAGATATCATAATAAATATTGGAAGTTCGTAAGTCATGAATCATAAGATAATTACGAGCATACTTAATGAAATCATAACATAGGAATAATACATGGAATTTGCGGCATGGACATTGGTTTATAACATTGTGAACATGTATAAGTAGAAACTTGTTCACTCATTAAGTTAAATACATGAAATCAGGACCCTAAATCAACTTATGGACTTTCAACCACGTCCATTCATAACATTGTGATTATGTAATTATGTTTACACATAACCTTATGGATAAGAAACCAAGTCCATGAACTACTTTGTGAACATGTAATGATTTTCATGCATAACATTGTGAACATGTATTCAGGTTCACACATAAAGTTACAGACATGCAACTAGGTCCATGAATAACATTGTGAACATGTAATAAGGTCCATGCATA
The DNA here is from genome assembly GCA_963277665.1 of Viscum album. NCBI lineage: Eukaryota > Viridiplantae > Streptophyta > Magnoliopsida > Santalales > Viscaceae > Viscum > Viscum album. Next base: position 16,944,056 of record OY728128.1, read on the forward strand.
ACATTTTTAACATTTAATTAGGTTCACACATAACATTTTGAACAAGAAATAAGGTTAATGCATAACATTTATACTCACGAGTCATCCATCATTACTCAATGCATTGGAGGGAGATATAGATCCGACAAAATATATAACAAAATAATACATATGAGTTCCATTGTATTATAAACAATAATCATATCATAATTTATGAAATGAGATAGGAATCATTAGAATTTAATCATATCATTACCTATGGAAAATATGGAGGTATCATAATCGTCACCCATGAAAAGAATCGGGTTTCAAAAGCATATAACTCATGAAAGAGAAATAGGTGTCATAAGAATAATTCCATCAAAACCTATACCATTCATGAAATAACGTGAATGGAAACTTTGTATTATTTCCTAGAAGGGAAAAAGTAACATCAATAGATGTCAAAAACCTTTTTCTTTAAATAAGGCTTGTAAACATTTTCAAAAACCTTTTTCTTTAAAAAATTAAAAAATAATCTTGAAAACATTTTGAAAAATTTTTCCCTTGAAAACATATAAAATAATATTAAAAATATTTTGAAAATTATTTTCCTTGAAAAATTATAAAAAAAACTTGAATGAATTTTGAAAACCATTTTCCTCAAAAATTTATAAAATAATATTGAAAACATTTTGAAAATAATTTTCCTTGAAAACATATAAAAGGATCTTGAAAACATTTTGAAATCCATTTTCCTTGAAAACTTATATAAGGAGCTTGATAATTTTTTGAAACCCATTTCTCTGAAAATCTATTTATAAATATTTTTTTTTAAAAATTAACCTTTAAATATGAATATAAAGATTCAAATGATTAATGGAAGAAAAATCCATACCTATCTTATGAGGTAGAAGGAACATTTCTTTTGCATGGTAAAATGGTTAGAAAAATGCCTTATTAGAAAAAGAAACAAGAATATTACTCTGAAAAAATTGGTGTAATAAAAAAGAAAAAATTATTTCATAAGATATTAGTAGAATATTCTAGGAAACCCTTTTTAGAAAACATGGTTTTAATGGAATACAGATTTCTGACTGAAGAGAGGGTAAAGTTACACTTTCTTAAAAAATATTTCTTAACTATCTTATATAAAAAAGCGAGGAAAAATGGTACCAATATATTAATAAATCATGAATAAATAGTTTAGAATAAAATTGATTAATGTTCTGGAGATATGGATTATAAAATTTCATCAAAGCATAAACATAAACAATCATGAAATGTGATGAGATTTTTTCAATAAACACTTATCACTTGGTAACATTGAACCATAATCCCCATGTAAGAAAATGAAATGAAATTAATCTTAAAATATCATGAAAAAAATTATATTCATTATATAACCTTTAAAAGGAATTATATATACCAAATGGATAAATATGGGTGCATAACATGGCATGTGTCTCAAAGAAGGAAAATTGAGACCAAATTAATTTACCAATTTGGTCACTTTGGAAACATAAATCCCAAGAAATAAATTTCATAAAATGGATATTTAAATACCCATTAATTTAAATATAAAAATCAAATAATACATCCATGGTCAGTATACACATCACTCATAATGAATGGGTGGGGAATAAAGCATGTATCTCACAAAAAAAAGTGAGATGAAATCCCCTTACCTTGTGTCTTTACTCTCATCATACTTGTTAAAACAACATTTATAAAAAATATAATTTTTTATAAATATTTTAATAAACCATAATATTATATCTAAAAATATATATGAATTGATTTTGACTTTATATTACCTTCTTGTTAGCAATTTCTTGTTACGGTTATGCTTCAGGTAATATTCTCTTTGTTTTTTTGCATGTGTCCTAATTTGTTATATTTTTTAGTCCTTATACTTATATCATGAATTAAAAAATGTAAAAAATGATAGAAATATAATTTATATATATTATATGTGTATTATAATAACCTATATAATATATAAGTATGAAATGTAATACACTTTTCATGGAGATGGTTGGTCGTACCTATACATGAACATTGTTTCTGTTTAATTGTCGTGTTGAAAGAAAGTAAAATACATATATATATATATATATCATTATTATAGTATATTTATTATATCATATATATAATGTATACTCACTAAGACTATATTAATACGATCTATGTAGCCTATAAATGAATCATAACGCTTTGAGGGGGAGGTAGTCCACACTTTGTCAAATGAGATTATCGTATTAATATAAAATGGAAAGTAAAAAATATAAATATTGTAAAAATGAATATAGAATATTAAAGAAATAATAAATATAATATATTAAATATGTCAACATCTTTTTCATCATAATTTCCACCATGAGTGGTGGTAATGGAAAAATGAACAATTATTGTTTAGTGAGACGGTAGTTTGTTATAGACATAAACAGTCTGTTCGTTACCCATTAGATGGATGTGTGTGTAATTATAGGTCTAATAATTAGCATAGAATAATCCTAGTATATTGATTGTAATGGTTTTTGTACAATAAGGGAATAAATAGAGTGGAGTGTGTGGAGAAGGAAAATAAAAAAAGGACCTTGAGAGAAGAGGTTGCCTTTTAATTAGGTAACTCCTTTTGGTTTGCACCAAAATGATTCCTTGGATAAATTTATGCCCAAGTAGATGACTCTAGGATGAAGGGATGGATTTTTATACGTTTATTGAGTAGATTTTGTCCTAAAATAAGAGGTTTGGGAGGTATTAAGAAGTGGGAGAGTGGGTGTCCGTTTATAGGAAAGGAGAATGAGTCACATAGAATTTTTGAAAAGAAGTTAGGTGTACCCATTTTCTTACCTAAAAAGTCATAAGAAACCAAGATAAGTCAATAATGGAAGTTTTATGGCCGAAATATGGAAATAAAATGTTTTTTTAACAAGTGGATAAGTAATTTGATCCCCTAAGATTAAGGTTTAGTATCAAATTCAGCTTAATTTGACCATAATCTCTGTGATTAATTTTAATCACTTTTACTTATAATTTTGGTCAAAAAACAACATGAGATAATTAGAATATAAATATTATAATTATTAAAATGTTATAAATATATATATATATATATATATATTAATTCAATTTACTTAAGCATAAAAACTAAGATTAATGCTAATCCCATAGATGTGATGAAATAATGGGTTTTTAAAGTAGAAAAATGTTCAAAAGTTTGTTAAGTATTTATATTAAATTTCAAATTGAAATTGATTATAATGACATAAATGGAATTAATAGATTAATTGTTGATATGATTTCACCTTTAAAAAAAATTAATTTACAATTTAACAATAATAATTATTAAAAATGAATTTATTAACTAAAATACAATATTTTATACTATTCATCAAAAAAATGAATTTTCTGAAAAAAATAAAAACAATAACCCTGAGATAATTTCGGTATTATAAATTTAAAATTGAAGTTTATTTTATCAAATTCAAATTATATATTTTTATAGAGTTAATTTTATTATTTTTTATAGAAGGACATGAAATGTAGTTTATTTGAGAAAATAGTATTTTTAAACATATATGGTATTTAACAAAAAATATATCTTTTATTATTAATAAGTTTTATTTTTATAAATAAAATTATAAAAAATATTTTAAAAGTAGTTATTAATATTCATATTACTAATTTTAATGGATATGATATAATTATCTCATTTAAATGACTATAACAGTAAAATGACGTTTCAAAGAAACATCAGTGTTGCGTGAACATGCACCAAGTCATGGTTGCGCGTAGCGTACATCAGGTTGGTGTTCCATGTATCATATGATTATTTGGTGTTGTTTAACAAAAAATAATCCAATTTCATGTGAAAGGTATGTTTGACTTAGTGATTTAATAAAAAAATTATTTTCAGAGTTTCATGAAATGAAAATATTAATATATTAAATTAATTCAAAAAATAGTAATTATCAATATCTCAGAGTGTTACAATCCAACCTCGTTAAAATGAAAATCACCCTTGAAATTCATCTTGGTTATCAAAGGTTTAATACTTTAATGTTTCATTCATAGAAACTCATATAGTAAAAAGAATACTAAAACGTCATTTAAAAGGGAAAGTTGGAAACAAAATGGCTACCCAAAGAAACATATAACTAGGTTTCTATATTAGAGAACATAAGTTGGAAGTGAAAACATGGAAATGGAATAAAAATATAACAATCAAGTTCTAATAGAGAGTAATAAAGAAAAAGGTCAGGATAAAGTTAATAATAAAAAATCCATAAATTTGTGATGAACTAAGGGACTATCTGATCCATTTGAAATATAGGTAATACGATAACTTTTTCTCGATATCAAGATACTTTTTACAAAAGTTAAATAATTTTCATGAAAATATTTACTTTCATGATTTCAGTACAACCTGACCCTTTTTTCTCCAAAAAGGAATGTTACTTTTTTATTCTTGAAGTAGTAATAGATCATGAGACCCATGATATTCCATCCCATTTGTCATAACACATGTTAGATTCAACAACCTATCAAATATACATAAATCCTCATATATAAAGATAACACTTTAATATAATTGTCTGAATTTTATGTTTAACTTAAATTTTCCACAAATGGTTAACCTTATTCCCCATCAAAAATATAATTCACTCTTTATTCCTTAAATAAGCTCTTATCTTTAAACAAAAATATTTTTATTAGAAACATGGGTCCAAACTTTCACTGATAGAATATCAAATGTGATTTTATTATTCCATAATACATGTTGAGAAATATAATCATATTAAAAATCACCAATGTATGAACAATAATACTTTCATAGGGATTATTCATACAAAAAAAACACAAAATTCCCAACTAAGGAGAGAAGGATATGTAATTATTAATTATCTTGGTTCACTTCATTCATTATGATCACATAAGATTTCTCTTTTTTCCTTTGTATTCATATGTTTTTGTGTCTTATCATTCACATTAGTCCTTGGATTGGGGCACTTGTTAGCATAATGGACAAACTCCATGCAGTTGAAACACTGAAGTATGAGAGGTCAATTATTTGGAGAATTCTCTTTATTCCCATTACCTCAATATTTATCCACTCTATGACCTTTATTTCCACACATAAAACATTTATTATCTCTCCTAAGACAATTTTATCCATGTTTCATTCCGCACTTTTAGCATAAAGTAAATCTAATCATCTTATCTTTCTAGTTTTAGAGTTTCCTTTGAATTATAGGCTTTTTTTGTTATCATAAAAATGAGATCAATGAGAAGCTTCAAAATCCCTTTATATAAGAAGAATATGAGGAACATAATTATCTAAAAATAAGTTCTTGTACTAAAAAAAATCCATGGATTAAATTTTATCTTATTGCCTCATATTCCTGATGAAGTTCCACCAATTTTTCTCTTCACCTTCCAAGCGATAAGTTCCCAATATAAATTTTTATCATTCCGAGTAATAGATAATGAAAAATATATTTTCAGTTGTAAAAAACCATTTCTCATCAACTAGTGGATCAGATGTTCCACTAAAATAAGGTGGATATTTCATTAAAAATTATTCCAGAAAACTTTGTTCCCTCCATTAGTTGTTTGGAAATTCATCATGATCCATTTCTTGATAAGGATGTATGGTCATAACAATGAAGTTTTTCATTCCATATTCCATAAAATTTGGTTTCTCAGGGGGCAATCATTGAATTATTCATTGTATTCCTCATTTTTATTTTTCCTTTAGGTTCTAGTCATCTACTAAAACTATATAGTATAATTTTTGAAAAAATTATCATTAATAAGAACCACATAATCATGAAAAGTTACTTATAGGATGTCCAAAGTATTACACCTTCCTTAATATATGATTTCTTAGGTTTATCCTAGGTTATTCATTGAAAAATTATATTTAAATCCTTCATGATAGTTTGTAAAGTGTTTGAGAATTCCCAACTCATATACCATAGGAGTGTCAAACTAAGTGTGCAGTAAGGCCTGTTATCATGTACCTGATTTCCCCGAGTCAGGCTTGGGACATCTTGTCAGAGTTGTTACCCCTAGGTTCATCTATTCTAGAGCCACAACCACTCTTAGTATCCAAATAGGGATGTATTTCTAGGAAACCACTAACTCTATCCTTTACCAAAATTTCAGGACATTTTACGAAATGTTAAATCATCCTTATACTTATCCTAAGAAAAATCCCTAGATATATCCTTAGAAACGGACCTTGAGATCTCACTAATGTTAGCTCATCCTAGTTTCTAAAGGTTGACTAAAAATTTCCTTTGATACCAACTATAGTGAACTAAGCTTAACATACATGGATATTACATCATTTTAGATTAATATTCAGTTCATTATAAAAATACATTCTTGAGGATTTTAATAGTTTAGTATCTTTGGAAACATGGAAATAAAATATTCTATCCTGGTGAAAGATATTCAACATCTCCCATAAATACCTCCACTTTTAGGACTTATACCTAAAATATTTCTTCATAACCTAGGGAAAAGAAACATAAGAAAGGGGTGAGATTAGATTCTTAATAAGGTTAAATAAAGGAAACATATAAACATAACATGAAAAAAGGGTATGGAACTTGTGTATAACATTTGAGGATCTTACCATACATATTAGACATCATAATAAATATTGGAAATTCATAATTCCTTAATCATAATATAATTATGAGAATAATTCATGAAAGCATAACATAGAAATAAGACATGAAATTTGTGGCTTTCACATTGGTTTATAACATTGTAAACATGTATAAATAGAAACAGGTTCACCCATTAAATTAAGGACATCAAATCAGGCCCCCAGATCAACTTATGGACATGAAACTAGGTCCATGAATAACATTGTCAATGTGTAATCTGGTTCACACATAACCTTATAGAAAAGAAACTAGGTCCATGAACAAATTTGTGAACATTTAATTTGGTTCACCCATAATATTGTGAACATGTAATCAGGTTCACAAATAAACTTTTAGACATGCAACCAGGTCAATGCATAAAATTTTGAACACACAATAAGGTTCACTCATAAAATTATGAACATGTAATCAGGTTCATGCATAAACTTATGGACATCGAACCAGTTACATGAATAACATTTTGAACATTTAATTAGGTTTACACATAACATTTTGAACATTAATCAGGTTCACATATAACATTTATACTCACGAATCATCCATCGTTAATCAATGCATTAGAGGGAGATATAGATCCAACCCAAGACATAAAAAAATCATACATACGAGTACCACAATATTATAAACCATAATCATATCAAAACCAATGAAATGGTATAGTAATAATGAATATTTAATCATATCATTCCCTATGGAAAAGAGTTAGATATCATAATCACCACCAATGAATGGAAGTAGGTTTCAAGAGAATATAAACTGTGAAAGGGAAATGCGTGTCATAAGAATCATTAAATCAAGACATAAACCATTAAAGAAATAAAATTAATGGAACCTTTGTATTCTTTCTTATGAGGGCATGATTAACATCTGCAGATGTCATATTAGAAGGAAAATAACATAGAATGATATTTTGAAAATATTTCTTGGGGAAAATGCCATTTATTCTTTAAAAAATCTATTTAAAACATAAAACTTTTTAAAAACCTTTTACATTTAAAATAATTTTAAAATTTATAAAGATGGCTTAAAAACCTTTTTGAAACCTTTTTTCTTTAAAAATTTATAAAATAAACATTTAGAAATTTTGAAAACCATTTTCCTTGAAAACTTTTAAAATAGTCTTGAAATAATATAGAAACCATTTTCCTTAGAAACTTATAAAATTATATAGAAATTTTTTTTAAAACCATTTTCTTTGAAAACATATAAAATAATGTTGAAAATTTTTTGAAAATCATTTTCCTTGAAAAATTATAAATTAAGATTGAAAACATTTTGAAAACCAATTTCCTTAAAAACATATAAAAGTATATTGAAAACATTTTGAAAAATATTTCATTTAAAATAAATTTTAAAAAGAATTTCTTACAAATTAACCTCTAAAAAATAAATTTAATATTTATAGGATTTATGGAAGATAAATCCATACATGTCATATGAGGTAAAAAGAATATTCCTTTTTCATGGTAAAATGGTTATAAATATTCTTCATTCAGAAAACGATAAGAAGATTCCTTAGAAAACATTGGTAAAATACAAAAAGGGTAAAAATATATTTTATATGAGATTATTATAATATTATTAGAAACCATTTTTAGAAAATATGGTTTTAAAGGAACATAGATTTTTGACCTAAGAGCGGGTAAAGTTAGGCTTTCATAAAATAACTTTCTTAAATATCAAATGTACCAAAGAGTGGAATAAATGATACAAATATATGAATAAATCTTTCATAACTATAGGAGAATAAAATTCATGAATTTTCTTGAGATATGGATCATAAAATTTCATCTAGGGAAGCATAAACATAAAAAATCTTGAAAAGCGATGAGATTGTTTCAATAAACTCTTACCACTTGGTAACTTCGAAACATAATCTACATGTAAGAAAATAAAAATAAATAAAGAAAAAATATCATGAAAATAATGAGATTCATGATATAACCTTTCAAAGTTATTATATACACCTAATGGAAAAATAAATGTACATAACTTCGCATGTGTCTCAAAGAAGGAGAATTGAGACAAAAATAGTTTACTAATTTCCTAACATTTGAAACATAAATTACATGAAAGAAATTTCATAAAATGTATTTGTAAATACCCATAAATTTAATTTTAAAAATCATATAATACATCCATGGGTAGTATAGACACCACTCAAAATTAATTGGTGGGGAATAAAGCATGTATCTCATGGAAATAAAAAGTGAGATGAAATCCCCTTACCTGTTGCCTTTACTCTCATTGTACTAGTTAAAAACTTCTGTATAATACATATAAAATTATTATACATATTTTAAAAAGAATAATATTATATTTAATATGATATATGGATTTATTATTACTTTATATTACCCTGTTGATAGCAATTTAATGTTATGTTTATGCTTTGGGTAATATTTTCTTTGTTTTTCACATGTGTCTTAATTTTTTATATTTTTTATACTTATACTTATACAATGATTTACAGAGTGTAAAAAATGATATAAATATAATTTATATAAATTATTTTTGTATTATAATAATATATATAATATATAATTATGAAATGGAATACACCGTTCATGTAGATGGTAGGACACACATATGCGTGAATGTTATTTCTGTTAAATTGTCATGTTGAAAGAACATACAATACGTATATGAATATATAAGTATTTATATATATATATACATATCATTATTAAATTATATTAATTATATCTTAAATATGATATATATTCACTTAAACCATCCATAATACAATAAATTTAGTTTATAAATGAATCATATCACTTTGAGGGGGTGGTATCCCACACTTCCTCAAACAAAATTATCATATTAACAAAAAATGGAAAGTAAACAAATATTTGTGTTGTAAAAATGAATAAATAATCTTAAAGACATAATAAATATAATATATGAAATATGTAAACAGATTTTTCATCATAATGTCCACCATGAGATATGGTAAAGTAAAAATGAACAATCTTTATTTAGTGAGGCGGTAGTTCGTCGTACACATAAATAGTATGTTTGTTACGTATTATATGGATGTGTGTGTAAGTGTATTTAAAAAACTTCACATAAAAACATTCTAGTATATTTAAGATACATTTTTTTATACATTCAAGGAATAAATAGAGTAAAGGAGGTAGAGAAGGAAAATAAAATAAATGATCTTGAGAGAAGATGTTACCTCTTAATCGGTAACTCCTTTTGATTTATGACAAATGGATTCCTTGGAAATATTTCTTCACAAGGATAGGATTCTAAGAGAAATGGAGGGATGTTTATAATATTATTGGGTAAATAGTTTCTTATCCTAATAGGGTTGAGATGTGTGGAGAAGTTGGAGAGGTCATGGCATTTTATTGGGAAGGAAAAGAACTCACTTGGAATTTTGAAAACAAGTTAGGTGTACACATGTTATTACTTAACAAAATTCTTAAATAACAAACATAAATCAATAATTTAAAGTTTATAACAGAAATATGAACAAAAAATTTGTTTTTTATAATTTTATGGGTCATTTAGGGTCCTCAAATTATGGTTTAGTCCCTAATTTAGCATAATTTGACCTTAATCATTGTGATTAAATTTAATCAGTTTTACTAATAATTTTGGTAAACAAATAAAAATGATATAATTATACACTAAATATTATACTGATTAAAATGTTATATATCCATATTTCTAAATTAAATTCATAGAAGTGGTAAAATTATGATTAATTCTAATCCCACATATGTGACGAAATAACTGGTTTTTAAAGTAGAAAAATGTTCAAAAGTTTGTTACGTTTTTATATTCAATTTCAATGATAATTTGATTATAATGAACTAAATTTTGTTAATATATTTATAATTTATATAATTTCTCCTTGAAACAAATATAAATTATAATTTAACATTAATAAGTATTTAAATTAAATGGTAGTTATTAACTAAAATATAGTATTTTCACTATTCATCCAAAAAGTATGTTTCTCATAAAAATACAAAACATTCACCCTAATCTAATTTTGAAATTTTATATTCAAAAATGGAGTTTTTTTATCAAATGAAATTTATATATGTTTCTAAAATTAAATTTTTTATTTTTTAAATGAGGATAAGAAATGTAGTTTATTTGAGAAAATAATATTTATATACATATACGGTCTTTACCAAAAATTATATCTTTCATTATCAATATGTTTTATTTTTATAAAACCATTATAAAAATATTTTAAATGTTGTTATTACGATTCATATTACTAATTTTAACAATTATGTTATAATTATCTCATTTAAATAATTATAATAGTAAAATGATGTATTGTAGAAACATCAGTGTTGCGTGTAATGTATGCCAAGTCATGGTCGCATGTAACATATGTCGGGTTGATGTTCTATGTATCGTACATCATGTTTTTGTTGTGTAATGTATGCCAAGTCAATTCCATGTGAAAGGAATATTTGACTTAGTGATTTAATAAAAAAACTATTTTCATAGTTTTGTGTAATAAAAAATATCCAAATATTCATTTAATTAGAAAAATAATAATTCACAAAATCTCGGGGTCTTACACATGATATCATAGTGAAGACCATCCTAAAAACATATTTTTCTAGAGATCTCATCATCTTCCAAATATGGAAAAAAATATTGCATGTTAGTGAAACATTCAGCGTATTCTAACACATAAATACCTTCCTGTTTTAGAAGCATGAACTTGTGAGCCTTCTCATCCCTCAACATCTTGGGATAGAAGTGGCTCAGGAACTTCATCTTGAATTCATTCCTATATAACTATTCTTTATTCCATGTCTGCTACAAAATTTACCACCAATTCTTGGATGGTCCATGAATCATATATGCATCGGGATTCACTCTCCAATATGTGAGTGTCTTAAGATTCTTAAAGATTTTCTGGACTAGTTCAATTCAGAACTCGGCTACCTCGGGGCCTCCATCCCCATTTAATGTAGGCGAATTCTACAACTAGAAATCTCTCATCAACTTAAACATTGAAGGCACAATGACAATAGTCTTTCTTTCCATTGATCTCATGACCCTCACAAAGCTTCTTTGAAGATGAAAATCCATCTGATTATCTGGAGCTATAATAATATTTGGTTTAGCTGAATTAGGAGATTACTGATCACCACTCTCATAATGATCAACTTAAATATGATGAGGATTCATATTCTCTATATAAAAAAACACACTCATTAGAAAATTGGTTATGAATAGGGTCAACCTCAACAGGTGACAATGACAGAGAAACACTATCTCTTGGTCTCTCTAAATATGGATTATTTTTTTTATCACGAAATAACAGTTCATTTATTCATTTTATTTAACATATATAACAATTTATCTCTTATCATAGTTGAAACATGAGAGTATATATCACATGAAATAAATATATTCCTATCATTAACAATTCCTGTCAATATAACTCCCTATGTTCCTAGTATGATGCATGTGTAGTCATCTCTCTCCATACCGAGACATGAGTTTAAATATCAAGAATCTATAATATCATAGCATGATAACACCAAAAAACATGTGAATAACCCAGGGTGAAATAACATCAATTGTAACAAGAGAACACCATAATTAACAATCTATCCCTGGGCACCCAGATTTTCCCCCGCACATGGGTTAGCTACTCCCATGAACATTCTCATTACCAAGTCCCAACACATCAAAATATCCTTTATACCATTCCCAGATTAAAAGTAAATGGAAAAAGAAACATGGTGGGCTCTAATACCACTTTGTAATATCTATCATTTTAGAACACTCTCACATGGCCAAAAAAGGTCGGTTATGAGACCTCAAGTGTGCCTCCCCATACACTAGAGTACATCAAATTGTAGTAGGGGTGTGATAAGTATCATTGGGAGACTATACCCCCTGGTTACAGAGTTACAATACAACATAAATAATCCATTTGAATAAGATAATAAATATGAGAGTGTTGAAGTAATGAAAAAAATATAATACATCTGAAAAAAACCATGAATACAACTAAATAATCCAATAATAATAAAGAAATAATGTAGTGATGTGATGGAATGTGAATAAATTTCATGATAGTGGTAATAAAAAATAAAAAATAGAAAAATCAAAATAACCCTGTCCAGAATACTATTTTAGTCCCATCTCCAAACTACAACCTATCCTGTAAGAAAAAAAATCCACAACAAAGTCTTTTTCCCTTTCCCAATATTGCATCCATGTAATCTGCTCAGGTTTCATATGACAGCCCGAATAGGGTGTTAGTATAACTTAGTAGGTTGACACCACCATGTCTAATAAAAACCAGTATGATAATAAGTGTATGAAATAATGAAATAATCAAGTGCATTAATTAATTAAACAATTAAATTAATACCACATCAACCTACTTCACCTCCATGTCATAATATCTATGAGCATGTCTTATGACCATGCCAACAATAACCACATAACCATGAGATAAAAAAACCTACCTCAACACCATAGAGAAATGTCTTTGAGCATTTCATACGACCATTCCAACCATAACCATATAAATATAGAAAAATATATCCTTATAACCAAGGTAGAAATCACACAATTTTGGGTCAAAACCTTCTATATAAGTATTTTAACACTTAGTCTGGGTCGAGCCCAATGTAAAATAATTTCAGAATGTATCAAGGCCTAGACCAATATATAATAATTTAAGTATTTTTCTTGGACTATCCCAATATATAATCATTTTATCATGTCTTGGGGCCTATCCCAATCAATAATCATTTTAGTATTTAAACTAAGACAACACCCTGTATAATTATTTCAACATTTAAATTACAACACTTATCATAGAAAAAAGGATATCACAATATCACATTATTAAGATCAATGGTTAATTATGAAAATTACCATTTATCTTTAAATTACAAATTTTATTTTTTATTTGTTCTTAAATAAAAAGCATTTCATTTATCTCAATAAACAAGCCAAGCCAAAGTGAATCTTATATCTAGAAATCACCCAAAACCATTCCATACTAAGCACACTTTAATCCATCAAAAAATTATTTTATAATCAAGGGTTCTCTCACCTGAATAGTAGCCAAAATCCATATCAATATCCAATTGGGTCAAAGTTAATCTAAGGAATATTCTAATTAATCATTTAATTTATTTGTCTTACAATATGTTGGTGCAGTTTCAATATTTCACATACATGAAAATTATCAAAACATAGGGCTAAAGTTTATATTACCTACCTTTAATTTATGATAAAATAATGTTTCAAAATGAAAAAATCCATGAGGAAAAAGGTGTGTACGATCTCAAGAAGGATCCTCGATCAAAATAGATCAATATCAAAAACAACAATACACACAGTCAAGAGATTACACTGCAACAGCTGAAGAACCTATGGAGATATGGGAAAGCCTTACAAGAACCACTTACCTGGGATTAGATGCCCAAATAGGACATCGATAAATAATAATGGTGCTTTGAAATTTCTTGGAAGGTGCCCTAGTGTTGAGAGGATGAAGCTTCACATGAGATTAAATAAAAAACAACTCCATGGAAATATTTAGAACTATAGGTTGTGGAATTACATGGCGTGTAATATAGTTATATGAAATGAAATTATTTCAAGATGGATACACCGAAAAACCTTTCACCTTGACTGAATATTATATTCCCCCTAAAAATACAAGGTGTGTAATCCATTCACACAGTGTGTAAATGTTCTGTAAATTGTTTTTTAGTAAATTTTCCTTATAAAAACTACATGAACCCCCTTTTAAAGCTTATCAAATTACTAAGTACTTTTGGAAACACTGGAACCATTCCTCAGAACTCCATCAATTAAAATAAACATAAATCCCAATAATTTAGGTCATTTCCCCTAGTAAAATCTCTCCAAATGGATTCTCTCTGGTTTTTTAAAGTTTCCTTGCAACCCAAGACAACATTTATTCAAACACACAGACATTTATGGAGTAAAAATCACCACTAATGTTTAAGATTAGAAAAAACAAAATTGAAATATGTTTTGAAAAAGAAAACTCAAATAGATATGCACTTGAAAAAAAATATGGGATCTTATATAAAGGTACATTTGCATTGAACTAAATAATTTTCAATGTTTGTTTTTTTATATTTTAATCTTCTAAAAGTTTAAGTATGCTTCTATTTCTCTATTAGAAATATATTTTAGAAATAATATTTTCCCAAAATATAGACATTTTTTATATATATATAATAACACTCATTACTATCTATGGGAATATTTAAAAAATAAGGCCAAATAATAACACATATGTAAATTTATCTATCTAGAAAAATTTACTTGAAAATAAAATTTATTTATTAAAATGTACCATTGATGGGCGATGAGAACTGTTTATATCATATTTTAAGAAATAACTTGGATAAAATACTTTTATAGTGAATAATATTATTTTATTTTTTCTTTTTATAATATGTTATAGAATTCATAGAATCATAAATCAGGCATATATAAAACATCTCAGTTTATTCCAAACTAGTTATTATTTTTTATATTAATTATATTATATTATAAGAGTATAATTTGATTATAAATACATATCTTATTTAAAATTTTAAAATCCATCAATGCTATATTAATCCGTTATATTTCATTTATCTATTTAAGTAAATATTTCCACTTTATTTTAATGAACACTTCAAGCTTCATTTATCAATTATCCCTTAATTTTAAACTCTTGCACATACTCATAATAATTATTTTATGTAAATATTGTCTCATATATCCCCCAAAATAAAATAATTGATATATATAATGATAATATCACACTTGGAATATACATGGTATTTATTAGACCACTTAAATTATTATTTGAATTTACTCCTCTAATGTTCATGTCTTTCATAATAGAAACATTGACCTTCCATCCAGGAAAAACATTTTGGTAATAACCTAGTAAAATTATTGGACCATTGAATAGTTATCCTAATCACCTGAATTAAATTTTTAGATGTCTTTATTATCATCAAAACACTAGATTTTGGACCCCCTATTTTCTACTCAACTAGCATCAATATAATTTGAATATTGGGTAAAAAATTGAACTTGTTATTATTTTATTTCAAAATAATTTCTTAAATATTTGGGAAAATTTAACAGAGGATTAATTTCATAACTATATCTTGTAAAATAATATACCCCAATCTCTTAATTTCATTAAAATAATCAATCATTTGATAACATGAGTAAATGTTGAAATTTCTTTAGTTATTTTTCATCTGAACAATTCCTTTAAAACATCATATATTTATTATATTTCATGTTATTTATAAATCCTATTTAGTATATATACCATTTAGAATACATTCATGTTATCATGGTTCTTTTTTAACTTAGGATTCATAGATACTTTAATTAGATTATATAAATCAATAGATTTTGTATTAGGATTCAAATAAGCACACACACACACACACACATATTTGTGTGTGTGTATTTGTTGAATAATCTCACCAATAAAATTATTAGGAAGGGGTTTCCCTAATAATTAATAATTTTCATTCTTCTTTAGGAAATATCATTTTTTTTATTCTAATATAAGACGTTAATTCTATTAATATAAACATTTTTTAATGTTAATTTCAAATAAAAGTTTGTTGATGATGCAATTTTACCTATAACATGAAATTTTATCAAATAATTCTTGTGTTTTTTATTTATTTAGTAAATCATTTTATAAAAATTCTCCCAATAAAATGATGGCTTTTTGATATGTATCAAATTTATTTATAGGGAGAGAACCATATTTTACTTAAGACATGAGTCTGATTTAGATATTCACTCATAACTTAGCTATTTGGTAATAAAATCAAATAAATCATATCATATATGACTCTTGGATTGTTTTTTGGACAACTCCATAACCAAGTAGTTCATTTGGATTATATCAAATAAATTCATGTAGGCACCTAATCTAATTTGGGACACCTAGCTAAGTAGGTCCAAAATTCCATTATTGAGTATGAAAACACAATCATATTATGGTTTCCCATAGCTAGAATTACTTATACAAGATAATCAATGGGACAATTACTTTGGCATGACCCGCCCATTTAAATGATCAAGGTCTTGACATGTGTTTACTTTAAAAGGAATATAACACTTAGTATTTTAAGGGATTATTTAATATATCTCCATCTTAAATCGTGTATTCAATACATGTTTGAATTATTATAATGATTTATTTTTTTCATAATAAACCGTAAACAAAATTAATATGTTACAAACATTATCAAGTATAACACTCTATACAAGGAATGATTTGTGTTACTCAAAAAAATAAAATATAAATATATCTACACATATTAAAATTCATGTCATGCATGGAGTATATAATAAATTTTTAGGTAAAAGTTTTGAATCATATGAAATTAAAATTCACTTAGGATAAATAACAGTATAATAAGTATAAAACCCCCCACTTTTCTAGAATATATCCTAAGCTCTTGAGATAGTGATAAGTCAGACTCAGAGTATCATTATCCCTATATTAGTACTCAAAATATACCATAATTTCAATATATACTTAATAATTAATATGTATAAATCATAACCAATATTTATCATTGATTCCATCACCCAAAAATAAATCATAATCTTGGTTTAATGTAACTAAATCTTATGTCATAACCAACATTTAACTTCTTATATACATGGTATGAAATTTATAGAATAAATTTAAACACTTTAACTTTTAACACATAACTATTAATAATATAAATGATTTATATTCTTGACAACAAAATGTTTGAAATAAGTAAAAAAATGAATTTTTCAAATATTTAAACATGGGATATACATTTATAAACATTTAATAAGTAAATAATTAAAAAATAGTTTATAATTTTGACATGCATTTATAAATATTCCATAACATATTGATATAAAAATTTTATATTTGTATCATAAATATGAACTCTACGTATTATTCATATACATGGTATACATATGAACTCATTCATATTAAAATATATTATTTATTAAATCATGAAACTTTGTCATTTTAAATCTACATTAACATTTTTTTAATAAAAATTTACACTATTAAAAAAATAATATAAATTATATTCATTAGATCCCTTGATCAAATCCACCAAAATATTTTGATATGGTTTAAATAAAATTTTAAAATAATCATTTTAATATGAAAATTTCATGTTACAATTTATGTTAATATCATAAAATAATATAAAATATTTTATTTTTAACATTACTGTTCAATTTATAAACACATTATAAATAAATTTATATTTTTAACAAAAATATTTTATGTTAAAATCATGAATTTAAACCATGTAAATTTATGTTTTTTGAAACATTTAATTTTAACACATAATATAAAATAGTGTAATAATAAAATAAATAAATATACTTCATTAAAATTATTATCAGTATTATGATTCCTACATTATAAAATAATTTTATAATGTTATGAAAAATAATAAAATTAACTTCTTAACACTACTTAATATGACATAATTAGCATTCTCCCAACATTGGTACTCATGTTGCACAGAATCAAATTCTAATTTTTCAAAATATTTTAAAATGTTATATGTATACGAACTGTTGGAAATATAATAAAAAATAGTTTTTACTGATGAAGTTTATATATAGAGTAATCACTATTATGCTATGAACATGTATTATAAACACATAATTTTTACCATAATGCAAAAAATGTTGTCACCGTTACATAGTCATATCATGAGACCTTGTTTTTCACAACCTTTATATCTAACACTATACATGAATTGTTATCCCTATAATGTTTTCAATGTGTCTGTTATGGATCGATTATATTATCCCATTCCTTCTATAACACCCCATGTTATCAAGTGGTAGTGGAATAAAAAAATAGTTGAATTTTAGTAAAAAAATACGAGAATTTGGATTGGGTGATGGGAATTTTTAAAGTTTATTATTACATTAAATGGATATTTGGATATATTTTGATGCATAGAAAACCCTAGGATAGTGGTTATATCTTGAAGTATAAGGAACTAGGTTTTGTAGGCTACTATAATCAATCAATCAAATTCTTATATTTATGAAGAGAGAAAGTATAAAAAAAGAACAAATCAAAGAGAAGAAAAAACAAATCTAAAAACAAAGGTAAAAACAATGTCCACAGGAGCCTATAGAGGCCTAATGTAATGGAGACCAAGAGCATCCCCTCTTATGAGATTCTTGCCTTCAACTAACAAGGAGTACATATCTGAGGGGAATAAAATTTAAAGACCATGGGATGCCATAATGGTGAGGTGACCTGCTACATTTTTTCCCTATCTCAATTTATGTAATATTTTTGTATTATTTCTAATAAAACCCCTACACCTTCTTATAACATAGGAAATAAAAAACAAGACATTGGGATTTCCCTACATGGAATTTTAAATAATTATGGAGTTTTTCTCAATCGCGGCCAGAGAAAACTTCCAGTCTTTATAGAGTTGGTGACCAGTAAGAAGAGCCATATATTCAGCTAGTAGTGAATGGAATCTACCAAATTGGGAAGAAAATGCAAGTTATAACTCATCTTGTCAAGCCCCACACCACAAAACCACCATGCATGTCATTAATAATACACGATCTGTCAATAGTAAGCATAGGGCCCAATAGATGAGGAAACCAAAAAACCCAATGCCCAGGGTTATTAATGCTAATAGAAGAATTACCCACCTGGAGCTGTCTCAGAGAATGGGTTAAGAACCATTTTTTATTAATATGAACCATTTCGGCCAACATGAAATAGTTCTAGCAAACAAAAAATTGCCTAATCTAGAAATAACCTTTGATTTATCCTTGTTCCATGCACTCCAAATACACCAACACCAAATGAAAAAAAGAATTCCTTGAGATTTCTTCTTTGGGCCACCTTCCCTAACCCCATGAAACCATCACTAAATGAAAGATATACCCCTTAACACTAAGGATGAGGAACCAGTTAAATCCCAAATTGTCCTCTACATAATGCAATCCTAGTCACTAGAAAAAAACATGTGTTCCTATCTTTCTTCTTGAACACCATACAAAAAAATCATCTGGAAACAAGATTTAAACTAGTTCGTTTGATATTCTCATCTATAGGTAGGATGAAATTTCTAATCCCCTAGATAATATTTTTAAGTTTAACTAGAATTTCCTTCACCCCTAGTGATGTACCCTAGGAACATTATTGAAATATGCTAGTCGTAACCCTATAATAAACTTTTGTAGAAAAGGATCTTGATGTCGAGAAAGTAAACACACATTTATCTACATCATACATAAGATCACTGATATCAAACACTGCTCATTGGTTACTATCCATAACTACATTGGTGAACATCAGATAAATTCTTGGTTGCCTAAAATAAATGTATGTGGCTGGATCGTATGGAAAACCAAGGGCCACACCATCCTAATTGTGGTGCCGGAATGATAATTACCCTCTACCCATGATCCACCTGGTATGAGGTTGGAGAGAATGGAAGAAGGGTGTAATGATAATCCATATAATACCTTTACTTTGATAATTATCATTCCTACTAGCATTATAATTGGCTTCCATAAAATTTCCCTAGAGTGTTTGTTCCTCAACGACCTCCGAAGACAACTTTTCTCGCATTCCAGGCAATGTAGTAGATATGCTTATAACGCTAATATGACATTCCTAAATAGGGCACCCAAGCCCATCCAATGAGAACTAATGCGTTCTACCATACCCATGGGAATCTCAAATGAATGTAGAAATAATAATTTCAATCCTGTTAAACACTACCTTGGGATCTTTGGTGGTGGATATAGCATGGAATGGCATAGAATACAACACGCTGTTTTCCAACGTGATCCTGTCCTCAAAAGATAGGAACCAGTTTTTTCGATCCAAAAAGTGGACAGGGATACTACCCAAAATATGATTGAATTTATTATTGCACATCCTCACAAGAGAAACCATGGAATCCAGATACTCCATGGGAAAAGACCCTCACTGCATTCCCAGCCTTCTTCTTAGGGAGCTAATCCTTCAGTCCCATAATTTGTTAGAGATAAAGAAGTGGCTTTTATTCTTATTGATCACCTAGCCACTCCAGTGGTAGAAGTCATGGAGGATTTTGTAAATTCCATGAAAATACCTCTTAAAGAAGACATGATTTTTTCTCGTGAAGTGAACTATTATCAATGATGATCTGAATCATTGGAAAATAAAATAAATTTCCCTAAAATAAAATCCCATACCTGTTAAAACTTTGATAATTAAGCTCCATTCAATCTAATTGTAATCCTTGTCCATATCTAGCTTTAGGGCCATATTGAAACCATGAAATTTTATGTTGAGATCACCTATTACTTCTTGATTTAGAGAAATGGCCCCTTGGATGGACCTATCTTTAACAAAACCATGTTGTTCCATCGATACCTAGAGAGGGAGATGAATGGAAAATCTTCTATTAAGGATTAAATCAAGCACCTTATATATGAATTTTCAATTTATCACTAGGAAGTAATGCTGAAGGAGGGTGGTTTTCTTGATTTTTTGAATGAGAACATTGGTTCTAGTGCAAGCTACATGAGGAAGAAAGTTTCCTTGAAATAATTCCTATATATCCAACACTATGTTTTCTTTAACTATACTCCAAGATGCTATGAAAAAGACCTAGGAAAACCATCTGGTCTTGGGGAACTTTCCGGATTATGTCCCTTAACCACCTATAGGATCTCCTCCTCTAGTAGAATAGAAAAAGATATATCATTTTCAATATTAGACACCCCAAAAGAAATAAAATTGGTAATCTCTTCATACCCCTTTGATATCCCTCTATTATCCTGGGATTTGGGCCCATAAGTAGGTCCTCGAAAAAAGCCTTTTCCATTCACCCAACAACATTGCAATCATCAGTTTAAGAACCATACTCCACTTGAATTCTAGGGTGATACAACCTCTGTTTTTATTTTTTTCATGCATGAAATTAATCCTTGTTACGATCACCCTCACACATCCATTTGACTCTCGAAAGGTTCCAATCATTATGCTCCTCTCTTAGTAGCATCTCATCTAGATGGGACTTCATGATCGAGATCTCTCCAAACACATTTTCACACTTGTTAAACTCCAGGTTAGATTACATACATTCAATCTCAATCTTGACTGTTTCTAGGTCTTGAGTGGGAGGAGTTTTTTTACTAAACCACTCTCAACATTCTTCCCAGATATGCCTTAGATTTTTCCACAAACTATCCCTCTCACATATGTGAATTCTATTTCTCCAAGTGCCACCCACAACTTGATGATAACCTGGGTAGCCGGTCCATAAGAAAGAAAAGTTATGAGGATCCTGACTCTCCAAACTATTAAAGAGAATGACTAGGAGGGGAGTGATCTGAAACACTGTGAACCAGATGATACACTTTATAATTCTGGAAAGTAAAAATGGTATGGACATTTTCAAGGAAATGGTCAAGTCTACACCATGTATGATGGTTTACTATTTGGTTATTACAACATGTGAAGTAGGTTCTAGAGGATCTGAGGTCCAACGAGACTTTGCGACACATGAA
The DNA here is from genome assembly GCA_963277665.1 of Viscum album. Lineage (NCBI taxonomy): Eukaryota > Viridiplantae > Streptophyta > Magnoliopsida > Santalales > Viscaceae > Viscum > Viscum album. The sequence continues at coordinate 16,966,273 of OY728128.1, forward strand.
TTGGGAGAAGTCCAAAATTTCCCATGGTGGAGAGGGACCCCTACCATTCTTTTCATGTGGATCTGCCACCACATTGAAGTCTCCCCCCACTATCCAATAAAATCCCATTAAATCAAAGGACTCTAATTCCTACCATAAGGAAACCCTTTTTGGGGATCATGACTACCATGAACAAAGTAAAAGAAGAATATTTGTGATTCAATCATAATTTTTGTGGTGATGTACTGATCCGAACCTTGGACCAAATCCACTGATATGGTTAAATTCTAGAATATCCATTTTTTAGGTTAAGAGGATAGGTATACATGAAACCTCTCATAATAATTCTGCTTGCAAACTATTTGATCTTAGAAGCATTCTATTTCGGTTCTATCACCATAGCTGGAGAGATACTGTTTGAGTGAGCCTCATTTATGACAAGGTCAGTTTTAACCCAAGCACCTTGGATTGGGGCATTCTAGATGTGGAAGGATGACATTGAAGATGACATAACCTAGATTTGTCCCCAGGTTGATTAGCCTCAATGTATTGAAAATAAAATAACCCATTATTATGTTTCATATATGATCTGGTCCTCACACTAAGGAAATATACTGAGGAGGATGATGATGGAGAGGTTGAGAAGCTATGAAGATTGTTTTTGTGCCGAGATGGGATTTTTCAAAGAGTTTGAGGCGAAACAGTCGTGGAAGCCCCTTCTATGTTAATAGAAAAACATGATGGCAAGGATAAAGGGAGGTTACTTGAAGGAAATTATCTTAGTGTGACTAAAAGGGGGTACATAATGGAACACAAGACCCATGAAATAATATTGGGAGGGAGAAAATTTTCCCAACCAAATGATGGGACATGAAATATTTTAGTAGGAGAGAGCTCCTCACCATTAAGTTCTAATAGATGAAACATTTGTGAATCCTTTGACAGATCCAAAACCAATAGAAGTGATACCATGAGAGGGACCTTTGAGGATCCATTATACAATAATTCATGCATTGGGGCAAGGAAGGAGGCTTTAAGGGGGAGAAGTGGTTGAAAAGAGGGGGCCAGATCATGTAGGGGGGGCATGAGAGGATGGGGGGCTAGTGATACATTTTCCATGGGCATCATGGGGTGATAAAGAGGGAACCACCTTGGGGACAATGGTGGAGAAAAAAGAAGGATCTAGTGGGGAAAATAAAACTAAGGCCATGTAGGTAGAAATAGGAACTGAACGACCTTGGGAGGAGGGAGAATTAAAATTAACTACCAACTCACCAGATAGACTAGGATCATCGGAGAAGGGAGTTGTCAAGGGGACGAGCACAACTCCATGTGGTGTCGGGGTCCGAGCCCTAAAGATTCCATGATGATGAATTTTACAAACCAGAATCTGAGGACCTTGCATTTGGCAGAAGGAGAAAAACTGCAGAGGTAAAAGAAAGACCATATCATTATTCCAAACAAAGGAATCTTGCACACTGATGTAGATGTGGTCTGGAAGCAGTTACAAAATATCTAGTTTAACACAAATCCAAGATACCAAGGGGTCTTCAAGCTGCAGAGTGTGGGATTCCTCCCAGAGAAAAATGACTATGGAATCGCTAATGGAATTCTGGAGTGAGGTATTCTAGAATAGATGAGGAAGACCAAGAAGGTTGATCCACACTCCCATACAAGATTACTCACGTCCCTAATGAATCACCATCTCCCAGTGTGAGAGGTTGAAAGGAAATTGGCCAACGCATTGGAAATATAGTTGGTTGGTAACTATTGTATTACTACTACCATTTCTACAAAAATACTATCACTAGACCTTTGAGAGATCATTGGTCTTAACAAGGATCCATTTAGGGCCTCCAAACATCTAGTGGAGTGTCATAACACCCTTCAGGGTTTCTTTTTTATTTTCTTGGGTGATTAAAAAACGTAAGGGAATTGACTATCCTTCTCTTCTTCTTCCTATTCATCATTTTCCATATTTGATCTAGAGTATTAAATTTCATCTAGATATTACAATGTGAGAGTATTTCTACCTTTCCTCAGAACATTGGAAATCTAGTGGGTTGGTGAGTAGTGTAGTACTACTACAATTTCTACGAAAATCTTTGTAGTGGGCCTCTAAGAGATCGTTTGTCTTATCAAGAATCGATTTATGGATACCAAAATTTTATTGTAGTGTCCTAACCCTCTTTAGGGTTTCTTTTTTCTCTAGGGTGATTAAAAAAAGGAAGGGACTTAACTATCCTTCTCTTTTTCTCCTTCTTATTCATTTTCCATATTTGATCTAGAGTATTCAATTTCATTTATATATTACAATGTGAGAGTATTTCAACCTTTCCTGTTCCTTTTAATAATCTTCTAATTATTTCATTGATTTTTTTTGATTAGGTTAGTGATTTAACTTTATATTTCACTATAGAATGGTGAAATCATTCTATACTGTTGGGGGTTTTATGTGTGGATCATAGAGGTAAGTCAGGGATGATGAACATATGATACTAGATATTATTTCTACATTGGTACATGGATTAGTGATTTCCCTCTAATTTACAATGTGTTTTGGTAAAATTGATCAGTTGTTTTTTTAAGGAATTGATGATTTTTCTTATAGGAAGACCAAAAGTATTATATAATTGATCTCCAATCTATTTCTTAGTTTATCATTATTATTACACGGAATAGTGATACTTTCATAGTTTATATTGATTTAGTGATTTTATATGGATTTAAACAATTATTGAAATTATGGGTATTTGACATATTTAGTGCTCATTATTATTGAGGATGGATGGTATGATCTTAGATTGTTAAATGAATCATAATATGTGGTAGGTGACATTTAATCATTAAGTATATTGATTGTTTAGTCTTGTAATTAATTTAATATTGGTTATATTACATTCATTTATAATTATTATCATGAAAAACATGATTATTTGATGTAATATTACTATCTAAAATGAAACATATTCACATAAAATTAATATACCCCAAAGGATTTCATGGTTGTGATAAATGGTTTGTCTTGTGATGCCTTAGTTGAATGAGTATAAGTAACATGTGTTATGAATTTATTTGAATGTGTGAGTTGATATTTGTTCATGGATTTATGTAATTAAATGGATTATCCTTTAATAATGAATTTTAACAGATGGTTTGTTTTAAAATTAGATTCAATAGAAAGGAATATGGTTTTAAATTATTCACATTGATATAAGTTTTAAATGGAATCATGGTTTAAATTAATGTTTTTTAAATTTTATTTCAAATAGAAAAATAATTAAATAGATTTTATAAAATGGATTATATGTTTAAAAGGTGACATGAGATACCTGTAGGATAATTAATTTAAAGAGGCATTTGACTAACAATTTAAAGAAAAATAAAGATATTGTTTTTTGGAAACTGATTATTTTTATTGGCCTCATATAGTAAATGTTCTATTTTGAAAGAATGTGTTCTTGGGTGTTCTATGAATTTCTTAGATTTTTATATAGATTATCCTGAAATCATGATTATTCAGGATTTTATATGATTTGTAACGCCCATAATGTCATTTTTAGGTATTGAATTAATGTGTTTGTTATTTATTTATTTATTTCTATTTCTATTTATTGACCTATATCTGAAGTTTGATTGTTCTATAAAACCCCATGCCATGTCTTAGGGAGAACATGGTGTTGTGAGGTATTATTTGAGGGATATAATGGAGTGAATACTTGAGGAGGATTTTTGGGATGATGCAATTTGAAGGTCACTCCATGGCTAAGGGCATCAGATTGTGATAAGTATTTATTTTAAAGTAAAGGTTTTCCACTACCTTTTGTCAGGAAGAGATAGTTATACCATGTTTAAGGGTAATCAAGGCATGATGAGTGTATAGTAAATCTAGAAGTGGAAACTTAAATAGTGTAAAATTATCCATTAATATGAATTTATTCTTATGTATGGGTACCGTATTTCTTAAGGGTCCCAGAATTTATGAAAAAATGAGTTGGGGGAGGGTCATAGAATGATGAAGGTCACACTGTGACCATATATATGGTTTTATTATTACATATAAGAGGGGATAATCATGACATATGTAAGGTAATTCACACAATAAACTTACATATGGGTTAAGTGATACATAGATTTAATATAATTTTTTGGATTTGAGGGGGAAACTGTCATTTCATGAGATAGAGTGTCATGTCATGATGCAACCCAAGGGTAGAGTAATAATTTTATATACTTGTATTAGGGGTAAGAGTATCATTTTATGAAAGGGGAGTCCATTCCATGACCTTCATTGCCCATATTATTTTTAAATATTAATTAATTTATTAAATGAATGACAAAAGGGTTTTTTTTAATTTTAACTAGGAATAATGTAAGTGAAACCATTATAAAATTTCCAGGTCAGGGATGTCACCCCTATATCCTCTCCTCCCCTTCCTCTTTATTCAAGTGGGTATTTCATTTTGAAATCATTATTATGTTATCTTTATTTTTCTTTTTCTTTCAAAAATTCCCTTCTATCTGATTTTCTATGTTTCCAATGGCCATGGAGGACTAGGGTTCCTATTGATTGAATTTATGATAAATATTTTTTATACAAGGATTTTCTATTTTCTTCCTTTGTGCATCTCACTATCTACAAATAGATTCATTAGTTTAAGTTAGGATGTTCAATTCTCTTCCATTTTCTTTAATAAATTTGGGTGATTTAATTCCAAAAAAATATTTAAAGTGTTTCAAATATTTTTGCAATCATTGAGGACTGCTATATATTTATATTATTTTCTAATTATCTATTTTGATACAAATTATCAATTTTTTTAAAATCATTCTTTAATTGATGAAATTGATGTTTCCTTTTATTTTTTTAATGAAATTCTAATTTCATGTAAATAGTTATTCGATGAAAAATGTTTTTTAAATGATAATGACACATGGGGTCCCCAAATACTTGGTAAAGAACCTAGGATAAGCACCTTCTAGGAAATTATGACACCCTCCCTAATCTTTAAATATATCATTAGTTATAAAGATTCTCTTATTAGGGTATACATTTCCCGGATGGGCATTGAATCTTCTCTCTATGGTGTTCCAACATGTAGTAGGGTATGATTGGTTTTGGACACAATAATTTACAAGGATCATAGTGTAACTTTACTTGAGATACCATAGGGAATATACCACGATTCTTTTTTTTTGTGTAATTCTTATTCAAATGCTAATCATTTTTATGCTTTAAGTGTTACAAATCTTATAACATTTTATTTTACTTTAAATTATGAAAATAATATTTTATTATGTTTATTTTAAAAATAGAATTATTATGTCATCTAACAAAGGTTCTTTTGGAAATCTTGGTGAGATTATATTGCTATTGTTATGATCTCACCCTATATACACAAAATTGGGGTATATATACCTTGTTTGGAATAATATAGCTAAGATACAGGTGTAACATAGAGGTGTTGGTTATTCATTCTAGCTGGGTTAGGGTTTAGTGGAAGTGAAATCAAGGGAGTGAGACCTTATGTCACATGGATTTGGGTAGATACTATTTTTGGTTTATTTTGGATTGGATTTTTATTATAAAATTCTTTATTTGGTCCCTATATCGTCTTCTCATATGGTTACCTTTTTATCTTGTTTTGGATTTTATTTATTTTATAAATATTTACTCTTGGCTCTTGTTTATGTTGAAAATTTTAGATCTTGTTTCAAATGATGTTTGTTTATTATTGTTTCACTTATTCGAGTTTATGAATCACCAACACCTGATGAGGTCATTCTAGGTTCTCAGATTAAACCCACTTGATGATTATTTAATTTATCGAGATAAACCTTTTTTAAGAGTGTTTACTTGATTCCTAAACACCAGTATCATACATTTTGGGATTAGAGACACCCTTAGAGACTTGTAGTAATCTGGATCAGGTACTTAAGATAGGCGTATCCCAAATTTGAAAGAAAATTGGTATCAAAGTCAAGTTTTGATTTATGTTATTTTGGATAGTTAAGGTATATATGAGATTTGATTATTGAAACTCAATTGATTGGTATGAATGAGTGTCTGGATTGAAATTTTAGTACCGAACCATGAGTTTCAAGGGTTTTTAGGGATTTAAGATTTTGGTTTTTGATCATACCCCTGAGTTTCCACATTTTTTTCAATGTCAATATAACTGGGTTGCAAAATATGTATCCAATACAAACATATTTGAATTTTTTTCTTTCTTTTAATATTCACTTATCATTATTTGTAATGTTTAATTTTATACTTAATATATATATATATATGGCTTCATTTTATTTTTTTTACATTTTGTTATGGTATTTTCTTCTTATTTATTTGATTTCATATAGCACCATCCCCCCAGAAGACCCTTTGTTAATGTTATAAAAGAATATGTGAAAAAACTTCCACTAGTGAGTCCTTTTGTGTATTAGAACTCAATCGATACAGATGTGAGAGACATTATATCCATGGACTAGGGATCTATCCTTATCTGAGATTAATCTGGAGAGGTAGGGTTATATTATTTCCAAGATAAGGATTGGTCATATAAGTTTCTTCACCATAATCCTCCATCATTTCAAGGATGAAATGATCTAAAATAGTGGTAGGATGGGCTGTACAATATTGAAATTATTTTTGAATACCTAAAGACTCTAAATTCCATCAAGGTAAAGTGTGTGACATTTATTCTTGAAATTCCTAGTAAAAAATACTGGGTGGAATTCATTGAGTCCAAGTTTCATGAGAACCTAAAGGGGAAAGATATCAAAGTCATATTTACCCATTAATTATATCTAGATATGATTTCCTTTTTATTGTATCATGAGTTTGTATAACTCTTGAAAATAAATCATGTAATTATTTAATATACATGATAGTATTCCAAGATCACTCATTTTTCTCCTTAGACCATTTTAAATGAAAATTGTAATCTTGATGATTTGAAATGGGTATCTAACCAAACATTTGATCCTTGGTATTATTGGTGAATCTTATTATCTATATAGAGTCGACAGAATATTCCCTAATGGTGTAGATTAATCAAGAAGGGGTTTATAGGGTTTTTATACCCCCTATGCATAAGGGAAGTGATGGTGGTTTTTTAGTAAATTTAAGTAAGCATGTTGAACCTATAAGGAGAAGTATCAATGAATCTATAGAGGAATACCATCCTATATCATTGATTCCATGGAGAGAATACCACTTATCTGACTTCAATGTGGTGAAGCTAAAAATATGAGACCTATATTTCATGAAATCCTAATAGATTTTTATGTATGAAGGTGTATAATCCATCTCTAGGATTTTAATATATTAAATTCATATCCTAAAAGTGGTGTAAGTTCATTATCTCAAAGGGGATCCTCTATAACTCCTCTGACCCATTCATGTAGACCCAGTGCTAAAATCACAATCTTTAAATGTCATCTTGAAACCAACTAAAGTGAACCAGATTTTAACTTCCATAATTAAAATGTTAAAATTAGTATTGAGTATCTAAATATCCTAAATACCGTTTTGGTTTAGAGTTTTAGAGAGTTATAAAAACTATAGCAAAAAAACCTATATCTTTCTCTTCTAATGGATATTTTTTTCATTATACCTAGAATTTATTTTTACATAATAATTCTTCATATATCTTAAAACATTCTCTACATATAATACACTTTAAGAAGAATCATTAATATATTTATAATTTATAAACAAGGGAATATAAACATAATAATTATTGTGTTTAAATGCTCAGTAAGGGAAATTTTATAATTAAATCTTTTATGAATACATAAGGCATAAACAATATATCTTATGTAAACTATAATAAAATATGTCAAATAAAAATTATCATGAAATAATATTGTATCGTTGGATGAAATAAAAACTAAAAATTATCACATGGATAATAATAACTGGTTTTAAAGTTATAAAATACATAATTTGTGACATAATAATCTTATAGTCAAGGACTCATGCAAAGTCATAAAACATAAATAAGGCATATGGAAATACCAAACTAGTTTTTCTCTTGATACCTATTGATGCATCAAAGTTATATCTAATGTTATCCCCCACCCATAACTTACTTAGTCTAATACATTGATAATATGAAATAAATAAATAACCATTCAATCCATAATCAACAATATTTAATAATAAAAATTAACCTTGGAAAACTAGCATAAAAATTGCCAATATTTACCCAGTACATATTCTACCCTCATATGTAGTTAATAGTCATCAATAAATAAATAAAAAGAATATGGATTTTCAATGCTTCTCTAATTAATAAACAAGTTATCTTTCTCGGTAAACACCCCCAATCTGATATACATAAAATGGGGACTTTACATTGTATTGAGTAATGGGTATATAAATACCTCAATATTTGAAATGATGTAGAAACAAATCCTTGGTAATATATAAAATTGACAAGAATAAGACTACAAATTTATCATAAATGATGCCTTTTTATTAAATACAAATTCATTTGGAAATAAAGAGGAAAGTAGATGTGAAACTTCTAAAAATATTTTCTCTTATTGTTTTTGTAACATTGATGTAAAAACGAAGTTATAAATTACCTTAAAAACAATTTTTAGGAGGTGATAATAATTAATTTAAATAATGAATTTTTAAATTTTTTAAAATATTATATTCTTTAAAATAAACTATAATTAAATTAGAAAATGTGCAGTGGAATATAAAAAATACATAAGTTGGGTGAAATTCCTTTTCTAAACAATTAAGAAAATAACAACCTTTTCCTATGGAAAAAACATAGAATAATGGGAATATATGCATTACTTTATAAAACTATAAAATTTTTAAAAAGATAATAAATCAAAAATGAGGGTTGTGATAGTGAAAAAATTCACCCATGGTTAAAATTTTTAAAAGAGACTCTAGACAAACTTTTGTAAAGGAAGTCAAAAATGACCTGTTTGGAAAATGATAAAAAGATTCATTTTAAATTTTTTAATATAATGTAAAAATTAAAAAAATTTAACCGTTATAAATCACTATGTTACAGGAAAAAAACTTTTTAGAAACAAAATAAATAACATGGATATGGAAAAGAAATGTTATTGTCTAAAGAGGATAAATGTGGTTAAATTTTCTTGTGAACATTATCTCTATCGATTTGAATACCAAGGAGATATAAGATGGAAATAATAATTTAAAACCATGAAAATAACCATATTAAAAATAATTTGATTATTTTAAGAGAGAAATTGTCAAAAATTCCTCTAAATAAGATTCTTGCATAACAAATCCTGATTAAAAATGAGATTTAAATATAAACCTTTACGACTTTGGAAAATTTCAAAGCACATAAAAAGTAATAACATTATATGGTTCTATAAATCCAAAAAATTAAATTAAATATTATTTTAAAAATTATTCAGTCGTAATTATGTTCACCATACAAAAAAACAAGGTGCATAATATGAAACTTTTAATAAGGAATCAAATTTGAGACCAAGAACCCGTATATATGTTATAACACTTGAATCAAAACTTATTTAAAGAGTGGAATTAAAATGGAACTTTAACTACCATTATTATAAATTTTATCATGATATAATATTTTAAAGAGTCATAATATACACCATGTAATGTAAATATGATTGTAATTGAAACCATGTGTCAAAAAAGTAAATTTGAGACATAAAACCCTTACCTTGGATTCCCTCTTCGTCGAACCCATTCCCAACACATATATATAAAATTTATATTTATTATTCATAATTATTGGATATATATTTATAATTATATTTATATATATCATTTACTATTAACTTATTTTTACCCATATACTCATAAGTCTTTATGAAAATCAATTATTTAGGTTTTAATTATTATATTTCTTATGCATTTTTTGATTTAGTGGTACTAGTCCTTGAACCTTGGTCATGGTTTCACCATATCTAGTATTATAAAAAAAATTATTATTTTTATAAATTAAATATTAATTCTGAACCATCCATTTAATGTGATCATGAAAAATGAACCACATCACTTTTTTGATGTGGTATTCCAAACGTACGCATAAGCACTGTTATCATTTTTTAATGAATATGAGGTTAAGAAATTAGATGATATTTTATATTTAAAAAATCAGAAATTTGTAATAAATTATATATATATATAAACCCACAGATATATCAAATAAATAAATTTTTATTACCATTTGTGTGAGGCGGTAGTAAAAAATAAAATACATCACTTCATGGATACTGTTGCCCATATGTACTCATGAGCAGTGTTTTCATTTTCTCTTAAATGGAAAGAAGATTGAAAAAAGATGTACCATTACATAATAAAATTTTAGTATATTAAATATTCCTATTTAATTATTCTATGATGTTTATAGAATATTTGGAGGTGGTGAAATAAGAAATAAACTTGAAATTTTTCAATAATGACAATTACCACTTCATGTATCTTCCATTATATTAAAATAATGACTTTTATAAGAGAGGTTTATTGTCACACCAAGGTCTTGGTAATGTGATATTGGAAGTGTAGAAATGGATTTGTGTGTTTTTTAAAGATAAAATTGAACTCATATATGTCTCTGTAAGGGTTATATTAAGTCTATTTTTATAGGCAAAAATCAATTGCATTTTCATAAATACTTAATATTTAAGGGTGAAAATATATAATTAAAAATTTAATATTGGTTAAAATGGGAAATATGTGATTTTTATACCATTTTAATATCCACTTGAATCAAGATAGCGTGGTTAATGATTTTCAATTAAATTTATAAAATATTATTTAATATTAAATATCCTTAAAGCCATTTTCATAACTATTCTCATCATTTGACTTTAAAAACATCAAGAAAACAATATATTTATAATTTTAATATTTAAGACATTAATTACATATAATCTTGATACATTAAAATCATTCAATACTATAAATTATACAAAACAAATCACTTTTTATATTTTTAAAACTATTTACTTTGATTTTTCATCTAGTTTCAAAAGTGTTGCATCAACAATGTGAAAGTGTTGAAGGTAATTATACCATCACCAAAATTATAAAAAAAATTAATATTATAAAAAAAAATTATTCATTGAAAAAATAAATTTTTATAACCTTTCATAACATATTTTTATTCTTATTAAAACATATTATATGTATTAAAACAAAGAGTGACATTTTGTACTTATTATTTACTTAAAATAATTTAAAAGTCATTACTAAACGAAAACGGCACCAAATTTTCATATTTTTTAATATACGATTATTTAGGTCAAAATATGCTCATCCAGATAAATAAAGGCATGTTTTTGAGAAATTTGGATAACTTATCCCATAGTTTTAACCCCATTTAACCCATTTCCCCCTTTATTGTCTTGATATGATTTTACCATGATTACTATTCATTATGACCAAAATTTAAATTTAAATTATAAAAAATATTACATAATTATTCCAAATATGGATTCCATTTTCTAATATTCGATCATTATTTAAAAAAAATACTTTTAGTATAAGTTCATAAATTGAAAGAAAGTCTATTTTTAGAAAAATGTTTCTTTATGCATAAAATTGATTTTATAACAAACCATGTATAATTTTGATTCCCATTTAATTAATTGGATAAGGTTAAATACAATAAGACTTATTTTAATTTTAAAATATACCAAAAAACTAAACTAATCTTTTGAAAACATGATTAATAGAGAAGTATCAAAAATAGTTTTTTATTAGAATAAAAACATTACTTAGATTTCCATAATTCCAAACATAGATTTATAAGTTAAAATTATATTTACAAAAAAATTATATATATATATATGGATTTTTTTTATAAAAAAATATTTTTATAAAGTTAAAATTAATTCTTATATCATGATAATGTCATAAAAGTGACATTATTTTTAAAATTGCTATTTTCCCTATTTATCAAAAAATAACCTATTTTAGAAAAATCCTAAAAATGCACCTTAAATATAATTGTGATACGATGAAATCAAAAATTAACTAATTTTTATAAAATTTAATTTATAGAATTTTTAAATTTAGATTCTAAATGAGATTACAAAATATACAACAAAACCAATTTTATAGAAAAATGGACCTTTTAAACTTTTTACTATTCTTGAGATCATATGATTTCATTATTATCATTCAAAATTGGGTACTTATTTCCTAGTCACTAAGAAATAAATTTTTACTATGAAAAATTATATATATATATATTTCATAATTATCATATTTAAATAATAATATTTTTGTAGTTTATTTAAGTTCATTAAATATCAGTGTTGTGTGTGATACACACTATCAAACATAGATTCATTTAAATTATAATTAAATTTTTAAATATTGTGTGATTACAATCACTCTCTCTTAGAAAAAAAATTCCTCATAATTTGAAAAAAAAATCACCGAAAAGAATGTATATTGATATAAATATAATCTTATATGTAGATTTTATCATGATAATGAATTTTAAAGTTACTAAAAGGTAACCGAGTATCTATTAAAGATTTCTAAACCACATTTGTACCATCATTATTCTCATACTTGTGAATAGGTTTCAAAACACATACCTTATTAATTATTTTCTATTTCCCTCGTAAGACTCAATAAATTTATCATCCCCTTCTTTGATTTAGTGAATTATTTTATCATCAAGATAAAGATTGAGAAAACATACTTCATTTAATTATCTCGATTAAATAAGTATAATTTCATCCTTTTATTGTGTTTTCAGTAGTTTTGTATCTCCTCTCCATCTAATATGATAAATAAATATGTGGAATTTTTCATGATTGAAGAACTAAAACAAACATTGAAGAAATCAAAAGATCCAAGAAAGGATAAAAAATTATTTATCCTATTTTTATCCATTGAACCAAAAATATAGCATAAGTTATGATAATATCAAATATGAATAAACCATTATAAGAGTTAATGCTACATTATTCTCTAAATCCTCAACAATATCATTCAAATTTAAACATAAATCATTCTTTAAAAAACCAACCTTAAAAATATTCAAAATATGCCAAACCAAATTAAAACCTAAATATTTGAATGATTTAATCACATATTTTTCAATGATCAAATTAGAATTTATCTCCAAACAAAATTGATCACTCATTAATTCCCATAAAAAAAATTCATATACCCTAATCATATTTTATCCAAAATATGCTAATTTTTTCCAAAAACAACCAGAATGACCATGACATAAAACCACAAAAAATATATAAACTTCCAAAATTTAACTCTTAATTTATTCATCATATAATAATCACATCCTAATAAATAAAATTTTGTTTATCTTAATCATATAAAGTTCCCAATATAGTGAACTTCTTAAAAAAATAAATTGTATCACTTAGTCACCAAATGACTTTTTAATCCCATGGGTATCTACAAGATAGTCTATATATTCCAAAAAATGTACTAATCATTTATCCTAATTAACCATAATAACATTATAGATAATTTTAACCCTAAAGGTTATTGTAATGTCCCGAACCACTTATACCCCACTTGGACCGGCAGTAAGCTGAGAGTGACACCATAATCAAACATCCAATAGGCCTGGGGTAGGAGACATGCACTAATTAGGCCTAATAATGAATTCAGAGGCCTTAACATAATTTACATATACAATAACACACCCAGATCCATGAAATAGTGAAAATATATAACAAATTTGAAACCTCTATGGATTAAATAATGCATGGAACAACCTCTAAGATACATATCAAGTGAAATTAAGAAATACGAAATTATGATTGAATAATACACACCCAAAAAAATGTACAAGGGGAAAACCAAAATGGAAAAAAATAAATAAGGTAAAGTAGGAAAAATCCCAACTCAAGATCCCAAATTCTAACCATATAACATAGTCAATTACACCACATACTGTAAAGATTCACTAATACTAAATGCACCAAAGTTACTACTAATATGTCTGTTATCAAAACAAGACAAAACAAATTTAGGAAAATATCATAAAAGGGTGAGTATATACATACCTAGTAAGATGCCTTGAAATCCAATAATGGGGCAAAAGAACTAAATAATATACTCAACCCTTAAGTCAATAGGGTAAAAAACCCAACATCATATATGATCATAAAGAAACTCAAGTGAAGAGAGAAAGGGGATCTCTATCTTCAGAGCCAGCTAGGAATGATGAGTCTCCCTACATATCCCAAACGTCTTATCTCTTATTCCAAGAACCATTTACAACTTCACAATAAATATGGTGTAGATTCTATACCTCACCATTTCTCTCCACAACCAATGGGGAACTAATTCCATTGGGGCACTAGCTCCCCGCTAGAGCTCATAGATGGGGGAGTAACACTATGTAGATAGAGGAAACATGGCCTCTATAATATTATGGTGTAAAAAATCTACCTATATATAGAGTATAAGGAACCTTTATCCTACTATGATAGTTCAGTATTGACCTTAGAATTTCATTTATGATACAAAAAATCATTTCCATCAGCCAATAATTACTAAAAGACGTGTCTCACTCATAAAACCTCATTTTGAATCTTTACTAACCAAACAAAGGCCACCATCACATATTAAAAGGAAAATTTCTCATGACCGGATACTTTCAATCCCAAATCCGAGTCTTTAAGAATGAGATATGAAAGATAGAATTTTCTAGAAAATTACACGACATGTTGATTGTGTAACACAGTGTGTGACTTTACTCAAAATCATGGGTGTGTCCCGTTCTAAACACAACTTTACTAGCCATGTACCACCACATGACATGTCCTTAAATGGTAAACAAGGTGTAATATAAATTGAAAACATAGTCATGCACCACTTCTACACTTGGAATGTAAAATCCCTATGTATGGTGTGTCATTCGGGTGAGATGGATTATGGGACCACCCAGGTTCCAAGCTGTGTTCCTTATTGAACATGGTTTCTCTGGCTAAGTAGAGTTACACTGGGTATACACCATGGTACATGAAATGTATTCTACATAGACTATCTGTGCATATACCATTAGTACATGACTAGTCTACCCATCCAAATTCACATGGAGTGTGGGTCCCTCATATGGCGTGTGATGCTTATAATAGACCCAAACCCTATCCACCAAGAGATTATGAGGAACAAAATATTTTTTACAATGGAATACATGGTGTGTAGTCTATTTTTTCACATTATAGAAGGTTTATTTCTTATGTATTAATATTTTCAGTTATTTTTTCCAGCATCATTTCCTAAAACTCCACCAGAGGTCCAATCAGGTAAGGGAAACATCTCCACTGTCATTTTTAGGTCAATAAAGGCCAGAAAACTCTACTTATGGTGATTTGTTTGAGGTCCATCTCACCCATATCCATCATAAATGGGACTATATCCTTTTTATAACATCTTATATCTACTTTATAATCACCAAAAGATCCATAATTAAAGGAAACCACCTTTGATCGTCAATTTCCAGCCTTTGGTGGATGGAAATTGGGATTAACATCTCTGCACATGACTTGTTTCACCTCCCTTTGAAAAAATCGGGTTCCAATACAAAAATAAAACATAAAAATTCTAATTTCACCTCATTTTCCTACCTATAATACTTGATTCATTCCCATTAACATAATCACTATGAATTAGAAGTTTCTATCATGATCAAACTGGTTTGAAAAAGTTTAATCGCTGACCCAGACAGCGTTGTCATGAAACATCAAATTGATTATGATTTTGAGGTTTATATTAATTATAGGGAAGACCCTAGGTCATCTCTATAGGGGATTTGATAGGTTTAAAGTATGCATTTTTAATAAAAAATACTAAAAAGTGGAGGTGATTTTGAAAACAATTTTAAGAAAATAACTTGATTTAAAGAGATTAATAGTTGACAGTAAAGGTGATAATTTATAAATTATTTGAGAGGGAGATCATTTAAAGTTCAATACACAAATTTTATAGTTATGTTTTATGAAAATTTCACATGGTTTTGCTTAATTCTTTGGTTGAAGGTTGTCAAGATCTTGACTCCCCTCTTACCCCTCAAAACAATGCACAAAGAAGCAACCCTTGACACAATGATTACATTGTCAGGGTTCGGTTCTCAATTATAGAACAAGGGATTTCAAATAATACTTAAATCTCATATATTTGTGATAGGTAAAGGATTATTTTGTGTGCCAATCAGAACAACCCAATATTCCTGCTTGAAATCTCAACTCGATCGGTGTTGAAATAAAAAGTGTTTCACTTAATTATATCAAAATAAATTCATTCATGGGAGAAGAATGTCAGGATAATAAATAAGTGAAATATTTAACACAAAAATTATACAAAACTAGTAGAATAACTAGTGTTGGAACTCCCTCCCAAGTGTGTGTAGCTCCATCAAAATGATCGTCCACTATTTAGCTCGCCATTGAGAGGGGGAGGAGGCTTGGGTGGAACTTCGCCTTCATCCTTGATCCCCCTATGAGGATATGGGAATCCAGAGCATCTTAGATGATGAAATGACTCATTTGGGTATCCAAAATACCAGAGCCTTGCCTCTTGGCCGAACTTTCAAATGAAGATCCCAAGTTTCCATTTTATAGGCAAAGTTGAAGGTGGTTTTGGGCACAATGATTATGTAAAACCACTTGGACCATAGTTTTATACCACTTTATAGTATAATATAGCTTTGGTAAAAACTTGAAACATGTTTCCCCACAAATTTAATATCGGAAAAAAATGTGGCACCATTTTGACAACTACATCCTGAGATATGGATAGATCACAACACACTACTTTTGACTTCATGCAGATTCAATATGTTGGAAATATCAGGTCGGTTGGGCCAACAGATAGCTGAATGAGGCTTATGTTCCTTCATATGAAATTAATCCCATGGAAGTTAGGACAATCCCATAAAATGTCATACAATTTGGATACATGGTTAAGTAAAATTATGTGATTTAGCACACTGGTATTCTTGGATCCTACACAGCTTGGCCCATTTTTCTTGGACATCATCGTGGGCCCTACAAATCACTTCCACCTTCAATGAAATTATCAAAACAAGTAACATTTCCCTTTTTAATAGTGATAAAAACAAAATAATAGAATAAAACATGACGTTAAATTTGTTATAATTTTTTTAATTTTCCATACCAAACTGTTGAACATGGTGGTGTAGAGTTAAAAATAAAACATTGAATCACGATGCGATCAGACCCCAATAGGAAAATGATGAAAAAAATGATAAACAAAGATAGTAGAGGAACAAAAATGGATTGAGAATTTTTGTGGAATAATTTGATCTTGGATAATGATCATAAATATGGAAAAATTTGATTAATTACAGTCACAACCAAACAAATTATTATAATTTAAAATATGATTAAATCTCTAGACAATGTGAAGAACTTAATTCAATAATTATTCAGATATATGATAAATGATTAACAATCAAATAAAAAAGGTATAAACCCTAAAAATAATGATCTATTCCTTGAGAATATATCAATTTTTTGTGATGAAAACATTCTCTAAAAATTTTGTAGAATATTCCACTACATTCATCATATTTTAATGAATGTACTTCATTCGTTTGTCATCAATCCACGGTCCCGAGATCATCATCACTAATGGTGGATCCTCATACTCCTCTCTAAACTATTAGGTTTTTTTGGGTAACCATATAGATTTGAAATAGTGATGTATTTATAGAGTGGTAGGTTGGGTTAATTGTATTAACAAAATAAATAAATAATTTAAATTATTTATTTAACAAAACTTACAACGGCTGTCTTCCATGGAATTTCCAATGCTGTCCATCCTTATGTAACACCTAGGGTAAAACCCATGTCCCATAAACAACCAAAATCATGGATTTTCCATTCAGGGTCTGGATAATGGGAAAACCATTTATTACAAAAAAATGTGCACACATTATTTAATATATTTAATATATTTAATATATTAATTTAGGGGTCCTGCATCACACAAAATACCATGATAAATCCAATAAAAATTCTAGAGATACTTAAAAATATTAAAAGGATAGAATTGCCACAATCTAAGTTATTTAATTCTCCCAAACTTTAGGTATTTTCATCTTTAAAATCATATGCTGCACAAAAGGGTTGGGGTACTAGGCTCGCATATGACTCTTATTCTCTTGGGATCCCTCCAACATGCTTTATTACTGGAAAATCACTTTAACCAAAGGAATTTTCTATCCACATGGGATATCTTCCTACTAATCCTCAATCATCACTGGGTACTCTGAGAAGGTGGCTCTATCCTATAGGTCCAACTTAGCCCAATCATTGACGTGTGATAGTTCGTGCACATATATACTCAACTACGGCACATAGAATATTTCATGCACTCGTTCTAACTGTGAGGGTAATGCCAATTAGTAAGAAACCTCACCAAACCTGTACAAAAACTTATAAGGTCAAATAAACCTCTGGGAAAAACATAATACCCTGACTAAAATCCATAATCCATTTCATGGGGAGACCCTCAAGAATACAAGGTCTCTTTTCTTGAACTCTAATGGTCTTGGAAGTCAGTATTTGTAAGATTCATATCAGTACTAATCTATCCTGAAATGGGCATGGATCACCTAATATCGTCTCTAATATTTCCTACACCAGTTCTAACTCAACAAGAGACATATTTCCAATCACCGTCTAGAAAAATGGTTACTAGTAGGGTATCTCATACTGTGTTTTTAATGGTTCCATACTGATAGTGGGGTGATATATTCTATTATAATAAATCTATACAAATGTTAATTTATCCACATATCTCTAGATGAAAACCAATATGCTTGATCACAATTTTTTTTAACAAAACCAAGATTTGCTTACACTGGTCATCAACCTAGGGTTGGAACAATCTACATATCCGTGACTAGGTCCCAAAATACTCCTACTAACCTCTCCATAAACTTGAAGTATACTAATTATCATTGTCAGATATGATCATCGTGAGTGCCCCATGAAGATGGATGGTATCTTTCACATGTAAATGCCCAAAACTCTCAATAGAGATTAACCCTCAGATAGTAATGAAATTTTTCGTCTGGGTATTTTGGTCAAAAACAACCTAGATGGAGTCATGGACTCTTGTTAAATGTGGAAACCCCATCACAAAATCTATGGATATTCAAACCCTCAACCATTAAAAAAACTCAAGAAGTTTAGTCAAACCTATCGAATCCTGACATTGATTCTTTACCTACTGATAGGTGAGATATCAAGAAAAGAACGTGACAACACTCCACTTATTGAAGTATAACCAAAATTTCCATTGAACATCCTATTATATATTTTATTCTCTTGGATTTACCACCAAGGGGTAGGTATAAAATCTCCCCCAACACTTCATCATGGAACACTACTAGAACCACCATCCATCCATGGAAAATTATGAAATTATCCTTACCTTTAAGAAACCACAATGGTGCATCTCCTAAGGATATCTAGTTGCGTAGAACTTCACAGCCGATATCTCTCATTAGAGAAACTATCACACACTATGTGAGTGGTGGGGTCACCATCATATACTAAAGATAATATTCACCCCTCTCTTCCACCAGGGTCAACTGCAATGAGGCCAGCTGCTCTGATTCCTCCTCTACCAAATGAAAATGATATTTCCTGTCAAGTTAATCTGCCACCACATTTCCTTTCCACAGAGTATGGACTTTATCAAATTCATAGTCTTGCAGAAACTCAAACCAATTCCTCCATCTCATGTTGAGTTGTCTCTGGGAATAGATGTACCTAAAACATTGGTGTTCAAAGAAAAAACAAAATTCATTCCCTAAATAAGACACCTATATATCTTCAAGGTGAAAACTACCACTTCAAAAACCAAGTCATGGGTTATGTTGTTATACTCATAGTCTATCATATTCCACAATCCATAAAAAAATAACTACCTACCTCTACAATAACACACATCCAAGCCTATATCTCAAGACATTGTAAAACATGACACACTCAAGTCCATCCTTTAGAAGTATCAACATAAGAGCACTAGTAAAGCTTCACCTCAGCTCCTCTGAGGATCTAGAAATTCTTAGGACAACCAATAATTTTCTTTTCCATGTCAAGGTAGTCAAAGGGGATACAATCCTACAAAAGTTTTTCAAAAAACATTAACACTAACATTCCTAACCAGGGAAACTCCACACTTCCAACAAGATATTGGGTGTCTCACCAGAAATCACTATATCAATCTTTTTTAGGTCTATAGCTACACAATTCTTAGAGTTTAAATGCCCTAAATAGTGAACCTCTCTAATCCAACACTAACTTTGAGAGGTTACCATATAGTTATTGTTCCCAGAAAAAGTCTAAGATCATTCTCAAATGATCTATGTTCACCACCCTAGATGCATATTATATGAGAATATAATTTATTAATATAACTATGAACCAATATTAGAAATGTAAAAAAATCCAGTTTATAAGCATTTTGAACACTGTGGGGTCATTAGTC
The DNA here is from genome assembly GCA_963277665.1 of Viscum album. NCBI lineage: Eukaryota > Viridiplantae > Streptophyta > Magnoliopsida > Santalales > Viscaceae > Viscum > Viscum album. Next base: position 16,986,749 of record OY728128.1, read on the forward strand.
ACACTAAAAGGAATCACCATGAACTCGTTATTATCAAAGAGACATTAGAATGTCATATTTGGTATACCATCCTCATGAACCCTCAAGTAGTTTTAGTTGTATATGAGATCAAACTTCATGATCCATATCCCACATTACAATAGGTTGAAGAGGTCATAAATTTTTATAAAAAGGAACTTGTATTTGATTGTCACTTAATTCATGTGATGGTAAAAAATGAATTGAATTAAGATCTCATAGTCCTTTTTTCAAAAACAATGTCGGATTCACCTAAGGGAACACACTAGTTTTTTAGAACCATTCTCATATCATCAACTACTCCATGGTTCACACTAGGTACCTAATTAGAAGTCAGTTGTATCTTCCTATATGTGATTCTAGCCTATTATTCCTAATATTCACTCTCTCCAATGATGGGGAAACTCATACCACCCACTTGGGAACATGAAAATACATCATAAGGTATCATTTTCTATATGTAATAATCCCATGAGAAGCATTATCTTCCAAGGATCAATTTAAATTGCAAGTAGCGAAGTGCAATCATTGGAACTTCCTTAGTAGGAGTCTCTATATGCATGGGTAAAGCTAAAGAATCCAATAAAATATATAGATCTAAAATAAGGGGTGTGATAAGGAAGGGGTGACCTATTCAAATATCTACTAAAACTAAATCTAAATTAGAGAATTCATTATTCATACCCCAGATCACCTAGTTGTCTCTTGGTCATAAGCCTCCACTTCCTGAAGCTATCCTTCCCGTTGAGGGTTGGTTCCCCTCAACCAGGTTCCATAATGACACCTCAACACATCCAATATTACCTCAAACAAACAAATCAAAATAAATCATTAACAAAAAATTCACACTATATCCACTTTGGGTGGTACTGACTCACCCACATGGCTTTAAATTGCATCACAAGAGAATGTGTCCTGGTGGGGGAAGCATTCATCTTAATTGTATGTGTGAATCAATATCACACCTCACCAACACATGGATACCTCAATTATATATGTTTCCATAAAGATTTATAAATGATAGGAACACAATATTACCAAAATGGGTCATAAATAAGGTGGAAAACCCAATACATTTCCTTTGGATAAGCCTCATTTACCCACGAGGTCATTGGAAAGAACTCCTTTATATAGAGGTATTCATCATTTCCCCATGAGTGGGTCACCTCATCATGGATCTCGATGACCAGATCTCCCCCCCAATGCTCCGATTATCCTATAATAATACATTTTACAAGTGCAACCATCTAATTGGTTAGAGTTCGTGCAAGCCTAAAAATTCAAACCACTTCCTCAAGCCAATCTTATGTTACCTGAGATCCTGGATTTCTAGAAAACCTAAGTAGTGTTTATTATTGGAACTAGTGGATAGTACTAATCCCAAGTTCTTCATCATCATGAAATTCTAAATCTATAAACTAGTAACCATCCATATGATTGTCCACCTGGATGACTGGAGTTGGTTCTATGCATTACACATTGGGTGGAAGCGCTTCTGTTTACTCTTCTAGATGGAAACACCTTAAGAATAGGTCCCTACATTGAGGCCTCATAACTCAACTAGTCATCGTCCTGACATTTTCTTGGAATCTTAGTTGTCTATAATCACATAATTATTTTGAATATCATCATGGCATACCATGGTCAAAGAGAATATTTGGGTATCTAACCTAAGACAGACATGGAAATCAAAATACCTAATATTATATGATGCATGTACCATTGGTTTCCTTTCAACCAATGCCTTGGTATATTGAGTTGAAAAGTTGGTAATCAGAGTTCTTGTACATGGATATGTTGTCCACACACCAACATTGGGATCCCTATCTTGAGATCCAAACTCAAGACACTCCAAAATCATTTCCCTAAATTCCCAAAGAAAACCTCACAACACAACTAACTCCAAACATATATATTTAAATTGAAATTATCTTATAACACTCTATCATAATCTAACACACCAATAATCCACCTAGGACGAAAATAAGCTTAGATTAACACCCATATCCTACCTAAAATAGGCCAAGGTATGCAGATAAGAACCAAGTAAGCATAGCACTGAAATTAGAGGTCTTATCCTAAAGTACGTGTACACACACACGTTGATTTATGTAACAGGAAAAAGATAGAACAAAGTATAAGCCTCTAGAGTTTAAAAAATTCAAGAAACAACCTATAGGATACATACCATGTACAATGAGAAAATATAAAATTATAATGGAAAAAATGAATACCCAACCAAAGATATAGGGGGAAAAAACTGAAAATTGTTGAATAAAGTAAAATATGGGAGATCTTGACTCAAGATCCTAGAGTTCAACCACTGAATATAGTTGGTGCCACTACGTACTATTAAGCTCCACTAATACCAAGTCCACAAAATTCACTGCCAATATTTTCATCATCATCAAAAGACATAACACATGTGGGAAAATCCCATGTTGGGGTGAGTATATACATACCCAGTAGGACACCCCAAAATCCAAGAATGGAGGAAAACAAAAAACTATTATCTCAACCCATAAAGAAATAGGGTAAAAAACAAACATTAGATATGCTCATAAGGAATCCCAAGTAAAGAAATAAAGGGGATATCCATCTTCACAACGAGATAAAAATGATGTGCCTACCTATAGTTCCTAAAGTTCCAATATCTGATGAAGGGAACTATGTACAAAATCACAAGAAACAGTGTGGAGGGACCACTCCACACCAATACACTCCACAGTTGAAGGAGTACTAAATCAAGCAGAGGACCCACTCCCTACCAGATCTTGTAGATAGGGGAGTAACACTCCATAGATAGAGGATTGGACCCTATTTAATGTGGGGGTACCTATTATACCTATATAAAGAGAATGAGATACTTGTGCCATGGTGGGACATGGGAGTACCGATCCCTGTATCTCACTAATGATAAAACCCGACCACTTTCATCATCCAATTATCCCTAAAAGAAGTGTGTCACTTGTAATATCTTGAATATTATATCTAATTCCCAAATAAAGGCCATAATCACATCCAACATGAAAAAATACCTAGGATAGCCTACTCGTGGGCCCAAATCTGAGTCCTGAAGTAAAACATATGCAAGGTATAAGTATCTGGAAAACTATACGGTGTGTAGATAGTGTCAAATGGTGTGTGACATCAAATGGAAGCCTAGGATTATCCCTCCATAGAAAAGACATGACTATACATGTACCACTACATGGCATGTCCTTCATGGATACACAGGGTGTACTCCGAAGTAGAATCATAACCATGTCCCACTTTTATAATCCGTATGTAAAATCCATGTACACAAAGTTTTATTTGGGTGACATAGTATGTGGTCCCACTTAGGGTCGAAGCCATATTATTAACTAAACAGGGGTTCTATATCTATGTAGGGGTACATGTCATGTATGACACATGAAATTTCTAATGATGTACCATCATTACATGGTTAAGATACCTATCTAAAGTCACATAGCGTGTGGGTCCTCCACATGGTGTGTGATACTTATAGTGGACTGAAACACTGGCTATCATGAGTTTATGAGGAACACAACTTGTGTTCCTCTGGAATAAATGGCTTGTAGTCATGTTTTTCAAACAAAACAAGGTTTCTTCATCATGTCCCACTAGCTCCACCACCTTTTCCACCATTGTTATCTAAATTTTTTTCCAATGCTGGATCAGATAAAGGAAATAAACCCACCATCATTTTTTGGTCACTTATGACTAGAAAATGGTACGTTTGATGATCTAATCGAGTTCCATAGAACCTTTCATCACAATAAAGGGGTTCCATTCATCAGTAGAACACCCACAATCCAGTTAAGACTCACTAAAACCACCAAAATTGAATTAAACTACCTTTGATCATCGATTCCTAACCTATGGTGGGCATAAATTAGGATTCCCACCACTTGGGCATGATCTTTCGTGCCTCCCATTTCCAAAATGGGTTTCCATTACCTCGGTCCAACATCCACATTCCACTTACACCTCACGATCCTTCGACTAATCCCCGATTCATTTCCATTTTCAAAATTACCACACATACGAAGGTTCAATCAAACTTTAACTAGTCTAGTAATATTGAATCGCTGACCCCCATGGTCAAATAATAAAGAACATAAAGAACATAGATATTGGTGGAACAAAAAAAGTGATAATTATCATTTTCTGATATAATCCTCAAAACAGATTATAAATACATAAATAAAAGTGATCAATCATAGGCAAAAAAATAAAAATAATCAAAATTTAATAAAAAATAAATAATATACAAAGCATACAAAGAACTTAATTAAATAATTGAGATTATATCTAATCAATGCTCAATAATAGAAAAATACAAAAATAACAAGCCTTATCCCCATAATAGATTGATCATTTGTAAATAATATGTTCTCTAGGGATGTATTTTAAGATTCCACTATTTTTTTCATTCATTAAAAAAAAATCTCCATGATTCATTTGTTATCAATCTACAATCCCAAGCTCCTCATATCTAATGGCATATCCTCCTCCTTACCCTCTCTAATATCATAGGGTTATATAGATAACCCTAATGATTTTCATTTATTTCATATTTATATGGTGGGAGGATATGTTAAGTGTATTAACAAATTAAATAAATAAATTATTTAATTTATTTAACACACCTATGAATGACTTCCATAAATGTAATGTCTAACATTGACTAACCTTATGTCATGCCTATGTTAAACCCTAAATCCCAAGAACAATGACAATCATGGATTTTCCATCTGAGATCCTGATCAATGTGAAACCTATTTATTATTAAAATATGTGCTCGTGTGATTTAATATATTTCATATTTTAATTATATTAATTTTAGGGTCCTATGACAACTAAAACACCACACCAACTCTCTGGAAAATCCATATATACTTAAATAAATGGTTAAAGGATTTAATTCTTAAAACCAGAGTTGTTATTCTTATTTATACCTTTCATCTTACATCCCCAAAAATATAATAATGTTCTTCCCAAATAAATATATACTAAATAAAATACTAAACCCAGGTTTAAATTCAGTATTACCATAAATGTCTCCCAAAATATCTTTAATCTATATAAAATTTAGTCATATAAGAATTCAAAAGGTATGTATACCTTATAAATTATGATTAATTGTAAACTTATTAACCCCTAGTGGTTTCTATAATTCTTAAATTATAATTAATTGGTAAAATAAAAACCTAAAAGTTAATTTAAACTCTACTATAAATCCAAATATAACACCTCAAATCCATACACTCAGATCCAATAAAAAAATAATACTCTTTACATATTGGATTTATACCTAATAAAGTGTACTAAATTTTAACTTATCTAAATAAAATTCCAAAAAAGAATTTTGAGTCACTAAACATCCCAAATAACTTTTATGTTCAGATTTTTAGATATTTAAGAAAAAATTTGACGAAGTAAAACTCATATCTTTCTCATCTAATTTACAGTTTTCCACTATAAATAGATTATATTATTCCATAATGAGTCATTAATATCTCTCAAAAAATTATCCCCATATAATAATCTTCTAGAAGTATCATTAATATTATTCTTATAAATAACCCAAGGAATAAAAACATAATAAATGGGATCTCAAATTCTTAGTAAGGAAAAGCGTACATCGAAAGATATCATGAATACTTAAGGAATAAAAAATATGAAAGGGGTAAACAATATTCAAATATATCATATAATAAATATCATGAAAGTAGAATATATCCTTCGATGGAACAATAAGAAAAATATTCCCTTGCATAACAATAATTGGTTTCATAATGATATAATAAAAAATGTCAGACATCATAATATTAATGTCAAGGCCTCATTCCAAGACATCATACATAAAGATGGTAGGTTTATGAAAAATTACTATAATTGTTTGTCTCATGAAACCTAATAATACATCGAGGGGTAATCTAATTCTGGGCCCCACCCATCACATACTAAATCTAATGTATTCATTATATGAATGAAATTAATAACCATTCAATATAAAATCAACATTCATTAATAATAAACATTTATATTAGAAAACTATTATATTTAATGTCAATATTTCCCTAGTATATATTTAACTAGCCTTAGTGGCCAATCGTCATCTATATAGAACATAAAAGTTTATATATTTTCAATATTTTCCCAATTAATAAAAAATAAATATTTCCTAGTAAATACCCCCAATATGATTTATATAAAATTGAGTGTTTATTCTATATAGAGTAATAGTTATATGATTAAGTCAATATTTAAAATGATATAGAATAAATGCATGATAATAAGTAACATAGATATGAATAAGACCATCACATCATCATAAATTAATGAGTTGTAGAAAATAAAATACCTTGGTAAATAGAGAGTAAAATGGATGAAAAACATTATAAAATAATTTCTATTAATGTTTTTTGTAACATTGTTACAAAAATGTTAATTATAAATCACTTTAAAAACTCTTTTTATTAGGTTTCAATAACACTTTTGTAACATAGTTTTTAAAATAATTTATGATAATAGAATCTTGAAAATAAACTATACTTAAGTAAGAAAATGTGGAGTGGAAGATAAAAATATACATAAGTGCAATGAAATCCCTTATAAACTTTTTTAATTAAATAATTATATTTGACCTTGAAAAATTCATAGAATAATGGGAATAAATGTTAATTTATAAAGCCATAAAAACTTCCAAAACATGTTAAATAATGATGAAAGGTAATGATGGTTGGGAAATTCACGCATGCTCAAAATATTTAAAAATATATTTTTTCACACATTTGTAAAGTAACTAAAAGATTAATTTTTCAAAATATGGTAAAAAAATTCCTTTAAATATTTTGAATAAAAGGTAAATTTTAAGGAAAATTTACCTTTTGAGATCATTTGAGTATAAAAAATAACTTTATTAAAAAAATAATGATATAGAAGAGGAAGGTTACCAGACCAAAATAAGAAATAAGGTTGAATTTTATTATGAACATTATATATGTTTGTTTTAATTTATAAACCAATATTTAACATTTTAGAACTTAAGTTATATTTTTCAAAAAAAACATCACTATTACATTATATATTAGTATATTAAAATTATTTTTTATCACATATATCAATTAAATAAAATTAAATGGATTTAAAATTTAATATCATTGGGTAAAAATTATCTAATAATGACCACATTATTTTTAGGCATAGGGGAAAAATTACCTAAGTAAAAACTTGTTACCATGGTGAAAACTAAAATGGTAAAAATGTGTAACCTTAGAAGAAATGGTCCTAACATGTTTAAAGATGTGTATTATTGATTTATGGATATTTTTTACCTTATCTATTCTCCACTCAATTATTTCTCAATTTTTAACCACTATCCTTGAGAGTGACTTACCATTATTGTAAAGTTGTGGGTATATTAAAATTTTTCACTCATTTTCAATTATAAAAGGGGAACTCTTATCCTTAATTCCCCACAAAAAAACCCACTAATATTAACACAAAATCTAACTAAACCTACCCTATGAACTCATATACACCTTAAGGATGCCATATTCTTCTCAAAAGATCAATCCTCAGAGGTTTAATCCCCTTCACAAAGGAGATAATCCATGAAGAGTGGTTTAAGTTCCTAACATCTCTTTCTCTTATCTATTTATTTATATTCTTTTATTTTAATCTAAATTTATTTTTACCATATCATAATGATAAAATAATTATCATTATTATACTAGAATTTAATTTTTATTATGTTACAAGACTTACCCACCTTCCCTATTTCCATTAAGAAAAACAAAAATGTGAATCACGTGTTGTGCAGTCTACCACCTCCATAATGAGATGTCTATCATTTTCCTTGAATACCTTGAAAGTATTTTCATAATATGGAATTTAATAAATAAATCCGTTATTTATAACATATTTCCTATTCTGAAATGTTAAATCATATTACACTTTTTCTCTATTCTATGGTAAATGAAATCATCATCCATGCACACCTGTAGACTACCACCTCCATGGAATGATCTATTTCCATCTTTGATTTCATCACCTATATAAATTTTTGGTCATGAGAATGGTTTTAAAGTATAAATATTAAATTTATGATATAATTATGCTTCTTTTATGAGAAATTGGAGAACCTATTAATGATATGATGAACATAAAATTATCGTATATTCAATCATTTAAAACCAGGATACTAAGAGGAAAGTCATTAATTAAAATTATGTAATATATTAATATCTATTATTTTTTATTTTAAGTGGTTTATAATTCTTATATATCACACTAATAAACACAAAATGATATCATTATTCCACTATTTTGGTGATATTATAACTAAATAACCTTATAACCATCAATAGTCATGGTACGCATACAATTGAATGGGTTTGACCATCTAATTGAACAATGATATGGCATTATATCATGGAAGATTGTGGATACTTCATTACTAGTATAAAATGATATAAAAATTTAAATATTTGTTGAATTGACATATCAATATTTAACTCATTAATTAAGAAAACATTCATTATACGCTGAAAATATACGAAAATATATGCTGTCAATTTCATATTCTAGGTTAAAGACTAAAGTACTCATGAAAGTTAATTTAAACATAATAAATAATTATAAGTAATATATTATATTTAATTTGATGAAATTTTAATTATGGATGTTTTAAGAAGAAAAAATACTGATGTTTCTTGTACAAAACTTGCACAAACAGTCAAAATGATAAACACCGAGTGTGAGAAAATAGATAAAAGCTAACTAATATACATGTAGATAATGATTATAAATGATAAATATTTTTTTGGCATTTATATGTTTATAAAATTATTTATTATGATATTTATTTTTTTATATTGGATTTTCTAGTGAATCTCACTAAACAGTGCAACAAGGTAAGGGTTTCTTTATCTCAAATCTGAATCCCTTGATACGTGTTTAAGTTGTACACAATGTTTCCTTTTAAATGGTGTAAATAGAACCTAATTGTAAATTTTATCATTATCCTGTCATATTTCAAGATATTAAAGGTTATATTTATATTTATACATATCATGGTTTTTTATTTAAAATCTACACAAGTTTTAAGGGGTTTTTAGGACTCAAATATTATCCTTGGGTAATACTATCTCTTCTTTGACTATTATCTTTCAGGATTTATATAATCTAACATATAACAATTTTTTATTATAATTTAAACTTATTTTGTGGGTAAATAATTTTTCAAAGAAATTTATTCTTCCTTTATGATTCTATTATTTCATTAAAATTTATTTTTGGTAAGAATAAATAATGTACCTGTTAATTAATTTTTCTTCCATATCCTTGTTATTTTACTTCCTTCCAATGTTATCCTATATTTTTTAGAAAGATATTATTGATTATTATCTATTATTATCATAATTATCTTTATACCTTTGTAAAATTAACGTTTCATACTCTTTTTTTAGTGTGAGTTTTCAAGCAATGGTATTTAAAAATATTAAATAAAAGGGTTTCCCATCCTTTTAAAAAACAAAATTTTATTACTTTAACTCCAAATTTTTTATATCCTCTATGAATTTTCAAGGATATTTTATTTGGAACTCTTTATAATAATGTTTTTGAAATTATTCTATTTCCCTTCTCCAAAACTTTTTTTGAAAGTGATTTGCACTTCATCTTTTATAACAATGTTTAAATGTTTTTGTGAAAACATTTTTATTTTTACTTCAATTTTTCCTCCAGGTTTATCTCTTGTGAATTTATGTTTTTATAATTCTATAATTTTTTTATTTTATTATTCCTTTTGGGAAATTATATTTTTCATATCCTATGATCTTTCAAGTTTATGTTCTATTATGTTATTGGAATGTTTAAGAAACCCATTATTTTTTCCATGGGATCATTAAGATTTGTTTATGATTTATTTTTAGTGGAACACATGTGTATAGATGATTATGGGGGGGGGGGGGGGGGTTCCTATATCACTATCCAATTAATTGGTTTAATTTTATGTGTCAAGATCTCAAAATGGAACACATAAAGATATATATAAAGAAAGAGGGGTACATGAGAGGACTTTTAGCAATCCAAAGGGGTACATAAGAGGACTTATCCAAATGAGAGGGGGTACACAAGCTGATTTATTACAATAAAAGGGCATATGGGAGGATTTATCCTAATATAAATGGGTACATGATAATTTTTCCCCAATCCCTATGGTACAAAGGGAGGATCATCCCAAGACCAAGAAGGTGTATGGGTGGTTATACCAAGCCTACTATTTTATGAATGTCTTCATGGTAGCCTTGACATATGGTTTATATGCTTATGTTTATACCACACAATTATATCATAATATCATGCCTATGATTTTCTACTTGAATAATGTTTAATGTATCATGATTTAAACACTTATTCTATAGTATATATTTGTTTATTTGAAATTATATATCCTTATATCATGACTTAGGGACAACTATTATAGTTATATATATTCTATATAATAATAAATTTATCTCTTTTAGTGTTTTCTCATATTATTAATATCTAACCCTTTATTACATATTGATAAATTTTCCCTTAATTAGAGTTTGAGTGCACCCCTATCTTATGTTTTCATTTCCTCGGGTGTTGAAGTTAAGAATAACTTATGGAATGTGAAGAAGGGATTCTTGAGGAGATAAATTGTAGGGAAATTTTTATAGATTAATATGTTTATATACCTAATCTCTAAGATATTAAACATTTATTCATTGGGTTGTGAAAATATTTGTGAAATATATTATTAAAATCATGAGATTAATGTACTATTTATGTTATTTTTAGTTTGGTTCTCTATTATTGGTAGCATATCGGGGTTTATTTATTTTGGAGATTATTTTAGTTAATTTGGGGATTAGTGTTAAGAACATTAGAAAAAAATATTAGGGATAAGCCCATATATAGAATAATATCCTGATATTTTGTTAAAATATAGATTATGTAGTTATTTTAGAAATTACATCCTTTTCTGGATATTATAAGTGGATTTAGGCTCTAGAACAGATTTACCAAGGAATAGTAACACTATAAATGGGTTTTTGGTTATTAACTCAATCACCACCTAATTCATGAAAAAGTGACATAACTGCACACCTAGTTTTACACTCCCAAGGGATATTCTTTGGTTAACCCACATCCTCTTTATAAACCATTATAGATAATTTAAATAAATAACTAGTTTATTTGGAGAACTAAGTATGGTAATGACCATGTATAACTAAGATTAGAACCTGAATGTTTATAAGTTAGGTTATATGTATCATTTACATTTTATTTCTTCTAGGATCATAGTTTTCATTATATTCATTTAACAATTTTACATTTCCAAATTTCCCTTATTTAATATAATGGTTGGAACCCAAAGGAACTAATCCAACAATGGGTGTAAAAGATAATGTTGATATTTGACAAAAATAAACCTAATTGGATATAAAATGGAGTAAAAACCATTATGAAAATCTTATTCTATTTTATGAATAATAATATACACTATATGGAGAACCCAAATTCACCAAGGAAGGTGTAACTTTCTATTTAATTTTTTTAAATCCACATTCATTCATCTTTAGTGGGTATCAAAATCTACTAATTATTGAGAAATGGATTAATATAGTAGAAAATATATTTTCTATTCTATAAAGATCCGATCATGAAAATGTTTTTTCAGCTGTATATCACATAGAAGTTGAATCTAGTAAATAGTGGACCCTAATTAAGAACATCAGTCTAATGAAATAAATTGATTCCATTAAATGTGAAGAGTTTAAAGAGGTGTTATTTAGTAAATATGTTCCCCAAAATCTTCATACAAAATTAGAGATAGAATTCCTTAATTTGAATCAAAAGGAATATAAATCTATTAGTACCTATGAAGTAAACTACACAAGACATTCAAGGTTTGCCTCTGGTTTTATCATTGATCATGAAAGTAATATCTATTATTTATTTAGTGGTTTAAATTTGAGTCTCTGGAAATCATTGGCTATAAGGTATTTTTGATGTTATGAAGTGATTTTTTATGTGAACATAAGGTGGAAATGGAAAATGGAGAGTCTCACTATTCTTATGGTCGATGTAAAAAGAAGAAAAACATGGATTTATTTTCATATTCAAGTGATAAAAATCTCGGAGTATACAAAATTTATCTTTTGACATGCAGAAAATGTGGGAAAATTTTAATGGGGTTGTCTCTAAGTAACAAGTATGTTCTTCAAATATTGAAGAGAAAATCATAGAGCACATGAATTCCAAAGAGATATGAAGATACCAAATAATGAAATGCATTGAATGAATGATTATGTTAATACAAGATCCTTATTCTAATGAATTAATTTTAAGGAGTATGGTCATTACAACAACAAGTTCACTAAACTCAAGTTTGATGGAAATAATCAATGATTTCTACCTAAGCCAAGAGAATAAAGAAAATCTTATACAGTCACCATGACTAAAGTATATTATGATAAAGAAGTAGATAGTGCTAATTAATTAATAATTATCCTCAAATAAATATTAGTGGATTTATTGTTAGATTATAATTATAGTAATTATAATATATACATGAAGTTTTCTAAAACCATCAAATCAACACCCCAATGATTTTACAACATCAATAAAAAAATCTCTTATTATTATATCCCAAGTGGATGTTTATGGAATATGCTTCATTAAAATATTATTATCACTTCTTTAGATGAATTTTATGTGATTTTGTAAATGTATTAACTATATTCACATAGAATCCATGAAAATTAAAAAAATAAGGAAATTGAATTTCAAATATCAAACCAACCTATGATCAATCATTAGTGTAAGGATGACTATGGTATCTATTGAAAAACTAATTCTATTACAGTAGTTATGATACCTAATATTGAGGGATGTTTAAATACAATTATTTATTAAAAACCAGTATTAGGATTGGCCAATTCTAAAGGAAAATGACGTATATAAAAAAGTTATTTTATAAAACTATGGAAATTATATCACAAGTCGAGTTTATATCTTAGATACACTTAGTTAGTTTCACTAGTAAGTGATAATTAAAATTATGAGAATGAAATTTACTTATTAAGGGATAATGTAACATACCAATATTTTTTAATATATTTCTTTAAATAATTTTTTTTGATAGCTTACTCCAAAAGCAACACTAAAATTAAATGAAAATCCCAAAACTTTTAGATAAAAATATTGGATTGAAAGAAATTATGACACCACATTCCCCCAGATCTCTCATTTATTCTCCCTTCTTGGTTTCCTTCAGGTTTTCTTATTTAATATCCTTTGGGATCCTTTGGTAGCATGTTCGAGCATTACCCCTTCTCACAATTCCTTTCCCCTCATGGTCCCTCTCACGATTAGTGTTTCTTCATTATACTTCCTCAATAGAACCCCCATTCCCTAAATGTTTTATGTTTTCCCTCATAGTTCATTGGATACATTGATTTTTAATGTTTATACAGAATTGAACATTTCATCTTTTCTTTCATCTCTTAATTCCATTGTGATTAACATAAATTTGGTTTGATAAGATGTCACTTAGGGGGTTTAGGATCATGTTTTTTTTGGCATCTTCCATCAGTTTTCTTGTCTAATCTTAGTTTTTTCAAGTCCTCAAACACTATGTTCACTACTCTTATCACCTAACCCATACTATAAAAACCCCATATTGGTTTATCATGATGGTTATATGGTGTTTTGATATTTTTTTTGAGGTAGTGTTTGGAAGTTCCTTCCTCATGATCTTGTGAACCCAATCCTCTCCTATTTCAATCAAGATCTTTGTTTTAGAACTGATTCTTAGTCTTTTATGAAGGATATTGTGGTGGATTGGGACTATTCTGGGGGTGGCGCTCAGAATTAACATGTGTCTTAAACTTCATAAGGTTTTTTCTATTAATTATATGGTGGTATATGTTATTGTTTGGCTGAATATTGTTTCTATTTTTATACTAGGTTCATGGTGAATATAAGATTTGTGGTCTCTAATATCAATGGATTCTCTATTCATGATGATTTGGTGGTCTTCATGGTTAGTTCTCTTTGTTGGTGGTGGTACCTAGAGGTGAATATGATGGTGTTTTGGTGGCTTTTTATTGTTTTGGTGGTGATAATTTCTAGCTTCCAATGGTCGGTCTCACCAGCAGGGTTGGTGATGATGATGGTGGATTTCACGTGAGGTGTTTGTTCTTGAGGTGGCTCATAGTATATTATGGGAATATGTTTTATTATTCTTAAAATTTGAATTTTAAGTTGAAATAGGCCATGGATAAATCTAATTAGTCTATATTTTTTTTGAAATTTGAATTTTTATAGGTTTATTTCCTATGGTTTGGTTGGATTTTCTAGTTGTGGCTATTTTCCTATAATGTTTGGTTTTTGTTTTCAGTTAATGAAAGTAAGATTTACGTAGAACCAAAAATAGGATTTATTCTAAAATTTATATAAAAATATAACTACCAAATATAACCACTAAAACCTAGTTTTTTAATTATTAGGAATTAATAGGAGAGTCCACATTATTAAATATGGGTATAATGAAAAAAATTACTTTTAATAATATAGTATAGAAAAAATATCTTAAAAATCATTCAATGATTAAAAATATATTTTAAAAAAAATATTTTATTTCAAGGAATTTAATATATTGTGATTAAATGATAATAATATATATTTATAATATGACTAATATATTACTAATAATTTGGTAATAAATTGATATGTTAAAAGAATAAAGAATAGATAAGATTTTAAAAATTCATTTTCAAATATGAATATTTTTCTACTATATTTTGGGATATTATTTAAATATTAAATTCTAATATTTTAAAATTTTAATTATAAGAAACAATAATATTTTTTTATTAAGAATAATAATATAATATTAAGATTAATTTTTTATATTTTTCTAAAATTATTTATTTTTAGGTGAATAGTGTAAAATACTGTTTTTATAAGTAACATGATTTTTATAACATTATTTCTATATAAGTATGAATCGAAAATTCATAACAAATTTTTAAAAGATAAAATATAAATTTTATAAGTGGATATATAATTTTAAAAATGTTGTTTTTAAATTTCAAAACCATAATTAATATTTTTGAACTTATGTTATATTTTTTAATATGTTTTTAATACATTATACATTATTATTTTAAAATTAAATTTTATAACATTTATAAGTTAAAGAAAATTAAATTGATTTAAAATTTACAGTCATTGAGTAAAAATTATCCAATAATTACAACTTTATTTTTTGGGACTAATGGATAAATTACCTAGGTAACAACTACTTACTCTGGTGAAAACTAAAATGGTAAAATTTGTAAATTTATTGGTAAAGGGCTTGGATTGTTTAAAAAAATGTTTATAATTGATTCATGGAGGCTTTTTTATCTTATATATTCTACACTCTATTATTTCTCAATTTTAAATCCACTTTCCTAAATACTGACTTAACATTATTTAAAATTTTTGGGTATTTATAAAAAATCTCTCATTTTCACTGATAAAAGGTGCACTCCTCTCCTCACTTAATATCAGAAAAAAATAATTAATTTAGACCTAAAGTATACCCAAACCACTCCTAAACACTTTGATACACATTAGGGATATTATTGTCTTCTCAAAATACTATCCCTCAAAGGCCTAATCCCCTTTGCAATGAAGATAATACAAGAAGTGTGGTATAAGTTCAAAACCTATCTTTCACCTTTCTATTTATTTATATTCTTTAATTGTTAACTAAATTTATTTTTACCAAATAATAATTATAACATAAGTATAATTATTATACTATATTTTTTTTATAATGATGATATAAACATTATTCACCCTCCCCTTTATCATTAAGATAAACAAAAACACGGATCGTATATTGTGGGTACTACCGCCTCCACGACGCAACATGTTTCATTTTCCATTACCACCATAAAATAGTCCAAATGAGGAATTTATTATAAAATTATTATATGAATGACATATTTTAGATTCTGAAATTAAAAATCATATTACTCTTTTTCCTCATTCTATGTAAAATTAAATCATCATCTATGCATATGTGTGGACTACCACCTTTATGGAACAATTGATTTTTGTTTTTCATTTCATCACCACCCTATATGGATGTTCATGAGAATGATTTTTAATGGTAAATATGTTATTTATAATATAATTATGTTTTTATGATAAATTTGATAAATTATTAATGATTTTATCAATAAATGATTATCGTAAATTCAATCATTTAAAAAGGGGTACTAACTGGAAATTCATTAATTGTAATTATATAATATCTTCACATCTATTAGTTATTAGAATGATAACTTTATAATTATGATAAATACCACTAATGAATACTAAAGTATATCATTATCCTACTAGAGTAAACATATTACAACTAAATCACCATATAATCATCAATAATCATGGTATTTCATGATTGGATCAGTTTGACAACCTACTAGACCAATGCTATGAAATTATACAATGGATGATTAAGAAAAATTAATTACCAATATAATATGTTATAAATATTTAAATTATTATTATTATTTTATATGGAAAGTATATATCAATATTTAAATCATTAATTAATAAAATACCTTTCGTAGTTTAAAAATCCCTAAAAGTATTCCTTATCGATTTCATCTTCTATGATAAAGACTAAAGTACTCATGAAAGTAAATTTAAACTTCATAAATATTTATAATTAATATATTATAGTAAATTTAATTAACTTTTAATTATTAATAATGAAAGATGAATAAATATCGAAGACGCTCCTATGAAACTTGTTCAAATAGTCAAAACTATAAACACCCGATGTGGAAAAATAGGTAAAAACTTACTAATATACATGTAGATAATGATTATAAATGATAATTATAAATATTTATAGGTATGAATACAATTATGAAATTATTTATTAAGATATTTATTTTTTTATATACGATTTTATATTTTATTTGACTAAATAGGAATCAAGGTAAGGTTTTCTTTGTCTCAATTCTGGATCCCTTGAGAAATGTTTAATCTACACACCAAGTTTCCATTTAAATGGTGTAAATACTACCCTATTTTCATTTTTTATCATGCTAATTCTATATTTCATGATATTATATGTCCTATTTAAATGTATCCCTCTCATGGTTTTTGATTTAAAAGTCACAATGGTTGTAAGGGGTTTTCATGACTCAAATCTTTTCCTTGGGTAATAATCACTCCGGTTTGATTATTATATTTTAGGATTGATCTATTATAACCTATGATGGTGTTATGTTTTATTTACACCTTTTTTTTATTAAATACTTTTTTCACACAAAATTCTTCTTCCTTAATGATTATATTACTTTATCAGAATTCATTTTTGCTAAGAATAATTCCAATTTCTTTTAATGGAATTTTCATCCATATTAATGTTTTTTTACTTTCCGCCAATGTTATATTCTATTTTTAAGAAATATAATATGTATTATTCTCTATGATTCCAATAATTATATTTAAAAATTATTAAAATTCATGTTTAAAACTCTTTTTACAATGTTGTTTTAAAATAATGGTATTTCAAAATAATAAAGAAAAGGGTTTCCATCCTTTTAAAAAGTAAATTTTTTTATCTTTAACTCCAAATTTTTTATAAAAATTATGTATTTTCAAGGATATTTTATTTGGAACTATTAATAACAAGTTTATAAAAATTCATTTATTGACCTTCTAAAAAATCTTATCTGATGTTATTTTCACTCCATCTTTTATAACAATGTTATTTTCAATTTTATTTTTCCTCTATGATTTATCTCTCAAAATGTGATGTTTTTATCACCAAAAATATTTTATTATGATATGATTCCTTTTGGGAAATGATATTTTTTTTGTCCTATGATCTTTTAAATTTATGTTTTGTGATGTTTTTGAAAATTTTAAGAAACTCGTTCTTTTTATATGGTTTCATTAAGATAAATTTATAATTAATTTTAGGTGTTGAAAATATGTATGGATAAAGATGTTTGGTTTCCTATATCTCCCCCTAATGCATTGGTTTAAATTTATATCTCAAGATATCTAAAAGATACAGGGGAAGATTTATCCAAAGGCAAATGTGTACATAGGAGGATTTATCCCAAGACAAAGGGGTATACGGAAGGATTTATCCCAATAAAAAAGTTATATTGGAGGATTTATAGAAATATAAAGAGGTACACTGAAGGTTTTATTATAACACCCATGATTTTATTATAAAATTAAACATGATTTATTATATAAACTCTTCACATGATACACAATGGATTATTGAGAGGTCTAGTGTCTTTAGGGCTTAGTAACAATACATAAAAACTTAAAACATGAAATACAACATCTTTAATGAAAACCTTTTTTACATGAACACTATATTCCCTCGTACTTAGAATTGCATGGGATAACCTGAGGACATGCATAAGAAAAGGGTGAGCTATAAATCCCAGTAAGGGAATAAAATGGAATAAAATGAGGAATACAATACATGTAAGTAAATAGGCATATTAATAGAGCATAATAGAAACCTAAACATAAAGGCATGGTAAAGCATGATAATCATAACATGGAAATGTGGCAACAACACTTAACATGGAATTAGCATGAGCCAAGGCTCATTGCACATGGAGCATGAGTAAACCCTCATTGCATATGAAGCAAGAGTAAACCCTCATTTCACTTTAATTAGAGTTATTAAACACTCATTGCACATGACATATCATGATATTATACTTTATCAAATGCATTGGAGCACTATTAGGGTGCACCCTTCTTAAACGTTTCATTTCATGCATAAGTGTGCCACATGGATCATACAACATAAAATCAATCAACATCATAAGTTATTACACAATTAAGTAATGTGGAATAAATAAATTAAATTACCATTCAGTATTTATATGTTCATAAAGGTAAATACCCTTGATAGAGACATGGGTATTATATTCACTACACAATGATCTTGGCTTGGAAAAAAGCGGTGCAATTTCGGCAGCATAACGACATGACATAAGAATTCATGAAAAAGGTTGATGAGAAATAAATGGGTGTCTCATAATATGTACATGAAATTGAAAGTAAGGGGTTCATATAGATACATGTCTCAACAAACATAATGGAATTTAGATGCCCAATACAAAAGAATTACTTGGATGTAAAAGATGAGAGAGAAATCCCTCACGGAATTTCTGCATGGTAACAGGTGTAAATGAGAGGCATTAATGAGAGAAAATGGGGTCTCACATCATCCAAACATAAATATAGAAGTATGGGGGAGGTGTGAAATCATACCCGAACATTTTTAATTGAAAAAAATGCATAACAACTAAAAGAAAATTAGACAAAAATGATAAAGGAAGAAATATCTTACTTGGAAGTGTGATCCAAAAGGCATAGAAGATGATTGAGAGAGGATTATTGGGAGCTTGGGGCACCTTATGAAGATTCTAGAGAAAGGAGGGAAGGGTTTGGTCGAACTCCAATGGCTTTGAGTGAAGAGGAAGTGCCAGCTTGGGTGGGTTTATATCGGAATGAAGAGGGAAATATTTATTATTTAGGTTTGGGACACCACACATTAAACTAATCAAAAACACAAACCAGACCATGATTTTTGCTAAAGGGGAGTGGAGGAAAATATTTTATAAGGCCAATGGACGAACGTCTTAAAATAATAGGGTTTCTTATGTGGAGTTCAGTCACACTCTCAAGGAAAACAATTTAAAAAGACAAAATGTTTTATAAGTCTTGAAGGGTCCACTAAAGCTTTGTAAAATAAATCAAACAAACCCAAAATCACATTATTTTAATGTTAAAATATATATTGGAAGAAAATAATGTTTATAATATTTTATTACATCACTATTGGGTAATTATGATGTTATAAAACACATTATATATTAAACGGAATTTAATTGTTACCCAAAAATTCAGCTGTCTCAGAAAATTATGAAAAATTCACCATTGGATAATTTCAACTTCCTGATTCCAAAAATAATATTCATTTTATCTAAATAATTTTCTAAATATGTGAATTTTTACTTTTAAAATAAAAACTGACATTTATCGAAAATTCATTGGTTTTGACAGAAACAACTTTAAAACCTTAATAAAAATTACAATAGCATTTATAAAATTATATGATAATTTATACCTAATAAAAAGTAATTTAATAATAATAAATTATTAAAATATTATTTAATTCATAAATCCATTTATTCATCAAAATAGATTTCTTAGTTGAATATTGACTAAAAATACTATTTGTATTTTAAAAACTATTTACAAATTTACAATAATAAAATGAATGCACATTATTTATACCAAAATAATGTACATAGTCATAGTTCAAGGTTCTTGTTACATAACCACTTATTACAGCCGCATAATACCGAAGGGTAAGGTGTGTGAGGGTGACATACTATTGGGGTGGCTCGAATAACATGACTCGGGTGGTAATCTATATTAACTTCCACTTCCCCCGTAGTCAGTTCTGCTCAATCTTAACATGTTCAAGATAAGATTTGACTTGTTCAAGAGTGAAGTCCAATGACACCACCTCCTTCCCGAGCTCCTACAAATGGGCTTCGTACGGGGAAAGTCTACTAGATGAGGTCATCACTTCCTTTGTCTGAGTAAACTGAATTTGTTAAAGCCCTATATTTATACTGATCATGTGATCACTGTTTAAAAAACATATTAGCAGTGGTCACAATTCATAATGGTATTTTAAAATCCATAAACATAAATCTAATGAAGTTACCATTTTATATAACCATTATAATAAATTTAATTTTATCAATAGTAATTTCCATTAATGAAATTTTGAGTCCTTACAATCTTCCCCCCTTAAGAAATTTCACCCTCGAAATTTCCTTTTCCCACCCTAAAACAGATGTGGGTTACTTTGATTCATCATATCCTCCGATTCCCATGTCACTTCTTTAAAATTTTGGTTTCTCCATAACACCATGATCAGGGTAATTGTTTTATTTCGAAGAACTTTTTCTCTAGGATCTAATATCTTCACTGGTTTCTCCTCGTAAGAAAGATCATACCCTAGCTGTAATACCTCTAAAGAGAGTACATGTGAAGGTTCTGGTATGTACTTTCTTAAGAGGGACACATGAAAGACAACATGTACTTTGGCCACAGTAGGTGGAAGTGCTAGTCGATAGGCCACAACCCTAACATGATCTAGAATCTCGAAGGGTCCGATGTACCTAGAATTTAGCTTACCTTTCATTCCAAACCACATTACATTATTCTATAGAGATATGCGTAGAAATACCATGTATCCAATTTTAAACTCAATGTCTCATCAACGGTTATCTGAATAACACTTTTGTCGACTATGGGTTGCCTTGATATGATGCGGAATGGTTTTCGCCTTCTCCACCATTTCTTCGACCATTTCTGGTCCTAGCAGCTTATGTTCACAAACATCATCCAAACATGTCGGTGCTCTTCACCACTTCCCATACAGGGCTTCATAAGGTTCCATTCAGATGCCCGAGTGGAAACTATTATTGTAGGAGAATTCAACCTATGGTAGATGTTGATCCCAACCTTCTTTAAATTACATTGAACATGATCTTAACATATCTTCCCGTGTTTGAATAGATCACTCAGATTTTCCATCAGTTTGAGGATGATAGGTCATACTAAAGTTAAGTTCAGTATCCAGAGCACGTTGAATACTCTTCCAAAAATTAGAGGTGAATATTGGATCTCGATCAGATATAATAGATAGTGGTACTCCATGTAGCCTTACCACTTCCCTAATTTATATTTATGCCATTTGATCTAATGAGAAATCCTATCAAATTGAAATGAAGTGAGAAGAATTTGTAAGATGATCCACAACAACCCAGATTGCATTGTTGCCTTTGGATTTCTTCAGAAGTACGGTGAAAAAGCCCATGTTGAAGTTCTCTTATTTCTATGTTGGTATAGGCAATGGTTGCATCATCCCCTTAGACTTCTACCCCTCTACCTTCATTTGCTGACACACCAGGAACATTGATGTACACTCAGCTATCTCCTTATTCATATTATCCCACCAATAATTCTCTTAGAGATCTCAGTACATCTTTGTGTTTCCTAAGTGAATAGAGAAATTTGAACTATGCACATCATCCAAAAGTTCCTTCGTTAGCTCTGAACTTCATGGAAAGCATAGTATCTTCCCAAATCTAATAATTCCTTCTTCATTAACATTGAACTCTTAGGATTTCCCTCTTCTAATAGCTTCTACTTTCCTCTGAATTCCCACATCATCCTTTTGAGCATTCTTTATCTTTTCTAAAAGAGACGGTTGAGCAATCTTTTGTGAAATTATTGAAGATGTTCCCCTCTTCATGATTCTCATGTCCATATTCATCAAATCTAAAAAGATTGGATCCTTATCAATTAACAACAATGATAGAATTTCTATGTCCTTTATACTTAGAGAATTCTCCACCTTGTTCTCTTTACCAAGGTGGTAATGGATTGATCAGTCATAGTGTTTGATCAGATCTAACCATATTCATTGGTGCATGTTCAACTCTTTCTGTGTGAATATATATACTTGAGGCTTTTGTGGTCCGTATATATTTCACACTTATCCCCAAAGAGATAATGCCACCAAAATTTTAAAGTGAATATCACCATAGCCAACTCCAAATCATGTGTTGGATAATTTTTCTCATGAACTTTCAATTGCCTTGAAGTATAGGAAATGACTTTGTAATTTTTCATCAACACAGAGCCCATGCCCTTCTTCGAAGCATCATTGAATACCAAAAAAAGTTATGCACTTGGGGGTAAAGTGAGAACAAGCATAGATATAAGACTTATTTTTAACTCCTTGAAGATTTCTTCACATTCATCAATCCAGGAAAACCTTACTCCCTTCCAAGTTAGCTTGGTAAGAGGGTTGGACAATCATGTGAAAGTTCTCACAAATTGTCGATAATATCAAGCTAACCCCAAGAAGCTATGGATATCTGTTACCATGTTGGCCTCAGCCATCCCTCAATTGCATCCTCTTTGGAGTGATCCATAGATATACCATTTCTTGTGATAATATGGCCCAATATTGAGACCTCCTTCAACTAGAACTCACACTTGTTGTACTTTTCATAGAGATTCTCCTTCTTCAAGGTCTCTAGTATAGTCATTAGATGCTCCTCATGATCCTCCTTGGAATTAGAGTATATTATAATATCATCTATAAAGACTACCAAATTTTTTTCAAGGGAATCCCTAATGACACTATTCATCAATTTCATAAAGATTTTTATAGCATTAGTGAGTCTAAAAGGCATTACTGTGAATTCATAGTGCCCGTATCTTGTACGAAAAGCAGTATGGGGGATATCTTCCTTATTCACCCTTACTTGATAATATGCCTACCAAAAATCCACTGTGGAGAAGTATTATTCTCCACGCATCTGATCAAACAAGTCATCAATACATGGGAGAGGATACTTGTTCTTTATCGTGATTTTGTTAAGCTCATGATAATCGATGCAAAGGCGCATTGACCCATCCTTCTTCTTGATGAAGAGGACTGGTGCACCCCATGCTGAAGCACTTGGGCGTATAAACCCTTTATCCTAATTCTCCTATAGTTGTTTCTTCAGCTCCTCATGCTCCACAATAGCCATTCTATACAAAGTCTTGGATATTAGAAATTCCCCAGATATATGATCAATTGAGAATTAAACATCTCTTCTAAGAGGAAGACCAAGAAATTCCCCAGCAAACACTTCAACGAATTCCCCCACAAGAAGCCTATCTTCAAGGATGTTTGCCTCCTTAGAATCAATCATCTGAGCCAGATACACGTGCTCATAGGAAAGTAATATCCACGTTTGAGATGATGGAGCTAAAGGAGATTCATCTTCCTCCTTGCACTTGTATAGAATCGAGGGTCGATTATCTACATGGAGAGTGATTTCCCTCTCATAGAAATTTATGTTGGCTCTCTATAAGTAAATCCAATCCATTCCAAGAATTGCATCAAATTCCACTAGAGGTAGTATGAAGAGGTTCTCCATGAAATTAAATCCATAGATTATTACTGGGGAGGAGTTATATTCATGGGATGCAATGATTTCCCCATTTTCCATACTCACCGACATCTTTACTTCCATGATTTTTTGTGGTGCTGGGATTGTTCTACTAAAATTTTGGGATATAAAAGAATGCGTAGAACTATGGTCAACAACCCTACCTTTCGCTTTTTGATTTTGGTTTTACTCTATCCAATATATACTTAGGGATGAATATCATAAATAGTTAAACACATAAAGTTGAATCCAAAGACAGAAATGGATGACTTCTAAATTACATCTATTTCCTTAACTTATGAATCCATAGGCTTCATTATATTCTATTCATGATCTACTTTCTAATATATATTCTTAGGGAAATTTTTTTAATTCCCTAAATAAGGGTTCATAATGAGCTTGTGAATTTACCAAAGCATATCCCCTGGGAGTCTCGTAACCAAGAGTGTAGAAAGGTATGTTGTTGTGCACCAGTTTCTATTCGAGTCAAGCTCAAAGCGGTGTTTTTGGGTTTTACGCCCATGATACATCTGTGACAGAGCCTTCTCTACCTACACATATCCAGACAGGGATGTATTTTCTTGACAAACAACTTAATCAATACTCACCAATACTTAGGTATGTTTAAATTATAATTTTTCTTCTCTCTAAGTCTTCACTAGGGTTTTCTAATCCTAATACCAAAAAAACTAAAACTATCCTCTCATACCAACTATAACAACCCTGCTTTTATTACAAACTTAAACATGATTTATTACATAAACTATTCACTTGATACAACATGGAATATCAAGATTTATAGTGTCTTTGGGGGTTAAAAACATTAAATAACAACTTAAAACATGAAATACAACATCATTATTGAAAACTTCCTTTACATGACCACTACATTCCCTTGTACTTAGCATTGTATGGGATAATCTAAGGACATGCATAAGAAAAGGGTGACCTATAAATACCAGTAAGGGAATAAACCTGGAATAACATGAGGAATACAATAAATTTTAGTCAATAAGTATATCAATGGAGCAAAAGAGAAACATAAACATAAAGGCATGATAAATCATGATAATCATAACATGGAAATGTGGAAACAACACGTAACAGGGAATTAGCATGAGTCAAGGCTCATTGCACATGGAGCATGAGTAAACCCGCATTGCACATGAAGCACGAGTAAACCCTCGTTGCAATTGAATTATCATGAGTCAAAAATCATTTCACATGACATATCATGATACTATACTTTACCCAATGCATCAGAGTTCTATTAGGGTGCAAACTTCATAAACATTTCATTTCATGCACAAGTGTGCCAAATGGATCATACAACATAGAATCAATCAACACCATAAGTTATTCCATAATTAAGTAAGGTGGAATAAATACATGAAACTACAATTCAATATGTATATGTGCATAAATGTGAATACCCTTGATAGATACATGAGTATGGTATTCACTACACAATGATCTTGGCTTGGAAAAACACGGTGCCATTTCGGCAGCATAACGACATGACATAAGGATTCATGAAAATGATTGATGAGAGATAAATGGGTGTCTCATTATATGTACATGAAATGTACAGTAATGTTGTCATATAGATACATTTCCCAACAAATGTAATGGAATTTCGATGCATAATACAAAATAATTACTTGGATGTAAAAGAGGAGAGAGAAATCTCTCACAGAATTTCAGCATGGTAACAGGTGTACATGGGAAGCATTAATGACAGATAAAGGGCAATCCCATAATCCAAACATAAAAAGGGAAGTATGGGGGAGGTTAAAAATCATACCCTAACATTTTTAATTGAAAACAATAGGGCATAACTAATTAAATAAAATTGGACAAAAATGAAAAAGGAAGAAATCCTTTACTTGGAAGTGTAATCCCAAAGGCTTGCGAGAGGCTTGAGGGAGGCTTCTTGGGATCTTAGGTCACATTGGGAGGATTATAGAGAAATAAGGGAAGAGTTTGGTAGAACTCCAAAGGATATTATTGAAGAGTAATTTGGAGCTTGGGTGGGTTTATATAAGAAAGGAGAGTAAATTCTTTATTAATTAGGTTTGTGACACCACACATTAAACTAATCAAAATCACAAACTAGACTATGGTTTTTTCCCATGGTTTTTAAATAAGTGGAGTGGAATGAAATATTTTATAAGTTCAATGTCCCAACGTCTTAAAATAATAGGATTTCTTATGTGGAGTTGATTCACACTCTCAAGGAAAACAGTTTAAAAAGACAAAATGTTTTATAAGTCTTGAAGGGACCATTATGTTTTGTAAAATAAATAAAAAAACCCAAAATCACATTATTTTAATGTTAAAACATATATTGGACTAAAATAATGTTTTTTGTGTTCTATTACATCACTATTGGGTCATTATGATGTCATAAAAGACATTATATATTTAAACGATATTTAATTTTTACCCAAACATTCGACTGTCTCAGAAAATTATGAAAAATTCACCATTGGATAATTTCAACATCGTAATTATAAAAATATTTTTAATTATATCTAAATAATTTTATAAATATTTTAATTTTTACTTTTAAAATAAAAACAGACATTTATCGAAAAATCATGTGTTTTGAAAAAAACAGCTTTCAAACTTTAATGAAAATTACAATTGCATTCATAAAATTATATGATAATTTATATTTAATAAAAATTAATTTAATAATAATAATATTTTATTAAAATATTATTTAATTCAAAAATCCATTAATTCATCAAAATATATTTCATATTTGAATATTAACTAAAAATACTATCTGTGCTTTAAAAACTACTTACAAAGTAACAATAATAAAATGAATGCACATTCTTAATACCAAAATAATGTACATAGTCATAGTGCTAGGTTATTCTTAAATAATCCCTTATAACAACTACATAAGACCGAAAGTTAAGGTGTGATTTGGTGATAGACTCTTGGGGTGGCTCAGATAACATCGCTCAGGTGGTAATCTCTGTTAACTTCTACTTCTCCTGTAGTTGGTTCCGCTCAAGCTTAATATGTTCACGCTCGGCTTGGGCTTGGTCAAGAGAGAAGCCTAATGACACCACCTCCTTTATGAGCTCTAACAAATGAGATTCATATAGGAAAATTCTACTTTATGATGCCATCACTTACTTTTTCTGAGTAAATTGAATTTGTTAATGTCCTATATGTATACTAATCGTGTGATCACTGTTCAACATCAATATTAGAAATGGTCAAAATTCATAACAGTATTTTAAAATCTAGAAACCTTAAACCAATGAAGTTCACATTTTATATAACCATAACAATAAATTTCATTTGATTAAGAATAATTTCCATTAATGAAAGTTTAGGTCATTACATTTATCCCAAGCCTAAGGGTACATAAGAGGATTATTCCAAAACCATGTAGGTACACAAGTGGTTATATTAATAGTAATATGTAATTAATGACTTAGTGGTTATCCTTGAAAAATGGTTTCTATGATTATATTTATTCCAAACTCTTATGTTATAATATTTTGTCTATGATTATGATCATTGAATGGTGTTTAATATGTCATGATTCTTCACAATTTTTCCAAGTTAAATGTTTGTTAATTTAGGATTAAATATTCTTATATCATGAATTATAGACGAATATTATTTTTCAATGTTCAATTTAATAATAAATTTATCCCCTTACCATGTTTTATCATATGATTAAGATCTAAACCTTAAAGAAATTTTTATAAGTTTTCCATTATTATGAATTTTAGATCACCCCTATCATAGGTTTTCCTTTCCCTAGGTTTTGAAGATAATTATAACTTTTGGAAAGTCTATAAGGGAGTATTGAAGAGTTTAATTATAGAGAAATTATAGTAGATAAATATTTTTATGTAGCTAATATCCAAGAAACTAAACCTTTATGCCCTTATACTCTGCAACTATTTGTGAGTTGTATTATTCAAATCATGAGACTAATGCATTATATATACCAGGTTTAGATTGGGTCACTATATATAACATGATATTGTTATATAAATCTAATGAATTATATACAATATTATGTAACAATATATTCATTTGGAGTTATGTTCACTATATAAAAGAAAACATAGTGCATAATATGAAACATGTCTCATGGAATAAAAATTGAGACCACGAAACCACACAGATATTAAAACACTTCAATCCAAAACTATTGAAATAAAGAATCTAAAATGGAATTTTAACTACCATTATTAAAAATTCAATCATGATATAATATTTTAAATAGGTATCATGCACACCATGTAATTTAAATACCTATTTAATTGAAAACACGTCTCAAAAATGGAAATTTGTGATGAGAAATCCATACCTTGGATCCCCACTTGGTCGAATGATTTAAAACCTCTTATAAAATAAATTTATATTTACTATTAAAATTTATAATATATATATTTATATATATATTTTTATATATAATTAACTCATAACTTATTTTTACCCATTTACTCATAATTATTTTTTAAAGTCGGCTGTTTAGGTGTTAATTGTTTTGTTTCCTATACATGATTCAATTTAGTGATCCAAATAATTGCACCTTTTTTTATGGTTTCATCATATAAAATGTACTAGTAAAGTTATTATTATTATTTTAATACATTAAATATACCTTTTAAACCATCCATGAAATTTATTCATGGAAATTTAATCACATCACTTTGTATAGATTCTACATGTACGCATGAGAAACGTTATCATTTTCCAATAGATGATAGGGTGAGAAGGTAGATGGAATTTTATATTTATAGAATTATAAAAATTTTATAAATATCATATATATTCAATAAATAAATATTTGTAACCATCCATGTGAAGTGGTGATGAAAAAAAAGATACATCACTCCATGGAGATGGTAGTTCCTAAGTACGCTTGATTGATGTTTTCATTTTCCCATAGATGGAAATGAGGTAGAAAATGAATTTAAAATTAACATAATAATAATGAATTATATTAAATATGATAATTTATTTATTTTAATATGCTTATAGAATATTTATAAGATGTTTGAGAAGAAATAAAATTGAAATATATCAATAAAGAATGTTACCTCTTCATTTGGTATCCTCATTTTATTTGAAATTAAGGCCTTTAGAGGAGAGGAAAATTGTTACAGCAAGGTATTAGGAATGTAGTATGCAATGTTTAGAGGGGGATTTGGGTAGAGGTTTGAGATAAAAACAAACATGTATGTGTCTTTTAAAGGGTTAGATTATGTCCATTTTAAAGGAAATAATTCATGGTGTTTTTGTAAATACTTGGTCATTAATGGTCAAAAATGCTTTTAAAAATTTACAATTGGTTTGAAAATAGAAAATGGGTGGTTTGATAGACCATTTTACTATTCATTTGAATTATGATAGTTTTTTTATCATTTTAAATTCAATTTATAAAATTTTAATTGACATTAAATATCCTTAATGTGATTTTAAAAACTATTCATGTAATTTTACTTTAAAGAGATCAAAAATAAAATGGAGTATGAATTTGAGTATTCAAAACATTAATTAACAAAAATTTTAATCCATAAAAATCATTAAAGTATCTATCATAGTAAAAAATAATAATTTTTAATATTTTTAAATCTATTTACTTTTATTTTTTATCCGCTTGAAGAAGCGCTGCATCAGAAATGTGTAAGCGTTCTAAGTAATTATACCATAAATAAAAAATAAAAATAAATTAATCAAATAAAAATAATTTATTCATATTTAAAATAAACATTAATAACCATTAATGAAATAAATTTATTCTTATTACAACATATTAGAGATATTAAAATAAAGAGAGTATCATTTTGTTCTTATTTGTTACTTAAAATATCACAAAGGCCATTATCCAAGTAAAATGACACAAAATTTTTATATTTTTGAATATAGTATGAGGTTGATCAAAATAAACTCATCCAATTAAATAAATTAAATTGTTTGAGATTTTTTGATACCTTATCCCATAGTTTTAACCCATTTTTCTCATTACTATGGTGATAAGATTTTACTATAGTAACTATTCATTATGAAAAAAATGAAATTAACATTAAAAAAATTGAACGTGATGAATCCAAAAATTTGGAATATTTTTTAAGATTCAATTTCCAAAAAATTAGGAAATAATTTTAATATATGTTCACAAAACCCAACAAAAACCATTTTTATGAAAAATTACATTTTAAGCATAAAAGTTATTTTATGCCGAAAAAATTTATAATGTTGATTATCATTGAATTAATTATATTAGGTTAAATAAAAAGAGACTTATCTGATATTAAAACCATACTAAAATTTCATGTAAACTTTTGAATACTAGGTTAAAATAGAAATGCTGTAAATGTTTTTTATTTGAATAAAAATCATAATGTAGATTTATAAAATTCCCAATATAGATTTCTATGTTAAAAATTATACTTTAAAATGTATTATATATATATATATATATTTGATTTAAAAAAAAAATTACATAAACTTCCAAGTCATCTTATATCATAATAATTTAAACAGAGTGGTGTTATTTGTAAAAATGATATTTTTGACTACTCATCCAAAAAACAACTATTTTATAAAAATTAAAAAAATCTCCTTAATCTAATTTTGATATGATGAAACCAAAAAATAAATTCTTTTATAAAATTAAAATTCTAAAATTTATAAATTTTTCTTGTGAATGAGAATAAAAAATATAAAGGAAAACCGATTTTATAGAAAAATGAAACTTTTTTAAATAAAACTACCCTAAAACTTATATAATTTCATTCTTATCATTAAAAATAGAGTTCTTATTTCCTAATAACTTGTAAAAAATATTTACTTTGAGAAATTATATATATGTATTTTATAATTTAGTTACACCTATTAATACCTACCAATCCAAAAGTTATGTTATATCTGTTGTATTTAAATAATAATATTTCTATAGTATATCACAATTTGTTTAATCTTAGTGTTGTGTGTTGTTCACACTATTGAATATATTATTCATTTAAAAGAGAATTTAGTGTTGAAATATTAGGTTATAATATACTTATTTCAGGTTGATGTCTCTAGTGTTAAAGGAACCAGATCTCATAGGAATAGTGGAAAAAGTAAATCATCATATAGGTTCATTTTATTAGGAACAAAGACTCAAGATGGTAGTAAGCCTTAGGTGCAACTGGAAGTAAGATAGTCGTATACAATGAATTAAGTACATGTGGATTCAAAAGTTGGACTCACTACTTTGTGAGGTACTATTCTAATTTCATCATTGATGACAACTACTTTATTTGATACATATGACTCTCATTCATTTATATATTCATGTATCAAGGATTTATTAAATCTTTTTTTAAGATTATATCATAAATTATGTAAATATAAATAACTCTAGGGAAGAGGTGGGAGCATGGTTTCTAATGTCCATCACTCATTATCTATATATGTGATACATATTTATCATGGTAATTTCTTATTCTTAGGATGGATATTTTTAAAATTATTGTTAGGAAGGATTTGATGACCACTTTTAAAGCTCGTATCATTTTTTTCATCACATGGTTACCTTTAGTTTAATTGATTGAAGTTCTATTTTATTTAAAGGATAATGGGACCCATGGTCTAATCTTGCAGGGAATCCTCTTATTGAGGATGATATATTGATATGTTAGATGTTGTCTTTCCTATTATAGGATGATGAAGGGAAATTTTTGAGTGAGTTAACTCCCATGGTCAAGGAGTTTCTAAATGTATTCCCAGATAACTCCTCAGAGTTACCTCCTGAGTAGGAATTCGAGTTTTCTACTAATTTGATGCTTAGTATATATCTTACTTCACTTCCTTCATATCATATAGTGAATATAGAACTAAAATAGTTAAATATTTAGCTTAATAATTTAGAATAAAAGGTATATATTCATCTAAGTGTTTCTCCATGTGACACTTCCGTAATCTATTATAAGAAATTGGATAGATTTTTTTCTTATGTTTTTATTAATTTAAGTTGAATTATGAAATAATTAAGAATAAATAACCATTATCTTGAATTTATGACCTCTTGGATAAAATTAAATGGTCAAGGTTGTTTGCAAAAAATAACTTCTAATTGAGGTGTCACTAACTCAGAGTAAATGAGTTTAAAATTCAAAATATTGCTTTTATATGTAGATG
Source organism: Viscum album (assembly GCA_963277665.1). NCBI lineage: Eukaryota > Viridiplantae > Streptophyta > Magnoliopsida > Santalales > Viscaceae > Viscum > Viscum album. The sequence goes on from OY728128.1 coordinate 17,019,070, forward strand.
TGGTCTTTATAAACACCTAGTGATGAATTTCTCTTTCAAAAATGATCTGATGTTTTTATGAATCTTCTAAACTAAAAATTTCATAGATACATTGACTATTTAGTCATGGTATTCTTGTATGAAATCTTGGTTTATTTCAATATTAGACAGGAGAATGAGCATTATTTGAGGATTGTTTTGGAAACTCTCGGTGATCATCTCCTTTATATAAAGTTAGAAAAGTATAGATTTTTCATCTAGTAGGTCATGTTTTTCAGACATATGATGTTAGAACAAGGCATTTTAGTTGATATTTGGAAGGTGGGGTTGTCATGTATTCAAAGGAACTAAATAATGTCATCATTATACATAGCTTATTAGATCTAGTATATTAATACCAATGATTCATTGGGGATTTTTTTGAAATATTTTATCACCTTTTATGACTCAGATTTGAAAAGGGGTTATGTTTCTATAAATCCATGAGTGTTAAGATTCATTTGATGAGTTAAAGAAATGGTTTACATCATCTATGATCATGATTATATCTGAGGTTAGATTAGGAAACATGGTTTACTATGATGCATCAGGTATGGGTTTGGGTTGTGTGCTTATGTGGGGCGATCATGTGGGGATGTATGGTTTTTATCAACTCCATCCACATGAAAGGAATTAACCAACCCATAAACTTGAGCTAGTGAGGGTTATTCATGCTCCTAAATATCGAATACACTATCTTTTTAATGAGAGATTCATAATGTATACTTTCTAAAAATGTATAAGTTACATTTTATCTAAAAAATGAATTCATCCTCCAACGAAGGCAGTGGGTGGAATACCATTAAATATTTTATTTTCAATTTACTTATACATCATGAAAGGGAGGGGTGTTCACAAAAGATCTTAGTAGGAATATAATATATAGATCCTTAAAAGAATCCAATGATGAATGGAATATGATCACCCTCTTTGTTGTAATGAAATTAAAGTTGAGATAAAAGAAGGAGAATATGTTTCTATATAATATTCACTTGAATCATTCTCTTTTTAAACTTATCATTTAATAGAAACCTAGGGATGATGAGTGAAAATATATTTGGAGAACTATAATTAGTTTGGATATCCCTAGAAAGTGTTATCCATATTATTAGGGTATTATATATTTTAGAGGTTTTTATGTAATCCCTCTGTCTATAAAGAATTCAATGATGAAATATTATCACTACATTCAGTGGGAAGATCTCTAGATTCTACCAAGATGAACTATGGTATAAGACACAGGTATTGGTGACCTTCTTTGAGGCATGATGTAACAAATTAAATATCAGGATTTTATATGTGTAATAATATTAAAGTAGAGTATTATAATCCTTATAGTGTGCTTCATACTATTTTTATCCCTATATGAAAATAGATTTATATTTATATGATATTTATTAGCAAGTTTACTCATAAAACTCCTAGAAATTATTAAATTAGGGTTGTGACTAGTGGATTTATGAAATAAGATCATTTTATTTGGATCAAGGATTTCATGAAGGTGGATTATCATTGTAATTTTTACATTTAGAAGATTGTGAAATTACATAGAGTTCCTTATGTCATCATATATAATCAAGATCCCTGATTCACCCCTGATTCTATAAATCTCTTCAAGAGTCTATGGGATCCCACGTGAATCTAAAACTGGTTTATTATCCATAAATGGAAATGAAAATGGAGTGGTCAGTCCAAATATTTAAGTGCATTATTTGTGCTTGTGTCCTTGATTTAAGAGGCACATTGGATACCCATTTGGCATTGACTTGGTTTTCTTAAAATAATTTCTATCCATACTCTATCTGAATGGAATTATTCAAATCCTAATATGGCTATCCATTCTAGTCACCCCTATATTGGGGTGAGGTAGAAAAACATATATATTAGGATTAAGAATTATATAATAGATGACCAATAAGATTCATATTTTACAATAGTGATTAGTAATGACTTAAAGACACCATAAATATTGTGATAATTATCATTGTTAACCCTTAGATTTATCAGTTTTTGAACTGGTGTTCCTAAAAGGTATCACCTTGTTTGGGTCACTGATAGCTCTATAAGTAGGTAAAACGTACCCTAAGGTATTTGGGATATAGTGAGATAATTTAAAAGATCTGAAATGTTGAGTATCATTTGGTGTTTCCTCATTAGTTTACATCAATTAATTATATATTCCATGTCTCTCAATTAATGAAATATCTCATGACCAATGACATTTGTTAATCTAGGATGAACATGAGATAGAGTTAGATGTATTAGTGAGAAATCAATTGAGAGGTTAATAATTAATTTTATTATTTCATATAATGGTCATAGAATTTATTCATTCATTATAACACATGAATAAATGCAAGGTATTGAGGAGCATCTTCTATAACCTATATAAACTATTGTCATGTAATGGAAGTTTTATAGTGATTCCATGTTTCTTTTCCAAAATATCCTAAGACTCATAACTTTCTTTTTCTTCCTTCTTTTCATTTTAAATTCTAGAACATTGTCAATTGAAGAATAATTTTAATCTAATTTGGATGGTTTAGTGTAGCCCATGAATACACTATATATGTGGTATATCATTTGTTTTCCAATTAGTGATCTTTTTCAAACCCATGTGATGGTGGTAAAAGATGATGCAACGGATTATTCAGTTTATGGTTCTCACATTTATTATAGTATTCTTCATTTCCATTTATACGAATTTTTTATATTATCTCACAAGGGTGATACTTGGATATGGGTTTTATCAATTCTTCCTGATCTAGTAAGTTTTATTAGTATATTTTGAACTCTTTTTGTGGTATCAAAGTGAATCCATGCTTATTTTATATGAAATCATGCATGGGGAATAAATAAAATGAAAAAATAGAGCATAATTTTATATTTTTTAGACCATTCAGGTTAAAAAGAATACCCTTATACAATTTTTTTTTTCATAAGAGTCATCTTGAACTAAAATTACATGGATCAGTCTATAAAATGGTTATCTTGAACTGACCTTATGCAGATCATTCTGCATAAGGGTCATTTTATTTTACCTATACATAGATTGTACTATTTATGGTTCACGTTTTCTTACCTTTACATGTGCCACCACGTAAAGGTAACACATGACCTGTATATACATGAAGAGTTCATGAAAAGGTAGTGTGGTTCATTCCTTTATGTAAATTATTTTTCATAAAGGTAGTAATTTGTTTTAAAGGCTTATGTAAAGGTCTTTTTTAGTTACCTTTACATGAATTGGTTTACCATTATGTAAAGGAGTTCATGTCAGGGTAGTATGATATTTTCATTGATGTAGAGGGTTCATGTAAAGGTAAGATCATAGTACCCTTATCTGGTATGCAATGCGCAAGGGTTAAACCCATATACACTTATATAGAATGTCTATGTAAGGATAAATGGATCATACCCTCATATAGGATAAGGATTTTGTATAAGGGTAAACTGTAATATTTTTAAAAATTGTTTTTAAATTATTAAATGATTTTAATGGTTTATAAATTGTTTATAGGTCATTATAAAAGTTATTTTCAGAAATTTTAATCTATAAAAGGATTATACTTTAAAAATAAGTTTTTTATGATTAATTATATGTTTATGAACATTTTATCCCTAAATATTTAATGTTAATGTTTGGAAAACTTTTTAAAAAACTTATATGGAATGAATTTGATCATGAAATAGAAGTGTATTTATAAATCATAAGTGATAATTTATAAAGGATTATAAATTATGAAATAAATAAAAAAATAAAAAAAATTAAATTTAAATAATTAATTGTTCATAATTATTTATTTTGAACTATTAATAATAATATGGGACCTTATTTGGATATTATTTAAGTAACATCAATTTTTTTTAGGAATGATTTGATAGAGGTTTAAATAATGATTAATTATTTGATATTTAGGTTATCTAAAATGGTTAAATAATAAAAAATTAGATTATAAATAGTTTATAATTTTTATAGTATGATATATTTAAAATATAAATTCTATATAATGAAAAATATGAAAGAGTTAATATTGGAAAGAATATAAAATTTTTAAATTCACAATTATGGAATGACCATAATGTATATGTTGAAATTATATAAGGGTTTATATTCAGCTTTTATTTATGAATTATTTATAAATTTTTATCTCATGTTTAAATATTTTAATTGTTCATTTATTTAAGCTATATTAACTATTATATTCATTTTTAGTAAATTTTTTATCAAATGTGGATATTGTGTATGGTACAGTTTAATTGCATTACATGTTAAGTATGATTATGAATTTAGTTTTTCATCAACCTTGACCCTGGTTTGTTATTGTAGTTATGAACATGAATTTAGTTATTTAAAATAGTTTATGTATATCAGGTTTTGGAATTATAATGAATTTAATAATCACTTGAGTAAATTATCCTAGGGTATAGGTACTTAGGGTCAAACTACCTAACTACATGGAGGCTTGTGTCTTGTCTAGGCTGGTGAATAGGGCTGTCTATCTATCACGCTAGGATTAATCATGTGGATATTTTTAGTTTCATATAAATCTATTATTTTAAATGATGTGTTCTTATGATTATGAATATAATGCATTTAGAAATTTTTGAATATAGTTGACTTATATTTTTTGGTGAGTAATACAAACTTGTAGGTTGTGTAAAGAGTTACAAATTAATAAGGTTTTAACATATTATTTTAGTGGAGGGAATATGATTCCAAACTAAATTACTAGAAGAATGAAAAAATAAAAGGGAAAAACATGAGATAAAATAGTGATATTAAATACCCTTTAAAATATTAGTGTTAGATTCCTTCTATGGACATAATATTCAAGAAATTGATCATTAAAATAGATATTGTCGAGCTCAGCATGAGTACCCCAAGATTATCTTGTGCAATGAAAAAAAGTTATACATAAATTTGGATTATCTTGATGGTATTTTAAATATTATCATGTGTGTACCTTTTATTTTTATTTAATGGATTATTCTTGGAATATTATTTGGGTTACACTAGCTAAGAAACCCTAACAATTATGATTCCATAGAAATAGAGTTGATTAAATCCATATGATGGATTTGAAAAAGTTTTTCACACAACCATCTAAGATTCATATATGATATGATTGAAAATTTTTATATACCAAATAGTCATAGATTGTTTACATAAAAACTGGTGTATGTTATGGTGAAATATGAATCTTGGATTACTAATATATATGATGCACAAAAGGGGTGAAAATTTTAGTGGGATACCATTTAATAAAATTCCATATTAAATGGTTAATAATAAATTATAATAATCTGATAAAAGCTTCTATTGTAGATAATATCATCATATTCATCAAGATAAACTTTGTGACCAATCCATTATAATGGGAATTTAAAGTTAAGATACTCTGAAGACTGGGAACTTAAGAAAATTTATGAAGAAATATTGGTGATTTAAGAAAAAATATTAAGGAAAATTATATGTGTATAACAGTTACTTCATCAATAACCAAGTGTTGAAATTTTTCAATTGGGGAATCTTGATTCTTATATAAGAATAAATTTATTCATTTATGGTTATAAAGGAATTGGATGAAAAATGGATAAATTTATATTATTCTCCACTCATGTACTCAATGTGATTGGGTGAATCAATGATTTAATAAATTTTACTCTCATATAATAAATATGACTAGGTAATCCAAATGTTATTCAATATTATAGAATATTTTAATGACTTAGTGAGACCAATGGTTTCCTTAAAAATTTATTGGTTATAGAAAACAATTCTATTCTTCTAGACAATATATGGTATCCGTAGTATACTTTATAATGTTTTTTAAATATATAAAAGGTCAAAAGATAAAAATGAATGAATATTGAAATTTTCATTCAAGTAATATAGTAATGGAGTATCATTATGTATAACATGGATAGCTCAACCTTGGATAAAATTTTAATAAGATTTGTTTTTTTATCTCATTTAGATCTTGAGAATATCATGTAAATGATTTTTGTTTAATAAAATGATATGGTTGTTTTCTCAAACACATTGTGATGGTGTTTTTGATTCTATAACATGTTTTAAAGGAGTTTAAAATGGATTATTCTAGTTAGTTAAGTCAAACTATTATCATTTTTGTAAATATTAGGACAAATTTTTTGAATTCAAGAAATGTTTACCTAGTATTCTCAACGTGTTGGAAATATACATGAACTAAGAATATATATTATGTCTAGGTTATAATTTATTATATAAACAATACAAGGTGTAAAATTTAAAACTGGAGGAACAGAATTTGGTTTAAAATTTCAATAATTTTTCTTCAAGAAGACAATTGAGGTCATTAAAATATATTGTCACTAGGAAGTAGAAGTAGTAATTCCATATGATGGGATTATATTAAATACCTAAAGTATTTTAAGGAGACTATTTGGAAGCTCTATGTCATATATAGATTTATAGAAAATAATTCATCAATATTGAAAGGTATGTTATACTAAATGTATATTTTTCAATGTTTTATAAATATTATGGAGTAAAAAACCAAAGGAATAATTTATTGAGCATGTAGTTTACATTCAAGTGATAAAGTAAATAGTTTCTAAATTTAGTGTTTGAATGTAAATGATTTTATCAAGACGAGATGAATCCAAAATAAAAAGGATTCATATCTTTATTTAATTTCCCTTATATGACAATATAAATTTTTCGATAATAAAGAGTTGTTATGAACCAGTATGAGATGATTAAATCTATACACATGGTTTTTGATTCATCAATTTCTAAAACATGTTTTGATAAGAATATATGGATAATTTTTTTTTATCTAGGATAAAGTGTTTATCCATATATTTATCAAAATATAATGGAATATGAATCCTACCCATCAGTGGTGTATTTTAATGAATAAAATATTCTTTTCATAGAAGTAGTCCAAACACATATAATACTGTATATGATATGGAAATGGTAATTTATTTGTTAAATATTCCCATAAAAAGGAAATAATTTTTATTTCTGAATTAAAAAACTGTTTATATATCTTATTAATATATTATAAAATGAATATAGTCTCTAAGAATCAAGTGGGAGTCTATTTAGACTTATGAAAAGTTAAAAGATAAAAGATTACACAAGTCTAAGATTAAAGGTAATTTTAATTAATATCCTAAAATATTTTAGGATGTATTAGTAAACAATAATGTAAGTAGTTACATTACTTAAAGAAACTAAAATTGATGGAATAGAGTTCTAGGGATTTTGATGATGAACTTTAAAATGTTTTAAGTAGACAAAAAAATTTGATATCGTAACATTTTATTTTGTGAAGTTAAGAGATTTGAATATGTTAAAGTAGTTTAAAAATTAAGAATATGATAGTCTCTACATTATTCAAACTTTCTTAATTTATATATTTTTCTAACTAAAGAGTTTTATACGATGGTTTTATTACATGGTCACATGGAGATGTGATTGGAACTATGTATAATGTAATAAGTTATCAAAACCTAAAAATTACAATAATCATCAGGCTAATCTAGTATTTTTTCATATATTTTTTGATAAAATAGTGATTTTTTGGGGTTTTTTAAATATTCGTAAAATGTTTTAATAGAATTAAATGTAACATATTAAAAGGAAATATCCACTTTATCTTTATTTCACATTGTTTACATAAATGTATATATAGATATAAATTTTGTGAAGTTAATGATAATTGAACTCTCACAGTATCACATTAAGTTATCCCTAACCAATTTTCATCTTGAATTATTATAGTTTAGGATAAGGTTATCATGAGTAGAAATCTTGTATAGAGATAAAAAATATACTCACGAGGCACAAAATAAAGAACATAATTTTTATGTGAACTAGATGACCTTCTAAGTATACCACATAATTTTTTATACAAGTTTATTTTGTATACTAGGGGTGAATATATCATATTTGAATCTCTATTACCTGAGTTTGGTGAGATACCACGCTTGAGAACCTTCAGATGTTAACACTCTACTTATCCAAGCCTATATTTTGACTTAAATAATACAGGGATGGTTGAGTATTTTTCTAATCATGATATCATTTAGAGATCAATGAAGATGATATTTTTTTCTCTCTTATTATGATTATGAAATCTAGTCTATCGATTGAGATAGATTATAGGAGAGTGAGTTCGTACCTAGATATTATATATTTATCTAAATTGAGGGAAGGTGATGTACTTATCCATAAGTATTAATGGCATGTGATGTATTCATAAATCATATTAGTTTACACTCTAATAATAGAAAACATATGAGTTGACTATATGGAATTTACATGTTTCATGTCCCATGGTCACTTTATGTCTTTGAAAAATGGAAAATATAAGAATGCATATTTTCATTTGATGTAGATTGGTAGGAACAGGTATAAAGATACATGTGTTTGATGAAGGCCATGATAGATCCCTTTATAGATTTAGTAGCATTGAATATTTTCTATAATTTTCTATTTTATTTTATATATGATCTTGAGATTATTATTTGTTTTCAATGTGGTAAAGTCCCATACAGTCACACTTTGTGGTTGGCTGAATGGGGATTGAGTTTGACTTGGAGTGCTACTCTAAAAGTGTTTTATAGTTAATAAAAATGTGTTTTGGGTGGTTATTAACAAGGTATTACATATAATGAGATATAATGTGAAGTTAATGATATCTTTCCAAAAAAAAATGGAAGATATCAAAAATATTTTTGGATATGATCCTGCAAGTTATTATATACGATAAAATATAATTTGAAATGGCACAAATTCTATTAGGATTTTTTGCAAGTGAGAGATTTATGGAGGTATTCCCTAAGATATTATATTTATATGATTTATATATATATAATTTATCTCATATTTCATGAAAATTATGGTCTTCATACGTAATGGTTATTTTGTTTCATGCTGCATATTTTTTTTTTCGAATGATAAACAATTATCATCTGAGTTATTCTCCCACATAGATATCATTTAATGTACCATTTAATTAGATGAAATGCATGGTAGGTGAAGTATTCATATGATGAAATCATATAATATCCAAATAATTTATTCGTGCATTGTAATGAATTAATAAATACAAGTTGTTGAGGAGCATCTACTTTATCTTATATAACTACTTCCATGTGATGGTAGTTGTGTGGTGATTACATGATACCTATCCAAAACTCTATAAGACCCATATCTATCTTCTTCTTCCTTACTTCCATATGATATTATATGTATAAACATGGTTTTTTACTTTTAATACATTTAAATATTTCTACATATGTTTTTAGGGTCACGCGCTGGGATGACATGTGATTTTGAGGCTCTGTGTTCCCAAAATTAATTTTATAATAATATTTTATATATATTATATATTATATACATGCATTTTATTAAATAAAATGAGATATATCTTAATGTTAATCTCATGTTAGAAATATAATGCCACACTTGAGTCTGGAACGTGATGTTTACCCTAGGTGCAGCCTAAAATAAGTCTTCACGGGGCATTCAGATAAAACTGTATTTGGGGGAACATTCAATGGACAAATTATTTAATTAATTCTTATACACCAAAAATATTTTTACAATAAATAAATTTCTATGGAGATCCTCCAGGTTTATCCACATAAACCCTAAGTGGAGTCCAAGTTATTCTTCTTCATTCTACTGAGGAATCGACTTCCGGTGATGATGGATCTCTAAATCAGAGAAGTCTGTGATGTTGTAAACACAATGAATTCATTTAATAATTGGTGGGAATGTTATTTTATGAATAACTATCCAATATCTATTTATCACTTTTCAATTCATGGATTTCTCCCATTTTGATTAAATTGATTGAGTAGAATCATCCTATTTATTATTTGTACCAATTTTTGAACCCTGGAATGCTCATATGTACTAGTTTAATTATTTATTCAACTATTTTCTAACCCCATATATCCTTGATACTTATCATTTTACAATAAAACTTGGATAAAATTGATAAACCTCTATTCTTGTGCCTTCCTCCCATAATTTCTTCATAGTCTTCACCGATTGGACCTTATGGTCCCGGTTCGACATTGTCGGGTTGTACTGAGCCCGATAAGACCCCCAGAATCACAAAGAATATATGTGAGAGGGATGGAATGATGAATCAAAGAATTATTTGGGGTTTAATAAGGGAATAATGGTTGTTTAATCTCATGGTTTTGAGATCCATTACTGATGGAGGCTACAGTTTTCAACGGCGGTGTGGCGGTGTGTACAGATTTGCATGAGAATGAACTAGATTCAACTTTTGGCCACCTGAGGGCCATAAATCGCACACCAGAGAAAGATCCTTTATTTTTTGTGATAAAAAATTATGAATATAATGTTGGTTAATTGGATCTATCATGTAGAGAAAATATGTAGAATTATTCAAAAATCCTGACTACATTCCTTATAGTTCAAAGAACACATGGCGTGTCAGAACCTGGCTGCGACGGCTAGGTTTTTAGTGAATTATAAGTATCACATTCTACTTTGGACCCAAAAAATCCATTTGAAATTGTGTTTTATTACTCAATTTCTACTCCTAGAGTACAAGGGCATAGACATGGCTTGAGTACACAGACACGGGTTAAAGTACACAGACATGGCCCATCACACATGCGGGACCTCAAGGGGCATGGGAATGTTGTTCATATCTCTTACATGTCATGTGTCCCTAAAACATTAGTGATCCATGTAACCCCATTGATACAGCTAGGATAAAGAGTTTATGGGTTCCCTCCCTACCATTTTCTCCTTGGTTCCTTTTGATTAAACTTTAAATTCGCATATCTCCTTCATTTGAACTCATATTTTGTCCCACGAGTAGCCTATCCTGGATGTTTTTCCATGTGGAAAATGATGGATACCTCTGTTGTTGATTTAGGTATATATTGATACATGTTATAAGAATTTATGTTATTTAGGTGGAACGAAATGATGAAAATGATCTGGTAGAGGATCACCAAAGACACCATAGTGGGACCCCTTATGGCATTAGGGCATGGGTCCTCTATATACTAAGTGGAACTCACCTGTTGAATAGCGTGAGGACCCTCAATGACTAGAGTGGAACCCCTCTGTCACACTAGGGTATTGGTCCTTGACCTATAGAGTTGAACCCCAAATTATCTTGGGCATGGTTCCTCTATCTACCGAGTGGAACCCCTTATAAAATTGGTTGTGGGTCCTCATAACACTAGGGTGGAACCCCCTTGTCACACTAGGGAATGGGACCTCAACCAATACACTAGAACCCCCATCATCTTGAGAATAGGTTCTCTATCTACTGAGTGAAACCCCCTATCTTATATGACACAGGTCCTCAATACACTAGAGTGGAATGCCACATCAACTCGGTCATGGGTCCTCAACCTATAGAGTGGAACCCCCCTTCCCCCCCACAGCTTGGGCATGAGTCCTAGACCTATAGAGTGGAACCCCCTGACACATCTGGGTCCAGGTTCTCTATGGATACTTATAGAGTGGAACCCCCCTAATACACTTGGGTGTGAGTCCCCTACCCGAATAGTGTACCCCCTCAACTGTGCATTATAGTGGTGAGGTGTGGGCCTTCACACGATAACTTTTGGGTAGATGTGTGGGATATTGGGAATCATTGATAGACTTATGGAATGGTTGGATACTCTTTTTCTGAGTTTGGATGTGAGTTAGAGATCCCATTTCTCTCTCATTTGGGATTCTTTTACTGAGTATATATATATATATATATATATCCATACCATTGGATTTGGTTACTCTCCTACCATGGGTTGTGAAGACATGCAGGGTATGCCACATGATTTTTGGGTTTAGTTTATCATGGTTGGATGAGGTTACTCTCCTATTATTGGTGTTAAAGACTTGATGTGTAGTCAACCTATACACCATGTTGATCCCCTTTTTTTTGGATGAGATTTATTTTTCTTTCTTTGGGTTGAGCTACATCCTCTTTATTATCTATTGTCTTTATATTCCTATTTTTTCCGTTACTACTCCCCCTTTCAACTTTTGGGGAATCATATTGGGTATGTTTATACTCACCCATGCATGGGATTTTCCCACACGCATTGTTTCTAATGAAGAATATGGATAGGTCGACGTCGAATTCAAAAGAGTTTAGGGACATTGGGTGATTGGGACTGCATACAGTGCTCATAGCATAAAAATCAAAAGTTGGGATCTGTCAATTGTTTACTTTATAGTTTTATCAGGTTGGTACATATTTCTAGTCGGGGATGTATTTTTCAACATTACTTGTTATTTTTCATCACCACACTCTTGTACACCCTTGAGGTTTTTCATGGTTGGTTTACATTCTAATTATTGCATATTTTTATTATTATTCCTCTACACTTTTTCATTGAAATGGCCGGGTGTGTGTGTAAAAGTACATTAGGAAAAGGATTCCTATTTAGGATGTGACATTTGATGATTGTTTCCACCCCCAGACCTATAAAGGTGGGATTAGGTTAGTTGCAGATCAAGCCCCAGTTAGGTTCGGGTCATGACAGATTGGTATCCAAGTATTTCATTTCTTGGGATGTTTATTGGACTAGTCCCCTTAGGATAATTTTTTTTGGGGTTAAGGAAAATGTGTCAAAGTATTTCGAGTGCAGATCTCAGGATAAAGAATCCAGTGATGGTACGAGAATCTTACATATCTATTCCCCAAGACTTTGACTACCTTCTTATTGACTCGGCATTCCAAGACATTGGATAAAGGGATCAATGATACATTCATCATATAGGATTGAGTCTTTGACTTTCCTTATTAAGTCATATCCCCTTATTATATATATATATATATATATATATATATATCTGTGTGTGTGTGTGTTTGTGTGCTCATCTGACTATAATATGTCTTGATTAAATTTTTTGGATGCCTCCAAGATAAAATCCAATCAGGATACCAGTTTCGGACTGTGATGGCAATTCAATGATTGATGCAGCCTCAGTTTAGGGTCTATCCCATGAGCTTATTCCTCTAAGTGGATAGGTAATGTAACCCCCACCTGTTGAGTAGTATATCATCTTAGTAGTTTAGGTTGAGGATGTTTGTTGGCTTAGAGAAATATTTGATTTCCAGTGCTAGAGTATTCTGAGGTTCTACGGTGATCTAGATCCACTGTAAATAGATGATTGGCTTGATTCGATGGTCATTATCTTTAGAATTATCCAAAAACCAATGAATCAAGTGGTTGTACTGGCATCTATCCTTTCCATGGACCAACTGGGTGGTAGTGGGGTTTTGTTACCTAAACTCATGATTAGTAGACACTCTCGTGGCCCTAATTTTCGTAGTTGTTCCATGAGGAGTAATATCCATCCTGTTTTTACTCAATTTATATTTAGGAGTTTCTATAGCTTCAACAAGGAGGGATGACAATGGATGATTATGAAGTGAGGTTCAGAAAACTTAAATGGTACTCCCTTGACATGATATAGGGTGGATACTTCCGATCACAGAAGTTTGAGCAGGGACTCCAGATAGAGATTCATGGAAATGTGGTGCCCATTGGGACCCCCCCCCCATGTCCGGGTTTTGGAGAGAGAACTGGTGATAAAGAGCTTCCTATCAAAGGAATTTCAGGTAGTTGGAACTAGGAGTGGGTATTACAGGGTTGAGTTATCTGTATCAGCTAGTATGTGTCAGTTGATGGGATCTCGGTATAGGATACCTCCCCATGATCAGACTCAAGAACATGGTCAGAGGGAAGCACATGGGTCCAGGGAATCCCAGATAGGGGTGGTTCTATGATTCTGAAGGAAAATTTCACAAGGAACATGAAAACTCAACTAGATATACTAAGGACCATAGAAAGGTAGCTGACATACTATCATGGCAGAGGTATCATTGTGATTAGGGATAACCCAGGAGAGTGTAGGGTGAACCCTAGGGAGGCGAAGCTATCAGAGGAGGAGGAGAAGATTTGGATGGTGAATGATGTTATGATATACTTCCACCACCACCACAAGGTGGCCCATGTTAGGCTTAGGGAGTTGGGGATTAGGGCTGAAAACAGATGTAGGCTCTAGAGGATTATGACCCCAAGACACACAAGATGATTAGAGGTACAATATTTGTATATTATACTCTTGCTTTAGAATTGGTAGAAATAGGTTTCATACATTCCTCCATCTCTATGCTCCTTGTGCGGGAGATAGAGCTCCCAGTTTAGGCGCTATCCCAACATCTTCATTTTGAGGTTCCTATAGGGAACGCTTTTTATGTATCTTTTATCTTCCAACAATGTGAGAAATTTCTTGGTGGAGATAGGTTCATGTGGGACCTTTTTTTCATCATGATGGAAACCTATGATTTCATCTTGGGTATGGATTGGTAGTCCATGGTTCGAGCCCAGATTGATTATCACTGTAGAAGAGTTAGATGTATATGCACTGATAGTACAAGATTATTAATTGTGGGAAAAATATATCTCATGGAGATATGAGTGGGTTCTGCAAGAAGGAGGGTGCAACCCATCACCCATCAATTGGATAATATATCCCTTAGTGAAAAAGGCTCTTTAGGCATATGGATTCTTTCATTTTTGGAAGATTTTGTGGACTTCTTCCTTGAGGAAATTTTGGGACTACCTCCAATGTGGGAGATAGAGTTTTACATCAAATTTAATCCTAATTCCACTCTAATATCTTCTATGGAATATTAGATAGGCACTAGAAAGATGTCGTAGCTAAGGTTGTAGTCAGAAGACCTTCGAGAGAAGGGATTAATAAGACCCATTGTGTCCCCCAACCAACTCCAATGTTTGTGAAAAAGGTGAATGAGAGATTATGGATTTTTTTGGATTGTCCTCACCTAAATTAGGCCATGATAAAGAACAAGTACCCAATACCAAGGATTGAGGACCTCTTTGACCAATTACAGGGTGCGAGATGGTTCTCAAAGAACAATCTCAGGTCCATCTACCACCAATTGAGGGTTTTTGAGGATGATATTCCAAATCAAGCAATATGATGTATCTACAGACATTATGAGTTACTAGTCGTACCCTTTGGTGTGATGAATTACGTCACCATGTTTATGGATTTAATGAACTGGATTATATAGATGTAATTGGACCAGTTTTTGTTTTTCCACACTGAAAAAAACAGTCATCTACTTTTCATCATAGGAGTATCAAGTAGAGAACTTGATGATGGTTCTATATTTAATTTGATAGAACTATCTTTATGGGTAGCTCTTGATGTTCTAGTTTGCAATTCATGAGGTTCAATTTCTGGGGAATTTCATTTCTGAGCATGGTTTAGCTGTGAACCCAATGAAGATCGATGCATTTCTTTCATGGGAGACACTCAACAAATTTTTAGAGGTGCGAACATTTCTTTTCTTGGATAGGTACTATAAGAGGTTTGTGGAAGAACTATCGAGGATTAAAACCCCTTTGACAACCCTAATATGGAAATAGAATTCTTTTTCCTAGAATGTGCAGTACCAGAGGGCCTTCAAGGAGTGTAGGTTGAGGCTGAAGAGTTATCTTGTGTTGATACTATTAGAGTAGGTAGTGGAGTACGTTGTGACACCCCAAGATTCTACAGTACGCTTCTCTTTGAATAATGTGATAGCGTGTGTTGTACGCAACACCGAGTTCTAATACACCATAACCAATCAAACTAGCCGTTATGAATATTAATACCTGATTTTTGAAATTATATATATTTTATATTTCAAAATGGACTTCATTTTTGGATTCGGAATATCAAATTTAGCCTAAGGTGAGATTTTGGTACTTTTCGGATAACTTTAATATTTTGATGAATAGTGAAAATCACTAAATTTTAATTAAAAACAACTTTTTTAATCAAAATAATTAATAGTGATAAATTATGAATTTGAGTGGTTTTATAGTACATTTAGAATATATTTTTACCATTTAATACAATGTTGTTCATTATACATAATTTTACAATTAAACCGGACATAAACAAGTGTCAATCTTTTGATAGTTATTATCTCTTAAAAACACGCTTTTTGTTTTAACAATGGGAATTAATTTTAAATTAATTTCTTCCACTTATGTGTTTTGAAATTGGAAAAATGGATTCTATATTTGGAATCAGGATGTTCAAATTGTGTAAATTGGTAACTTTTATTTTTATACATTTTGAATAATTACTTCGGTAAATATTTTATTTACCATGGTTAAGGGTAAATCCGGTAAATAAGGGTTAAAAAATAATATTATAATAATACTAAATTATCCTAAAACGTGTCCTAGACTTATTGGTTGATACATGTTCGACCATAGGCATCTTTTGGTCGATTTTGGGACCCCTTGGAGCCACTTGTAGGTGATAGGGACACTTAATTTTAATTAAGTTAAAATGAATACAAAAATGACACAAGCATATATCTTTTAGAAAAACAATTTTTACATAGGGTTATATATGTTGGATTTTAAACTATAAATATTCATTAGAAAACTAAAAATATTTCCTACATAATGATATTTTATTTATAATTTTTAGAGATTACATAAGTTAATTTATTTATGACACAATGATGATGCAGTAATTACCATAATAGTGAAAATTTAAAATAATTGATATTATAAATACCCAAATAAATATAATTTGAGACTTTTAATGAATTAAAATAATATTATAGGATAATATGACATATTAGGATTGATTTAATTATCTTTTTTCGAAGTAATAATTCTGTTATGAGTTTCTCAAAAATCAACTATTGAATAGTGTCAAAATTGACATAAAAGAGTTTTTAAAACAAATATTATATTATTAATTGATATTAAATTACTAAAAATCTAAGGTTAGGCCAAGAGACTTATATCATAATAGTTGTATCATTAATGGACCATTTGGGGGTCTCTTGGATGTAAATAGTAAGTTTATTAACCATATAATATAAAAATAAAAAGAGACATTGTAAAAGTGAAACTAATTAACTTAGAGTTAATACTTAAAGATAAGGTTAATATAAGTACCCAAACCTATCTAAATTCTATTGTTTGAGTTGTTTTAGACCCATACCCACATTAAAATTTAAATAATCCACTTTCGAGCCATTAGAAACCGAATATTAATTTATTATAAATTAATATTTCTAGCTTTTCCAAAGGTGACCCTCACCCCTCTTATAAAAGGGGACTCCTCCTTCTCATTTATTCACACCTTAAAATCCTTTGGGTTCGGCCAAAAACTGCCCAAATACTCTCCCAACTTCCCTCAATACAACCTAGAGTACTTATTTTGATCAGAAAGCCAACCTAAGTATCCCTTTTGATCAAATCAAAAGGAAGAACCCGAAGAAGAGGTAATGTTTTCACCACCCCTTTTCCAAGTTCCTTTCTTCTTCCACTTCTTCTTCCTTTGTTATTACCATTATAAAATAATAACTCCAGTATCATATATATATTGTGATGCTATTATAAATATCGTACAACCATATTCAGTATTCTATCCACCCTTTGAATAACATGTCACCATACGTGCGTACGTACGGCTTACCGTCTCCACGTCGTGGTGTAATTGTTATTCAAAATATTATTATTTGGATTGGTATAATAATGATGTGTAACTCATGTAAATAATAAATATAACATGTTAATTATTCTTTATATATGATATACCATCCATTTATATATTATTTTAATATCAAAAGAATGATATTGTCGCTCGTATGTACGTACAGACTACCGTCTCCACGAACGCGATGAGATTCATTCTCCATCATATGCATTCAAGTATAATTATCATTTTATGATTTAAAAATAATTTTTAAGGACTTGATATCATTCTTTATATGAATAATATACAACCTATCCATGAAAAACATGGCTTATGTAACAAAACATATAAAAGAAAACGAGTAAGTTAACACCCGAAACGACGATAATACTAAGATATTATTAACAAAGCAATGTTAAAAGATCATATATGATATCATATTAATGTATATGATTCTTGTATAATTTAATAACAATTATTTCACTATTATACAGGAGGTTAACCTACCCCAACCAAGGAAAAGTACAAGGTAAGGTTTTATTTCACAATCTCTTCATTATCCGAGGTTGTTTATACGTAATAATCTACTGGGATCTCTTTATCATCCACATCCATGTTTCTTAAAAATGTAATTCAAAACATTTTTAATATTTACAAGAATATGGGTTAAAGTCATTTATACCCTTGTTTGAATTTTTATAAGTGGTTTATAAAGGAATCTTTCCGTCATTTTCCAAACAAGGTGCTTTTTATCCTTTTCGACAGAATTAAGGTAAGAATGTTTTTTTAAACTTATACGGCGGGTGTGGTTATTTTCTTCCATTATAAAATTGTCGAAGATTCCCTTACAAGATTATAAGAATATTTTCAAAGAAAATGTTTTATTTTATAAATATATATCTCTTAAATGATTTCAAAATAGATTGAGATATTTCTCTAAAAAGATTTTTGATTTCATCTATGTCAACATCCTTTGATGGATTTTACGCTTGTTTGAAGTTGATTTATTATACAAAACTTCTATATTGTATTGAAGGTTTTGTGATATGATTGACTGTGGATGTGGTATTTTTATACCATTCATGGTTTATGGATGAAGTATTTACATTTCGTATGCTAGTTTTAATACGAATGTTTATTTTATGTTTAAACCTTTTCATATGGGAATGCATTGGACTTAATATGTGACGGGTGGAGCCCAATATAGCTCCTTGATGCATCGGTAGGTCTCATGAGACAAACTAGTGTCTTGGCACAAGGCCTTGGAAAAATCTTATTTGTAGTCTTGGCATGGGGCCTTGGATATGTGGTTATGATAGTATGGCATTATGCAGTCCATCATTATGAAAGTGGTTATTGATATTGCGTGTGATTATTCGATTAGTAGAATATCCATGTGAATACGTAAATGGAATTATTTCATTTTACTTTTTCCATACTATGTTGAAGTTCAAGTTTAAAAGGCTTTTGTTTTAGTTATACATTGCCTTAAATGTTTATTCTTATTTATGAAAGCTTCCGCTATATTGTTATCCTTACTGGGCATTTGAGCTCACCCCTTTTCTATGTTCTATTTTTCCCAGGAAGTGAAGAAGTAAATTATGAATGACCTGCAGGGATATTATGTGGGGATATTAGTGTGGAATATGAAGAAAATATGTTGTTGTAGTTTTCATTTTTATGATGTAATGTAAGACTTATGAATATATCTAGTGTTTCCAAGGCTACTAAACCAATCATTCTTTTGATATTTGATATTTCTTGTGATCATGCCATTGTTATGTAAAAATGCACCGACTCTGGGTAACTGGGGTCGGGGCGTTACAGTTGGTATCAGAGGAAGTTTAGTACAAACCTTGGAAGCTAGATTTAGATAAACTCTGATTAGATCACGTAGACCTAAGATGAACTTTGAGGATTAGTATAGAAGAACTTCCTAGAATTTTGGTATGGTAGAGATTTTGTGAGTTTTCTGAGAAATACATCCCTGTATGGATACGAGTAGATAGAGGCGGCTCTGGAATATATGTATCTAGGGTTAAATCCCAAAAACACCGCTTTGAGCTAGACTCGAATGAGAACTGGTGGACGACAACGGGCCTTGCTGCACTCTTGGTTACGACACTCCCGGGTGATATGCTTAGGATAACTCTCATTTTCTTTAAAAATCATTATAAAGGGTTTATGAGTATATAATTCCTCAAAGAAAACATTTTTATGATTATGGATTTTATCCATAAATAGTTCAATTTATGTTAAGTGTTTTATAAGTATGGGATTATTTATTTTGATTTATAGACTGATCTAGTTTATGCCATTGTTTAGAAATGGCGCCTAGTGGAAGAAATGAAACTTGTATCAATGCATGCACTCCTTGTAGGGATTTACCTCCTGCTAAAGATAATTATAGTGGAGCTAGTGATGCAACTGGTGCCGATCAGCTAATCACCATACTGGGAAAACTCACTCAGGTTATGAATAATAACCTTACCCGTATGGAGGACCCTGATTCGCAGCATGGAGGATCAATGTTAGATCACTTCATGAGGAAACAACCACCAACATTCAATGGGAGTACAAATCCATTAGTAGCTGAGCAATAGATATTTTCCCTAGAGAAAATATTTCAGGCTTTGGGGAGTAGTGAAAGGGAAAAAGTTATCATGGCAGTTTAACACCTCACTAGAGATGCTGATCAATGGTGGTCATTGATTCAAAATACGAAAGAAGATGATGAAGTACCAAATATGGAATGGAGGGAGTTCAAAGATCTGTTTTTAGAAAAATACTTTCCTCGCGACCATCGAGCTGATATGGAAAGGCCGTTTCTGAGTCTGAGACAAAAGGAGGATGAGAATGTCACAAAGTATGAGGCTAACTTTACAAGGTTAGCAAGGTATGCTGGAGATTATTTACGTAACCCAATAATTAATATTGATCGTTTCTTTGATGGGTTAAAACCATATCTCCGTCGAGCATTAGTCTCACAATCCTTTTCATCGTACGAAGACATTGTCTCATGTGCTATCAAGACCGAAAAGGAATTCTCTAAGTCTTATGACTTTAAAGCAAAGAAAGAGAAGAAGAGACCTGATGATCAATCTGTGAATGGAAATAAGGGGAAGAAGGGAAAGGTTGAATATCCATCCTGTGGTAAATGTGGTAGGAAACACCCTGGTACTTTCTTGAAGGGAACATGAGTCTGTTACAAGTGTGGTGAAAAAGGCCACCAAGATCGTGATTGCAAGGGGAAGAAGGAAGATACCAATGTTCAGTGCTAAAATTTTAGGGAGATGGGGCATTATGCAAATGAATTTACTAAGCGTCAGGAGAACTTACCTCATAAAAGGTCAAGGGATCAAGGCCAAGCTTATGCTATCACTACTGCTGAGGTAGAAGCTCCGAAAGACGTGGTGGCAGGTAATTTAATGGTTTCCTCAAGTTTAGAAAATGCATTATTTGATTCTGGATCATCGCATTGTTTCATATCTTCGCAATTTTCTAAGAAAATTAGTTATTTACAATTTGATTTAACAAGAGAGTGGTCAGTTAAAACTCCTAAGGGAAGTATCATTGCAACACAGTTTTGTGAATCAGTCCCAATTAGATCACATAATTGTTCTTTATCTGCTGATCTCGTCGTCATACCTATGATTGAGTTTGATATAATCCTCAGTTTGGACTGGCTTTCGAACTATGATGCGAAGATTTATTGTAAGAAGAAAGAGGTTATGATTCTTGATGATGACGATAAGGAACACCTTATCTTTAGAGCAGAATCGTCACCACCTAATTCTTATCTAGATCCACCCCCAGTAGCTCAACTAAATTCAATTATTGGGGAGGAAGAGAATAAAATAACTGTTGGTGGGGAAAGGAATGTTCAAATAGAAGATGTACCTGTTGTGAAAGAATTTGTAGATGTATTTCCGGAAGATTTACCTGGACATCCTCCAGAATGAGAAGTTGATTTTTCCATTGATTTAATTCCTGGATCAAGGCCTATATCAAAGACCCCTTATAGAATGGCCACTGTAGAATTAGTTGAACTAAAGAAACAACTAGAGGAATAGAGTAATAAGGGATTTATTCGCCCTAGTGTTTCTCCATGGGAATCCCCTGTTCTTTTTGTTAAAAAGAAAGACAGATCTATGAGGTTATGTATTGACTACAGGGAGATCAATGCTATAACAATAAAGAACAAGTATCCCCTACCTCGAATTGATGATTTATTTGACCAACTGCATGGATCTCAATACTTTTCAAAGATTTACCTTGATCTGGATACCATCAGTTGTGTGTGAAGAAAGAAGACATTCTGAAGACAACATTTCGAACAAGGTACGGGCATTACGAGTTTACTGTAATTCCTTTTGGATTGACTAATGCACCCTCTGTATTCATGGATCTGATGAATAGAGTTTTCAAGGAGTATCTGGATGAATTTGTGGTGGTATTTATTGATGATATATTAGTATACTCCAAAAGCTACGAAGATCATGAAAATCACTTGCGCATTATCTTGAAGACTCTAAGAAGACATGAATTATATGGGAAGTTTAGCAAGTTTGAATTCTGGCTTTAGGAGATTTCTTTTCTTGGCCATATTGTCTCTAAAGATGGAATCTCTATTGATCCTTCTAAGACTAAGGCAATCCAAGAATGGCCAGCACCAACGAGTATTACTGAGGTATGTAGTTTTATTGGTTTAGCAGGTTATTATCGACGTTTCATCCAGAATTTTTCCTGATTGGCTAACCCATTAACAAAGCGCACACGTAAAGGGGTTAAATTTGTTTGGACAAGAGAGTGTGGAGAATGTTTCGAAGAACTGAAGAGAATATTAGTCAATGCTCCTATATTGACTCCACCATTGGGGAATGATGGGTTCGTTATTTATAGTGATGCATTGAAGAAAGTACTTGGTTGTGTCCTTATGAAGAATGATAGGGTTATTTCCTATGCATCACGACAGTTGAAAATTCATGAACAAAACTATACTACTCATCATCTTGAGTTAGCAGCTGTGGTCATTACTTTGAAGATATGGAAGCACTACCTCTATGGTGAAA
This sequence comes from Viscum album, assembly GCA_963277665.1. Classification (NCBI taxonomy): domain Eukaryota; kingdom Viridiplantae; phylum Streptophyta; class Magnoliopsida; order Santalales; family Viscaceae; genus Viscum; species Viscum album. The sequence goes on from OY728128.1 coordinate 17,041,693, forward strand.
ATGTGAGATTTATACTGATCAAAAGAGTTTGAAATATATTTTCTCACAAAAGGAACTCAACATGAGGCAAAGGAGATGGCTGGAATTACTTAAGGATTATGATTGCACGATACGCTACCACCCAGGGAAGGTAAACAAGGTGGCAGATGCTTTGAGCAGAAAAGATCATGGAGTTTTGAACAATATGAGAATTGAAAGGGATCCAATTTTCATGGATCTAGTGAAGATGGACATGGGAATAACCAGGGAAGGAGAAACATCAATGCTTTTTCAAATGGTTGCCAAAACATCTTTACTAGAAAGGATTAAGAGTTCTCAGACTAATGATGGAGAATTTCAAATGAAGATTAAAGCTGTGAATGATGGGAGACTGAGAGACTTTGTGTATGAAGATGGAATTTTGAAATTCGGGAAAAGACTTTGTGTTCCTGATATACCTGATCTAAAAAGGGAATTGCTGGATGATGCTCATAGTTCCAATTTCTCTATACACCCTGGGATCACCAAAATGTTTAGAGATTTGAAGGAACATTTTTGGTGGGACAACATGAAGAGGGAGATTGCTGATTTTGTGTCAAGATGTATGGTTTGTCAACAAGTGAAAGCTGGAAGGAAACAGCCGGGAGGAGTCATGCAACCTCTTCCCATACCGGAGTGGAAATGGAAAAATATTATGATGGACTTTGTCATGGAGCTACCAAAGACTCCTAGAAGGAATGATGCAATATGGGTTATTGTTGATCGTCTTACCAAGTCAGCACATTTTCTTGGTATAAGAGAAGATCTACCCCTGGAACATCTAGCAAGACTATATATTAATGAAGTTGTGAGACTTCATGGAGTACCCCTATCGATTGTTTCTAACCGCGATCACCGTTTTACTTCAAGATTCTGGAAAAGTCTTTAGAAATCCCTAGATACTGAACTTCATTTGAGCAGTGCCTACCACCCTCAGACAGACGGACAATCAGAACGGACAATTCAAACCTTAGAAGACATGTTGGATCCTGCTCACTTGACTTTTAGGGTATGTGGGATTAGTATTTACCTCTGGTAGAATTTTCCTATAACAATAGCTTCCATTCGAGTATTCAGATGGCACCATATGAAGCGTTATACGGAAAGAGATGTCGCACACCAACCTGTTGGGATAACGTTGGTGAAAGAAAACTTGTAGGTCTAGAACTGGTGGAGGAAACGATGGAAAAGGTGAATGTAATCCAAAATCACATCAAAGCAGCTCAAAGTAGGCAGAAGATCTATGCCGATAATCGAAGGAAGGATTTGGAATTTCAAGTCGGTGATTATGTTTTCTTGAAGGTATCTCCATGGAAGGGAGTCATACGTTTTGGTAAGAAAGGTAAATTGAGTCCCAGGTACATCAGACCTTTCGAAATTCTAGAACGAATTGGGGCTGTAGCTTACCGATTGGCAATGCCGCCAAGTCTCTCCAAAGTTCACAATGTGTTCCACGTATCTATGTTGAGGAAATACATGCCTGAACCAACGCATGTACTCAACTACGAGGAGTTAGAACTGGAACCCGATTTGTCTTATTGTGAATTGCCCATCAGGATTCTTGATACGAGAGAACAAGTACTGAGAAACCGGACGACGTGTCTGGTAAAAGTTTTTTGGAGAAACCATAAGATGGAAGAGGCAACGTGGGAACCCGAGGAACTTATGATGAAGAACCACCCGGGTCTTTTCATGTGATAAGTATTCTAGAAATTTCGAGGATGAAATTATTTTATGGAGGGGAGAATGTAACACCCCAAGCTTCTACGGTACGCTTCTCTTTGAATAATGTGATAGCGTGTGTTGTACGCAACACCAAGTTCTAACATACCATAACCAATCAAACTAGCCGTTATGAATAGTAATAACTACTTTTTGAAATTATATATATTTTATATTTCAAAATAGACTTCATTTTTGGATTCGGAATATCAAATTTATCCTAAGGTGAGATTTTGGTACTTTTCGGATAACTTTAATATTTTGATGAATAGTGAAAATTACTAAATTTTAATTAAAAACAACTTTTTTAATCAAAATAATTAATAGTGATAAATTATGAATTTGAGTAGTTTTAAAGTATATTTCGAATATATTTTTACCATTTAATACAATTTTGGTCTTTGGACATAATTTTACAATTAAACCGGACATAAACAAGTGTCAATCTTTTGATAGTTATTATCTCTTAAAAACACGCTTTTTGTTTTAACAACGGGAAATAATTTTAAATTAATTTCTTCCACTTATGTGTTTTGAATTTGGAAAAATGGATTCTATATTTGGAATAAGGATGTTAAAATTGTTTAAATATGTAACTTTTATTTTTAGACATTTTGAATAATTACTTCGGTAAATAATTTATTTACCATGGTTAAGGGTAAATCCGGTAAATAAGGGTTAAAAAATAATATTATAATAATACTAAATTATCCTAAAACGTGTCCTAACCTTATGTTTTTATACATGTTATACCATAGGCATCTTTGGTTCAGTTTTGGGACCCCATGGAGCCACTTGTAGGTGATAGGGACACTTAATTTTAATTAAGTTAAAATGAATACAAAAATGACACAAGCATATATCGTTTAGAAAAACAATTTTTACATAGGGTTATATATGTTGGATTTTAGACTAAAAATATTAATTAGAAAAATAAAATTATTTCCTACATAATTATATTTTATTTATAATTTTTAGATATTACATAAGTTTATTTATTTATGACATAATGATGATGCAGTAATTACCTTAATAGTGAACATTTAAAATAATTGATATTATAAATATCCAAATAAATATAATTTGAGACTTTTAATGAATTGAAATAATTTTCTAGGATTATATGACATATTAGGATTGATTTAATTAACTTTTTTAGAAGTAATAATTCTATTATGAGTTTCACAAAAATCAACTATTTAATAGTGTCAAAATTGACATAAAAGAGTTTTTAAAACAAATATTATATTATTAATTGATATTAAATTCCTAAAAATATAAGGTTCGGCCAAGAGACTTATATCATAATAGTTGTATCATTAATGGACCATTTGGGGGTCGCTTGGATGTATATATTAAGTTTATTAACCATATAATATAAAAATACAAAGAGACATTGTAAAAGTGAAACTAAGTAACTTAGAGTTAATACTTAAAGATAAGGTTAATATAAGTACCCAAACCTGTCTAAATTCTATTGGTTGAGTGGTTTTCGACCCATCCCCACCTTAAAATTTAAATAATCCACTTTTGAGCCATTAGAAACTGAATATTAATTTATTATAAATTAATATTTCTAGCTTTTCCAAAGGTTCCCCTCACCCCTCTTATAAAAGGGAACTCCTCCTTCTCATTTCTTCACACCTTCAAAGCCTTTTGGTTCGGCCAAACTCTGCCCAACTACTCTCCCAACTTCCCTAAATACAGCCTAGAGGCATTAGTTTGATCATAAAGCCAACCTATGGAGCCCTTTTGATCAAATCAAAAGGAAGAACCCGAAGAAGAGGTAATGTTTTCACCACCCCTTTTCCAAGTTCCTTTCTTCTTCCACTTCTTCTTCCTTCATTATTACCATTCTAAAATGATAACTACAGTGTCATATATATACTGTGATGTTATTATAAATATGGTACAACCGTATTCCATATTCTATCCACCCTTTGAATAACATGTCACCATACGTGAGTACGTACGACTTACCGTCTCCACGTCGTGGTGTAATTGTTATTCAATATATTATTATTTGGATGGGTATAATAATGATGTGTAACTCATGAAAATAATAAATATAACATGTTAATTATTCTTTATATATGATATACCATCCATTTATATATTATTTTAATATCAAAATAATGATATTATCGCTCGTGCGTACGTACGGACTACCGTCTCCACAAACGCGATGAGATTCATTCTCCATCGTATCCATTCAAGTATAATTATCATTTTATGATTTAAAAATAATGTTTAAAGACTTGATATCATTATTTATATGAATAATATACAACCTATCCATGACAAACATGGCTTATGTAACAAAACATATAAAAGAAAACGAGTAAGTTAACACCCGAAACGACGATAATACTAAGATATTATTAACAAAAAAATGTTAAAATATCATATATGATATCATATTAATGTATATGATTCTTGTATAATTTAAAAACAATTATTTCACTATTATACAGGAGGTTAACCTACCCCAACCAAGTAAAAGTACAAGGTAAGGGTTTATTTCACAATCTCTTCATTATCCGAGGTTGTTTATACGTAATAATCTACTGGGATCTCTTTATCATCCACATCCATGTTTCTTAAAAATGTAATTCAAAACATTTTTAATATTTACATGAATATGGGTTAAAGTCATTTATACCCTTTTTTGAATTTTCATAATTGGTTTATAAAGGAATCTTTCCGTCGTTTTCCAAACAACGTTCTTTTCAACCTTTTCGACAGAATTAAGGTAAGAATGTTTTTTAACTTATACGGCGGGTGCGGTTATTTTCCGCCGTTATAAAATCGTCGAAGCTTCCCTTACAAGCTTATAAGAATATTTTCAAAGAAAATGTTTTATTTTATAAATATATGACTCTTAAATGATTTCAAAATAGAAATAGATATTTCTCTAAAAAGAGTTTTGATTCCATCTATGTCAACATCCTTTGATGGATTTTATGCTTGTTTGAAGTTGATTTATTATACAAAACTTCTATATTGTATTGAAGGTTTTGTGATATGTTTGACCGTGGATGTGTTATTTTTATACCATTCATGGTTTATGGATGAATTATTTACATTTCGTATGATAGTTTTAATACGAATGTTTATGTTATGTTTAAACCTTTTCATATGGGAATGCATTGGACTTAATATGTGACGGGTGGAGCCCGCTATAGCTCCTCGATGCATCGGTAGGTCTCATGAGATAAACTAGTGTCTTGGCACAAGGCCTTGGAAAAATATTATTTGTAGTCTTGGAACGAGGCCTTGGCTATGTGGTTATGATAGTCTGGCAGTATGCATTCCATCATTATGAAAGTGGTTATTGATATTGCATGTGATTATTCGATTAGTAGAATATCCATGTGAATAAGTAAATGGCATTATTTCATTTTACGTTTTCCATACTATGTTTAAGTTCAAGTTTAAAAGGCTTTTGTTTTAGTTATACATTGCCTAAAATGTTTATTATTATTTATGAAAGCTTCCTCTATATTGTTATCCTTACTGGGCATTTGAGCTCAACCCTTTTCTGTGTTTTATTTTTCCCAGGAAGTGAAGAAGTAAATTATGAATGACCTGTGGGGATATTATGTGGGGATATGAGTGTGGAATATGAAGAAAAGATGTTGTTGTAGTTTCAATTTTTATGATGTAAAGTAAGACTTATGTATATATATATTGTTTCCAAGGCTACTAAACCAATCGGTCTTTCGAGATTTGATCCTTCTTGTGATCATGACAATGTTATGTAATAATGCACCGAATCTGGGTAACTGGGGTCGGGGCGTTACATACGTAGTGTATTTTGATGACTCATGAGTCTATCTCGGCTATCTCTTGATGCAATGGTGAGTAGTTATTGCATATTGGTTGAGGCAGTTGAGACCCCATCAGCAGAACTGTGTGACTCAAGACCTAGAAATGGTAGTGGTTGTCTTCTCCATGAGGATGTGGAGGCAATAACTTCTGGGGGAGAGATTTGTGGTTTACTCAGACCATCAGAGTCTCAGGTATGTCTTCACATAGAGAAAATTGAACTTGAGATAGTTGTGTTGTTTGGAGTTCCAATAATACTCTGACATTGAGATATTCTATAATCTAGGGAAGAGAAATGTAGTAGCAGATTACCTTAGTAGAAAATCTTAATTTCTCTTGGTCTAGGAGGCTTTTGAGCAGTTGTCTTCCTTACAACTAGAACTGGTGGAGCAGGATGGTACAACTTTTCTTTAGTAGATGTTGTTGACTCCTATAATTCTTGAGAATGAGAGATAGTACCAACTAAGAGACATTTATTGTGATTTTTTTTACCATATATCCATAGGGGATTCACCATATAGATATTATGAAGGATGTAATCACATAAACTTTTTCTAGTGATGGATGGTGGTTCCAATCACGAAGTGAGAGGAGGTGATGTGAGAGTACAAAAATTATCCATTTGATGTATATCCCGATTCGGGGATTGTGTACAATGACCTTAATCAAAACAGTTGGTGGTCTGGCATAATATAGAGTGTTTCTGAGTTCGTCTCTCAGTTCCTCATTTATCTGCAGGAGAAGACTGAGCATCAGGTTCTAGTAGGTTTTTTGTATCACCGTGAGATCCTAGAGTGGGAGAGGGATGAAATATCCATGTACTTTTTGATAAGGATACAACACACAGTGAAGGGCCATGACACCATCTGGGTGATAGTTAATTGACACATAAATTCTTCACACATCCTTTTTATCAGGGAGCAGAGTTTAGTGGAGAGTTTGGGGTAGTTGTAAATACAGGAAATTGTTCACCTCCATGGGAATTCCTTGAATATTGTCTCTGATAGTGATGTTTATATCACATTATGATTTTGGATAGGATTTTAAGAGTAATTCGGGACCAAAATGTGGATGAGTATAGCCTTTCACCCTAGACAGATGGGAAGACTGAGTACACTATCTAGGTGTTGGAGGATATGTTGAGGTATTTCATGTTAAACTTTTTTGATATCTAGGAGGATAGGTTTCCCTTAATAGAGTTTGCATAAAACAACATCTAACACTCTACTATCAACATGGAACCTTTTGAGGCCCTGTACTAGAGGCCCTACAGGACACCCTTATGCTGGAAAGAGATTGGAGAGGCATCTCTTGTGGGTCCATAGTTAGTTTAGGTGATGATAGAGAATGTCCAGTTCATTTTTTTAGTGGATGAGGAAGTACCAAAGTAATCAAAAATCTTATACAGAACGCCTTTGTAGACCCTTGGTATTTGAGAAAAGAGACTATGTTTTTCTAAGAGTCTCCCCATGATAAGGATTTCCATGGTTCATCGAGGGAGTAAATCTATCCCCGAGGTTCATCAGGCCATTCAAGATGTTGCAAATGGTTGATGAGTTTCTTACCACCTCACCCTACCCCCACATTTGTACTGGGTGCATGTCGTCTTCCATGTGTCACAGTTGCGGAGATACATGTGTGAACCCACACATGTGATCGACTAGGGTGATATGGACATTGAGAATGGATCAAAATTTTCAGAAACACGATGTTGATTGAGTCTTGATAGAAGAGGACCCTTCATGGATAAACCATCCCCTTGGTTTTCATGTTGTGGTAGCATGATAATGCAAAAGAGAGATCCTGGGAGGAGGAGAGACGGATGCAGGATCAATATCCTGAGCTTTTTATTTATTTTTTCTTTTAGAGGATGAAAATTTTGTAGTATGGAATGATTTTGAGACTCAGGGGTTTCCTTATAATAATTTTAAATATTTCTACATATATTTCCATACATGGGAATTGAGACAGCATGGGATTTTGAGGCCCGGTGTACCAATGATTAATTTTATAAAAAAAATTAAAAATATTTTATATTAAATGCCTAAAATTTCTGAAATATAATGGGATAAAACCTAAATAGAGTCTCATATCATAAATATGAGACCATTGGTGAGTCTAGAACATGATGTTTACCCTAAGAACAACATAAAATAAGTTGGTGTAGCATGTTCGGATAAAAAGGACATTGACAGTATGTTTAGTGGATTAATTAATTAATTAGTTAGTTTTATCTAAACTTTTTCCCTAAAAATACATAACTATGGTGAATCCTCCAGGGTTAGTTACATAAACCCTAGGAGTGTTCTGGAGTGTTCTTCCTCCTTCCATTAGCGAATTCACTTCTAACGATGATGAATATCGGGATCAATGAAAATTGGGACGTAGTGAACACAAAAAATTACTTCAATCATTGGAAGATGTGTTCTTTGATGATGAATGATCCAATATATATGTAGTACTTTTCAATTCATGTATTTCACTCGTTTTGATTAAATATATTGAGTAGAATCTACCCATTTATGTTCCGCACCAATTGTTGAACCTTAGTATGCTCATATATACCATTTTAATTATTTATTAAACTATTTTATAACCCTATATATCCACATTCTTGTTTTTGGATCAATAATTCTATGGAACAAAAAATAAACCTATGTTCTTGTGACTTCCTCCCACAATTTCTTCATGACCTTCACGGATTAGATCCTGCAATCCCGGTTCGACATTGCAGGGCGGTATCGAGCCAGATCAGACCGTTAGAATCATGATGAATCCACATGTGAGGTATGTAATGATGAATAAAGGATTTATTGGGGGTTTAATTGTGTAATAATGTGTGTTTAATCTCATGGATTTGAGATCTAAGACTGCTGTAGGTGATGGGTTTGAGCGATGGTGTGTACAGATTCACACGGGAATGAACCAGATTCAACTTTCAGCCACCATTGGGGGGAAAATCACCAACCGAAGAAAGATTATTTATTTTTAGGAAGAAAAAAAGTTGAAATAAAAGGCATGTTGATCATATCTAGCTTGTGGATAATGGATATGGAATTATGAAAAAAAATACCAACTACACACCAGGTAGTTCATAGAATACACAATGTGTCAGGACCTGGATACAACGGCTAGGGTTCCAATGAATTATAAGTATCACAATCCATGTGGGACCCCAAAAAGGCATCTGAACTTTTGATGGATAACTCTTCATGTACTCCGGGATTACATAGGCATGAACATGGCTTGAGTATAGGGACACTAGGTAAAGTACGTAGACACAACTTGAGTACATGAACATGGGCAAGCACATGGGAGAGACACCAAGTGGTATGGGAATTTCATGTAGATACCCTACTTGTCGTGTTTCCTTACATGGTTTTCAATCCATGTTCCCCTAAGAATAGGGCAAGAATGAGGAGTGGGAACACATGTCGTGTAGGTCCATTACACGTCTTGTTCCCCTTGGTTCCTTTTGAGGAAACTTCAAAATATCATCTATTATTCATTTAAAATCAATGTTTAGCCCATGAATAGCCTATCCTGGGTTTTTTTAAATATAGAACATGAAAGATCCCTCTATTTTAGATTTTAGGATAAAATGTGAGATTTCATAGGTGAAAAATTTATTTAGGTGGTTCCCAACGATAGAAGTGGTCATGAAGATGTCACCAAAGACACCATAGTCGAACCCCCTTATGAAATTAGAGCATGGGTCCTCTACTTTCTGAGTAGAACCAACCAATTTGATAGGGTGTGGGTCATCAATGACCAGATTGGAACCCCCCTCCCCCATCACACTAGGGCACTGGTCCTGGACCTATAGAGGGAAACCCCCCATCATCTTGGGTGTGGGTCCTCTAAATACTGAGTGGAACTACCTATTAGATAGGGAGCGGGTCCTCATGAAACTAGAGTGGACCCCCAACCCCCATCAACTTGGGTGAAGGTCCTATTTCTACCAAGTGTAACCCCTAATCAAATAGGGTGTAGATCCTCGGGATACTAGAGTGAAACCCCCCATCAGGTGGGGTGAAGGTCCTCGACCTACAGAGTGGAACCCTTCATCATATTGGGCATGATTTCATAACATATAAAGTGGAACCCCCAGGATGAATCAAGACACGAGTCCTCTATATATACTTATAGAGTGGAACCCCTTTAATGCACTAGGGTTCATGTCATTTACTTGGAGATTGTGACCCCTCAACTGTGTGTCATAGTGGCAATGTGTGGGCCTTCACATGGTTAATTTTGGCTATATGCGTGGGATAATGGGTATCATTGATGGACTTATAGAACTATTGGAGACTCTTTTCCTATGATGGGTTATGAGATGGAAATCCTATTTATCTATCTTTTGGGATTCTTTTTCTAAGCTTATATATATATATATACCTTTCAATTTGTTTACTCTCCTACTATGGGTTGAGAAGAGGTGTGCGGTAAGCCATGTTATTTCCATGTTTATATTCTCATGGTTGGATGAGGTTACTCTCCAATTATGGGTGGAAAGGACTCGATGTGTAGTCCACCTACACACTGTGTTGATCCCCTTGTGTTTGGAAGATTTTTCTTTCTCTAACATTTGGTTGACATACATCTTGTTTATTATCTACTATCTTTCAATTCCTATTATGTCTCTTACTTCTCCCCCTTCCATATTTTTGGGCGTCATGTTGGGTATGTATATACTCACCCTTGCATGGGATTTTCCCACACGTGCCATGTCTTAGAAAGATAGTGGATGGGTCAGTGGTGACTTTAGAGGATCTTAGGGATAATTGGTGATTGGGACTGCATATAGTGGTTGTATCTTAGAGATCAAGAGATAGTCTCTATCAGTAGATTACTTTCTAGTTTTCTCAGTTTGGGACATATTTCGGGTTGGGAATGTATTTTTCCCCTTTACCTTTTGGTTTTAACTATCTTAATCCTATACACCCTAGAGGGTTTTCATTATTTTTTAACATTCTCATTATTGCATCTTTTTATTATTACTCCTTTACACTTCTACATTGAGATGAAAAGGTGTGTGCATATAGGTATATTAGGAATATGAATCCCATTTAGGATGTTACTTTCGATTCTTGTTGCCACCCCTAGACTATGGAGGATGGCTTGGGGTAGTTGTGGATTAGGCCTTGGTTAGAGTTGGTTCATGAAATTTTAGAACATCGTGAATGAAAAAATGATCCCATCTAAAAATCATATGATTTAGTGAAAATAATGGATATATAATAGAGGTGATATTTGATTTGGATTCCACATAAAGATCTCTCTCAAGCCCATGTAATGGTGTTTGAAGATGATGTGGTGGGTTCTTCGGTTTATGATACACACATTTATATAAGTATTATTCATTTTTTTTATATACAGTTATTATATTATCTTTCATGTGTGATTCATGGACATGGGTTTTATCTCTTCTTCTTGATCCAGTATATCTAATTATTATCATTCAAAATCCTTTAGAAAGTGATAGTTTGGGGAGAATTGTAATATCCATGATGTAATTTTTAGGAATGTAATTCATTTTTTTATTACTTATTGATTTTTATTTTAGTTTCTTGACCTGGGTATAATGTTCTTCAACTTTTCATAACACCATGATATGACTCAGTGAGAATATAGCATAATGAGGTATTTTTAGGGATATTATAGCATAAAGTCCTTAGGTTGGGTTTTTGGGTTGTGCTTATTTGATGTTCATGTCATTGACTAGGGGAATTAGGATGTAGTGAGTCATTGTTTTCTAGTGAATGTTTTTCCCTGTCACTTCCTAAGGAGGTATGATAAAGTGTTTAATGAAATATTTATTTCATGTGATGGGTTATTTAAAAGAAAATGATAATATTTGAAATGATTATACTACATTGGAACCTCTGGTACATGTATAGGTAACTTATGAGTAGTACCTTTTGGGAATTTATAACACACTCCCTAGACAATTTTTTACCGTTAGTAGTGAAGATTCTCTTATTATGGCGTATTTTTCCCTTTAGTCATTGAACATTCTCTATTTAGTAGACATGTGTGAAGTTGGGTTTATTTGGTTTTGAATACAATAATGTATGATTATGATAGTGTACGTTGAACTTAGTTACCATATATAATATACCATTATTCTTGTTTTTTAATGCTTATTTACATGGATTTTATTTTTATACTTTAAATTTTATAAATATTATCATAAGTAATTTTACATTAAATTGTTAAAGGAATATATTTGTTTGTTTATTTTGAAATTAGTATTGTTGGATTATCTAATGAATGATTCTCATGGAAAACATTGTGATATAATACTAGTATTGTTATGATTACACCCTATATATTCTCAATGGGCATATGAATAAATTATTTTGATTAATACAAGTAAAAGTAAGGCATCTCTTGGAGGTGGTAGTAATTTATATTAGTTTTGTATGGGTTCAAAATAGGTGACACGGTTGAAGTGATACCTCATATATCATAGATATGGTAGATACTATTTTTGGTTTATTTTTTCTTGGTTTTTTATTGGAGAATCCTTTATTATATCTCCATATCTTCTTCCCATCTTGTTCCCTTTTTCTCTTATTCTGGATTTTTTCCCTTTATGAATATTTACTCTTAGTTCCTATTTACATAAAATTTGTAAATATTGATTTAAATTTTGTTTTATTATTATTGTTTCACCTATTTGAGTACATGATTCACTAACTCATGGAAATTTTGTTTGAGGTTCTTAGATAGTACACTCTTGTTGATTATTGAATTTATCAGGAAATATTATTCCAAAGAGTGTATCCTTGATAATCAAGAACTATTTGTTAGACCATGGGGATTGGGAATTCTCTTTATGAATTTTTATATGGTGACTTAGGTATATAGGTCCGGGATAGCCTCATTTGTTTTGTGACATGAAGAATCTATGTTAAGGCTTCTTTGTGTGAAGGGTTGGTTAGATGGGGTTGGGATATGTGGTGAGTCCCTTTTTGATGGTGTGTTTATTAGGACCTTGGGTGGTTCACTCATGGAATTTGATATAGTCATGTAATAATTTATTTCCCTTACTATTTATCTTACCCAACTACTTTGGGTGAATTCATGAAGATTTAAATGATATTTTAATGGGAGATCATGAATCAGTTGTGATTAGATTAAGTAATTAGGTTTGGGAAGGTGTGAGGCACCATGTACTATTCAAGTGATGGGCGAGGCCTTTCACTATCAACCTTTTGTGTAGTGTGCACTATATTTTAGGATATACCTAATGTTTTAAATGGGTTTTTACGTATTCTAAGTGTTTTTTGACCATTAAAAAGGGTTAAGATATTGGTATAGGAGTAAAGAAAACTCTTTCCCAACCATGATTGGATTTCTTCTAATTTGTGATGGTGAAACCGGTCGTGTAGACAGGTAGGTAGAGATAATTTTTTTATAGAATAAATATATAGAGGTGGTTTCTAGTATGACCTCAAGGACTATAATTCATCCCAAATGGGGTGGTAACATCAAAGATGACCTTAGGGATGTTATTATAGCTTGAGTGGGTGTGAATTACTTTTATTTTGAGTTAACATGAGTAGATGATGATAAGATCAATTAATGTTAGTACATATCTATCAATTATCTTCTCCATGGGTGATGATACACATATAAATAATGAATTAGGATATAGGAGATAGAGGGAGACACCACTGGCTGAAAGACACAATGCCTAATTTATAAGATTTTGTATTAATTTAGGTTATAGAATGGTATGTCAATAACTAGATACCATGATTAACAGATGGTGGAGATAATTTTGAGGTAGGTTTTTAATCATATTATTCATTTTATAACAAAAGCTATATACTATCTTGACATGAGAGTCCACCCTCATGTTGTATTTTGATACTTCAGATGTATCTGGGGATACTCTATGTCTAATATGATAGATAACTCATTTGAGGTGATCTAAAGCATGTTATGAAAAATTATATCATTTTATTTTATTATGATTGGTCCCCATTATTTTCTTCCACTTATTTTATCATAGGATTGATGTTGTATCATTGTTTCTTACTTTGGTCTCTCTTTAACTAGCCTTCTTGTTTTAATTGAATTTTAATGATTATATATTGATGGTTGGGACTTATTTGATTTATTTTTATTGGATTTATTATTATGAACATTATTTATCATGATATTTCGGGTTTTGGTTATTAATTGGTAGGGATATGATCGATGGGTTAGGTAAAACTCATATGATTTGAGTGTCGTATATGAGGTGATACTCTTGATAATCATGTATGAACTGATAAGGATGATGTTTCAGTTTACATCATTATAGATATGAGGGTATACTTATATGTGATAAGTATATGTAAACCATGCCTATGGTTGGGTAAAATTGGTGTGTTTCCTAGGGTGTGCATGTATAACTTATTCCATGATGGAACATAGGTATAATAGTATTTCATGAGAATGAATGTGATATATGTTTCATGTAGGTTAAGTGGAACTAACCATATACTATCACATGAATCTTTATGTGATCATTAGAACTCAAGGTGTTGAGGTGAGTGGAATAATCCTATTAAGTGTTTGGACTCACCCCAGCCTTCATGAATATCATTAGTTTTTTTGGACCCAAGGTGATTCGAGCTGGAGATTGTTATTGTGTTTTTTTCAATCCATTCTCTAGTTATAATTTCTACTTAAATAAGGAGTTATGAAAGTTAAGACATAAGATTTCATAGTTTTTTCATTTATGAATAAGGTTGTAGTAGTTGAATCTTATTCTCAAATTAGGTGAGATAAGATCTTGTAGAAGTTAATATTTTTCAAATTTGTGTGGTTCTATAGAAAGGGGAGATTTTTTAAGGATATTGAACAGTATTTCATATAAAAGTAAGCATCATCATGAAATTTAGTCTTAATTTAAGGGAATTTAACATCGTGTATTATTTTAAAATAAAGGATGGATTCTCATGAAAGTCAGGAAGACTCTTATAGAATTGGAGTTTCACATGATTTTCAATAATCAAGGTGATATATTTTATAAGAATATATTCATTGAAGGAGTATAATTACGTGAAACTATTTTCCAAGAATTAATGTAAATAATTTAGTTAATGATTTATATAAGGGATATGTTCTTTATTTTCATGTAAGGATTACGTGGAAATTTTCCTTGCATGATAATATTCACGTGACACTAAATTGTGTGTAAAGGGGATGTTATGTGAAACAGTGTTTTTATATATATAGTTCTTGAAAAAAACTACTCGAGAAAATATCACAAAGTATTTTTATGAAAGGAAGTATTTTTATGAAAGTGTAGATTTTCATAAAAGGCGTGGGTTGACTGAATAATTTTACATGATAAATAATATACCATATAGAGAATACATGATTATTTCTAGTGTTTATTATAGAAAAAATAATGATTTAATTAGAGAATCATATACTGGATTTCATGATGAAAATCACCCAATATATTCATGATGATATAGATGTAACCAACATATCTATAAACTAAGAATACTTATATAGGAAATAGTGAGTGAAGGATAAGTTAGCAGAAGTGTTCCAAGGGAGGAAATGTGTTATTACTTGTACTTTTTTGTAATGGAAATTTTTCGGTCACTAAGTGACCATTGAAAAAAATAATATCCACCAAATTAGTGAATCATAGTGGATTATAGTACACTAGAAGAAAACCATTTGTACACTTTTTAGATTATCTATTTGTGGTAAACCAAGTAAAATTGGTACGAACTACTTTATTATTTGTATCTATTTTTGTGGGGGATGTTTAAATAATTTTGATAGGTTTAATGATTTTTCCAATGTGGAAACAAGATACAACACTTCATGGGAAATTTTCACACCCTAATTCACCCCCACTATGGTTTACCAGTATAACACCCTAATATTTTAGTGCATATTTTCAAATAAATAAATACCATGATTAATAACTTATAACGCACATAACACCAAACTTTAATGATTCATAAAATATTAAAATTACAAGAAGAATAAATCTTTAACAAATAGAAATATAGTAATCAATTATGATACCTATATTATATTTTTTTTATTGGTGAAATTTAATTATTATAAAAATAAATTTGAAAATAGTTATACCTTAACCAAAGTGACTTGGGATCCTAGAATAACAAATAAAGGTTAAAAGAGTATAAAGGTACGAAATTTAAAATGATACATTTCAAAAATAAGATATAAATAATCAAGTAACTCATCAAACTAAATACGAACATTGCTACCACACCCTTATTCATGATACCAAACTCTAGAGAATTCATCTCATGAAATAGTTCTGTTATAACAATGATAATTGAGGAAAATAAATATAGTCTCACATTCAATCATGTAGTCATGATCCATGAAAGATGAATCATATTAATTATGATTTCTCGAATAATGGTGGTTGAATTTATCTCAAGAAAATATTTAAATCAACCCCTTTTCATATAAAAGGTGATAGTAAATACACTAAGAATTTAAGATTTAAGGGAAAGAATAAGTCAATGGAGACCATAAAATTAGATGATGATACTATAATTATGATTCTTAAATAATGAAAAACATACAAAGGTACTAATATTACCCTTAGAGTCTCCATCCATATTAATATTGTTCTATCATGGAAACAAGGATTTGAAAAATTTCGTCAAAATTAATATTAGGAGGCTTTAATTTACCTACAATACCAAGACTCTTTAAGAACAATAAGTCAGTAATGGAATTATTATAACATATATTCAATATTGATTCAACTTCCCCATTAGATATAACTATCCTTATTAGGGTGGATTGAGGATTGAAGGGTGTATGCTAGTAGATGTAGGAAATGTGAGTAGAGAAAATAGCATGAATCCGTTCCACAACAATGTCCTGAAACATGTTGGAAAGATTATGGGAAAGGGGTAGATTCAGTAAACCTATGGTAAGTTCATATAGGTAAGTATATTTTGAGTGTGATACATAAAGGAGATAAAAAGGACCTTCTAAAGGGTTGAATCTATATAAAAAAGGATGATATGAATCCTCCATATGCTGAGAAAATATCACACACATGGTGAAAAGAGAAATGTTAATGTCTTGAAAATAAGAATTAGTAGGGACTATATTGTGAGAAAACCTATAAATCTAATAAATCATGGACAGAATTATCCATGGATTATTAAACATAGATATCCAATAAAATCCAATTAAAGGAAAACTAGTGATGAATTGATAGAAAATCATGTTACTCAAAACACCATTCTTATTAGGATTCAATATCAATATATAATCATTATGTGAAAAGGAATAATTTATTAAAATATATTTGATATCAGTAGGGAGAGAAAGATGCCTAGATATACAGTCCTTGATGTAAATCTACAGATCCATTGAAAAATTATCGGTTTGAAAAGATTCAAGAAGTGGATTTCTCACCCATATTATCCAGCCAAAATGTGAAGGTATAGTCTTTACAAACCAACCATATAGAGTGAGAAATAATAATAGAGATGGAATATTTAAGGGATGTATAAATGGAGGAATAATGATAATAGAGGTTAATAGATTGATGTGTATTCAGGAAACTAGATCTGAGGAAGTTTAGAGCCTTATATTTTTCATTTATAAGCCTCCACATGAAATAAGTCTTGAGAAACCCCTTAAAATTTATGGGGTTATTAATTCTTAAACCCCAATTCCTAAGAGTTTTATAACATGTTTTCTTGGGAAAAAAAAACCATTTTTATCTCAATGATGCTTCCTCTAAAAAAAAAATATTAATAAAAGTTATTATATTTTTTATTAACATAGGAGGCCATATATAGATCGTAAAAGAATAGACAAATTTGGACACAATGATAGATATGTTAAGACTAACTCTACCAATAAATACTTTTACTTTCAAGTGGTGAGATAATTTTTATATTTACATGAAATATCATTAAACTATCTAAACTTATGACTCTACAAACACAAATGAATACCATATTAAGAAAACGGGAGAACACCCTCTCTGATTCTCAGCTCATTCAAAATGATGGTCCCCCCAATAAGAAATATATTCTTCCCAAAAAATACTTATCACAACTAAAAATTTTACCTAAGAACCTATCATATTGATACATGGTTTCTTTGGGGTTTATAATATTTTTATTATTACAATGAATAAATACAATGAATTCATCAACATACAAGAGATAATAGAGAGCATCAATCCCTATAGCCGCTTGGATAACCTTCATCTTTCCTGTTCAACCAGGCTGAGAAGAATCTTGCTTAGATAATACTCAGTAATTGAGAAGATAATGGAAGGGAAATTATAACCATTTATAACTCCCCTTTGGTAGGTAAAAACCCATTAGGTGATCTTTTTATGAACACTAGAATATAAACTGAACAAAAAGATCCTTCACCCAACCAATAAAGGCATTATTGAATCAAAATTTCCTCAAAACATTTAATATGAAATACTAGTCCACAGTATCAAAGTTCTTCACATAAATTTTTAAGGTTACACTAACTTCCTTAGAAGATCATTAAATAAGTTTAATGTACTGAGATGTAGTAATTGGATATTCTTGAATGTTTCTCCCCTTCATAAAACAAAACTAATTCAAGGGGACAATTTTATTAAAGAAAGTATAAAGCTAATAAGTAAGAATATTACTGATGATTTAATATATATATATTTTAAAATAGAAATATTTCAATACACGTGAATTTAATAATGATTTTCATCCTGTGTAATTTAATTCAAGAATTGTTTTATTAACCCCTAGGGGGATAGCTTTTATAGAGAAAGTGATTTTACACTCTACACACATCCACTTAAACCACATCAACTTTCCAAGAGCTATTTTTGAAGTTTTGTATTATAATAAATTAATCTATTTTAAAATATTTCAATGTATTAACAAAAAAATTAACAGTAATTTTATTATAAATTTCTATGAAATAATATTAATAACACTCGAAGTTAGAAAAGTTCATTTCTCTGTAAAGTTTTTTTCTTCATGTTTATTATTTTTTATAAAAGATAAGTTTATATATATTAAAATTTTAATTTAATTAAATTAAACTTAATTTTTAATTTATCTTTTAAATATTATATTAATATGATTTATTATTATTATTTTTAAATGGTTGTTTTTAGGTGAATAGTGAAAAATAGAGTTTTTATAAATATCATCACTTTTAAGATATCACCAAGATACAAGAATGACTTAAAATTTCATGAAACCTTCTAATTAAAAAAATATGTATTCAAGGAGTGAAATAATTTATTTAAAAATATTATTTTGAATATAAAAACCGATGTTTGACATTTTAGAACCTAAGTAACATGTTATTATAATAAAATAATTGTTTTTGATCATGTTATTTCTTTAAGTAATTACAAAGTTATATTTATTTTTGGATTGGTTTTAATGTAAAATAAATATCCATTTTTTATAATAAAATAAATTTTATTAGAATAAATTCTATACGTGATGTTTGTGTAAATAATTTATATTCTTAAAAAGTCTTCTTTTCCAAAAAAACATTTTTCATTAAATTTTGCATACTTACATTAAAATTAATTGTTACACCAATAGAGATTGAATATTTTAAAATGGATTCCATATAATGAATAATAATATTCAAATTATTTCTTTTTTAGTCATAATGACTAGTTACCGTGACAAAAGTTTATCACCATGGTAAGGGTAAAAAGGGATAATGAGGGGGTTAAATTATGAGATAAGACTAAAAATATCCCTAAAACATGTCTAAATTTGATTGGATGGGTTTATTTAAAATCTTAATAAATTTATACTTAAAATTTGGATTATTTGGTTCCAAATTCCAATGAAAATGACATTATATTAATTAAAAGGTTTAAGTATTTATAAGTGTCACTCTTCTCACTTATAAAAGGATACCCTCAATCCCTCACTTCTTCAAACACTTTAAGAACATCATCTTGACAAATATATACTAAATTCACTTCCCATATCTCTTTAAAATGTCTTAAATGTCTTTTCTCATGATAATAACAAACTAAAAATGCTTAAGATTCAATCCAAAAGGGGATATCTAAGAATGGGGAAGAGATATTAACCAAGTTCTTTCAAGTTTCATTCTTCTACCACCACCTATGATCAATTATAACCATAATAATATAATATAATAACTATATTTAATATAATTAAATGTTGTTATATTTATTTTATAGTAATTTATTATCTCTTCTTTATCCAATGGAAAATAAAAACTTCACTTGTGCGTATGTGCAGACTATCACCTCCTTGAAGATATGTATTTCATTTTTTATCATCTACTCACATTATTGGTTATATATATGGATTTAATGAATAAATATGGTATTTATTAAATAATTTATGTTTTGTAAATATATATAACTATCTACCATCCTTTATTTACATCCATGGAAAAATGAAAATGTCACTCATTCATATGTGCAGACTACCGCCTCCAGGAATGTCGTATTTAATTTTACATAACCACCTTACATGGATGGTTATTAAGGATTATTTAATGTATAAATATGATATATGTGATACAAAAAATGGTCTATAAGAGGTGAAATAATGACCAAGGTTCATGTAATGGAATCGATGAATCAAAACATGCATGAGAAACAGAATAGTTGACACCTAAATAATTAATTTTACCAAATAATTTTGAATAAATAGATAAAAATAAGTTAGAAATAAATTATATCCATAAATATATATATATATATATATATGAATAAGAAAACAATATATATTAATAATAAATATAAAATTATATAAGGGGATGGAACATATCTATACCAGAGGGAATCTAAGGTAATGGTTTATTTTACAATCTCATTTTTTTAGATTATTTATGTTTAAATATCCATTAAGAGAATTATTTTCACTTCCTATTTTAAAACTCATATATTTTCTTACCGTATAATTATTTTTTTAGTTTTCAAGTATTCTAACCCCCCCCTCTTTGGTGCTCAATAAAACTGAAATAATGTTTTCATGATTAGCCTACATTATTTCTTCTTTTAGGTCGATTTTTTTATTTTATATCCATTTTTTATATCTTGTTTCAGAAATGTTCTCCTATATAATAGAATTATATTTTAAGTCCATTTTCAAATATATTTTTCATTTTTAAAAAGTTTTAAAAAATAATCCTTTTAAATTTTTCCTGTATATGTCACTTTTGAGTCTCTTTACAAAAGTAAGAAATGAATTTTTTTTACCACATAATAAAAAATTTATACTATAATTAATATAATTATTTATATAGTTTTTTTTTAATGTTTTCATAGTATTTCGAAGAAATATTTTTTATCATTATTTAATGTATATTTAATTTTATACTAAAAAGGATGTTATTTATTAAAAAAATTAAAAGGGTTGTAATTTCACTTAAGCATATTTTTATCTTACACACTATATTTTCTTAGTTAATAAAATTGTATTTTAAATATTCTTTTATTTTGAAAAAATTAAATTATTGTTTTAAAAAATATTCTTGAAACCTCATTAAAAGAGTTTTGGATGAGAATTTTAACTTCATTTTTTGTTTCCAAGCTATATAAGTTTTTAAGAAATTTCTTTTCAATGTTTCACATAAATTCTCATATATAATTTTACCAAGGAAATAACTTTTCAAAAAAAAACTAATTTTCTAAAGAATTGATGGTATCCTTACATCGATTACTGATTTATGGTATATACCTCAATTTACACACAAGTATTTATTCTAATTTCTCTATCACTCTCCATCATTATTTTGACATTATTTTACTCATTCATATACATTTCATTTTATACCATGGATATATTTAGAATTATTTAAATTTTTACTAAATAGTATACACATTATTATAAAGTGTTTCAGTTGATAGAAGCTTACTAATAAATTTATTCCATTTGATTGGGAAATATTGATGTTCTATATAATCAATTCAATATGGTTATCTATTGATTGTTATGTAATTAATGTTGAATTGTATTGTTATTTAAATAAATGACTAATTAATTGAACATGTATAATGATGTGTGTGGAATTCATTATCCTTTGGATGCATCAAGTAGGTATTATGAGCCAAACAATAATTGGTATCCTGGTGTATTTCTTCACCTATAGTTATGATTTTTTTGTGAGTCCATGATGGCATGTAAGATGAATTGGAAAGAGGCCTTGATGGTAATATCATGATGTCTTGGCATGATGCCTTGATGGTAAGATCATGATATCTTGGATCAAGGATTAATATACCCCACATTATGAATTACATCATTACGAAATAAGTTATTGTTTTCTATGTGATTTAGTTATCAATTTATATATTTCATGCACATGTTATTAAATGTATGGAATTATTATTTATTAACCACTTTTCTATATTTTTATACATTATATATCCATAAAAACATCCATTATATACAACCTATTACTAGGTATTTAATATCTCGCCCTTATTTTTTTATTTTCTCCAAGGTTTTAAGAATGTATCTTTAAATGATACTCACAATGTATTTAAATAAATAAGAAATTTTTCAATAAGTTTATAAGAAATGATTTATGTTTCTAATATAATATGGATATCATGTATATATCTATCCTACCAATACTAAAAAACTATTAAATCATTTGGGATTTGATTTCTTATATTTTATACCAATGTAAGAAACACTATATCTAAGTTTATAATGTTGAGGCTGTTACACGTGATTTATAATAAGTGGTGTTAGAGCCGCTTGTTCAAGGTGTTAAATATGACATTTAAAGTTTGAAAATTTAGAGAACTTGGAAAATGAAAAATATATACCACTATCTGATGGTTATAACTACCCTATCTAGAAGAATGGAATGAGATCTAACCTACAGTCTCTTGGTTTTGATGTTTTCTCTACTACTCTACAAGGGATATAGGATAGTGATGTATCAGAACTATCCATGAATAAGTAGTAAAGGAATATACTCAATGTAAATGTAAAAGATTAGAATTATTTATCTAGATATCTAGTAAATTATATCAAAATAAATATGAAAAAAACACTAGTTTTGAGGCTAAGTGGGACAAACTATCCAATATATATGATGGTGATACTAAGCTTTTGGAAGATATAATTTAAGTGCTTCATAATAAATTTTATGAATTTAAAATGTTTTTGGATGAAAATTTTAATGAATTATTCAATTTAATAATATATATTTTTGGGGGAATTTAGGGATATGGTGAAGAGATAAAAGATGTAGATATTGTTAAGAATATCATGCAAAAACTACAATGCCTTTATAATCCAAATCTATATGTCCTAGAAGATATAAATTTAAAATAAAATTAACTGGATGATATGAAAAGTAGTTTGGTTTCATATGGCATGAATGTAAATATTGAAGGAAAATCAAGTCACTAAAATAAGTAGATGGATTTTAAATTATGGGAAAAATTAATATAACATGATGTGGTGATGAGGAAGAAGATATAAGTGATGGATTCTTATCTTTTATGGAAAGAAAATTAAATTAAGGGAAGTGTATATTCACTGGAATGACTCACTTATCTTGTTTATATTGTGGTAACTTTGGACACACCATGGAAAGGTGTCCAAAGTGATTTTATGATGATGAATGTGATAAAACTTTTTAATAAATCCATGAAGGATGTTTTCTCCTAAAAGATATTTCTAATTAGGAAATATATCAGGGAAAAAATTTAAAATGAATAGATTTGTCAGAGGTGATAGTAATGGTGATGACTATTTGGAAGAAGTGGAAATATAGTTTAAGTCAGAAAAAATATGTTATGATGGATATGGTTGAAGAAGAAGATTCTAAAATGGATGGAAAACATTAACCAGAAGGTGTTGTTGATCTCATAGTAGAACTTGAGGTAGCTCTCAATGATCTTGATATTTAAAAAAATAAAAATTAAAACATTTTGGGGTTTTAAAATAATATTCTAAGTATTTAAATATATTTGATGTGAATAATTAACATATATAAAAATGAAAAAATATCAATTAGTCAGGTAGGTAAACTTAGAAAAAGTGGATAACTTAAAGGTTAAGTTTGAAGAATATTCTAAGGTAACTGATGGACTTAATGATTGTGTAAATTAGTAGAAAAAGAAGGTATAATCTCTTTAAGAATATTTTGTTACATTTAGAATTATGTTTTAATCATAAATAAAGGAAAATTATTCAAATAATAATCTTTACATTGCGAAATTCTCTAATGAAGAACTATTAGAGAGAGTCAAATGAGGTACATAAGAAGTTGAGAAAATTATAAATGAATAAATACCCATGTTCTTGGGTAAAAATGGAGATGTATTTGATATTTAGGATTCAAAATTAGTAAAATTATTGAATATGATAAAGGTAAGTGCATGTTTAGAGATTTTGGCATCAAAACTATGACACCTGAATCACATACAATTATTAATCTAAATAAAAACCAATGTGTTGGAAATAATCCCCAATATTCAAGAGTTAATCAAAAAAAATGAATATACAAAGGCTAGGGAAACATGGTTAAATGAAGGATATAATATAATACCTCTTATAAAGTGTAAATTATCTTGATTTCTTGGACACAACATGTCCTATAATGAAGATTATATGATCTATTTGAATGAATAGTCAGCTGTAATTCATCAAAGATGAATGAGATCACATCCTTCATCTCATAGAAGAATTTATTTATATATATATTTCTTTCATTGTTCTAATTTTGGGACAATTATTTTGATTATAGATAGAGATGAAATGGGATTAATAACTAGGGGATTCAATGGATAATAAATACAAGGAAAACCATCTTGATATTGTTGGGAAATAGATATTCCATTTTAAAAGAAGAATATTATGAGTATGATTATTCTACCAGTGCTAAATAGAAATAAGATATGCCATATTATGACTCAACACAACTAGACAATTTTTAGAATGTGAAGATGAAGCGGGGGGAGGAAAATTTAATGAAATTACTCTCAAAGAAATGATTTATAGTATCACCTAGATCCTTGATAGTGGATGTTCATCCTACATGACTAGAAATATTAACTAGTGGAAAAATTTGAAAGGAAGAGTTATCATAATGGTGAATTTCAATAATTAGGAAGTTTTAATGATCAAAGGTAGTGGAAATATTTGTTTGGAGGGTGATGAAATGAATAAAATAGAAGTTCTCTATGTTGACGGTTTACAACATAATATTATGAGTGTGAGTCAATTATATGAATAAATACTTGAGGTTACATTTAACTAAAAGGTTTTCTCAATCACATGAAATGTTGGTAACATTCTCATGAAAGTTTTGTGGTAAAATGGTAATTTGCAACACAGAAATAGTAATAAAACAGTTTTTGGATAACATCCTATTGCATCAGTGGTTGGTTCACATTAAAAAACAGAGTATGAAGAAATTATCCCCAAAAAAAGGCTATGTTAGATATTCTAAATTTGAAAAGAGATCCTGAAAATATATGTGATGTTTATATATAGGGAATGATGGTCCAAAATATATATCAAAAAAATAAAAAAAGGGAATCCAATCTCATCAATCTAGTTCAAAGTGAAATTTTTTGTTCAATTAATTGACCTAATACATACAGATAGAGGTGATTTTTTATTTTTGTTAATGATTATAATTTTTTGGACTTTATTACAATCATATATATCAATATATAATTCATAGAGATCGTGAAGAGGTATCGAGGGATAGTAAAAATCAGACTAGATACTCTATCAAAATTTTATGATCTGATAAGAAAATAGAATATGCATCAGTTGATGTATAAAACTACCTCAAGAAACATTGAATTAAACATGATGTTTTATTAGTAATAAATCAACAATATAATAGATTTTTTGAATAATGAAATCAGCTAGGGAATAATATGTCCAAAAAAATATCATCAAGAGTGGTTTCTGTTGCCACTACTGGAAGAAGTACGTTCAAGTTGTGGTGTATACTCAAAACCAGGTTGTGGTATGACTTGGGGAAGAAAGGATGCCATTTGAAACATGTAATTAAAGGAAAATATCTTTGAAACATTTTAAATTTTTGGTATGTAGATGTTATATCTATAATAAAGAGTGAAATCAAGAAAACTATGTTGATGCAGCAAATGAAGGAGTATTTTCAAAAAACTTAATAAAGATTATGGTTTGAAAATGAAACAAAAATAGAAAAATAAATATATTATTAGAAATTAATGATGTAAAATTTTCTGAGGATAAATATGGGAAAAAACCTCAATGTTCCAACTTTCATGAATTATACAAAGAAAAGGATAAATTTATATGAATCATATGGTTGTATAAAGTACCCCAAATGATAAAAACATTCAATATTAAATTATAGGAGGATAAAATTACTCAAGAGAGTTATTCTACACTTTAGAGGAGAATCATGAGAACATAGGTTGATCCATCAGATATAATTAATAAATAATTACTCCAATATAAAAATGAAGGATGATAAATGTTGAGCATGATTCTCTATTATTAATGTAGTAACCAATTTCATTTAAATACATAATGAAATATAAATCATGGATTAGAACAATGAGTGATAAATTGGATTAAATTAATAGGATTCGAACTTGGGAACTTGTAGAAAGGTAGGAACATGATAATGTAATCAGAATAAAGTGGACATTCAAGAATAAATTCAATGATCAGGGAAATGTGATCTGAATAAGTTATATCTAGCATGTAAAGTCTTTGATAAAATTTAATTTACTGATATTAAATAGATTTTTCTCTAGTGTATTACCTTGACTTGATCAGATTTTTATTTTTAATAGATATTTGATGAGGATTCAATATTTATTATATGGATGTAAAAAAAGAGAGTTCTTGAATGGGGTACTCAATGAGTAGGTCTATGTTGAATAGCTAGTGAGCTACTTAACTAGATATTTTGTGACCATATGAATCATTACATATTGATTTAAATATTAATTATCATTGTAACCAATATTGAGAAGCACAAAGGTGGGAACTATTTAGATCCTACCTTATATAGAAGTATTATTAGAAGCCTTCTATATTTTATTACAACACAACCAACTATTTTTTTATAGCATGTTTAGATACTTTATTTCAAAGTAATATAAAGTAGGACTATCTCATTATAGTGAAATATATCATTAGATACATCCATGGTACTCTCAATTTTAGTTTTCTCTTTGATGTAGGAAAGGATCATTAGTTGGATATTTTCTAATGTGGACTGGGCTAATGATGCATTGGATTGAAATTACACAATTGTAAGTGTGGTCTTTATTGGAATAAAATGTATAGGTCGGTTGAGTCAAAAGTAGTAAATCACATCTCTAATCATGAAATAGGTGTAATATATCATAGTAACCTAGGTATGCACTTATCTTATATGGATAAATCAATAATTGGATGATATTTTTGAATAAGTGAATCAGCCTATGGTGATCTTCTATGATAACAATAGTGCAATTAATTTCACTAAAAATATGCACAACAATCTCATACAATTCATATTGAGATCTGGTATCATATTATCAAATAAAAAATTAGAGAAAATAATAATTAAATTAAAGCATTTTGGGACTAACCATCAAGTATATGACATCCTGACTAAGACATTAGATACTCCAATATTTGTGAAATGCATATTTAATATTGATGTTTATCCTCATCCCTCAACATGATAAGGTTAAAATGTATCAACTCTGTCCATTTTATTATAATTATGTATATATTATTTTCTCAATTTTTAGGTCATTTCCACTTGGGTTTATTGTCAAAGTGAGAGAATTTCTTGGAGAAATTAAATGAAAAATATGGTATGAGTGACATTGAGTGATAAATAGGGATAAAATTCCTATATTTCCTAGATATTAATAATAGGTGGTTTCAATAATGAATTCTCTCACCTAGGGGGAGTTTTTGGCAGTAAATACAGAGGGATTTTTGATCCATGGGGAATGGAATTTGAACAAGGTTGAATACATGGGGATTTATTAAATGAGGAATGGCATGGGGTATGGGATACTCTCTTGAACTCTTATTTTCTACACCGAGAAATGATCATTTAGACTTATAGTTATGAATGATATATTTAATTATCTTTATAAGAAGTAAAATTTGTGTGTGTAGAACTAAATTTCACTTGGTTTTTTTAGCATACTCAATAGAGGAAATATTGGAACCAAGGTGATCTGAACTAGATATTGATGTTATGTTTACTTCCAATCCATTATCTAGAAATTTTTTTTTGTTTAAAGATGAGTTATAATGTTGGGGATAGATACTTTTATACTAGTTTAATTTATAAATAAGGTCATAGTGGTTGAATATTATGATTAGATATGGTGCAAATAAGATTTTTTAGAAGTCAATATTCTATAATTCCCTGTGATTTTAGATAAAGGGGTTTATAATCAAGAAGATTACAATATATTTTATAAAAATTAAAGTTTTCTCTCATAAGTGAGGAATAAGTTTACATAATTTAATATTTTGAAGCATTTTGAAACAACGTATTCCCACACAATTCAACAAGACTCTCATGAAAGTGGGGTTTGAAAAACAGGCTATGAGATTGGATTTTTCCACAATTTGTGGAACAAAGGTGACATGTTTTCTTGGAATGGAAAGGGATACAAGAACAGATTTGTTTCCTATGAATAAGGCATTTATCATTATTAAGGGAAAAATGAGTTAAATATTTAGAGAAGGTATAACTGAACATTTTTTATGTAAGGATTATGTGAAAGTATTCAATGTGTGATAACATTAATGGGGCACTAAGTTTAACATAGAGGGTATGTTATAAGAAAAAATGTCTTTATGTATACAATACGTGAGGGAAAATACTTGATAAAATATCATGAAGTAGTTATGAAAAAGATAGAAGTTGTGTGAAAGGTGGTAGTTGAATGAAATTCAGGGGCTGAGTGAATGATTTTACATAGTTAATAGTATAACATACAAATCTTACCTGATTATTTATATTTGTTATTTCTAAAGTTATATGGATTTAATTGGAGAATAATATACCAGATTTCATGATTAAAATCACCCAATACATTCCTGATGATATGAAATAATCCATTATATTGATAAATTGAGAAAAATTCTATCTGAATTAGTGAGATAAGGATGAGTTATTGAAGCTGTTTTAAGGTAGTTAGTGAGTTATTCCTTAAAATCATTTTCACTGTAATATGCCTAACATATATTGAAAATTAATGAAAATCGTATCCACTAAACTAGTGAATCATAGTGGATTCTGGTACATCAGCACAATACCATGTGTATTATCATTTGATTATCCCTTTACATTGAACCAAGTAAAATTTTTATGATATGATTTATTCGCTTTATTTGTTTGTGTGGTAAATATTTGATTAACCATGATGAAAAAAATGTGTTCATGCCAATGTGGGAACAAGATCCAACAATTCATTGGGAAATTTTCACACCGTAATCCATCCTACTCTTAGGGTGTCCTGGGTTTCAATAAGTTTCAATTTTTATGGTTAGACCTTCAAATTTAATTGTATGTTCAAGGATTAGCCTAAAGAAGGATTTATACCTCATTATGAGTAATGTTATGTACTTCAATGATTCTTTAGGTGATAATGTCATTGTTAATCTTGAGTTATGTGTATCATTATTTCTACACTATGAAACTTTTGCATTAATGATTATGACATACTATTTATTATATTATTGTTTCATTATGATGTATACTATTTTACTGATTTATAGTTTTATGTTTGCATCATATATAATTTTTTATATAAAGGATTACAAAATGTTATTGTGTCTTAGTATTTATTTTAAAAATATTTTAATGACAAATGTAAAAATGTGACATGTTGGATTTTTGGTAGATTTAGTCATGACACTTATGGTTTTGTTATGAAATAGTCTATCAATGTTTAACGCAGTCCCTTACTACAATTCTAAAGTGTTAAAAATATGGGGATGCATATCTATTGTCATGTGGTAACCTTATTTTAGGTCCTAACATGGGTATTTAAGTTTAAGTATATTACATAAGTTTCTTAGTTAATGTGGGTAGTGTGGCCCCTAATATGTTTTTTTGGTTTAATATAATCTTCATAAAACTGAATTTTCAAATAAAATAGAAAAAATATTTTAAATATCGTGGTAGTGGATCTGACACCATGATTGTTTTTTAATGGGGATCACAATTATCTATAGGTAGTGAAAACAAACATCAAAACTAAATTACTTAAGATCCTAAAATTATTTCTTTAGAATAATTTATATAAAACATATGAATAACATACAATTAATATTGGTGAATTCAAACCATTTATCAGATTTTATGTAGATAACAATTCCTATTACATGATCTTGTGAGGGATCTCTTATTAGTAACAAATAAATTTATCCATCAAAAAATACCCAATGAATATGTAATTCACCAAGAATATTTTTAGGTAGGATTTATTGAACACCAATTATCGTTTAAAATAATGGTGTTAAAGAAAGAAGATAATAGTATAGCTTCATCTATGATTTTAACAAATAATGCAACACTATAATTCCTCATGACAGTATAGGCATTTTTAATTCAACGGAATTTGAATTTTTGATTACTAGATGGATAAAATTTTTATTTAAGATTAAAACCAATATTATTATAGTTGAAAAAACTTACAAGGATTTTTTTAGACATGGAATGGGGATAAAAAAATCCTAGGTTCTTGAGCCAGTATTAGAGGCTTCAGGCCAGAGTTTGAATTTTTTTGGGGAGGTTTTCTATTACATGGTTTGGGGTGAATGAATTAGAGAAAACTTCATGGAATCCCAAAGTTCAATGTATTTTTAGTTCTTTTTCTATTGAAAACAACATGTATTCATGGTTAGATCATGGTTATGTGAAAAGAATGAGATATTGTATAAGAAATCATACTTGATTATATTGGGGCTAGGGCATGGCACACAGTATGCACACAGATGTGAATAAACCATGTGAGGTGTATAGATTGGTTCCAATGTTGTTCAACATATTTGGAATACAGTTAGTCAACCATGCAACTAAACCATGTGATATGAGTCTATTTAGGTAGTTCATATTTCATGGTTAGCACACAATTTGGGAAACTACGTGCATAAGCTATACTGCTCAATAAAAAATCATTTTAACTTTTTCCCCTTATAACCTTTTAATAAGGAAGACACGTTTTCCATCCCCATGCTCATGTGCATCCCCAACTAACCAATTGTCATCCCTTATATTCTTCCTTGATTAAGAGATAATCTTGAGGTCATTATTTAGTGATTCAAGATTTTATTCACGCCACTCCTTCCTCTTTTATTCTTTGTCTTGAGTTTCACTAATTTTTAGTTTCATTTTTCTATTATTTTTTATAGGATTCTACAAGATCATAGTTGAATCATCTGATTCACATCAGGGTTACTTTTTCCTTATGATCAGGACATCCTGATATAGAATCTACACATAGTCGCCTGACCTTGTGATTAGGTACATCTCCATAGTAATTTTATAAGATTTTATCTTCAAATTGAGTAAATTGAGTTTTTATTAGATTCCATGTAATAGGCTTTTACCCGGGGATGGTGTTAGGGTTTCGTTGCAGACCTCCCATGAGTGGTTGCTTGAGTTTTTATCTAACTACATGTTCTTGGTGAGTTAATACGACATTATGATGCTTTTACTTTAATTTTTAAATCAATTTAATTTTTTTTATTAATTATGAATTGAATTATAATTAATTAAACTTGGTGCTTATTCATGATTTGGGTGATCATGCATTGGAATGTTCTTGGAAGGGCCTTGGTAGCTATTTTTGTACCTTTTAAATAAAAATTGAAAACATTGAACTTGAGGTAGGTGGTCCCTAGACATGCCCAATATAATTTTAATCATTTCCAATTTTATATATTGTTTGGTCATGTTGGACACATCGGGTGTTAAATTGTTTTAAATTAAATGATTTAGAATGTATTTTACTTAGTTGAACTCCCTTATACATGCTTGAACCTTAGAATTGGACGACCCTAGAGAAGTTCCTTAATAATTAATTGAAATTAGAATTAAAAAAATGGTGGGCTATAATTTATGACAAGTAAGTGGACAATGTTAAAAGGGATGGTGTCTTCATAATGGAAATTTGGAAATAGATGCAAGGTGATATTTTAAAGAGAACTTTGAGGCCAGCAAACTTTTTTTGGTGTTTTATACAAGACACTTTTTGGAAAGTGGTAACCATACAATGATCCAAATCAGCACACATTCAAAATCAGCCACATCTCAATTTCAAAATTCCAACCATAAAAAACAAATCAACTACACACCTTGAGCCACAAACATGGACTCAAAGCATGGGTCCTCTCGATTTCTGCGCCGCCTCGATCCATGGCCTACCTCGAAACAAACACCACGTGGTTTCTGACTTATCCTCCTCGACCAGATCGCCGGTGAGCTTCATCTTCACCGTTGTCGTCGAAGGACCGGTGTTCGCACCACTGCCGCCTCACCCGCGATGCCACCACACACCACCAAGAACATCGCAAAATCATTTCCGAAAACTGAACTCAAACCAAAAATGAAAACAAAACCAGATCTGGTGGCCACACGAACAAACCGCCACTCCACAAGCCAGATAAGGAGATCCCATCGCTGCCTTCATCACTGAACCCAAAAGCCAGATCCTCATAGCACCTACAGGCGACACGACCCACAACAGCATCCCCCTGTCTTAGCATCTGAACCCACCTCTTGGACCAACACCGCGACGCCGAGAGAAACCCAAAACAGACTGTAGGTTAGGGTGAGGAGATGGCTAGGTCATGAAGAGGTTCACCGAAGAGGAAGAGCCTACACGACATTGCCAGATAATGAATCCACACCACGAACGCATCGATCAAGTAGCTGAGAAGAGATCCAGACGACCTGGGGAAGAGAGGAGGAAGGCAGTGGTGGGAGAAGGCCTAGAGACGTGAAGCCCCTTACGGTATTATGTGAATGATAATTTTTTTTTGGTTTTTTAAAAGTAATTTTGAAATGTATTGATGACATGTTTTTGGTAATTTTGGTAATTTGTACTTGAAAATGGTATTTTTAAATGTTGTTTGCAAATGGTATTTGTTTAATAGGGTTGGAAATGGTATTTTTTGGAAATGATACTTAAAATTATATTTAGAAATGGTGTTGATGATGGAAATTTATTATGATTTCATATTTTGTTAAATGTTTTCTTTATTCCATGTATTTTTTTATTATATGCTAGTATAGGTATGTGTATATTATGTTTTATTAGAATATGAAATGCTTGGTTTTTATGGTTAAAATTGGGGTGAATATGGCCCTTAGGTGGACTCTTTATTTATAGTTAAACTCAGGGTGAAAACAGACCTCAGGTGGATGATTTATTTATAATTAAACCTTGGGTTCATGACCCTAGAGTGAATTCTTGGTTTATGTTTAAACCCAAGGTGTATAAGACCATCATGTCAATACATATACTTATGGTTAAACCTAGGGTGAACACATGCCCTGAGTGAACACTGGGGATTCGAGGATGGATATATTATCCTTGGGTTATACTTGTTTACACTAGGGATAGACATATTACACCTGGTTTAGGGATGGTTGTAACAGTCTTCATGACGATCATAGAGAAACCCTGGTACTTTCCAAAGTATGTTCCATTCCCAAGGTTAACTAGAACCCTGGGTTCAGTGTTTGTTTTATGCTTCACTTTTAAATACATAAATGATGGTATATGTATAGTTTAACTAAGAAATTTTTCATACATTGTGTGTGGACTAGTTATTTTATTATAGTCATTGGTGGCAGCCTACTATGTTGTACTCACACCTTGATTGGGCTGCCATGGAACTTGGGTACCCAAGAAGACATTCACTTTATACAAGCATGGGATGAGGATGAGGCTCGGGAGTCGAGATTATATGGTTGAGAAGAACATCTCATATGACATCAGATTATTAGAGTGTGACATGGATTAGAGCGGAAGGGGATTTTTCATTCTATTTTTTCTTTATACCTTGTACATGTGACCAGCCCAGTGGGTGGTATGTTTGTATGAATTACGTCAGAAAATTGTTTTAGCATGTACAATTTATTTTTTCCTTCTGCGTACTCTAATATATGTTCATGATACTTGGTTATTTATTTCATTATTATTATTCACTCTAATAGATGGGGTAGAGTCTCCCCATGGTACCATCTTAGACCCTCACCACTCATTGGCAGCCACTAGTATATGGGGAGGTGCACCAGAGGGTATATTATGTTCTGTTCTGGTTACTGTTCATAGAGTCATCCATGTTTCCATGTTACAAAGTTGTTTCAGATCATTTTTTTATTTTTTTTTTCTTTAATATGTTTTGATTTGGTAGACTAAATACATTGTAATGTGTTGGGTCTTGTGATGGAACCCAATCTACTGCATTACAAACACCTCTTTCAGTAAAATTCCTGGAATATATGGGTATGGGACTAAATTTATTGGATTCTGTTATTATGGTTGATATGATTTTCAACTCATGTGATGCATATGTGGTTTGATATTTATGATTTATGTTTTATGGGATATGGATTTTTTCATGTTGAAAAGAGACCAGGTATGGATTTCTTCTCTTGTACTGTAGAGGAAATAGGTGTCTCAGGAATCACACTTAGCATGTATGGATTCCCATAACATGTAGGGGACTACTAGTGTGAATGTTTTTACTCATAGCTAAGGATCATATGTTTAAACTTTCAACAACTTCTCATACATATTTTTCTTTTATAAGTACATGGTGTCATTCTACTCAATCGGGATGACTTATATAAATGTCATTTCCTTCTGATGGTAGGCCTTGGGGGTCTGATAATGAGATGATTAATGATGATGATGGTGGTACATTCCTTCAATAAGGGAAGAATAGAGATCCTAAGGGGTTAGTATAATAATTTTATGTCTTAGAGATAAACCCTTTTAAGGGGTGTATCTAGTAAGTTTAATTATTTAAAGTTTCAGTAAAAAACTATATGGTGTTTTCCCATAGAGCATGGAATATCATTTTACTTAACTAATCTAGTGGCTCCGGTTTCCCTTTGTATGATTTTTCTAGGATAGTGTCGTTGGTTGAGTTGGTGTTGACATGTGTGTTTTTATTATTTAAGGGAAAATCTCATGTATGGATTGTCTTGAGAATTAGTTCCTTGTGGGTGGATGAGTTGGCATGTGAATTGAACCATTATTTGGATGTGAGACCCTAGAGTGTGTTTTTTGGATATATGTTGTAATTGGATATTTGATATGGAAGAATGGATAACATCAGTGAAGGTACTTGAGCATGCAATGAAAGTTGATGGGCCAAATATTTTAATATTTTTCATCACTGGGTGATGAAATATCATCATCTCTGGTGATCTAATCCTTGGTAAAGATATGAGGATCTCATGTGGATTTAATAAGAATAAAGATAAATAAAAAAGTACCTTGTTTGAATCAGATGTGTGTTCATCTGTTGTATGTTTCTAGAAAGTTTTTCTTGAGGGATCCAATGTTCAACCCCTTTTGATCATCCAAAAATACTTCATGAATCTATATGAACATATCTCGTCAAATTCTAGGTGCTAGAATGGAGTTTTGATGATCTATTTTGGCATTGCGATGATCCCCTCGATACTATTCCTTAGATCCATGAAGGCATTCTTTGATCACTCACTTAGATAAATACTTTCTATCTCTAGGATGTAGGAGGATAGAGGAGTTAACAATCTATTGGGATGAATCTAACAATAGAAATGATCTCATTATCTTCTTATATAGTGGATGTGTAAAATACCTAGTTAGGGTTCCCTAGACCCTGTATATTTAAAATCCACTAAATAAGTAATAAATAAATTATTATGACCAAATAACTGCATCATAAATATTATTTATATTTTATCACATACTTTTAATATATAATAAATATATATTACATGAAAAACTAGAGTCATTAACTCAACTAATAATTCCCACTAATATTAAATAAACCATGAATATTAAAATAATATTTTTCAATGTAATATTATTCCAAGTATTTACTTAAACACTCATAAATAATTTTGATAGATAAATTAAACTAAATTATTCTATACTTGAATAATAATGAATTTATTTATTTTCAGTGATCATTAATACTTGGAAAACACTCGGACCCCATAATGGGGCCTACCATGTCCTATATACCAATTCAACAGAATAGGATATAATCTTGAATGTTTTATTATGTGTGACCCTCTAGGACCTTATCTCAATAGTATTAAATAATATTCACATACCAATATCAAAATCTATCAACCCATCAATGCCTCTAAAGAGAGAAGTAATAGTCATAACAACGATAATCATCCTATGAACATGCACTGTGTAATATAATATCTTTGTCATTAAATATCTCATAAATAAGGATGCATAATTGTGTTATATTCCTTTCCATGATTTATTATTTTTTGATCTAAATGGAAGGATTTGACTTCATCTACCATGGACATAGATTTAATGAATGTAATACCATCCATATCAACTAGGCCTGAGATATCACTTCCTCATTTAGAAAGTAAAAAATTATATCTTGATCATTCAACCAATTCTATACCACCAATGAAGCTCCCAACATAAGATATCTCACATTGACTTTATTTACATGGTTTTTGTGTTGTATCAAAGTACGCAATCAAATGGTACTGATTGATCATGATCTCAAGTCTGGAGACCAATACAATTGTTCATAGATAGAAATAACCATTCAAACCCAAAACATGTGAGTTCATATTGGTTGGTATATCCTAATGATTTCACATACTATAGATAATTGTGTGTTAAATTCATGAGAATATTTCTCAATTATTATGAGCCCCCAACACCTGATAGTCTGACCTCTACTGTGTCCAGTTGGTATGTTGTATCTAGACCATAGGACACAGTTTAAGATTAATTTTATAGTATCTTGAGGTTATCATTATAGCCTAGGATCTTCTATAAACATTTGACATGAAAAATAATATATAAAAATTACCATTAAACAACTTATGCAGAAACATAAAAACTGTAATGGTAATTTTTCATGAATATATCATTGTATACATGAAATGGTAATAAAAAAGTACTATTAATGTTTTTTTAGGGAACCCACTTTTACAACACTCCAATATGCACTAGATCCAACTTTCTAACTAAATTAGATAGATATTGTATAATAAGTTAATTTTTGTACTGAGTTATGGCTTTAGTAATGGGCCTACCACATATATGTTGCAAGAAAATTATGTTATCTATTACTTTACCTCCTTGAGTTAAACTTATAAAGAGATTATATCCCTAAGGATATCACTTCTATTGATCATAAAAACTTGAAATCTAGGATACTAATAGTCGTATAATTATCATAATTTATATTATGATAATGATTTAATTACTAGTTTAAATTCCAATAATTGAATAAAATTAATGTATATTTTTACACTACTTCTTTAGATTCCTCAGAAGGCGCAACAGACTCGGTATTTATAGATATGGATACCACTAGCTTATATGACCTTGTCTCTCCCATCACCATAGCCTAACTATGACCTATGATCATATTGATCCCAGGAAGACTAGATTTTTCCTTAAAATCGGTATCCTTTCCTATCTATATCATGGAATACATTATTGGTCCATCGTAAAAGCATATAAAATTCAACTCACCACATTAATCTCATTCTATGCCTTTGCATGTCTTCTTTGCGAGATTTATTCCATGTGACATTGGTAACAATTCTCTCTCTAATTTTTTCAACTTGTATTTTTCAACACCATATCATTATATTTTCCATTTACTTGGTCTAATAAACTATTAGATATACCTCAATAGATCATTTTACTTATAAATATGGTTGATACATTAAGTTAATCTTTATAAAATTACTTTCATCCTTGTCTTAGCTAACTGTATGGACAGTAGCTAGTTTTTATATGTTATCAAATATTTTTTACATATAAATACATGTTTATACCACTAAACTATGGAATAAACATGGAAAAAATTCATTCTAAATGAATATTTTATAATCTTGTTACTTAATTTAATCATGAACTATACTTTAGTAACTTGCACACTTACTAGAATTCTATAGTATCTCCATCCCATTCTGGTTGTTTTTTATAGATGATAGATCAAATATTTTCCATTAAATTTACATTTAATTTAATTTTTTTAAACCCAACAAAGATTTACTTTACGATAAATTGCTACTTTTTTTGATATTGGTTATATTTTGAGCTTAATACTAAAAATGGGTCATTTCAGATTTTTATCTATTTTAAATAATTTCTGTATTTTGACCATAAAATTTTCTAAACTAATAAAAATTGAAAAATTATAATTTTTCCATATTCTGAACATCTAGGGATTAATTTCATCATTTTTGACCAAAAGCTGAATCGACCATATGGAAGCTCAAAGGAAGCTCACAAGTTGGTCCAAGAAAACTATTTATAAATCTTCTGAGTTTTGGTGTGGGGTCCATAGGTCATTCATGGTGAACCCAAATGCTCTTAAATTCGGTGGGTGTACACACAAGATGTTTTTTAAGAAATTAAACGAATTTGAAGATGCACGAATTGTCCATTTAATGTGTCATTAAATCATCCTAATTTGGAGGTTTTTGATTTGGAGAGTCTAACTAGACAAAATAAATGGTCTCAGTAAAATGGGCATAACTCTTAGAATACTTGTCCAAATCCATTGATATTTTGAGGGACAACTCCCAAGATAATTACGAAAAATATTGAAGAATGGTGAAACACGTGAATATGTCTTTTAATAGGGATAAAATACATAAACATTCGGGGGAACGATTCTGTCTATAAAAGGAGGGGTGCTCCTCCCTCTCAAAGCATCTCTCATTCAATCTCATTCCTTCTAGGACACCACGGAGGATAAATTTTCGGCTTTATCTATTTTATTTATTTTATTTTCAATTGTTCTTTAATGTTTTCTTCTTCAGTCATTCATCTTGATTACCCTTGCCATGGTGGGGTAAACCTTTGGAGTGATTGGGGAAGGGTTGGTTTTCTATTTTGTAATGCTAGAGTTCCTGAATGTAATTAAATGAAATTTATTTCTTACTAAAAGTTGGTTTCAATTTCATATAGTGGATTTTATTATAAAGTGTGATCGTTCTTGAATTTAAATTTATTTATTGATTTTTTCCTTTGTAAAATAATAATTATCTCCCTCCACTAATTTCTGTGTTATATACGATGGAATAGACCATTGATTAGTGGTGAAGTACTCGATGATCGTCAGTATGTGTAAAAGTTTTAGTGAATGTTATTAATTTTTTGGGATAAAAAAATACCCAGTCGGGTGTTTCCAATGTAAATTAAGGATATTCAATACAACTATTTTTCACATGGAAGGAGAGTTAACCCAACTGAGATCTTGGTAAAGTTTTCTCTCACCATCAAAATTTCACCAAGTGAGAGGAAACGACTGTGGAAACTCACTTTAATCAACTAAGAAGAAGAGGTTTTAATTAAATTGAAGAAGTATATAATTAAAATTGGGAAACCAACCCCAACCTAATCACCCTTTTAATATCATAGTTTTTAATCCTTTGAATTTTGAATATCCATTCGATCATTTTCTCATCAATTTATTATAAAAACACACCATTTTTACCCTCGTTTAAAAGTGAAAAACTATTTTTGTGTACAATCCTCTTTGGGAGACATCCTAGGTCAACCACATTACTGCATTTTAACTTAGGAAATAATTGTTTTTCCACGCCCTATGACAGGTGTGCATCAATAGACGACTTCTAATATTTGGTGGTCTTTACGTCAAATTCTCAATTCTTAATTGGTATAACCAATCGATCCTTATTGGTACCAGGCTTGTACCATCCATGTATAGTTTCACTTGAATAACTACTTTGGTATTGAAAATAATAAGCCCATGTATATTGATAAATGGAATCCATTATTTAATTTTATTTGTTCTTGTTAATATTATCATATTTCTAGATACTTGTTACTTCTAGGGAATATTAAAATAAATAGTAATGTATCACCATCCATGGTGAATATAAAACCAATACCCTGGTATTAAACTTCATACATTGTACATGTTTATAAAACCCTCTCTTCCCACATTATCTTTTGGAATTTGTTCTTATGTCAACTATGTTTACATCTCTAGCATCAAGTAAACCCAAGTATGTCTTCCTCCCACTATCTCAAAAAGAGATGTGTACCATTTTATATAAATATAGTCTAGAAATTGACTATAACAATATTATGACAGGGATTTAAATAATATTTAATATGAACTCTCAGATATTAACTGAGATATATATTGTGTTTCTCTTGATGAAAGTTCATTTATATTCTTAATAAAATCATTACATCAAAACATAATGTTCTTATTATATAACGAATTTATATCATATTATAACTCAAACGATATCTATTTATCATTATAGTTGGCATGTTTCTATGGTACAACATTTTCATTTGAGAGGCATGGCCTAAAAAATAAAGGAACTTCCTACAATGGATATAAGTTCAAACACAAATGGTCCTTTTACTTTCATCATGAATTTCATGTGTATAAGAAAATTTTCATTATGAATTACCCCATGCTACATTTTTTTGATCAATTTCAACATACAAGACTCAACGTTGATCCTCCTAAGTAACATCACGTCTTTGTTGTGGATAAAAAAAATATGTGTTTAGGAATTACTTTATGATATATGTTATTGATCAATTCTAACTTGAAAGACTCATCATCAATCCTCCCTGTGAACATAATTTTCATGACTTGGATAAGGAAATTTGCGATTAGAAATTACTCCTTACTAAATTATATTGATCGATGAATGCTTGGTCAAGATATTCTTTAGCACACCGGACTAAAGTATCTCATATATTCTGGCCATTCATATATCATACTTTACTTTCACATCACTTAAAAACTTAAAGGAATATTATAAAGTATATTTACCACTAGCTTATAATTAGAATATTTTATGCTCTCTAGATTAACTAGTTCTGAAATATTTATGGATTACCTTTATTTCTAAAGGTTTATTTTTCCAAAAAAAGTACATAAGTGTGTTGATAATACCTGAAGAATTTAAATTTATAGAGTCTAAAAACCTATTGGGTATATCTTTGATTAATTTGTATTTTTCATTGAAAAATTATTATCTTGACACAACTTGGTATATAAGTCTTAAATTTTATATTCATTAGGTATTGTCAATGATTCAAGCTTTAATAAACTATTGGTTGAGTACTAAACGACCCAAAAACATCCATTCTTGTAATGTAATGATTTATATTTGTGTCCAAAGGACACATGAAATAAATTTTCTA
Organism: Viscum album; assembly: GCA_963277665.1. Classification (NCBI taxonomy): domain Eukaryota; kingdom Viridiplantae; phylum Streptophyta; class Magnoliopsida; order Santalales; family Viscaceae; genus Viscum; species Viscum album. Next base: position 17,082,674 of record OY728128.1, read on the forward strand.
GTAATACTCAAAAAAATTTCTACTAGAATAATTTAATGGGAAATTAGAAGTTTTGTGGTTCTCACTACTGACTTAGGAACCAACTTTTTTAAAAAACTTGGAGAACACACCTTACTTGTTTCCACATTTCTAATAATTACTTAGTTACTATATTTCAATATATATATGTGATAAGCGTATTTTATTTAATACCCTATTAGTAAAATAAAAACATTACTTACAAGTGATGAATATACTTCAAGAATAATCAAATAATTTCTTCTTCAATTCATTTCATTGTGTTTAAACTTATATTAATGTAGTTCATGATATGAGAAGAAAATAACCACCTATTTAATACCTCTTTATTTGAAGGATGTTTTGAATATTCTTCTAACATCATGCTTTCAATTGGCCTTTTCACTTTTTCTTTCAAATTGTTCACTATAATAACTAAATATTAATCTTTATTTAATGTTCTTATTGCTTGGGGAACCCTTAACTAAGAGGTAATGATGTGTTTTCTTCAAACTGTTAATTTTGTAATCTTAAACGAAACTAGAGTGAATGGGTGATATTGATATAAGAATGGGATGAATTGAAATATAGTATCTCATCTTTCAATTTACATGTATTAGGTGTAATCATTATCTCGTTCATATCTTGCTTTACTTTCTCCTCATAGGCTTATCAAAGATGAAAAAACATGTATAATTATCCATGTGCATATGTAGTATCCACAAATCACATCAGATGATGAAGATAATATTAATACATAACTATCATATGCATCATACATGAGTCTTTAATAAACATTATTATTACATTCACTTCTTAATGTGGATCAATAGGTAACGAGGACACCGAAACATTGAATTTTTGATATTGTATTACTTTACACAAGCTCTTGTACAACTCTTTGAAAACTCATACTAGTTTGTACATTTTATTTTCCAATATTTATCAAAGTGTATTTTTGGTATTACTTTGCATTTTCTAAAAAAATCCAGTAGATTAGTACTTTTATCTTGATTACCATTTTGACATTACCAATTTATTAAATCATTAAATATCTCAAACTATTTTATCAAATTATATCATCCCTATGTACTAGAATTGGAATATTATATCACATGAGTGTTTTGGTGGAAAGTATCCTTAAACCTATCTTTATAGGATACAAACTTCAGCTACTCCACTACATAGAGTGTTCAAGGTAAGATTTTTTTTGGTCAATCATATTAACTAACAGATCTTTGATCTATAGAGTGAAGTCCCATATTTTAAAATTATAAAAATGATTTACTCAACGCTTGACTCTAAAGTTGAAACAAGATAGATTTAGATACTTATTTGCTGAAACCATTAGTTAAGTCAACCCACCATTCTCATAAGAACTCCCTAATAGTATGAGGCACCCTCAAATTTGTCAATTGAGCACCCCGTACACGTAGTTTTGTTCAAATTCAAACAATTTAAGGCATTTTCAACTTTATATTTCTATGAGGGTTTTAATATTTTTTGAAAAATGTAATCCATTTCTATTAATATGATCATACAATGTTGTTATTCTCACTACGGAACAAAAATAGAAAAAACATACATCACATCTTTATGAATTTTACAGTTTATTATTTTATGTGTTTTCTATTATCATGAAAATGAATAAAATAATACAAAAATTCATAGAGGAAATAAATTACCTAGATGATCTTGATTATCAAATATTTTCAATCCATTTAAAAATAATGGATTAACTATAACCTTGGGAAAACATACATGATTAGGGACTTGAATCATATTGAAACACACCCCAATCTAGTGTATATACTTCTCGTTTGAGACATAATCTCATATTGGTGGGGTTCATCCCTTATAGAATCATTTGTAAATGTACACATATACTAATACATAGGCGATAGCATTTCAGGCTACAATGTATAACAAATAAATTGGATATGAAGGCCCTTATACATATTGAATGAAAAGAAGAAAATGTGAAGACCATCATAAAATTGACTACTTATTACAATCATCACACATAGTTACGATAAATATTAAAATAATTAAAATATACATAGGTTCATTAAATTTATCAAGACTAGTCGGTTTGAAAAGTAAATTCATGATAGAATTAAATTGTAATAAATTTAAAGATAAGGGCTTAAATATAAATTAAATGAATTTTAAAATTAAAATAATTAATATTCTTTTGTACAAAGTTTAATTTAATTTATATTACAAATATTAAATTAATCAATAAATTTAATGTAAAACCAAAATTAAATTAATTATTTTAAATTATAAAATTATAATTATTTTTAATTTTAAACCAATAAATTAATAAATTAGTTTTTGGCTGAATTAAATTTTTCCTGAGGTTGGAAATTCTTCCCAGACCCATTATGTGTCAAGAAAAACCCATTTAGGCTTGTTCCAAGTTGGGAAGATCCCACCAAGGCCCTTAATGGGTTGGGTAGACCCCTACAGAGCATTTTCGGGTTGGGTAGACCCGTTTTGACCAGTTTTGGGTCGATCCGACACAGTTGTTTCCACGAGAGGTGGATTGGGGATGGCACCACAGATCTAGGGAATTCTTCAGTATTACCTTATATCATCCCCAATCTGATTATCCACCCAAACAGTGTTATCAAGCTGGGTGACATTGGCCTTAGGCGTGCCTCCCCATATGCCAAATCCTTCCAACTAGCAGCGATGGTGTAAAAGGATAATGATGGGGAGACTATACCCTAGGGGAAAGATAATATACTGGTTTGAGTAGATATATAATAACATGCAGTAGAAGAAAAGACTGAGCAAACATGAACTAGACCCACCAAAGGTAGAACCACAGTCAATATCAATAAACAACGAAATTGTAATTAAATGATAAAGGAATATAAGATGAAGAAACATGCCAATATACCACTTGTAGCACTAAAATAGGTATTGCATACATATCAGGTCAAATATATCAATATAAAAAGAGGGTATCCCATGGATGACCATAGTACATACATATAACATAAGCATTCTAAAAAAAGGGAACTAAAACAGAAATCACTAGCCAAGGCACGACCTTAAAGTCCCATTCCAACATCCCATGAAAGACATCTACTATGGTCCCTCTTTATAAGTTGATCCCTTACCTGAACTCAACAACATGAAGTGTACACATGTCTCTAAGGTCCCGTATAGTGAATTAGAATAAGTCTAACTAAGATACCACCTAAGTGTGCATACCCAACATAAGGGATTAAGCATGTGTGAATTAATATACAAAGAATAAAAATTCAATTCAATTAAAAAAAAGCTTTATTGGTGATTAACAACCACCAGGAATCTTTTACCTTCCTCAACCAATGCCAAAAATATCTTTAGAGGAGAGGATCCTTGTCCCATGGCCCAAGGTATCCCCTTATATAAAATATCTAGTGTGAACCCTTATGTTCCACCTCAAAATTCAGCTAAACCTCATGCCAAACCAATGCCTCATGTCTCAAGTAAAACAACCAATGTCCCAAAGGCATGCCCAAGTAAAACAATCTTTTCCATCAGACCCCTACTCAAAAGAACTCATCATCTAGAAGCCCGACATCTAGAGTCACAGTGATATATTTCCTCAAATAAATACCATTGTCGGCTCATAGATTGATGTCTTGAGGAATAGTGATGCCTATCCTCAAATATAAATATTGGCCCAACATCCTCAATACATCGAGCTACATCCCCCAACCGATATCCTCAACACTATCATCTAAATTTTTCTTATCTTCTTTGTGGCTTTATATGGTAAGAACCCCCAAAAAATTTTCCCAGGACACACTACTAGGGGACTCTACCCACATAAGTGGTAAAAACAACACATCCCTGAACCTAACTGGGTGCACACTATTCTAATCAGAGCTTCGTCGATAATGGGATAGTAAAAATCACTAAAATATCACCTAAACCACATCAAATTTGAACCTTGTTCCCCTATGACTATGTCTATCAAGTCTGATGGCCATCCCATCCAATATCACAGTCCATGATCCAACCAGATGGCCTTCACACCTCAAAATGATTTCCATGATGCCCCATTATATGATTCAAGATTACTCAAATATATATACAAATGGGCCTAGACGAACCAGATGACCTACCCCTCCTCAATTCTGATGGCCATTCTATCTCAATTCCTCAATCTAAGCTTGTCACGACCCCATGGGTATCCACAACTTATCAAAATCAATCACATATATATAATTCCCTTTCAATTAATTAAAAAACTCCATGTAATTAAATTTTCCATCTCGAATTTCAATAAAAACTAATTATAATTAAATGTATCAACTCAATTTACAACAATCGAATCAATTTAATTGAATTGAATAGATCAATTTAAGAGTGGAATCTCAACTTAAAGAAAAAAAGCAATTAGTTAAATAAACACACCCGACTTTCCAACCCAAGGTGGTCGATAGCCTCTAACTTGGTGTAGTACCCCCAATTTCAGGTACATAACCGCTTTCCTGGTGTTTTTTTAAATGATTTGTCTTTGATTGGGGTTCCATAAAATAGAGAGTTTCCATAAAATAGAGAGTTTCTATAAAATATAGAGTTTCTATAAAATAGAGAGTTTCACGAAAATAGAGAGTTTCCATAAAATATAGAGTTTCTGTAATATATAGAGCTTCCATAATGTTGGGTGTTTCTATAATGTTGGTTTTTTCCATAAAGTGGGTTGTTTCCATAAAGTGAGGTGTTTCCATAAAGTGGGTTGTTTCCATAAAGTAGGTTGTTCCATAAAGTGGGATGTTTCCATAAAAAATGTGTTTCCATAAAAAGGGTAAAGGAGAAGGATGGGAGAGTTTGGGGTTTTATAAGGAGTGTTGGGACCAAAAGTAAGGTTGCACAATCCATTCATGGTTGGCCCAAACCGTGTGGCCAAACCTTGCATAGAGGTGAAATCTAGATCCTATTTTCTATGAGCTTACTCATTTTTTCCCTATATATATAATTTTGGCTTCAAAACGCCCCAATTTTAGGATTACTCTCCCTATAAGGCTGGATAACCCTCCCCACACTAGTAGGATCCAACCTAGAGCCTTCCCTTGGTGATTTCAAGCCTGATTCTTGGGGTAAGTGCAAGTATTCCTGGTTCTTTTCTGTTTTCTACAAACTCCTCATTCTCTACTTATTGTTTTCTTTGATCTAAACCTTTTTTGGGTATATATAAGTTTTTTAACGTCATTTAAGGCTAAATATGGTGTTTTTCATGATAGATGAACAGATCTAAGCTTCTTTCTTGGAATCTTGATTTGATTCTTGAGGTATGTCACCATTCTTTCCTGATTTGTCAAGTTTTCAAATAAGTGCTTAGATCTACTTATCTGATATCTATTATTTATTAGATCTAAACCTATAGTTAGTAGATATATGTTTTTGGATGCCAAATAATTCAATTTTGATTCGTGATCTTGTTAGGATAAGAGTACTAAGGCCGTTCTTGGAGAATCGACATGCCTTCTAGTGTGTTCTTTGTCTGTTGTCGAGTTTCGTCAAAGCCTTCAAGGTAGGTGGATTCACTCTCATATCATATTACTATAATTTATTGTCTTGGTTTCAAATTGATTTGTTTGATTGGTATTGATAATGAAAGCATGGAATAAATCTTCTTTAGTGATGATTTATGGTTTTAGTGAAATTATAAAATCTTGGTGAATTGTTGTACAATGTGATTTAGCCTCTTGAATTTCAAATGATGATTTTAAATTATTGATATGATGGAATTGTTAAATGGTTTGATTAAAAATTGTTTTTCAATAAAAAATGGTTTTTTTAATGAAAATGTTTTTTGGCCTGATCGTTGGGTATATTGGTGTGTGAGTTTATATTGCATTTCTGGGTCATGGTTCAAATATGAACTTGTGCTCAATACCAAAGGTTAAATGGCACACGAGATGTAAATTTCATAATGGAAGTATGGTTCTTGGTTGAAATATTACCTTGTGCTTTGTGATAAAGGGTTATTGTCACATGGGAAACAATTTCCTTGTGACGACTTGGTAGACTGATGAGAAACTGATCAAGAGTATGGAACTTTCATAACGTAGCACACATGGTTGGTTGCATGGGTTGGGGAATGGTTGGGTATGCCAAGAAAGGGATATTGTGAAATGATTTTAAAGCTTGTTTTGTTATTTTTCTGGAAAAATATCTTTCTAGGAAAATAGGTTTCAATTGAACTTGTATTCTTTTAGTAATGAATGGTTTTAAATGCTTGTTTATATTTAGTTATAAACTATTTTTGAGAAGTTTTTTTATATAAAATGTCTTATATAATTGTTGCTAACTCTTCTATCCTAGTGGCGCGAGTAGGGAAGTCATTGGGGAAAACCTACTGAGATTTATACTCATGCATGATTTGGCACTTTGGTGATTTTGCAGATGCTATCTTCCAGGACAAGGGAAAAGGTAATGTTTCACACATGTTTAGCACTACCTCGTGATTTTTCGGATGTTCGGAGATTGTAGAGCTTATAACTTGTGGAACATGTATTCTTAAGGTATTTGGAGATTCTTGTGTAGTTTATCCATTTTGTACTTTGATACTTGGTTATTCTTCCATTGTTTCTTACTTTGATGTGGTTTTGAGATACATGAAGTTGTTCAGTTGTCTTTCATTCATTCATGCATTATATAGTGAATGTTGGGTATGGTTGGTTGGTTTATTGGTTTATTTCTTAAATGGTAAATCATACCCCACATGTATTTGGAACCCTTCAACATTTATTTCCAGATTTTGGTGTCTTGGTGATGTCACTTAAGTCCTAGTAATTACTCATTGTACTCTCAAGCCAATGAGAATTGGTAGGTCATTAAAAATGGTATCATATTGTTCAGTCCTTACCTAACAAGTAGTCATCGATGTTCCATGTTTTGGAGATGAAATCCCTTCTTTTCTATTTTTGGGGTGGGAATCTTAGAATGTAGTAGGATTGTCGGATCATGAAATGTATAGCATAAAAGGATGTAGCTAACCCTTTTATGATGAACATCATGTTACTAGGGAGTTGGGTAAATAAATGTTTGGAGACACTTTTAGTATTTTGAAATCACATTGTCATGGGTTTGGCCAGTGAGATTAGCATGACATGCTTTATAGAAGAATAACTTCCCACTAGGAGTGTATACATCATTTCGAAGAATGTTTCATGTTGTTAATTGAGTGTTAATTTTTGAAAAAGTATGGAATTAATTTTCAAAATAAATATTTTGAAAAAGCGAATTCTTATCATATTTTGAAAATATGTTAATTTTCAAAAGCATGTGAAGTGTTTTAAAAAATGGTCGAACATGGTAAAAAGGTTGTTTTGGAAAACAATGTTGTGATAGTTGATGTGATATAATTGTAAATGCTAAGCTAATAATTGCTAGTGATTGAGATTAATAGGGTTTTTTGTTAGTTTAGAAAATGCCACCTGGTAGGCGTTATTGAAACCAACCCAAAGAAGCTACAGAGCATGTGGCTGCACCTGGACCAGGTGTGAACCAAGAGTTGGTTCAGAGTATTTTCCAAGATTTTCAAGCTGTGGACATAAGGAATCGGATGAATGATCCACAACATGTAGATCATACCATCCAGTTCATAAAGCAGAAGCCACCTAATTTCCAGGGTGATTCTGAACCCAAGAAGGCGAAGGTGGGGCTATGTAGGATGAATCATATCTTAGACTTCATCGACACACTGGTAGAGCTAAAGGTCAAACTGGTGACGTATATACTTGAGGATCTTGAATGACAATGTTGGTATTTAGATGTGTAGGCTAAATTAGATGAAGGCCTTACCTAGGTGGATTTTGAAGAATTGTTCAACAAACAATTCTATCATCACATGTTCAAGATCAAGAAAATGACGGACTTTTTTCAGCCTGAAACAAGAGAGTCTATCTTTCAGAAAGTACGTGGCTAAGTTCATGAACTTAGTACGCTTTTCACTAGAAGTTGCAGAAAGTGACTCTTTGAAGGCACGCATCTTCGAATCAGGGCTACGATATGAGATTTGATCCAAGATTACAGTACTTTCTATTATAGATTATACAAATATGGTGAACAAAGAGATTGTGGATGAACATGATATCTTAGGATCTATGGGAGGAAGCATGATGATACCAACTATTGGGAATAAGTGCAAAAGGGACACCTATTTCCAAGGTGCCAGTGAAAATCAGAACTAGGCAGTTGGATCAGTAAACCTTCCTCCATGAGCCCAGAGCAAAGAAAATTGCTTTCAATGTGGTTTACTTGACCAGATAAAGAGAGATTGTATGGCACAACCTAGAGCATGTAATAATTGAAATAATATTGGACATATTCAGCTCTATTGTCACAATTATCGAAGGTCAGGTGCTTGAGACACTTATCAGGCATCACAAGAATCATATGCTTCAACTGGATGAGGACAGAAAAATAAGTCTCATCATTAGAGCAGAGCTAGCCATGGTGATTCTAGAAATATCATGACTCCTCAACTAGGGCAACCTCAACAAGGAAACAAGGAGAACAGTGTAGTGAATAAGTAATTATATGGAGCTGAGAAGATTATTTTCAATGATTAGGATGGACCATCTACAGGGAGAGGTATGATTCTTTTGAATTCTACCTTTGTTCAAATGTTGATTGATACTGTAACATCAGATTCTTTCATTTATTCTCTTACTATTGACTTTATAAGTTTAAAACTAGAAATTATTCCTTCTATTTTGAAACCGTAAACTCTTCTCGGTGAAATAGAATGTCAAGACTTTGTGTGTAGAGAATCTGTTGTAACTATTGATGGAGATGAGCTAAAATGGGACTTCTTGATGTTGGATATTGATGTCTATGATGCAGTCCTGGGTATGGATTGTCTGACAATGTTCAAGGCTCAAATTGACTGTTATAGGAGAATAGTTAGTTTCATGACTGAGGATGGAATCAATCATATCTTTAGAGGAGATAGGATAGTAAAGAAGGGTGAAAAGTTCTTGTTGGCACCGATGGTGGGAACAATCTCTTGCCAACTGGAAATGTTGAATATTGCATCAATGGAAGAGATTGAGGAAAATATTTTTCTAGATATTGTGGATCAATTTCCATATGTCTTTCTCAAGAACTTCTTAGGGTTACCACCTCTAATGGAATTAGAGTTTACAATTGATCTCTTTCTAGGGACCAATCATATTTTTCTTCTATCTTATAGGATGACACCAACAGAGTTATGGGAATTGAAAGTGCTATTAGAGGAGCTATAATGAAAGGGTTTAATTTGACCAAGTATATCTCCATGGGAAACACCTGTTTTGTTTGTGAATAATGAAGATTGAATTCTTCAGATGTGTGTTGATTATCGTAAGCATAACCATGTTATGATAAATAATATATATCCACTTCCATGCATTGATGATTTATTTGATCGATTAAGGGGATATCAGTGGTTCTCCAAGATTGACTATCAATCATGATATCACCAATTGAGAGTTAAGAAAGAGGATATTCCAAAGACAACTTTCAAAAGTAGATATGGACACTATGAATACGTAGTCATGCCTTTAGGTCAAACGAATGCACCATCGGTCTTCATGGAATTGATGAATCAGATATTTCAACAATATCTAGATTCTTGTGTTGGGGTGTTTGTGGAAAAAAATTTGGACTATTCAAAGACAAGGGTTGATCATGAGGTGCACCTAGAAACAGTGTTAAAAATCTTGAGAGATCATCATTTGTATTCCAAATTATCAAAGTGTGATATTTGGATATAGGAAGTATGTTTTCTTGGCCATGTCATTTCTAAGAAATGCGTTACTATAGATCTTGAAATGAGAGAAGTCATTATCTCTTAGCAACCACTAAATAATGTTTCCGAGATATGTAGTTTTCTTGGTCTATCTGGTTACTTCCGATTCTTTGTGTATGATTCATCACAACTAGATTCACTAATGAAAAATCTAACAAAGAATAATGATCCATTCCAATGGAAAGAGGAATTTTAGAAGACTTTCTAGGAACTAAATGTTCAGCTTACATCGGCACCTATCTTGATCTTTCCAAAATTAGGACAGGGGAATGTGGTGTATTCTGATGCTTAGAGATTAGGGTTGGGTTGTGTTCTCATGAAAAGAGATCATGTGGTTTCTTATGGTTCAAGGTAGTTTAGGGTGAATGAGAATAATTACCCAACACATGATTTGGTGTTACCTGTAGTCATTCATACTTTGAAAATATGGAGACATGATCTCATCGGTGAGAAATTTACCGTGTTTACGGATCAAAAAAGCTTGAAACACAATTTCTCATAGTGAGATTTGAATCTGAGGCAAAGGATATGGATGGAGTATCTCCAAATGTTTGACTTTGACTTGATGTACACACCACGTAAAAGAAATTCGGTGGAAGATGCATTGATTAGAAAGTCATATGCTCAGTTGGTGAAAAAAGCTTTAGATGAATGGCAGTTGATGTATGTCTTAGCTAACATGCATGTGGAAGGTGATGAATGAGGTGATGTTGCACTTTTCTTTTTAGCTATACTTATTCCAGATTTAGTAAAAATGACCAAAGAGGCACAAACATCTGATGCAGAATGTCTGGTTGTAAGTTCTAAACTCAATGGTGGGGAGACCATTGAGGGGTGGAAACTTGATGGGGGTTCAGTTTTGTGTTTCAGAGATCAGATGGTTGTACCTATGTTTTTTCAGAAACAAATCCTTCATGATTACCACCATTAGATATGGGTTGTACATCCAGGTAAATAGTAGATGTATAAGGAATTGAAGGTGTAGTTTTGGTGGAGCGGCATGAAAAGGAAGGTGGTCGATTTTGTCTCGTAGTGCTTAAGTTGTCAGCAGGTTAAAGCAGAGCATCAGAGACCAGCTGGTATGCAACTATCTTTTCCCATCCCAGTATGGAAATTGGATCAGATAACAATGGATTTTGTTACAGGTCTTCCAAGAATGGTCCATAAACACGATTTCATTTGGGTGATAGTGGATCGTCTAACCAAGTTGACCCATTTCATCCCTATTCATGAAACACATACAGTGGAGGATCTTTCAAAAATCTATATCTAAGAAGTGGTAAAGAGGAATGGTGTGCCAATGTCAATAGTCTCAGATAAAGATCTGAGGTTCACATCTCATTTTTGGAAATCCTTAAAGCAATCCCTTGGGACTCAGTTGACTATGAGCATAGCGCATCATCCTCAGATGGATGTACAATCTGAGTAGATGATAAAAATGTTGGAAGACAAGTTGCGGGATTGTGTAATGGATTTTGGTGGCTCATGGGAGGAGCATATACCCTTAGTGGAGTTCTCATACAATATGAACAATCAAGCCTCAATACACATGTCTATGTTTGAATCATTGTATGGGTGTCCTTGTCATTCTCCACTATGCTAGGTTGAAATGGGTGAAACAACACTAGTCGGACGAATCCATGTCAAGAAACAATAGAGAAGATCCAGTTGATTAGAAAGAGGATGGAAATAGCTCAGAGTTGTTACAAATCATATGAAGATCATCGTCAAAGACCATTTTCATTATTTATGGGTGATCTTGTATTCTTGAGGATCTCTCCAAGGCTTGGACGTCGTCTCTTCAAGAATTAGGGCAACTTATCTACTAGATACATTGGCCCTTTTGAGATACTGGAACAGGTTAGAGAGGTGGCATACCAATTGGCATTACCACCATGGTTTAGTTCGATGCATAATGTGTTCTATGTATCCCACTTGAAAAATTATCACCCTGATGCTGACTATAACACCCCAAGATTTCATAGTACATTATTTCTCCAAAGTAATTCAATAACTTGCACTACACGAAACATCGGGTTCAAGCGCACCACGACTTTACAAATTTTCCGTTCAAAAGAAATTTTGAATTTTATTAACTTAATTTTGAACTTTATATAATCCATATAATTTTTAGAATCCATATAATGAGTTTCCTAGACATAATGTAAGAACAAATTAATTTTTTTCAGATAAAAGAAGTATTTTTTAAAAAAATGCAATTTTACCACATTTTAATGGAGAACCCTTTTTAAATCCATTATTTGAAACTTTTATATATTCAATTTTGAAAAAATAAACTTCTTAATTAGAATCATAACATAAAAATTTAGTTTCAATAAATTTTGGGTGTCTTTCTGATAACTTTCATATTTGGGTGAATAGTGAAAAATACTATATTTTAACTGAAAACAACATTTTTAATCAAAATAATTTATAGTGTTCAAATATAAATTTTCATGGTTTGGAAGTATAATTAGATTATATTTTTACCATTTAATCCAATGTTTTCATTTGAAGTAATTTCAATTTGAAATTGGACATAAACAAGTGTCAATCTTTTTATAGTTATTATTTCTTAAAAATACGCTTTTTAGTTTTGACAACAGGAATTAATTTTAAATTAATTAATGTGAATTATATGTTTTTAAATTGGTAAAATATAATTCATTTTTGAATTCAGAATATCAAAATTATCTTATGGTGAATTTTTGGTATTTTTCTGAAAACATTCAATTTTTGATGAATCGTGAAAACACTGCGTTATTGTTTAAAACCGACATTTTATTTAAATAATTAATTATTTTATTTTAGGTCAAAATAGATACATAATACCTATATATGTTCAAATTAATTCATTGGATTCATTTTATAATAAGTTTAGATATATAAAATTTTATTGAAGTTTTTACCGTCTTTTACCCACCTTCTAGAAGCATTTAAATATTTGCATAAAACATAATTTTACCGCTTCTGTGAGTTGAATTTCAAAAACCCGAGAGATATAGTTCACCACAGTAGGTAAAATTTGGTTTAATAAGTTGAAAATACTTTTTGGTGAGTAGTAACTTTCGACTTTTATTTACCACGGTTAAAAGTAAATAGGGTAATTAACGGTTAAAATGATATTATAATTACCCTAAAAAATATGTTAATTCTATTGGATAAGTGTAATAAGGCCAAAAAAACCATAGGAATAAAATTTTATCCTTTAGGTCCACCTGGATTATATTAGGACATTTATTATTATTTAATTTAAAGAAGAGTTAAAAGTGTTAAATTCATGTTTTCATAACTGAAACATTTTTATTATAGGGTTATAAAAAATATAAATTCCACTATAAATATTAATTATAAAGATAAAAATATTTCTTACATAATTAAATTTTATTTATAAATTTTAGACATTAAATAATTATAGTTATTTATGACACAATGATGATGCAGTAGTTACCTTCTTAATAAGATATTAAAATAATTGATATTATAAATATCCAAATAAATGCAATTTGAGACTTTTGATGAATTAAACTTATTTTATAGGTTAATATGACATTTTAGGGTTTATTAGATAATTTTTTTTCTGAGTTATAAGGTTTTTATGACTTTCACAAAAACAAAATATTAAATATTGTCAAAATTGACACAAATTAATTTTTAAAACAAATACTATATTATTGGTTGATATAATATTCCTAAAAATATAAGGTTCGGCCAAAATGATTAAATAATATTATATATGTCATTAATGAACCACTTTATGTTCCTTTGTAATTTTAGAGTATGTTTATTAACCATATATTGTAATAATACAAGAAGACACGGTAAAAGTTAAACTATTTAACTAAGAGTTAAATCTAAAAGATAATGTTAAAATGGTAACCTAAACTTGTCTAAAACCTATTGGTTGAGATGATTTATACCCATAACCACCTTATCTTATAAATAAAACAATTTTTATCCATTATAAACTTAAAATTATTTTATAATAAAATAATATTTTAAGTTTTTTTCTAAGGTTCCCCTCACCCCTCTTATAAAAGGGAACTTCCCATTCTCTAAAAATCACACCTCCAAATCCATTTTTCTTCGCCCAAACCTACCCAAATATCCTCCCAACTTCCCTCAATTAAACCTAGAGTCCTTACATTGGTCAAAAATCCAACCTAGGGAGCCTTTTTTATCAACTCAAAAGGAAACATCCGAAAAAGAAGTAATAATTTCACCACCCTCTTTCAAGTTCTTTTATTTTTCCACTTCTTCTTTCATTGCTGTTTCCATACTAAAGTAATAACTATAGTAACTTCTACATAATGTGATTTTATTATAAATATGGTACAACAATATTCATTATTCTATCCATCCAATAAATGACAAAGTCACCATACATGCATACATATGGCTTACCGTCTCCACGTAGGGGTGTAGTTTTTCATTCAACAATTCACTGTTTGGATGGGTATAATAATGAGTATAATTGATGTAAATAAGAAATATAACATATTAATGATTCATTATATATGATATACCATCCGATTACATACAATTTCATCATAAATATAATGATATTTTCGCTTGTGCGTACGTACAGATTATCGTCTCCATAACGCGATGAGATTCATTTTCACGTTCACCATTCAATGATGATTATAAAAATATATATTATTAATAAGTATGTAATATATGAAATAATAGTTCTACTGGAAATATATATATATATATATATATATGTGTGTATTTATGTATTTACATTCATCTCATTCACTTACTTCTATTCAATACGATATGAAAATAGAAACATCGTTTATGCGTACGTACGACCTATCGTCTCCATAAACGGTGTTTTCCATTTCATTTATATATCAATTATACATATTTATATTCTAAATATATATGATATATAAATAATTTTTATATGCTATAAGTATTTAAATCATGATCTAAATGATATTAACAAGAATAATAAGTTAAAATATGTATGAAAAAGAAAGTGATTATTACCCGAAATGTTAATTTAACATGGAATTATTTATTAAATGGGTAGTATAAAGTCATAAATGAATCATTTATGATATAATAAATATTAATATGGTTCTGGTATAATTTAATAACATACTATTGTCATTATACTGGAGGTTAAACGTACCCTCAACCAAAGGAAAAGTACAAGGTAAGGGTTAATTCTACAATCTCCTCATTATTCACGGTTGTTTATACGTAAGTGTCTACTGGGACCTCTTTATAATCCACATCCATGTTTCTTAAAATATTTTTCAAAACATTTTTACTATTTACTAGACAATGGGTTAAAGTCATTTATACCCTTATTTGACCTTATATGTTTTTGAAAGGAATCATTCCGTCGTTTTCCAGACAAGGTACTTTATAACGTTTTCGACAAAATTAAGGTAAGAATGTATTTCTTAACTTGTATGGTAGGTGCGGCTATTTTCCACCATTAGAAAATCATAGAATCTTTCCTTACAAGATTATAAGAATATTTTCAAAATAAATGTTTTCCTTATAATTATGTGACTCTTAAATTATTTCAATATAGAAAGATATATTTCTCTCAAAGAGTTTTTATTTAATCTATGTCACCATCCTTTGATAAATTTTACACTAGTTTGAAGTTGATTTATTATAATACAAATCTCTTATATTGTATTTATGGTTTTGGGATATGTTTGAATGTGTATGAGTTATTTTTATTCCATCCATGGTTTATGGTTAAAGTATTGACATTTTTTATGCTAGTTTTAATACTAATATTTATGTAATATTTAAACCTCTTCTTAAGCTGAATGTGTTGGACTAGTATGTTTCGGGTTGGGGACTGGTAAAAGTAATCCCTTTGGGTTGGGGTCTGGTTACAGAACACCCTTCGGGTTGGAGTCTGGTTAAAGAGGCTCTCCTGATTGGAGTCCAATTACAAAGGCTCTCAGGGTTGGAGTCCGGTTATAGAGGCTCTCTAGGATGGGGTCATGTTATAGAGGCTCTCCAGGTTGGGGTCCAGTTAAAGTTAGCCCCTAGGTCCTGGCACGAGGCCTTGACACATAAATTAAAGTCCAGTACTATACATTCCATCATTATGAAATTAGTTATTAAATGTGATTATTCAACTAGTAGAATATCTATGTGCATGTTAATATGGTATTTTTTTATTTATTTTTTCCATATTATGTTCAGGTTTATGTTTAAAAGGATGTTTTTTATTACACATCTTGCCTTAAAATTTTATAGCTTCCGCTAAATTATTTACCCTTACTGAGCATCTGAGCTCACCCCTTTCTTATGTTTTATTTTCCCAGGATCCCATGAAATGTTTTATGATTGAGATCCAGGGTCAAGATAAGAGAAAAATGACATTATAAAATAACTATCTATGTTGTAATGTATGTTATAATGTGTAATGTAACGTTCATGTATGTAATCTATTTTCCAAGAATGCTAAATCGATTGGTCCTTTGGGACTTGATTCCTTGTAATCATTCCAATGTATTAATATAATGCACTGACTCTAGGTAACTGTGTTTGGGGCATTACATTGACCATGTGATCAGATGGGATCACATTGAGATAGAATCGGATGAATAATTGGTACATATCCCAGTGTAGATCAATGATAGACAAGATAAATTCTTTCACGGGAAAAGCATCAGCCTAGTGTGGGTTTTATGGCAACATGGCCAGATTCTTGATGAGACTTGGGAACGTGTGAAGGAAATGAAAGAGCGGTGGTTGGAACTCTTTTTGGCTAGAAAGGGTTTTTTACTTTCTGAGTACGGAAAGACCAATGGTGGGGAGAATGTAGTACCCCCGGTTTTGGGTACATAACCCCCTTACTCATGTTTTTTTTAAATGGTGTGTCTTTGATTGGATTTCCATAAAATAGAGAGTTTCCATAAAATAGAGAGTTTCCATAAAATAGAGAGATTACATAAAATAGATAGATTCCATAATATAGAGAGTTTCCATAAAGTGGGTTATTTCCATAAAGTGTGGTGCTTCCATAAAGTGGAATGTTTCTATAAAAAATGTGTTTCTATAGAAAGGTTAAAGGGTAAGTATGGGAGCATTTGGGGGTTTTATAGGGAGTGTTGGGACTAAAATGAAGGTTTCACGATCCATACACGGTTGTCCCAAACAGTGTGGTCAAACCTTGCGCAGAGGTCAAATATAGATCCTATTTTCTAGGAACTTACTCGTTTTTTATTTATATATTTATTTTTGGCTTCAAAATGAATCTATTTAGAGATTACTCTCCTTATAATGCTGGATAACCCTCCCCACACAAGTTTGAGCCAACCTGGAGCCTTCCCTTGGTGATTTCAAGCCTGATTCTTGGGGTTAGTACCGATCTTCTTGGTTCTTTTTCATTTTCTGCAAACTCCTCCTTGTCTGCTTCTCTTTTTCTCTTATCTACACCTCCTATGGGTTGGTATAAGTTTTTTAACTACAAGTAAGGCTAAATATGGTGTTTTTCATGATATAAGAAGAGATATATGCAATTTTCTTGGAATCTTGATCTGATTCTTATGGTATGTCACCATTCTTATATGATTTTTCATGTTTTCTTAGATCTGCTTAGGTCTACTTATCTGATCTCCATTGTTTATCAGATCTAAAACTATAGTGGGTAGATCTAAATTTTTTTATGCCAAATAATTCATTGTTTAGTCATGATCTTTCTAGGATAAGAGAACTTTGGTCGTTCTTAGAGAATCGACCCGCCTTCTTGTGCATTCTTTGTCTATTGTCAAGTTTTGTCAAAACCTTCTAGGTAGGTGGCTTCAATCATATATACTCTTGATATAATTGATTTTATTTGTTTTAAAATGTTTTATTTGAATTGGATTTATTTTAAAAATCATGGAATAAATATTTTTCAGGGATGATTTCTGGTTTTAGGGAAATTAAAAAATCTTGGTGAATTGTTGTACAATGTGATTTAGCCTCTTGAATTTCAAATGATGATTTTAAATTATTGATTTTATGGAATTGTTAAATGGTTTGATGAAAAATTGGTTTTCAACAAAAGTGTTGTTTCTATTGAAAAGGTGTTTTGGCATGATCTTTGGGCATATTGGTGTGTGAGTTCATATTGCATTTTCGGGGCTTGGTTGAAATATGCCCTTCTGATCAGTGCCAAAGGATAAATGGAACACGGGATATCAATTTCATATTTAATATATGGGGTTTGTTTTAAATATGACCTTGTTCTAAGTTACAAAGGGTTAATGGGACATGGGAAACAATTACCTTGTGACGACTTGGTAGATCGATGTGAAACCGCTCATGAGTATGGAACTTTCATAACGTAGCATGTAAGGTTTGTTTCATGGGTTGTGGAATGGTTGGGTATGCCATGAATGGGATATTGTGAAATTATTTTGAATCTTGTTTAGTTTTTTTTATGGAAAATATATTACTGGGAAAATTGGTTTCAATTGCACTTGTATGTTTTTTGTAATGAATGGTTTTGAAAACTTCTTTATATTTAGTTATAAACTATATTTGAGAAAGTGTTTTATATAAACTATTTTATATAATTTTTTCTAACTCTTCTATCCTAGTGGCATGATTAGGGAAGTTATTGTGGAAAACCTACTGAGTTTTATACTCACCCCTACTTAGGCACTTTTGTTCTTTTACAGATGTTATCTTCTTGGACAAGGGAAAGGTAATGTTTCACATGTGTTAATACTACCTCGTGATGTTTGGGTTGTTCAGAGATTGTGGAACTTGGAACTTGTGGAGCATGGAGTCATGAGGTATTTGGAGAGTCTTGTGTAGTTTATCCGTTGTGTACTTTGATACATGGTTATTCTTCTGATGTTTCTTACTTTGATGTGGTTTTGAGATACTTGAAGTTTTTGAGTTGTCTTTAATTCATTCATGAATCATATAGTGGATGTTGGTTATGGTCGGTTGGTTTATTGGTTTATTTCTTAAAGGGTAAATAATCCCCCACATGTATTTTAAACCCTAAAACATTTATTTCCAGAATTTGGCATCTTGGAGATGTCACTTAAGGCCTAGTAATGACTCGTTGTACTCTCAACCCAATGAGAATTGGCGGGTCATTACACTTGGCCTCACATGCTTACCCTTGGCTTGGGAATTCTCAAAGGAATCCCATAAGGTCATATGGTTAATTTAATATCAAACAATAGGGTCTCAATTAAAACCCCAATGGTGTGATAAAATCTGCACCCCCAAAATTACTGCAAAAACACAAAGGCATGAACCACCTACCTTGGACTCGTAGATGTAAGCACATCCAATATTATCCAATAAATCAAATCCATTTGGAATAAGTCAGTGTTGTAACACCCCGAGATTTTATGATAAGTATTATTTTTAATTTATTTGAGGTCATGTGTTTTATGCAACACCAAGATTATCTTGTGCTATACGCAACACCGTATTAGCTTGCTGTATACACAACACTATTCTTGGATTGTGTTACACACAATTTCATGTTCGTTTGATAGTAGTCATTCTACGCAAAATTGATAGTATATATATATATATATATTTATATTCAATGTATAAATGAAATATGGTAGGATTTAGTTATAAAAAATAAAAAAGGAGTCTTGCACAACACACAACCCTGACTTGGCTTGCATTACACGTAATCACGACCTTCCTCGATAGCGTGTGTAGTACGCAATATCGGGTTTCACTAAACAACGACATATTGTTATAATATTATGGACTAGCTGTTATGAATAGTATTAGCAACATTTTTAATTTTATAACATTATTATTCATCTTACACTTTTTTTAGAACATGGAATGAAAATAAAATAATCTTTTTGGGTAAAATAAGTATTTTTCAAAAAATGCAGTTTTCCCGCCTTTTGATGGCACACCCACATTAAATCTAGTTTTTGACATGTTTATAAGTTCAATTTCAAAAAATAAAATTCTTATTTTGAATCAGGATATAAAAATTTACTTTGGATAAATGTTTCATATTATTCGGATGACTTTCATATTTTGATGAATAGTAAAAACACACTATATTTTAATTAAAAACAAATTTTTTCATCGCAATAATTTATATGGTAATATTATCTTTTTAATTGGTTTTAAAGTGTAATTAGAATATATTTTTACCATTTAATCCAATTCTGGTCATTGTAATTAATTTCACTTTGAATTTGGACATAAACAAGTGTCGATCTTTTGATAGTTATTGTTTCTTAATAACACGCTATTTGTTTGGATAACGGGAATTAATTTTAAAATTACTTAATTCCACTTCTATGTTTTGAATTTGGAAAAATAGACATCATTTTTGAATTCGCAATGTCAAATATAGCTTAGCCTGAATTTTTGGTATTTTTCTGAAAAACATCAATTTTTGATGAATAGTGAAAACACTGAGTTTTTGGTTAAAACCGACTTTTTATTTAAATAATCATTTATTCGATTTAAATTTATTTTTGGTCAAAATAGGTACTTAATAATTATATAAGTTCAATTAAATTCATTGGAGTCATTTTATAATAATTTTAGATTTATAAAAATTGTATTGAACTTTTCACCGTCTTTTACCCACCTCCTAGGAGCTTTTGCAATTGTCCATGAAACATAATTTTACCGCTTCTATAAGTTGAATTTCGAAAATCTGAGAGACATGGTTAATATCAAGGAGTAAAATGTGGTTGAATAAGATAAAAGTATTTTTTGGTGAATAGTAACTTTTTACTTTTATTTACCACAGTTAAATATAAATAGGGTAATTCAAGGTTAAAAGAATATTATAATAATTCAAAATTGCCTTAACACTTGTCCAAACATTATTGGATGAGTAATGGACGACCATGGGTATCCTTAGGTCGATTTTTGGACCCAATGGAGCCACTTATGAAAGACAATGACACATTAGATTAATTAATTTAATGTAAAGACAAAATTGACATTAACAAAAATCTTTTAGTAAATTAGTTTTTATATGGTGTTATATAAGTCATATTTTTGACTATAAAATATTTATTAGAAATCTAAAAAGATTTCCTACATCATGGTATTTTTTTCATAATTTTTAGTCATCAAATGAATTAAATTAATTATGACACAATAATGATGAGGTATTTACCTCATTAATAAATGATTTAAATAAATAAGATTATAATGATTAAAATATTTTCCAAAACATGTCCAATTATGATTGGATGATTTTATTTCGACCATGTGTAATCTTATCATCATATTTAATGATTTTTGGACCTTTTGAAACCGAAGATAAGTTTATAATAAAATAATATTTTCACACTTTCCAAAAGAGCCCCTCCTCCCCCTTATAAAAGGAGACCATTTCTATCCAATTACTCACACCTCTCAAGCCATTTGGATCATCCAACTTCTACCCAATTAATCTCCCTACATCCCTCTACTCCCTCTAGATGCATTAAATTAGGTAGAAGGCACTTCAAGAAGTCCTTTTGGTTCAAACAAAAGGAAGATACCCAAATTAAAGGTAACTGTTTCTCTTAAGTTATTTTCTTTTATTCTACTTCTCTATCCCCTAAACTATTTTTAATCCTTTCTTTTGTAACAATAACAGTATCCTCAGTATACTAGGATGTTTTTAGGCGAATTATTCGAACTACACTTACACACACCTCCATCTAATGGACGAAGAACATAATGTTTCTGTGGATGGAAAACTAACGCCTCACGGAACGATGATTGTTCGATTTCCTCCTACCGCCTCTCACGGTGGACATTATGATGGAAATGTATTTATATATGATATATATTATGTTTATGATTTCATTATTCTTATTTACTTCCCAATTATATCAAGCCTTTATGGTTTCCATAGTCGGTAAACACGATAATCTCATTTGAGGAAGTGCGGACTACCACCTCCTTAAAGTGATGTGATTCATTAATACCGTATGTGAGATGAGTAAAGGATGTGTTTAATGATATTATATATTATATTATACTGGAATTATAATATACCTATGTATAATTATGTTTTAATTCCATTAAAATAAGAAATAGAAATGAAAGTAGCGTTCATGCGTACGTACAGCTTACTGTCTCCATGAACGGTGGATTTCATTTCTTACCTTCATATGTTATGTACTATTATAAATACATGTATATTCTGGATATATAATGAATATATATGATATATAAATCATGATTTACATTGAAATTATGTAAATCATGATATAAGTAATAATAACATCAAGAACAACAAGTCCAAACACGTACGATAAATAAGATGATTTTACCCAAAACGTTGCTTTAACATGGGATTTACAAAAGAACGGGTAATATAAAGTCATAAATAAACCATATATGACATTATATAAATGAAAATGATTCTTTAATAAGTCAATTACATTATTTAAATCATTATACATGAGGTTCAGATATGTACGAAGCATATCAGACCTATGGTAAGGGATAATTATTCCAATCTCATTCTTATCCGAGATTGTTTATTCATAAGTATTTACTGGGGTTATGTTTATCATCCATGTCTATGTTTTCTCAAAATGATTTCAAAAAATATTTACTATTCTTACATGTATGTTTAAATTCATTTTTACCCTTTTTTACTTTTACCACATGGTATGTAAGGAATCTTTCTTTTGTTTACGTTACGAGGTACTTTTTTGACTTTTCCGGCAAAAGTACGAGAAGAATTTTTTTTAACTTATACAGTATGAATGGATTTTTACGGTTCTATAATGCCTTATTTTCATGAGGATTCCTCCAAAAGATTTTTTGACTATTTTCAACAAAATACCTTTCTTCTAAAATTGAATGTAATTTTGTGAAAAGAAAATGATTTTGAAAAGAAAGGATATTTTCCTCAAGAATTCATTTCAAGTGTTTTATCAAAACCATTTTACATCTAAGATGACATTATTTCATATGTGTATGTTTCAAGTATAATGTATCTATAATTTACATGGTTTCACTTTTATTATGATGAAATGATATCCATTTATTTTATATGGATTATGTGATGATGGGATAATGTTTATGAAACCCATTTTATTCATTGGGTTATGATGAATGTTTTATGTTTATTTTGTGGCACAGGTAAGAATGATTTAATTATGAGATGGGTGGGACCTATATCTCCCTCAAATGCATTGGGTAAATATTTATATCTCATGAGATATACATGGCTCGAATGGTAAGTTAATCCAGTTCAGTGATACAAGACTGGAACGAGGAGTGAACTCGATTCAGAAAGGGACTTTGTCCATTAAGATGGTCTTGGAAGAAATGCCTTGGCTACTATGGAAATCATAACAAGTGCTGAATGGTTTCCACAATTACATGATTTATTCCCATGATATTTTATCAAGATTGATGTTCCTTTATGATATATGCCTTAAGTACTTCCAAGATTTATGTCTTTGCTCAAGATTTTGATGTTTAGATTTTATGTTCAAACTTTTGCATTCTAATGTTTATGGATAGTTTTATGTTATCTATGCTTACCCAAACTGAGCATTGGAGCTCACCCTTTTTATGTTTTCTTTCCCCCAGGATATAAAGAAATGTTTTAGGTAAGAATAAAAGGTGAAGATATTTATGGGAGAAGTTGAAGATCTTTCACCACGATTAGAAGATTAAATTCCGAGTCTCCAAAGACACTAAACTATTACGGTCCTTGTGTGTCTATGTTTGTTATGTATTAAGTAATCCGCAAATGTAATGTAATGTCAATGTTCGTCAATATTTGGGTCTCTAGAGTTGGTATCAAAGGTTCGGTTTAGTCAACCTTTGGAAACTAGGATGCGAGAACTTTAGTGAGATCTCTAGAGATATTTCTAAGGTATGTATAGGGATGTCAATAAGGTTAAGTATAAGTAAAGGTTATAGTCCTAGAATTACTATAACGATATTAGAATTAAACCTAATATGTTAGATATTGAAGTTAATCCCCCTTGATTATGATTTTGGACTCTCACACTATTCTTTTTGGGTTTTTGAAAATGGATGGAAATAGGAGGATTCATGATAGTGGAGGATATGATGGAAAATGGAATGATATTCTTCATGAGCTACCAAATGAAATGGAAATTGGAAGGCGGAACATCATTATCATGCCTAATCAGAAATATCATAATATGATCAATAATCTCAACATTAGAAAGATTCTCGACTTAGCTAATAAGAGAAAGATGGAGTTTAATGATGATCATAGAGGAAAGAAAGTTAAATTTCCCTCATGTAAGTCATGTGGGAAGAGTCATCAAGGAGAACGTTTCAATGGAACTATAAGATTCTTTGGTTGTGGAAAAGAAGGACACAAAGCCAGTAATTGCAAAGGAAATGGATCAGTTAACACTATGGACAAGGATAATGGCATTTTTAATACATCAAAAATGGTTAAATGTTTTAAATGTGGAATGTATGGGCATTATGCAAACCAATTCCCTAAGGGAAAGTCTCATAAAGAGAATCAGCATGGATGTATGGGTAGTATTTATGTTGATGATGGTGAAGAGACTAAAAATGATCTGTGAGATGAAAGAATTGTTGAAGCTCAGTCAATGGTTTAAGAAGGTAGTGGAATTATTTACGTTGTATACGTAATGGTACTATGGAATAAAGACACATATAAGGATTGTTACACTATTGTTTTTCCTAAAGTATTTGAAAGTGTATTTTACCGGTAACCATGAAAGGATATTCAGATATTTTTGGAAAATAGATGATGTGCACATAATGAAGGGATAAGGAGATAATGAGATGTTTGATAGTATTAATGAGCTCATGACTAATATAAGGACAAAGTGATATCACGGTTTGAGTATAAAGAATTTTTGGGATTTTGGAATGTGGAAAGAGACAACTTTTGATAGCATTCATGTTTTTAACAAAGGTTCTATGGTAATCCATGTTGTAATAGAATACATGAATAAGTAATTCACATGTTTAGAATGTGACCAACAAGATATATCGTATGATAAATGATGTTATTCATGTTCTTGTTATGTGACCTTTCTAGTAATCATTTTCTGTATACTATGAGATTGGACAGATGTATTTTGGATAAGCCTAAATATTGGAATGAATTAAGTTAGACATAAGATAGTATTGTTTAAGGCTAGAAATTTTTTCGATATTATTGTTGGAATGTTATTATAATGTAGTTTTAGAAAAAGGGACAACCTGAAAGACGAGCGACAACCCATCGCGTCGGACAAGGCTGTGGGAATCGAACCCACAACCAAAGTGCGATAGGCCTTTATCGCATACCACTGGCCAACAGGAAGTCCCTGGTAATTAGAAACTAGTTTTATTTTATTAAGCAGTATGATAGATGAATTATAAGTCCATTTTTGGAATCATATATGATTAACCTCACCATACATGGACTTATGTATTCGATAACTTTTGCTAACCTTTTCTTTGAGATAGAGGGAATGACTCATCATTCTATCACATGATCTGCTAACACTTCAAGAATGAAAAATTCAACTTCATTTATTTAAGAGACGATGCGGAAATTGTTCAAGTCACAAACACCAGTGAGAATGTTCCAAAATAAAGTAAGTATTTCTTCTAATTAAAATTCTTCAACTTTAGGAAATGATATTGAAAACAAAATGTTGTCCTAGTGCTCTTATATCTGATTAATCAGATGGTACCTTAGATCATCACAAGTTTATGGCTTTGTGATTGTTGGCATTTTCATAGCCACATTCTCTACAACTCTTCATCAGAACTTGATGGTTATATTTTTCTTCCATATCCATATTTTCACTTATTTTCTCCTATGTGGGAACCCAGTGATGAGTTACTTTCGGTAACTGTTATGTTTCATAATTTAGTTTTTAAAGTTAAGTTTTGGTATTCCTTTTTACGATGTGGGTTTCTATTAAAGAAAGTTTCAAGTATTGAACCATTTATAACCCCGAAAAATTTCGAGGGCGAAATTCATTTTAATGGGGGTAGAATGTAACACCCAGAGATTTTATGATAATTATTATTTTTAATATATTTGATGTCATGTATTTTATGCTACACCAAGATTATCTTGTGATATACGCAACACTGTATTAGCCTGCAGTATACGCAACACTATTCTTGGATTGTGTTACACACAATTTCAAGTTCTTTTGATAGTAGTCATTCTACGCAACATTGAGTGTATATATATATATTCAATTTATAAATGAAATATGGTTGGATTATGTTATACAAAACAACAAAGGAGTCTTGCACAACACGTAACCCTGACTTGGCTTGCATTACACGCAATCGTGACCTTCCTCGATAGCATGTGTATTACGCAATACCGGGTTTTACTAAACAACGATATATTGTTATTATATTGTGGAATAACCGTTATGCATAATATTAAATACATTTTGAATTATATAAAATTATTATTCATATTACAGGTTTTTTAGAACATGGTATGAGAACAAAATAAAGTTTTCGGGTAAAATAAGTATTTTTCAAAAAAATGCAGCTTTGACACCTTTTGGTGGTGCAACCACTTTAAATATAGTTTTTGACATGTTTATAAGTTCAATTTGAAAAAAGAAAATTCTTTTTTGGAATCAAGATATAAAAATTTACTTTAGATAAAATTTTCATATTATTCTGATAACTTTTATATTTTGATGAATAGTAAAAACACGCTATATTTTAATTGAAAACAACATTTTTCATTGCAATAATTTATATGGTTAGATTATCTTTTTAATTGGTTTTAAAGTGTAATTATAATATATTTTTACCATTTAATCCAATTCTGGTCATTAGAGTTAATTTCAATTTGATTTTGGACATAAACAAGTGTCGATCTTTGATAGTTATTGTTTCTTAAAAACACGCTATTTGTTTTGAGAACGAGAATTAATTTTAAAATTAATTAATGACACTTCTAGGTTTTGAATTTGAAAAAATAGACATCATTTTTGAATTTTGAATATCAAATATATCTTAGGCTGAATTTTTGGTATTTTTCTGAAAAACTTTAATTTTTGATGAATAGTGAAAACACTATGTTTTTGGTTAAAACCGACTTTTTATTTAAATATTCATTTATTCGATTTATATTTATTTTAGGTCAAAATAGATACATAAAACTTATATAACTTCAATGAAATTCATTGGAGTCATTTTATAATAATTTTAGATTTATAAAAATTGTATTGAACTTTTCACCGTCTTTTACCCACCTCCTAGGAGCTTTTGCAATTGTCCATAAATCATAATTTTACCGCTTCTGTGAGTTGAATTTCAAAAATCTGAGAGACACGGTTAATATCAAGGAGTAAAATGTGGTTCAATAAGATAAAAATATTTTTTGTTCAATAGTAACTTTTTACTTTTATTTACCACGGTTAAAAGTAAATAGGGTAATACAAGGTTAAAAGAATATTATAATAATTCAAAATTATCTTAACACTTATCCAAACCTTATTGGATGAGTAATGGCCGACCATGGGCATCCTTGGGTCGATTTTTGGACCCCATGGAGCCACTTATGAAAGACAATGACACATTGGATTAATTAATTTAATGTAAAGACAAAATTGACCTTAACAAATGTATTTTAGTGAATTAATTTTTATATGGTGTAATATAAGTCATATTTTAGACTATAAATTTTTATTGGAAAGATAAAAATATTGCCTACATTACTGTATTTTTTCATAATTCTTTGACATCAAATGAATTAATTTCATTATTACACAATAATGATGAGGTATTTACCTCATTAATAAATGATTTAAATAAATAAGATTATAATGATTAAAATATTATCCAAAACAAGTCTAATTCTGATTAGATGATTTTATTTCGACCATGAGTCATCCTATCATCATATTTAATGATTTTTGGACCTTTTGAAACTGAAGATAAGTTTATAATAAAATAATATTTTCACACATTCCAAAAGAGCCCCTCCTCCCCCTTATAAAAGGAGACCATTTCTATCCAAATAGTCACACCTCTCAAGCCATTTGGCTCGTCCAACCTCTACCCAATTAATCTCCAAACATCCCTCTTCTCCCTCTTGATTCCTTAACTTAGGAAGAAGGAACTTCAAGAAGTCCTTTTGGTTCAAACCAAAGGAAGTTACCCAAAATAAAGGTAATAGTTTCTCTTCCGTTGTTTTCTTTTATTCTATTTATCCAACCCCTAAACTCTTTTTAATCCTTTATTTTGGAACAACAACTATATCCTCAGTATACTAGGATGTTGGTATGAGAAGTATTCGAACTACACTTACACACACCTCCATCTAATTGATGAATAACATAATGTTTCTGTGGATGGCAAACTAACACCTCACAGAACGATGATTGTTCGATTTCCTCCTACCGCCTCTCATGGTGGACATTATGATGGCAGTGTATTTATATATGATATATATTATGTTTATGATTTAATTATGCTTCTTTAATTCCCAATTATATCAAGCCTTTATGGTTTCCATAGTCGGTAAATATGATAATCTCATTTGAGGAAGTGCAGACTACCGCCCCCTCAAAGTGATGTGATTGGTTAATACCTTATGTGGGATGTATAAAGGATGTTGTTAATGATATTATATATTATATTATACTGTAATTATAATATAACTATGTATCATTATGTTTTAATTCTATTAAAATAAGAAATAGAAATGAAATTAGCGTTCATGCGTACGTACGGCTTACCGTCTCCATGAACAGTGCATTTCATTTCTTACCTTCATATGCTATGTACTATTATAAATACTTGTATATGATGGATATATAATGAATATATATGATATATAAATCATTATTTACATTCTTGAAGTATGTAAATCATGATATAAGTAATAATAACATCAATAACAACAAGCCCAAACACGTACGATAAGTAAGATGATTTTACCCAAAACATTGCTTTAACATGGGATTTACAAAAGAACGGGTAATATAAAGTCATAAGTGAACCATATATGATATCATAACAGTGAATATGATTTTTTAATAAGTCAATGACATTATTTAAATCATTATACAGGAGGTTCATATATGTACGAAGCATATCAGACCTAAGGTAAGGGATAATTATTCTAATCTCATTCTTATCTGAGATTGTTTATTCATAAGTATTTACTAGGGTTATGTTTATCATCTGTGTCCATGTTTTCACAAAATGATTTCATAAAATGTTTACTATTATTACATGTATGTTTAAAGTCATTTTTACCCTTTTTGACTTTTACCACAAGGTATGTAAGGAATCTTTCTTTTGTTTACGTTACAAGGTACTTTTTTGACTTCTCCGGCAAAAGTACGAGAATAATGTTTTTTACTTATATGGTATGAATGGATTTTTACAATTTTATAAAGCCTTATTTTCATGAAGCTTCCTCCAAAAGCTTTTATAACTATTTTCAACAAAATAATTTTCTTTTAAATTTTCATGGAATTTTGTGAAAAGAAAATAATTTTGAAGAAGAAATGATATTTTCCACAAGAATTCATTTCAAGTGTTTTATCAAAACAATTTTCCATCTAAGATGAAATTATTTCGTATGTGTATGTTTTAAGTATAATGCCTCAATGATTTACATGGTTTCAATTTTATTATGATGAAATGATATCCATTTCTTTTATATGGATTATGTGATGATGGGATGATGTTTATGAAACCCATTTTATTCGTTGGGTTATGATGAATGTTTTATGTTTATTTTGTGGCACAAGTAAGAATTATTTCATTATGAGATGGGTGGAACCTATATATCCCTCCAATTCATTGGGTAAATATTTATATCTCATGATATAGACATGGCATGAACGGTAAGTTAATCCGGTTCAGTGATACAGGACTGGAACGAGGAGTGAACTCGATTCAGAAAGGGACTTTGTCCACTAAGATGGTCTTTACAACAATGCCTTGGCTACTATGGAAATCATAACAAGTGCTGAATGGTTACCACAATTACATGATTTATTCCCATGCTATTTTGTCAAGATTGAAGTTTCTTTATGATATATTCCTTACGTACTTCGAAGATTTATGTCTTTGCTCAAGATTTTGATGTTTAGATTTTATGTTCAAGATTTTTCATCCTAATGTTTATGGATTGTTTTATGTTCTCCATGCTTACCCTTACTGAGCATTTGAGCTCATCCTTTTTATTTTTTATTTCCCCAAGATATAAATAAATGTTTTAGGTAAGAAAACAAAAAGGGGAAGATCTTTATGGGATAAGTTGAAGATCTTTCACCATGATTAGAAGATTAAATTCCGAGTTTCCAAAGAAACTAAACATTTACAGTCCTTGTGTGTCTATGTTTGTTATGTATTATGTAATCTGAAAAAGTAATGTAATGTCGGTGTACATCCAGCTTTGGGTCTCTACAGTTGGTATCAGAGGTTTGGTTTAGTCAACCTTTGGAAACTAGGATGCAAGAACATTAGTGAGATCCCTAGAAATATTTCTAAGGTATGTCTAGGGAGGTCCCTAAGGTTAAGTATAAGTATAGGTTATAGTACTAGAATTATGGTAAGGATATTATAATTAAACCTAAGATGTTAGATATTGAAGTTAATCTCCCTTGATACGATTTTGGCCTCTCACACTATTCTTTTTGGGTTTTAGAAAATGGATGGAAACAGGAGGATTTACGATAATAGAGGATATGGTGGAAAATGGAATGATATTCTTCATGAGGTACCAAATGAAATGGAATTTGGAAGGCGAAACATCATTATTATTCCTAATCAGAAATCTCATAATATGATCAATAATCTCAACTTTGGTATGATTCATGACTCGTCTAATAAGAGAAATATGGAGTTTAATGATGATCATGAGGAAAGAAAGTTCAATTTCCTTCATGTAAGTCATGTGGGAAGAGGCATCAAGGAGAATGTTTCAAAGGAACTGCAAGATGCTTTGGTTTTGGAAAAGAAGGAAACAAAGCCAGTAATTGCAAAGGAAAAGGATCAGTTAACACCATGGACAAGGATAATGGTATTTCTATGACATCAAAAATGGTTAAATTTTTTAAATGTGGAATGTACAGGCATTATGCAAACCAATGCCCTAAGGGAAAGACTCATGAAGAGAATCAGCATGGATGTATGGGTAGTATTTATGTTGATGATGATGAAGAGACTACAAATGATCCGTGAGATGAAATAATTGTTGAAGCTCGGTCAATGGTTTAAGAAGTTAGTGGAATGATTTACGTTGTATATGTAATGGTACTATGGAATAAAGACACATATAAGGATTCTTACACTATTGTTTTTCCTAAAGTATTTGAATGTATATTTTACCGGTAACCATGAAAGGTTATTTAGATATTTTTGGAAAATAGATGATGTGCGCATAATGAAGGGATAAGGAGATAATGAGATGTTTGATAGTATTAATGAGATCATGGCTAATATGAGGAAAAAGTGATATCATGGTTTGAGTATAAAGAATTTTTGGGATTTTGGAATGTGTAAAGAGACAACTTTTGACAGAATTCATGTTTTCAACTAAGGTTCTATGGTAATCCATGTTGAAATAGAATACATGATTAAGGAATTCACATGTTTGGAATGTGACCAACATGATATATCGTATGATGAATGATGTTATTCACGTTCTTGTTATGTGACCTTTCAAGTAATCATTTTTTGTATACTATGAGATTGGACAGATGTATTTTGGAATAGCCTAAAGATTGGAATGAATTAAGTTAGACATAAGATAGTATTGTTTAGGGATTGAACTTTTTTTCAATATTATTGTAGGAATGTTATTATAATGTAGTTTTAGAAAAATGGACAACCTGTAAGACGGGCGACAACCCGTCGCGTCGGACAAGGATGTGGGAATCGAACCCACAACCAAAGTGGGACAGGCCTTTATCGCCTACCACTGGCCAACAGGAAGTCCCAGGTTATTAGAAAATAGTTTTATTTTATTAAGTTGTATGATAGATGAATTATAAGTCCATTTTTGGAATCATATATGATTAACCTCACCATACAAGGACTTATGTATTCGATAACTTTTTCTTACCTTTTCTTTGAGAGAGATGGAATGACCCATCATTCTATCACATGATATGCTAACACTTCAAGAATGACAAATTCAACATCATTTCTTTAAGAGATGATGTGGAAATTGTTCAAGGCACAAACACCAGTGAGAATGTACCGAAATAAAGAATGTATTTCTTATAATTCTAATTTTTCAGCTTTAGGAAATGATATTGAAAACAAAATGTTGTCCTAGTGCTCTTATATCTGATTAATCAGATGGTACCTTCGATCATCACAAATTTATGGCTTTGTGATTGTCGGCTTTTTCAAAGCCATATTCTCTACAACTCTCCATCAGAACTTGATGGTTAGATTTTTCTTCCATATCCATATTTTCACCTATGTTCTCCTATGTGGAAACCCAGTGATGAGTTACTTTGGGTAACCGTTAAGTTTCATAATTTAGTTTTTAAATTTATGTTTTGGTATTCCTTTTTACGATGTGAGTTTCTATTAAAGAAACTTTCAAGTATTAAACCATTTATAACCCCGACAAATTTTGAGGGCGAAATTCATTTTAAGGGGGGTAGAATGTAACACCCTGAGATTTTATGATAATTATTATTTTTAATTTATTTGATGTGATGTGTTTTATGCTACACTAAGAATATCTTGTGTTATACGCAACACCGTATCAGCTTGCAGTATACGCAACACTATTCTTGGATTGTGTTACACACAATTTCAAGTTCATTTGATAGTAGTCATTCTACACAACATTGAGTGTATATATATATATTCAATGTATAAATGAAAGATGGTTGTATTATGTTATGTGAAACAACAAAGGAGTCTTGCAAAACACGCAACCCTGACCTGGCTTGCATTACACGCAATCATAACCTTTTTTGATAGCGTGTGTAGTACGCAATACAGGGTTTCACTAAACAACGATATATTGTTATAATATTATGGACTAGTAGTTATGAATAGTATTAACTAAAATTTGAATTTATGACATTATTATTCATCTTACACATTTTCTAGAACATTCTATGAGAACAAAATAATGTTTTCAGGTAAAATAAGTATTTTTCAAAAAAATGCAGTTTTGCCGCATTTTGATGGCGCACCCACTTTAAATCTAGTTTTGACTTGTTTATAAGTTCAATTTGTCAAAATAAAATTCTTATTTGGAATCAGAATATAAAAATGTACTTTGTATAAAGTTTTCATATTATTCTGATAACTTTCATATTTTTATGAATAGTAAAAACACATTATATTTTAATAAAAAACAACTTTTTTCATCTCAATAATTTATATGGTTAGATTATATTTTTAATTGATTTTAAAGTGTAATTAGAATATATTTTTACCATTTAATCCAATTCTGGTAATTGGAATTAATTTCACTTTGAATTTGGACATAAACAATTGTCGATCTTTTGATAGATATTGTTTCTTAATAACACGCTATTTGTTTTGATAACGGGAATTAATTTTAAAATTAATAAATTACACTTCTATGTTTTGAATTTGGAAAAATAGAAATCATTTTTGAATTTGGAATATCAAATATAACTTCGGCTGAATATTTGGTATTTTTCTGAAAAACTTCAATTTTTGATAAATAGTGAAAACACTGAGTGTTTGGTTAAAACCGTTTTTTTATTTAAATAATCATTTATTCAATTTAAATTTATTTTAGGTCAAAATAGATACATAATACTTATATAATTTCAATGAAATTCATTGGAGTCATTTTATAATAATTTTAGATTTATAAAAATTGTATTGAACTTTTCATCGTCTTTTACCCACCTCTTAGGAGCTTTTGCAATTGTCCATAAAACATAATTTTACCGCTTCTATGAGTTGAATTTCGAAAATCTGAGACACACGGTTAATATCATGGAGTAAAATGCGGATCAATAAGATACAAATATTTTTTGGTGAATAGTAACTTTTTACTTTTATTTACCACGGTTAAAAGTAAATAGGGTAATTCAAGGTTAAAAGAATATTATAATAATTCAAAATTACCTTAACACTTGTCCAAAACTTATTGGATGGGTAATGGCCGACCATGGGCATCCTTTTGTTGATTTTGGGACCCCATGAAGCCACTTATGAAAGACAATGACACATTAGATTAATTAATTTAATGTAAAGACAAAATTGACATTAACAAAAATATTTTAGTGAATTAATTTTTATATGGTTTTATATAAGTGATATTTTATACTATAAATATTAATTAGAAATATAAAAATATTTCCTACATCATGGTATTTTTATCATAATTTGTAGACATCAAATGAATTAAATTAATTATGACACAATAATGATGTGGTATTTACCTCATTAATAAATGATTTAAATAAATAAGATTATAATGATTAAAATATTATCCAAAACATGTCCAATTCAGATTGGATGATTTTATTTAGACCATGAGTCATTTTATAATCATATTTAATGATTTTTATACCTTTTGAAACCGAAGATAAGTTTATAATGAAATTATATTTTCACACTTTCCAAAAGAGCCCCTCCTCCCACTTATAAAAGAAGACCATTTCTATCAAATTACTCACACCTCTCAAGCCATTTGGCTCGTCCAAACTCTACCCAATTAAGCTCCCTACATCCCTCTCCTCCCTCTAGATGCCTTAACTTAGGCATAAGGCACTTCAAGAAATCCTTTTGGTTCAAACCAAAGGAAATTACCCAAAATAAAGGTAATAGTTTCTCTTAAGTTGTTTTATTTTATTCTACTTCTCCAACCCCTAAACTCTTTTTAATACTTTATTTTGAAACAACACCAGTATCCTCAGTATAATAGAATTTTGGTACGAGAAGGATTCGAACTACACTTACACACACCTTCATCTAATGGACGAATAACATAATGTTTCTATGGATGGAAAACTAACGCCTCACGGAACGATGATTGTTCGATTTCCTCCTACCGCCTCTCATGGTGGAAATTATGATGGAAATGTATTTATATATGATATATATTATGTTTATGATTTCTTTATTCCTCTTTAATTTCAAATTATATCAGGCCTTTATGGTTTCCATAGTCGGTAAATACGATAATCTCATTTGAGGAAGTGCGGACTACCGCCCCCTCAAAGTGATGTGATTGGTTAATACCTTATGTGGGATGTATAAAGGATGTTGTTAATGATATATGATATCATAATGGAATTATAATATACCTATGTATCATTATTTTTTAATTTCCTTAAAATAAGAAATTGAAATGAAAGTAGCGTTCATGCGTACGTACGGCTTACCGTCTCCATGAACGGTGCATTTCATTTCTTACCTTCATATGTTATGTACTATTATAAATACATGTATATGCTGGATATATAATGAATATATATGATATATAAATCATTATTTACATTTTTCAAGTATGTAAATAATGATATATGTAATAATAACATCAAGAACAACAAGTCCAAACACGTACGATAAATAAGATGATTTTACCCAAAACGTTTCTTTAACATGGGATTTATAAAAGAATGGGTAATATAAAGTCATAAGTGAACCATATATGATATCATAACAATGAATATGATTCTGTAATAATTCAATGAAATTATTTAAATCATTATACAGGAGGTTCAGATACGTACGAAGCATATCAAACCTAAGGTAAGGGATAATTATTCCAATCTCATTCTTATCTGAGATTGTTTATTCATAAGTATTTACTGGGGTTATGTTTATCATTCGTGTCCATGTTTTATCAAAATGATTTCATAAAATGTTTACTATTTTTACATGTATATTTAAAGTCATTTTTACCCTTTTTTACTTTTACCACAAGGTATGTAAGGAATCTTTCTTTTGTTTACGTTACGAGGTACTTTTTTTGACTTTTCCGGCAAAAGTACGAGAAAAATGTTTTTTTAACTTATACAGTATGCATTTTTTTTACAATTTTATAAAGCCTTATTTTCACGACGCTTCCTCCAAAAGATTTTATGACTATTTTTAACAAAATATTTTTCTTTTAAATTTTTGGGGAATTTTGTGAAAAGAAAATGATTTTGAAGAAGAAAGGATATTTTCCTCAAAAATTCATTTCAAGTGTTTTATCAAAACAATTTTCCATCTAAGGTGACATTATTTCATATGTGTATGTTTTAAGTATAATGTCTCTATGATTTACATGGTTTCAATTTTCTTATGATGAAATGATATCCATTTCTTTTATATGGATTATGTGGTGATGGGATGATGTTTATGAAACCCATTTTATTCTTTGGGTTATGATGAATGTTTTATGTTTGTTTTGTGGCACAAATAAGATTGATTTAAATATGTGTTGGGTGGGAACTATATCTCCCTCCAATGTATTGGTTAAAAATTTATATATCATGAGATTGACATGGCTGGAATGTTAAGTTAATCCGGTTTAGTGATACAAGATTGGAACAAGGAGTGAACTCGATTCAGAAAGGGACTTTGTCCACTAAGATGGTCTTGGAAGCAATGCCTTGGATACTATGGAAGTCCTAACAAGTGCTGAATGGTTTCCACAATTACATGATTTATTCCCATTCTATTTTATCAAAATTTATGTTCCTTTATGATATATGCCTTACGTACTTCCACGATTTATGTCTTTGCTCAAGATTTTGATGTTTAGATTTTATGTTCAAGCTTTTGCATTCTATTGTTTATGGATTGATTTATGTTCTCTATGCTTACCGTTACTGATCATTTGAGATCACCCTTTTTATGTTTTATTTTTCCCAGGATATAAAGAAATGTTTTAGGTAAGAAAACAAAAAGGGGAAGATCTTTATGGGAGAAGTTGAAGATCTTTCACCACGATTAGATGATTAAATTACGAGTTTCCAAAGGCACTAAACTATTATGGTCATTGTGTGTCTATGTTTTTTATGTATTAAGTAAACCGTAAAAGTAATGTAATATCCATGTATGTCAATCTTTGTGTCTCTATAAGTGTTTTCATTTTATGTCTTAAAAATTGGTGAAAACGACTCAAATATAGTTATCACTCCATGAGGTGAGAGAAAAATGAAAGAGAGGCAAGGATGATAAGAGAATCACTAACATGGTTCTATTACACCTGATGATGACCAAATCAGAGCACTGATGAAGGAAGGAGAGAAAAATTAAGAGGAGGAATGGAGGGTTTCCTCCACTTCTATTCATGACCCATGTGAGACGGAGGGAAAAAATGAGGAAATAGGAAAATATAAGTGGGTAAAATCATAATTTCACCTCTTTAAAGGGGTCTCATGGTTATCTCACACAGTTTTCCAAACCACGCAAAAACCGTGTGACACCCACTACCCAAAGCTCAGGTATACAAGGTTTCCTAGCACAATTTTCCAAATTGTGCACAAAACATGTGTGATACCTCTATAAAAAATGAAGAGAATGACTCGTGCTCATGTCCCCCTACCCACACAGTTTTATAAAATATGTGGCCATTCGAAACTAGGTCACACTGTTAGCTCATAGAGGCTTCTTAGTTTACACTAAATCATGCACCTTAACCTGCAACCCCAAAACAGGCCTTCATGCATCCGATTTTACCGAAACCCATTCCAAACACCATAGGCACTCTCAAATCCTCTAAAACCATAAAAAAATGATATAGGGTTGATGGAAGACTCAGAATTATGTTCTGATCCTTGAAAAAGAAAAGGGAACCCCCACCAATTTAAAATTTCATAACATGAGAGGTTTTGACCCAATTAAAAAACATAGGACATTAAAATATCCCCACCATAACATATCTCATCCCTAAGCTATAACTAAAACACAAATACGGTACTAAACATACCCATCCCATTTAAACTAGCCTATACAACCCTGGTCTCAAGGAAAAAGGTCAACTACCTCAAGGGATCCCCACCTTTGGAGTGACCTACCCCAATCTAAACCTAACCAAAAATCAAAGCAAAAAATGGTTCATCTATTATTACTGAATTAAAAATTCCTCTAGTGATGAATCATCAATCATGCACCTCATAAGGTGCTCCCATGTCATACCTGACACCCATCTGAATCTTGTATTGTATCAGTGTCTACCTCATTCACATGCCACACATTGAACCATTGAGGTTTTTATCTCATCAAATGCTCAAATGAATCCCAGTTACTTGTACCTCAATCATGTAACTCACCAAAATGGTTCCCAGATGCCAACACACCTTAATAAACCACATCTCCTTGATGCCTTGATGCAAAGAACCTCAATAAACATGCACCCAATGGTGATTAAACATAAAACATGGTTTCTTGAACCTCATATATATATATATATATAACACATCTTATATGATGTCAACCTAATAAATAGCTGATGGTTAGTCCATATATACAACCCGTGCAACTAATTAACCCAAAACATACACACCTCAATAGTCCATGTCAAATAAAAACAAAATGGAATTAGGCTACA
Organism: Viscum album; assembly: GCA_963277665.1. NCBI lineage: Eukaryota > Viridiplantae > Streptophyta > Magnoliopsida > Santalales > Viscaceae > Viscum > Viscum album. The sequence continues at coordinate 17,120,929 of OY728128.1, forward strand.
CCCACGGTGTACCTCTAACCATAGTTGCATCACTCATCTTCTTAGCCCTTGATAGGTCCATGGCATGCATCCGGATTGAATCCCGACTTCTAAAAGCCTGAACTCCCTATAGTGTTGCACCCGACACCAGACACTAAACCCACAACAGGGTTCCGCTGTCTCTGCCATAGTATCTTCATGTAGTTGTAGCCCAGCTATCCTCACCTAGTACCGCTCCCGAATTGACCTCAAAACCCGGAGTCTGCCCTTGTCCCTAACTACTGAAAATCAAAGAAGGTTTCCTATAGAACCTGTCAAGATTCCCAACCCGAACACATGATTGGCACTCCTTTATAGGCCTCTCTCACTGAGTCTAGACATGTCATTGATACCCACACTGAAAGAAAACTATAGAGGACCCACTGTGAAGTGGACTTCTGGAGTCCATTTCCTTATTTCCGTACTAGAACTCATCCTTACCTCACTTATTTCTATCTAAAGCATCGCCACTGAAATCACTAGAAGCCGCTGCATAGCTTGATTATAACCTATCAATCAGATTTCCCTCAGCTATGGGAACCTAGTTCACCACCTCTGATGATGATTCCAACCTAAATATATTTAACTATACATAAATGAAATGTCATAAACCATCCTCGAATAACCTCTCCCTCAAGGTGTCATCATTCACCATGTCAGGTACAAAATGAGACAATTCGGTGAACGTTATTGCATAGTCCATGATGGACATTTCACCCTGTTGAATGCTCAAGAACTCTCAAGATCTCTCTACCCTTAGAATCTATGATAAGAAATTATTTAAGAACCTAGCCCTAATGTCCTTCTAGGATAGTCCCTCATGTCTTCCTACCTTCACCTACATACTCCACCAACACTTAGTCGGTCCTTTGAGCATGTAGGTTTCCAGCTTCACCCTCCACCCTGGAGGAATTTCTAACTGCTATAAGATCACCTCCATCGATTTGATCCTTTTCTCAGCCACCTATATACCACCTTAACCCTAAAAAATAAGAGGGTTCTGTAACTGAAACTCCCAAGTGTTTCATAATTCCTTGAAATATGTGTTCTAGTTTTAAGAATAGCTATTTCTAGGTGGTTTCCATTGGATTTATTTATGGAACGGAAAACTTCCAATAGTTCTTTATCCAAAGGGGACCTGCTTTCCAAAGGTAGGCGTTTGTTAAGTTTGAACTTTATGATACTTAAGAATGTGCATTGTTCAAGAGGATGGGAGGTCGGACTCATCACACCCTTTTGGGGGGAATTATTGTCTACTTTGAGACTCTCTTTGTCAATTTAAGATATTTTCAGGAATCCTTATTAATTCGCCAAGTATATCATATGTATCACTCGGAATTTAAAATCACTTATTCACATGAGAAAAATTTATAACCATTATTATGCATCCATGGTTCTTCATTAATGGAAACATCCATATGTATTCACGGTTTTACATCAATGGTATTCCCTAATATACTGATTAGAGATTATTTTAATCATCGTTATAATGATACTAGTTTTTAAGCCACTTAGTGGGGAACTCTGGAATTTATTTTCATCTTTGGAGATGAAGGTTCGTTTTGATCTTGGGATCATGTCCGTGAAATTGGATACCTATGTATCCTTGTGAAATGAATTAGAACCCTCATAGTTTAGTGTTGCTTAATAGGACACATCATACCTTTTAAGGTCATGTGATAAGGACCTCTAAGAGAAAGGTTCTTGGTCAAAAATTAGTGTGGGACTTATACCAAAGTAGCCCAAGGAACTTGGAAAGGATATGGGTTTCCAAGTAGGATCAGACTCTATTGGGAATATTGCCTAAGGAGAACAGAGTTGATTTGAAGTGTTGGGTTTGAACCTCAGGGAGGCTTCCTATGTATCCCATATAAATGGGAATCAAATCCCACAGAGATCAATAAATCTCATAGAAGAATATGGGCCTTTGGGAGAGATGAGTTTGGGTTTACATCCTAAAAATGATGCCTTGATGACTTGGGGGGGATTAATTTGGGTCATATTTTTAAGGAGGATGCATAGATTTTGGGAATTAGGGGTGGATTCCAGAGGATGATGTCTAATGAGCTCAATCCTTGAGACATCTTCCTACGTATCTGAGTTATGGTGGGAATTAAAGTTCTCATAGTTCCTTCCAATGAGTGTTTGTGCACATGTTGTAACCATCACATATCTCTAATCCCATGTGAGGCATGCTCGGTGTGAGAAATAATAGGATGTGAAAGATTCAACAATGAAACTTCACACTTTTTATCCTTCACTGATGGAAGAGGGCGCATCGACTGTAGAAGAGGGCGAGGCGATGAGCCTTCCCTCTGTTCTATTAACACTAGAAAAGGGTCCAATGTAAGGATGAAGAGATGAAGGTGAGGGGGATTACACCAGGGTGGATGCCCTAAAATTGATCCTGGAAGGAAAGTGGAAGAGTAAGTGTGAACTGTACCTTCCCTACCAGAGACCTAAGGTTCTGGGTCACCTCTTTGAGAAAGGAGAGGCCAAGACCCAACCCTCCTCCAAACTGGGATCTTCCCAACACTATTTTTGGGAGAAAGGTCCATGTGACTGTAGATATAAAAACCCACAAACATTCCAGAATCCCTTCCTTATCATACCAGGCCAAGGATCACAAGTCACATATCATAAAAATTGACAATTCACATTTAAATAAATCTACAAAGGTGGAAATCATATAAACTATAAAATGAGAAAAATTGAACAAAAATTCCCACCCATGCTAACTTGGTTCATCCGTCGTACATGGGGCTTCAAAATCCCAATGATGAGTTTTAAACCCAGTTCTGAGATCAACCTAACATTCAGTCTACCACAACCCAAATAGTAAGAATATTAGAAAAGGAAATCAAAATAAATATTGATCTCATTAGTAACAAGCCTTACACTGCTACTGAATCCCACTCAAGAACAGATCTGATACCACTTGTAGCATCCCTGAACTAATTAGCCACTCGAATAACGCTATCGAGCTGGGTTCCACTGGCCTTAGGCACACATCTCTGTATTCCAAAGTTGTAGACTATACCCTCATGGAAAGATAATAAACTAGTCCGAGTATATATATAATAACACGCAGCGGATGAAAAGACTTAGTAGACTCGAACCAGACACACAAAAGGAGGAATAATAATCAATATCAATAAATAGAGGAATCATAATTAAATGATAAAGAAGTGGAGGATGAAAAAACATCACAACATACCACCTATAGCACTAAAACAGGGCATGGATAGATTGCAAGTCATATGTATTAATATAAAGAGGGATTCATATGGACGACAATAGTACACACATATATATATATATATATCATAATCACGCCAAAACAAAAAGTTAACAAAAATATAAATCTCCAAACAAGGCATGACCTTAAGGTCCCATGCTAACATTCCATGTAAAACAACTACTATGGTCCATCTCTAGAAGTAGATCCCCGACCTGAACACAACGACATGAAGTCTACATGCATCTCGATGGGCCAATGAAGGGTGTGTGAACAAGTATTAGTAGGATACAACCCAACTGTGCATATCCTATATATGTGCTTAAGAAGGTATGAATTAATAAATAAAGTAGCACAATGAAATTCAATTAAACCAAATATTCCATGGTGCTCAATAGCCACTAAGAACCTTTTACCAACATCCTCCAATGCCAAAAACATCTATAGAGGATAGGATCATTGGACCATGTCCCAAGGTATCCCCTGATATCAAATAATAAGGGTGAAACCATAGGTTCCACTTCAAAATTCATCAGCACCTCATGTCTCAAGTAAGACACTTATATCCCAAAGGAACACCCAAGTAAAACAATCTGGTCCCTCAGACCCCTACTTGAAAGAACTCATCATCTCAAAGCCCAACATACAGAGGAACATTGATATCTATCCTAAAATAAAAAACTATTATTAGATAATATCATAACACCCTAAAGAATGATGATGTCCTTTCTCTAATACATTTATTTTCCCAACGACCTCAATACAACGAGCCTCAGCCCCCAACCAATATACTCAATGCTATCATATGAAGGCTCCTCACCTTCCCCATGGATTTCTACAACAAGAACCCCCAAACCATATTCTTAATCATCACTATAGGGGTCCTCAACTCACACGAGTGGTCAAAAACACTACACATTTGAGTCAACCTATGTGCACATGACTCCAATCAATGATTTATCCATCACAGGTGAGTAGAAATCACAAAAATATGACCCTAGCCACACCAAACAAGAACCTTGTTCCCCTATGACCATGTCACTCATGTTTAATGGCCATAACATCCAATATCATAAGCCTTTCCCCAACCTGATAACCTATCTGCTTTAAATCGATATCCACGATGACCTATCCTGTGATTCAACATCGCTCAAATATATATACAATCGGGACAAGCCCAACCAGACAACCAATTCCACCTCAATCCAGATGGCCATGCTATCCCAATTCCTCATTCCAAGCCCACTACAAACCCATGGGTCTCAAAAGTTTATCACAAGCAATAAAATTTATATAATTCACATTCAATTAAATAAACAATTTAATGTAATTGAATTACACATCTTTAATTTCAATATAAACTAAATATAATTAAAAGCATCAACTCAATTTAAAACAATCAACTCAATTTAATTAAATTTAATATCTCAATTTAAAAGATACATCTCAACTTAATGAAAAAAACCATTTAGTTAAACAAACACACTTGGATTCGCTACCCAAGGTGGTTTATAGCCTCTGACCCAACCTCACACACTTATAAATGGCTTGGTCATGCCCAAAGGCATCCCATAAGGTCATAAGGTCAATTTAATATCAAACAATAGGGTATCACTCAAAACTATAATGGATTGATAAAATTATCACCCCCAAAATGACAAAAAAAAATTAAGGCATGAACCACCTAGCTTAGACACGTAGACATATACATGTTCTATATTAGCCTCAAATTAGAAACTTTTTAGATGAAATCAGAGTTTCCATCGTATTCCCTAAAAATATGGGAAATTGATCAAATGGATTTAGCACACTGTGAGGAAAGAGAAAAGCAAAACATAGGCAAGGATGAGGATATACACACTGATGGGGTTCTATTTCACCTAACGACGACCAAATTGGAGCACCTTTGAAGGAGGGAGAGAAAAATTAAGAGGATGAGTAATGGAGGGTTTCCTCCACTACTGTGTGAAACCCTTAGGAGAAGGAGGATGAAAAGGGAAAATAGAAGAAGGAAAAAATTGTAATTTCACCTCTTTAAAAAAGATTCATGGTTATCTTGCACTATTTTTCAAATTGTATGACACCCACTTCCCAATGCTCCATGTCCACATGGTTTCCCCGCAAGGTTTCCAAAACCATACATAAACATTGCGTGAACCCTCTATTAAAAATGAAAAGAAGTCTATATGGCCATGCACCCCTACCCACAGGGTTTTCTAAATCATGTGAGAGTTCAAAATCAGGCCGCACAGTTAGGTGGAAGAGGCTGCATGATTTATACTAAATTGTGCACCTAAACCTGCAACCCCAAAATATGCCTTTATGCCTCTATTGTTTTCAAAACCCATTCCAAATACTAGAGTAACTATCTAAGACTCTAAAACCATCCAAAAATATGATATATGGTTTATGGAAGACTCAAAATTAGGTTTTGATCAATGAAAAAGAAAACGGAACCCCAATAATTCAAAAATTAAAAATGGTATAGGTTTTTAACCCGATTCAAAAACATGGGATGTTACATACCTTGTGAGTCATAGAGGTCATCTAGACTGACAACAGGTGGTGGAATCATGTCTAGGTTGGAGGTACTAGCAATGTCTGGTATTTTGTCTTGGTATATCATAGGGAAGGCTATAGTAATGGAGGATCACTAGCAGACACATCCATTCAATAGGGTTCAATGAGGCTAGGAAGTGCATCTAGAGTAATGGTGCCCATGAGTTGGGAAGCATCTTGGATTTGAATAAAGTAGTGGAGGTAATGGATTTTGGTGGCATGCCTTGAAAAAGGTGGTTGACAAGGGGGGTGTAAATCTTAAGCTTGATTGGTAGTTGGTGGTCTGGGGTGGGTGCTCAGCAGAGTTGTGCATTGTCAGCCAGATGCAGCTCATGTGATAGTTGGATTATGAGATGGGGTGGATATCTGGGTTAATGGATTGGGAATGAGTAGGAATCCTCAAGTGGTTAGCTTCTCAAGACATGCCATGGGAGGGAATTGATATGGTCTCACTCTAGTTAGGGGGCGACAAGATGTGGGAGGGAAGAGACCCATAGGGTTGGCCTGTAGGGTGGCCTCAGCTGGAATTTATCCCATTTATCACATTTTTTAAAATAAATTTATTACCCAATAAGAGAGGGAAGCTGAGAAACACATCTATTTACCCCTTGTTTATTTATGCATTTTCAAAAATCCTATTTATAGAATTTTTCAAAAAAAATCACATTTCTTCCAGGAGAAGCACTGGTTTATCACTGGGAAAATGTTTTGATTGAAACTGGTCCAAAACTAGAACATTAGAACTTGAATCAAAATA